>CM060306.1:69301849-69349349 GCA_030674185.1 Monoplex corrugatus | reverse complement strand
TTTGATTTGAATTGTCAACATTAGGCGTCGTATAAATACTGTACATTTTAATATTATTATTACCTATGACTCCTTCCAAATTGTGTCAAATGGCAATAGTCAGCTGTTGTTGTTAGCTTTTCTTTTTTCTTTCTTTCTTCGGTCCCTTTTTCTTTCTTTTTTTTTTCTTTCTCATCCTTTTTCACTATCCTTCTTTGTTTTCCGTTCATTACTTGCTTATGCAAAAACCTATTTCTTCATAATCTATTGTTTCGAGCAATCAAGTAAACCCTAAATACAGAAGTACATTTTGAAAGCAGTATTCAATTATGTAAAACATGTCTCCATTTTTTTTGACACAAACTAATCGACTCTGATTTGTTATCATACTTAAGACAATGGTAACATTTATTCATAATATGCAAGCCAAAACAGCGTTCAAGAAGATGAAAAGCATTCTTACTAACAGATGCCTATCAATTAACATCAGGAAGAGAGTTCTTGAATGTTACATAGAACCAATACTGTTATACGGTTGTGAGGCGTGGACAGTCAACAAACAAAGCCAGAACAAGATTGAGGCAGCTGAGATGTGGTTTCTAACAAGAATGTTGAGAGCTCCATGGACAAAAAAACAACAACAAACAAACAAAAAAACAAACAAACAAACAAACAAAACCGAGATAGTCTTGATGGAGGCAGACACAAGAACATCATTCATAAGGAAGATCAGGAAAATACGGGCAACATTTATAAGTCATTTTATGAGGAAAGGGGAATTGGAGCTCCTGATCACAACGGGAAAGAGAGCACCAGGCAGACCCAGGGAGCAGACATCGGACGGACTTGCAGAATGGCTGAAGACAAATAGGGTGGAAGAGGTGCTTGAAGCAACAAGAGATAGAAACAGATGGAAGGACGTGACCGCCAACGCCATATGGCAAGGCACCTGATGATGATGATGCAATGTTAACATATAACAATATAGGGGTGGAGAGAAAAGGTGGAGGTAATCTATTGTAAACAGTGCAGATTAGATTGAATAGCGAACGCTGTTTCCAGTTTTTATCATTCGGTTGGACGAAACATAACATGGTTTGAGAACTGGCTTGACATGTGTTGCAGGAATGATGTATGAGCATGGAGGTATCTAGATTTCCTGATGGAATATCGTAATTACATGTTTCCATTTATTCATATTCATACCATTTCCTTTTTATAAACAATCGAATTGCATGTGTTCATATTCATGCCGCTGTCTTTTAAAACAATCGAATCATATAATCATAATAATAATGACATTGTATTGTCCTTCATGGAACAGCAAAATCAGCAAGCAGCCCGCAGAATAGAGAAAACAGTGTTATCAATTTACCGCGTGAAAGAACCACAATGTCTAACATAAAACACAATTACCGGCCCTTTTTCTTTATTTTCTTTTGCCCCCATAGGCCTATTTTGCACTACTCGTGTGTGACCATCCTACACCGCTCACTTTGGCTCTCTCCTACACCTCCAAGCATCCTTTTTTTTCTTTTCTTTTTTTTCTTCTCTTTTTTTTTTTTTTTATTTGGAGGGGAGAAGGAGAGACAACAATAAGGCAATTGCTCTGCGCAGCGTGCTTTTAACACATTACTGTAAATATCCACAAGAGCAAAAGGGTTGATGCTGCTTTAAACATTGTCGTTGATGATTGTGGTGATGATGATGATGATAATGAGGATGACAAAGATGATGACGACGATGATGATGACTGCGATGATGATGATAATGAGGAAGTGGAGGATGACGAAAAAGAGGATGAGGAGTATGAAGATAGTGGTGGCGGTGGTGGTGAGGATGACGATACCTGGTATTATTGTCATGGTCATCGTCGCTGTCGTCGTCAATATTGATAAAGGAACATGAGCCAGAGAAAAACAAACCTTATATTTTGAGACAAAACAAAGCAAAGCAAAACACAAACAAAACAAAAAAGCACACACAAAAGAAAAACAAATCCAAGTCTTATGAATCATCTGACAAACAGAAACAGCGAGAAAGTTACATCAAAATACTGAATCGTTATCATGAACCAAAATTCAAACCTCCACTCTTAAGTGAAAAAAAAAAAACATCCAAAAAAAAAAAAACCTCGTTCATTTATTTTGAAATAATACATTATAAAGTTTGTTTTCTTCCTTTCATTTAATGCTCTCTCCTCCTTTTCTGAACATGCATTATCAAGATTATCAAGCGATAAACGTACCTGCAATCTCTGTATAAAACAGAATTATATTTATTCCTGCTCTTGTTAGGTTTTGCTTTCGCAAAATTACGTTGTGGATTTGTCGATGTAGCTGCAGTTGTTCGTTGTGGGTGTGTGTTTTGTTTGTTTGTTTGTTTTTTGTTTGTTTGTTTGCTTGCTTTTTGCTGATGTTGATAGTGATGGTAAGAGGGATGGCGGTAGTCATCGAGGTGGTTGTGATGAGTGTGGTAGTGCTGTGCAATATGGCTATTTGGGGACACTTCACGAATAAACAAAATAAATATTAATCCATGTATGAGAAATCTTTGCAGGAACATTTAGCCTGTAACCCACACACACAAGAGCGTGCGTGCATCCCCCTTATACGCACACATAGCTATATTTACACCCACAAAAGAAAACATACATACAAGCGAGTGCATGCACACACGCACGCACGCCCTCACGTAACACACACACACACACACTCACACACACACACACATACACACACACACACACACACACACACACACACACACACACACACACACGAGGAGAGAGAGAGAGAGAGAAAGAGATAGAGAGAGGCAGTTAGACAGACAGAGAGAGAGACAGAGAGAGACAGAGAGAGACAGACAGAGAAAGAGAGACAGAGAGAAAGAGAGAGAGAGAAAGAGAGATACACATACACACTAACAAACACACACACACACACACACACACATTCACACACACACACACACACACACACACACACACACACACACACACACACACACACACACACACACACACACACACACCAACGCACTCAATGTAAATTAAGAAGAACAAAACATTAATCAAGCCAAGCAACATTAAAGAGAATTCCTTTATCCTGGAATAACGTTTTGTTTCATCTTGCGTTTTCTATTAAATGCGTACCGTAAAAGCTTTCCGGTGCAAGCTGAAATGAAATTTTGCAGCTTAAACTGTAACAGTGGTCAGACCGTCTTCTGAAACCAGAAATTATTCATTTACAGAAAAAATGACGATAAAAAAAGAAGACAGTAAGAAAGTAAAAACACAAAAAAGCGGGAAAAAGAAGAGAAAGCGAGAGAGAGAGAGAGAGAGAGAGAGAGAGAAGAGAGAGAGAGAGAGAAAGAGAGAGAGAGAGAGAGAGAGAGAGAGAGTAAAATCATTTGCTTACATAAAAAAGGATAAAGAAGTAATGTAAAATTAAGTAAAATAAAATGAAATAAAGTGAAATAAAATAAAATAAAATAAAATAAGCTGGAAACTGACCTTTAAGTTGAACAAGACTCGGCAGAATATGTTCAGGCCATGGATAGGGACAAATGTCTAAAGAGGCATTAAAAACAAAACTGATTGCACACAAATGATTTGAAAAAATATTCTCTCTGTCCCAAAAATGAACTCAAGAGATCTGGAGCATCACTGATCATATAGCGAAGACAACAGATCTTTGCAGGCAAAGTAGAAAGAAATTGTTGATGACAACTGCCTGTGCATTGACTTCAGTATCACAGACCTGCAATTTCTGGTGCCACGAATATACTCAGTGCTGTACAAATGGACAGGAAATACCGCAGACTGGCGTCCACAGATAGGCCTGTCATCATCATCATCATCATCATCATCATCATCAGGTGCCTTGCCGCATGGCGTTGGCGATCATGGACTTCTATCTATCTCTGTCTCTTGTTGCCCCAAGCATCTCCTCCACCCTCCTTGTCTTCAGCCACTCCGCAAGTCCGTCTAGCATTTTCTCCCTGGGTCTACCTGGTGCTCTCTTTCCCTCCAGCTTTCCCGTTGTGACCAGGTGCTCCAAATCCCCTTTCCTCATAAAATGGCTTTTACATGTTTCCTGTCTTTTCCTAATCTTCCTTATGAGTTATCTACTTGTGTCTGCCTCCATCAGGACTGTCTCGTTTGTTTTCTTTGCTGTCCATGGAACTCTCAACATTCTTCTTAGAAGCCACATCTCGGCTGCCTCAATCTTGCTCTGGATTTGCTTACTGACTGTCCACGCCTCACATCCGTACAACAGTATTGGTTCTGTATAACATTCAAGGACTCTCTTTCTGATGTTAATTGAAAGGCATTTGTTGGTAAGAATGCTTGTCATCTTCTTGAATGCTGTTTTGGCTTGGCCGATTCTGCCGGCTGTTTCCGATGTGCATCTGCCGTCTGATGAAATGACCGTTCCCAGGTATTTGAACTTATTAACCTGTGTCAAGGTTGTGCCATTTGCTGTTATTTTGCATGAGGGGATTTTATGTTTTTTACTGATCGCCATGACTTCAGTCTTCCTGCTGTTTAGTTCCAACCCCTTACCTTTGCTTTCTATTTCTAGTATATTCACAAGGTTTTGTAGGTACCTTTCATTTTCTGCAGTTAGCACGGTGTCATCTGCGTATCGAATGTTGTTTATCATTTTCCCTCCAATCTTTAATCCAGGGTCTTCTTCTAGGTTTCTCCTGATGTTTTCGCTTTAAAGTGAAAACAGATCTGGGATAGGCCTGTCACAGAACATTATTTTGGTGAAGACGTAAAGACCCCTCAGTGCGAGAATTGGCTGTGGCAGCGTCTTCTGGGAAGATGTGATTGGGAAGCATGGTGCTGGTAACTACAAGAGCAACGATCTTCTAGTCATCCAGATTTGTGCATAGCATGACCTTCTCAAAACAAACAACGTCTTTCACCTTCCTACCCGTTGTTTTAACAGGAAGTCATGGATATACGCTCACTCTAAGCACTGGCATGTCATAGACTACGTCATCGTGAGGAAGAGGGACAGGCAGGATGTTCGTATCATGAAAGTCTTGTGTGGTGCAGTGTTGCACTGAACACCTCCTCACTGTAGCCAGGATGGGAAGCATTGTAAACCACACATTGTGAGACAGTGTATGACACGGCAATGGAGTGTCTAGGATTCTGTACTAGAAAGTACAAAACGGATTTAATGAGAACTGCACTGAAATCAAGCAGTTCATTAATGGAGGATAAATGTCGTGCCTGTAGAGCTCACCTTGATGTCTCAAAATGAACAGAGAAGACAGATATAGGACTACTGACTAAGCGACAAAACTGATGTGACAGAGAGCATTGCATACATGAATGACATGAATAATTTTAACAAAGGCCTGAAGGAAGGCTATGGTCCCACTACTTCAGGTTAATCCCCATCCTCAGCGCAGATGGGTCACCTCTGATTACAGACAAAGAGAATGTTTTCAAAACATGGGCATAAGACTGACAGCATATTAAATCGCCCTTCCATCATCAATGATGAAACTATTAACTGATTGCCTCAAATTCCCATTGACAAGACGTTAGATGAACACCAACTTTGGAGAAGACAGAAAAGACAAATCGTCTGTTATTCAGTAGCAGGTTGGCAGCATTTGGCAGCATGAGAATATCCTGCAGGACTTTAAGGACGCCTTCATCATACACCTTTACAGAAAAAAAGAAAATCTCCAGGCCTCCGCCAACCATTGTGGAATTTCCCTGCTGTCCATCGCAGGTAAGATTTTGTCTAAAGTCATACTCAATCACTTCAATACACACCTAGGGAGAGGTCTCTTAGCAGAGAACCAGTGTGGCCTTTGGAATGAACACAGGGCTATTGACGTGGTATTTGCTGCTAGACAGCTTCAGGAAAAGTGTTGGGAACAGAGCACCAACTTGTACTCCACTTATGTTGATCTGACCAGGGCTTTCAACACTGTTACTTGAGACGATCTTTGGAGAATCAAAATGAAATATGGGTGCCCGAGAAAATTCATCACCGTTGTACGACAACCTCACGATGGATTACTAGCCAGAGTTTTAAACAACAGGGAGACCTCCAAGACATTTTCTGTCTTTAATGTAGTGAAACAGGGTTGTCTTCTTGCTCCACCCTATCAATCTAATGTTCTCATCATGCTGACAGACACCGTCAGAGACACACATGAAGGCATAGGCTTCAGGTACTGAATGGACAAGTCAATATTTAATCTCAAAAGGCTTCAGGATCAGGGTCCTCTCGTGCCGGCCTGCCCAGCATCTACACTATCTTGATGCAGTCTCACTGCGATGGGCAGGACAAAAGTTCACATGTCAGACACATTTTCAAAGTAACTGTTGGTGAACGCCAGCAAGACAAAAGCTCTGAGTAAGGTCAGAAAAAGCGTCTGGAAGATACTTTGAAAGTGTTACTGAAGGCATTCAACATCAGTCCTGATACATAGGAGGAGACATCTCTTGGCAGAGGAAAGTGACAGTCGGCTGTCCACAAGGGCTCGAAAATATACAAAGCCCACAAAACTAGTACAGTTGAGGAATGTAGGAATGTAGGCAGGCCAGGAAGAACAAAGCCAACAACCCACCATCTGTAGCTACCATTCCCTGTCCACAGTGCTAGAGACTCTTCCAGGCACCTCTGTACCAACAACACCCAATCACTGCAATCCCCGGATGACTAGATAGTCTTTGCTGGTTCAGCGATTGAACAACTAATACTAGTAGCAGTAGTAGTAGTAGTAGCAGTAGTAGTGGTAGTAGTAGTGGTAGTTGTTGTTGTTGTTATTGTTTTTGTTGTAGTACATGCAGTAGTTCAAGTTCATATTGCTTATAGCCCAGCTGATGACTACAGCCATATCAGGGCTAACACCATGCAGTAGAAATTGTAGTAATAGTAGTAGTAGTAGTAGTAGTAGTAGTAGTGGTAGTAGTAGTAGTAGTAGTAGTAGTAGTAGAAATAGCAATAGTAGTAGTTTATTACTACTACTACCATCATCATCATCATCATCATCATCATCATCATTATTATTATTATTATTATTATTATTATTACTATTATTATTATCATCATTATCATTATTATCATTATTATTATTATTATCATCATGATCATTGTCATTTATCTATTTCTCTCTGTCTGTGTCTCTGATTGTCTGTCTGTTTGTTTGTCTGTCTGTCTGTCTCTCTCTGTGTCTCTTTCTCTCTCTCTTCTCTCGCTCTCTCTCTTTATGTATGTGTCTATGTAAATTATGTCACCAAGATTCAATATGTATTACCAGCATATCATGAATTTGTGTAAACAGGAACCAGAAAAAAAAAACACGAAAGAAGAATACGAACGCGTATTTAATACAAAAAGACAAGACAGGCGCAAATGTTCGGCCAACTGGCCTTTGTCAAGCGTAAGATTGCAAACAAACAAACACCAGATACAAAAATTATGAGAAAAAGACTGAAACTTCCCTGCTGCAGTGTCCAATGTGAGAAAAGGAATACACTGACTCAGATGACATCATAATGTGTTTTTGAGTAAATATGATGTCAGAGCGAAAATGAGAACTTTGACGCACTAGCGAAGAGTAGTGTTTGGAATGTAAAAGATACCAGTATTAAATAATGCATGAGAGAAAATATAGGCATATGTTCGACAGAATGGGAACATATGTAATCAAGAGGTATGGCTGATGTGAATGGTTCGTGTCTAGTGCAACGAATCTGGTCTGACCTTGGAATAGGCAGAAAAACATCCTAAACCAACAGCCAAGGGGCTGAAGGGAAAATTGGAGTCCCCAGAGAAAAAAGCCCTTAGTCAGACGTGGCTGGGCCTCTCTTGTGAAAGGAGAATTAAAATAGATTGAATTTAAAATAAACTGAAAATAAAAATGAAAATAAAAATGAAAAGGCATGTGTGCAGCCGCAAAGCCAATACCTCACTGGGATGGGAAAATGGTGATAATATGGTCTATTTCAGTAAATCATCACCGAATAAAACATACATGGACTCAAGGGCACATTAAAAGAAGACAATAGTATGCATAAAATCATCCAAGCAATACAACACAAATTGTACATGAGGGACAAGAAATGTTATACCTATTCATTCGAGCGAATACATACACATACACATACACACCAAGGTAAAAGTACACGCACGCAGAGCCCTATCCAGATAAAAGTACATGAAGTGGCATGATACTGAATTCAGTTCAGGAAATCTTTATGGCTTGTCATTGAGGCCATGTGGCTTGCGCGTTCCAAGTTTATCTAGAAGATGGGATTCTCTGTCTTTCCTGTCTATGGTACGGTTACTGTATAGAAGCCACAGACCTTTCACTCGGATATTGTTGATTGAGTGGTCCAACTGGTTGAAATGACTTGAGATAGTTTTATCTCTTTGATGTCGGATGTCAGCCAAGTGTTCCCCGAAACGTGTATCAAGGGTACGTCCAGTTTCACCAATATACTGCTGAAAACATTTAGAGCAGCTGATCAAATAGACAATGTTATAGGTTTGACAGTTAAAATGCTTTGTAATTTTCATGTGCGATCTGGGGCCTCTGACTGGTGGCTGAGCACACGAAAGGACATGTCCTGCATTTGGGTTTGTTACATGGAGAGGTTCATGGAGGTTGGCTGGCTGGTTTTCTGAGTCTTGAATGGACCAGCGAAGACATAAAACTATCTCAAATCATTTCAACCAGTCGGACCACTCAATCAACAAAATCCGAGTGAAAGGTCTGTGACTTGCTGGTCCGTTCAGTCTCTAGTTTGAAGGGAAGCAAAATTATGTAAAAATGTGGCCAGGATCTGTTTTTTGAGCCAGTTGTGTTGATGTACAGATGTGACTAATGCTACTCAAAGAAACCAGCAGATTTGGTGTTTGAGTATTATCCAGTTTTGAGTTCAGAGTTTGTTCAAGAGGGATTCATCACATGTGAACAATTCTATGGGCGTTCCACACAGATCTGCCAGCAGTTGTCTGCCAAAATCCCTGAACCTGCACAAAACGTTATGCCTTGAGAAGTTCTTGAAATGGGGAGAGGGGAGGGGGACGTATGAAACACTACACTGACACCATCAAAATCATGACAACATTCAGACGGACAACGAACAGATTATGGACTGTAGGTTGGGGTTGAACTCGCAATATCGGATTTTGAGTCCACAGATCTATAGACTGAACTAACCAGTCTACGTTGATTGTCGAAGCAGATTGTAATATGTCCGTTTTTTTATGATACCACGATAAGGACGTCGACGACAAAGTAAACAAAGACTGATCTATCAACCTTCAATAGGCTTGTAGACTGTTTTGATGATACTGGTGAACTACTGTGTTTTCAACTCCTTCTCAGTGCGCTGTCTCCATGAACGAATCTGAGCTGGAGAAAAGACAACAGTTCATCACTCAGCATCATCATGATGTGCTCTGCTGCATGGTGTTGGTGATCATGGTCCTCCATATGCATCTATCCCTTGTTGCCACCCTCTCTGTCCCCAGCCGCCCTGCAAGTCCGTCCAACATTTTCTCTCTGGTTTTCTCTTTCCCTCCAGCTTTCCCGTTGTGATCAGGTGCTCAAATTCCCCGTTCATCATAAAACGACCTATAAATGTTGCTTGTCTTTTCCAAATCTTCCTTATCAATGATCTTCTTGAGTCTGCCTCCATCAAGACTGTCTCATTTGTTTTCTTTGATGTCCATGGAACTCTCAACATTCTTCTTAGAAACCAAATTTCGGCTGCCTCAATCTTGTTCTGTCTTTGCGTGTTGACTGTCCACGCCTCACAACCGTATAACATTATCGGATCTATATAACATCCAAGAATTCTCTTCTTGATGTTAATTGATATGCATTTGTTTGTAAGAATGCTTTTCATGTTCTTGAATGCTGTTTTGGGTTGGCCGATTCTGCTAGCTACTTCTGATGTGCATCTGCCGTCTGGTGAGATGACAGTTCCTAGATATCTAAACTTAACTTATCAACCTGATCAGGACTACTACTTTGGTAAATGCAGCTGTCACTGAAATGTTTGCAGGAGAAGATACACACACATGGAGATTCAAAACACTGATGCTGAAAACCGGAGCAGTGGATTTGATAAAAAATGCACAGCGTATCATAAATCAATTTAAGAGCATATATACAGTTTGATTAGTAACATTTTAGAGCTTCAAGAATGGGCTTTTATGAATGCGAAAAAAAAGTGAACATTCTTGTAAACTTCTGTAACGTCTGTATCTGGAACAGTTGATAGAAAGGGCTCTTTGTGTGTTTGAGATAGAGGAAAAGAGAGAGAGTGATCGGAGGGAAAGAGAGAGAGAAAGAGAGGGAGAGGGAGAGAGAGGGGGAGGAGTGTGGTGAAAATGCATGGGACAAAGACTGGTACATACAGAAGACGAAAAGTGCCAACTTTGGTTCAATGGGAAGGATTTACCGGGACTTATCCCATTTGGACTAAACCATTGTCCTATCCATGCACAATCAGCATTAAAGTGTCCAGATGCATACATATGTTTGTGAGGTTATTAGTGTTCCATTATTATATCTCTTGGAATATAAACATATAGACAGATGCAAATGCATACGTTTATAATAAGGATTGTTAAAAGAAACAATAGAATGGTATAAAATGAAAATGAAACAGATGAACTGAATTAGCCTTCAGCCAGTAGACTGTTCAGTTATCAAGTCAGACGTCAGTGAAGTGTGACAATCAAGCTCACTGGAGTCGATAGAGTTACATACATTATTTGGCCGTTTATGAAGTACTGCTCGGCACCAGCTATTGGATGCCTTTCTCCCTGATTGCTGACTTCTTTGCTGGAAGCAGAGGACTCACTTTCAATTTATGAATTGCAAGCTGAGTCTCTATCTGTTCTGCAATGCTGTAGTTAATATTTCGATACTGGGATGTTTCTAGGGGGGGGGGGGACTGCAGAAAATATTTGCAAATGCTGCATGAAAAGTCCAGATATTGTTCGTTTGGACTGACTCTTCGCCCAAGTTCGTGAAATGGCACCGAATCTCATGGCTAAACAGAGGACTCACCTGGTAAATCCATGTCTTGACTATGGAATCATTTAATTCGTCAACTCCTCCAACACAGGCATAAACCAGCATGCAGCCAAGCATAATCGGTATTTTATCGAGGCACCAGACATCAAATAAACACTCTCAATTGATGATATTCATGGTACAGAACTGATAATCATGGGTAAAATTGTCTGATGAGTCCAAACAGAACAAGAGCTGAAAGAGGTCCAAATGAAGATAGTCCCAGAGGGAACAGTCCCATGGGGTTAGTCCCAGGGGGAATAGTCCTAGTGGGCTGCCCCCAGCATAACTGTAGTACTAGTCTGTCCAGTGTGTAGACATCTGCGCATCAGACTTTCAGTTGTGGTACAACTAACGACGGCACAGACGTCATCTTCGCTTCAACAGGACGTTCACCTCAAAGAAACTATGACAAAGATTATACAAACCAGAAGAACAAGAAAACCAATGTAAGCGCGTCTCCAACAAGACAAAACAAAACAAGCGCAAATTTTCGGTCAACTAGCCTTTGTCAAGCGTGAACTCACGGTCGCAGACAAATCACAGACACCAAACAATGGATAATAAAAACGGGACTAAAAAACTTCCCTGCCGCCTCGTCCAGTGGGTAAACTTCCCTGCCGCCTCGTCCCACTGGACGAGGCGGCAGGGAATTTTTTAGTCCCGTTTTTATTATCCATTGTTTGGTGTCTGTGATTTGTCTGCGACCGTGCGTTCGCGCTTGACAAAGGCTAGTTGGCCGAAAATTTGCGCTTGTTTTGTTTTGTCTTGTTGGAGACGCGCTTACATTGGTTTTCTTGTTCTTCTGGTTTGTGTTTGCTTGGGCGCGGGCAGTCAATCTTGTTAAAGATTATACGTTAGGATCAGAAATTAAACTTTAACGGTTGCCGTAGTAAGTAGACGACCATAAACGATTAAAACTGTATAGTGTCAACAACACCAAGCAAGTCACAGAAATTAAAGAAGAAATGACCAGTCATGCGACTGGAGGCTTAGATTTTCGCGATCGTGTGCACTGGCTTCTCCGGCGTTCTGCAGCAGATCAATACAACAGGAAACAGCAATCGTCGACTCTGAGCTGAGGAGAATGGACACAGACATAACATCACTACAAGAGTACAGGCTTGCTGCAGACGTTATGCTGTGGAGAAAGATCTATACAGGTCTGTGGCAGAGTAGACTCCCCGAGGAGCCATCTGTACATGGAATTGGTCTTACAGACATGAAAAGCCTATTAACCATTGTGGTTCCTCCTAATGATGGTTTACAATTCCTCCTTTCCCTGGCCTGTCAACATCCTGCAAAGTGAACATCTCAAGTGTTCTATACGCTCATGCTATGCTCACCACAGGAAACAATAGATCAGCTCTATGAGGATCTTGGTGCTACCATCAGCAAGATTCCAGAATCAGAGCAATTTTTTTGCTTGTAATTTCCATGCTATAGTCAGATCAGACATCAGATCATGGCCAGCCTGTACATGATATTTCTATGTTGCAAGATGAACAACAATGGCCAGAAACCATAGGAGCTCTGTTCTCACTGCATGCTGTGCATCACCAATATATTCTTTGAGCCAAAGACTCACCATAATGTCTCCTGGAGATATCCAAGATCTGAACAATAACAGCATACATGATCATCACTGGAAAAACTGTCATCAGCCATCTATTTCTCACACGTAGCTCCCACAGTGCTGACTGGCACAGACCATGTCATGGTATGCAGCACAGTCAAGTTCAAAACAAAAATGAAATACTGATTCAAGTAGAAAGTATGTCCACACATCAACATCGCTGGGGCAGCCAGCTCAGAGTTTTGTCAAAACTCAACCATCAAATAGAACAAGCTTTTCAGAGGCTTTATTCAAAAATCAAGGTTATGATAAACGTCTTCCGACTGTTTCTGCTGTGTTAACCTTCTATCAACAGCAAACCTGATTTACAGTTTCAATGTACACTGTGCAATGACACTGGGTAGTATTTATATCTGTGACAGTGTTTATGGAAATGCTACTTTATTAACATGTTGAAGGACACAACAATGTTTTTTTGAATTGGTGTCTAATGCTTTCCGTATGAGAAAAATTTTGATATCAGGTATTCCCATAGATATCCAAATATGTGCATCGCTTCTCACAGGTAAACACGTGGCATGAAATTCTCCTTAGTCCATAACCCTTTACCAGTATTATGGTCTATAACCTACGGACAAAAATATTCTACTCCTACTCTTTTTTATTTATCTTTTTTCTTCTTTTCTTTCAGATGGTCATTGCTTCAAC
Source organism: Monoplex corrugatus (assembly GCA_030674185.1). Classification (NCBI taxonomy): domain Eukaryota; kingdom Metazoa; phylum Mollusca; class Gastropoda; order Littorinimorpha; family Ranellidae; genus Monoplex; species Monoplex corrugatus. The sequence continues at coordinate 69,336,010 of CM060306.1, read as the reverse complement.
AACGAATTTAGCTAGTTCACATAATTTATGTTCATTTCTGTATGACAAAATACTAGAAAGACTGTTGAGATCATTTGTGATCAGGATAGCCAGAAAAAGTGTGTAATATTTTGCACTACATTTTAAGAATACTGGCAAACGTTTTGGATCTATTGTGATAAAATTGATGAGTCATGTAACAAAAATCCTCTTAAGAATAATCATGAGGACAAAGAATAGAATCAAAAGAGAAATAGCAGAAGAACAGTGTGGATTTGTGGAAGGGAAAGGAACTATTAATGCCGTATACATCATAAGAATTATCATAGAGAGGTAAATTGAGGTGAATAAGGATTTGTATTTATGCTTTGTTGACTATACCAAGGCTTTCGATTGGGAACGACATGAAGAATTGATCAACCAACTGGAGAGACTCAATGTTGATGGAAAAGATCTACGAATAATCAGGAATATGTCCTGGGAACAAACAGCTGCAATGAGAATAGAAAACAATATAAGCTCTTTCCAAAACATCAAAAGAGGAGTCAGACAGGGTTGTGTTTTGTCACCAGATCTGTTTTCACTATATAATGAAAACATCATGAGAAACCTAGAAGAAGACCCTGGATTAAAGGTTAGAGGGAAAATGATAAACAACATTCGGTACGCAGATGACACCGTGCTAATTGCAGAAAATGAAAGGGACCTATAAAACATTGTGAATATACTAGAAGTAGAAAGCAATGGTAAGGGATTGGAACTAAACAGCAGGAAGACTGAAGTCATGGTGATCAGTAAAAAACATGAAATCCCCTCATGCAAAATAACAGCAAATGGCACAACCTTGACACAGGTTAATAAGTTCAAATACCTGGGAACGATCATTTCATGTGACAGCAGATGCACATTGGAAAAAGCCGGCAGAATCGGCCAAGCCAAAACAGCATTCAAGAAGATGACATGCATGCTTACCAACAAATGCCTATCAATTAACATCAGAAAGAGAGTCCTTGAATGTTATACAGAACCAATACTGTTGTACGGATGTGAGGCGTGGACAGTCAGCAAGCAAAGCCAGAGCAAGATTGAGGCAGCCGAGATGTGGTTTTAGAAGAATGTTGAGAGTTCCATGGACAGCAAAGAAAACAAATGAGATAGTCCTGATGGAGGCAGACACAAGTAGATCACTCATAAGGAAGATTAGGAAAAGACAAACAACATTTATAGGCCATTTTATGAGGAAGAGGGATTTGGAGCACCTGGTCACAACGGGAAAGCTGGAGGGAAAGAGAGCACCAGGTAGACCCAGGGAGAGAATGCTGGACTGACTTGCAGAGTGGCTGTGGATGAGGAAGGTGGGGGAGATGCTGGGGGCAACGAGAGATAGAGATGGTTGGAAGTCCATGATCGCCAACGCCATGCGGCAAGGCACCCGATGATGATGATGATGATGTGATCAAAATGTGTGTAATGTCCTGCAGGTTTTACCTTATTTGTAGTGTAATGGAATAAAAGCTGTGTACTTTGCATTCTGATCTTTTTCTATACAGATAGGCTCACAGTTTTACTTCATTTATTTTCGGCTATGTCCCCCACTTTTGTGGTCTTGGGGTAATTGTTATGTTATTCATTGGCTACAATCGATTTTCAGCTTTACTGCTTCTGACCGAATATTCGGCAATTATGTAAGTGTGACGTTTTACAGTCTTTTCTGCCCATGCGGTTGAAAAGGTGACCCCCTACAGCTGATTACTATTCAGCGACTGCAAACAATGGCTGACAAACTTGCTTCAACACCGAGCGTCGATTGGACCCAAAAAACAACTTATACAGCAAAAGAAGTTGCAGAAATCATTACTTGTGGAGCTGACTCTGATTTGAAGTCTGTTGGTAAGGGTGAAAATGACGATAATTTTTCGCATGCAGTCGATGTTGATGTCCAAAGTCGGACTTGACCTAGATAAGAGTCAGAGTGACATTACTAGCACTGTGATCGTAAAAACGAAATACTGCTGCTCCTGGTGTGTTGTAAAGTATACTGAACAAGAAAATATATAGTGTTGTGGGGTTTTCTTGGCTGGATGAAGAGATATGAATTTTCTTCTTATTTTAAGTCAAGACGGTTAAAACTTCGTGGCACAGCCGATTCACCTTTTTATTTACACTTTGGCACCGAAAGGGCTTTAATTAGATTAAAGGATACACTTAAATGGATAAATCTACTCCCATGCATTATTGATTGAAAATATAAGACATCCTAGAGATGGTAGAACAACACTTGTCAACCAGTATGTGACACAACAGCGAATCAAGTGTTATCGCTACCCGATCAGGATGCTCACCAGCCAGCCATCTCTTTGAACAAACAAGAGCAGTGCTCAGGCCAGAGAGCCGATGGATGACAACGGCTGACCTGGACAAACTCATTTCACATTTATATTATGACTACGCTAGATGTCAAATCTGACTACAACCAACAGATTCATCTCCCTGTGACATCAACACTTAGAGACCGACAGAAACACTAGTGTAAAAGAATTATCAATGTTTAGCTATGAGTGCCACTTACGCTTACTACATGAAATGAGCACTTCTCTAAACACGGCAGTGCGCACTTTGTTCAGATTCAACACCTGGATTTCTACATACAGTAATCAATCTATTTCAAGTCTTTGATACTTTTGATACGCAGTTACAAGTAATGTGACCAGTTTTATGTTGATAATAGTTGCATCTCATACTTGTGTGCATAATCTTGTCATTGGCTGGTAGTTAAGTATCAACCTATATTGATACACTTCCAGAGCTTCCATAATCACATACATTTATTGAAAGACAGAGAGAGGGGGGCAGGGAGGGAAATTGCAAGGTACAAGAGAGACAGACAGACAGACAGACAGACAGACAGACAGACAGAGATAAAGAGATAGAAAGACAGAGAGAGAGAGAGAGGGAGAGAGAAAGAGAGGGGGTGAGGTAGACTATGTGAGAGAGAAGGAGGGAGAGAAAGTGTGATCTTGCATGCGGGTCTTGTAAGTTCACGAAGATAGGTGCAATAAATCATGAGCACCAACAAGGAAATCACGCACTGGTTCAGTTTATTTTTTGATACTTTAATACAATTTTATTCTTGCTTTGAAAATAAGGAAGTTATGGTTCAGATCGATCACTGACTAGTATATGTGTATGTGTTGTTGTTTGTGTGTGTGTGTGTGTGTGTGTGTGTGTGTGTGTGTGTGTGTGTGTGTGTGTGTGTGTGTGTGTGTGTACGTATGTGTGTTCAGATGTGTGTGTGTGTGTGTGTGTGTTCAGATGTGTGTGTGTGTGTGTGTGTGTTCAAATTTGTGTGTGTGTGTGTGTGTGTGTTGTGTGTGTGTTGTGTGTGTGTGAGTGTGTGCGTGTGTGCTTTTATGTGTATGTGCTTGTGTTTGTATGTTTGTAAATGCCCTATCACACTGTCCTAAAGCAATCATATGAGTTCATATGAACAATCAGCAAGTGATGGAATGTAATGCTGATTAAAAAAAAACTGACGAACGACGCGTCAAACAGAAGCAATAAAAAAGGAAGTGAAGCGTTAATATTGATGTTTTAGTGCAGAACAAAGCAAACATCTAGTAGTAGTAGGCCTCCCTCGGTCATGACTGACCATGGACAAAGTACATCCGTTCTAATGTCTAGATGGGCTGTCTGCTTGGTCCAACCAGCGTCGTCTGTAACTGTAGAGACCATCGAAGAACAGAAGACACTGCTCTGGAGCCAGCCGTCTTAGAGGTTAGGAGATTATTTTGTCATCTTGCCACTTCACAAGGCAGTTGTCATGTTAGCAGACACCCACTGTTTGGCATCAGAATAGGATCTGAACATCAGAGGATGTCATACATTAACCACGTTCGTACTTATCAGGTCTTACATGGTCAAGGAACTCTTGATTTGCAGACACATGTCATGATTGTTCCATACAATCAAGAGACACAAATCCAGCGTCTTCTGCACACATTTTACGAGGACAGCCCCTCTCTGTGTAAAAAATCAACCTTCAAATTTTATTCATTCACAAAAACTGGTGGCAATTTTTTCAATAAACCACCATGCATTAGAACCTGTTAAATAGGTTTTCCTTTACCAAATGTGGGACGCACGTTCTCTTTACGTTTAGAGAAACCATTTGCTTTATCCACTACAGCACAAACCGATTCTTTATGCAAAACAACGAGTCTCATTCCAAAGACTCAAACCACTCAATTTTAGTTTTCAACATCTTTAGATGTCTGTACACAATATACTGTGGGCCTTGAGACAGTGTTTAACTGTTGAAAAGTGGTTGCTGTTTTAATCAAACCAGACTAGTAAAGGAGGAGGTAAGTTCTCAACGAACCAGACCACTCATGCAGTATACCCATGTGAGACACAGTCCACTTGAAGCACATGTCCCATGTGAAGAGATACAAAGTCCACACTGTAAAACACATCACAAGATAGACCATAGCTACTGATATCAGTCTTCCGTTTGTGACCACTATATACATATACACAAATAAACACACACAATGCATACGTAAAAATATACTTTTTTACCTACGCATATGCACAAACACACACACACACACACACACACACACACACACACACACACACACACACACACACACACACACACACACGACGCACGCACGCACGCACGCACGCACGCACGCACACACACATATATATATATATATATATATATATTGTGTGTGTGTGTGTGTGTGTGTGTTGTGCATTAATACACACCATTTCCTGTATAAAGGATGTATCGATTGATGTCTACCACTGAAAAGTTATAATACACCAGACATCACATGGAAGAAAAAATGCAGGCAAATGTTACAAGGAATGAAAGCATCAATATGGCTTGATCTTGTTACTATGTTCATGGTGGTGGAGAATATAAGATATCAGTCGTCGTGATAGTAATCGTGATGCTTTTTTAATTCCATGCAGTTACTTTTTAGAGAGCAAAGTCAATAAATCTTCATGGCATACAAAGGCAGAAATTGTTAATATTCTTTCGAGTGAATAAATCTCTGTCAAATTGATACAGCTACAGTAATTGGTTGAATGATTGTGAGTCAGAGTAAAATTGTCGGACACATTGTCGTCTGATCAAGAAGACAATTATAAAACATACACAAAATCTGTTTAGTGGTTGGCAATTGTACAGTCTATACGGTTTCTACTTTATGTACACTTAAGATTAACTTCGAGAATGGCAGCACTTTCATTCTGTCAAGCTGTGCTTCATTTGTTATTCTGATGAGATGATTAACCAATGTCAAATTAGCAGCATGCATTCAGCGCACGGAAAAGAACCTACGGGAAATAAGGGATTTGTGGCAGGCAGACGTGCATAGAAACAACTACTGTCATTGATAAATAAAAGCCCCGCACAGAGATAGAGAAAAGAAACATCACTTGTGCTGTATCACTTTGACTCCCTGTCAACCAACTGCAACACCTTTACCTTTAGACTCCCTCACCCTAGCTACCTGCTTCCTGCAGGAAACTGATGGGTAGGGTGAGGAAATTAAAGGGTTACATGTTTCCTTTGTGAGCATGCTTGACAATGCCAGATGCAGATGGGCAGGGTGCAGGAGCCAAAGGGTTATTTCACTTACCGCCTTTGCTGTTTATAGATGTATGCACATCAGCATGTGAGTTGTTGCAGACATTCATATTGTTAATTACTGTAGTAATACACATATATTAATGTTCGAATACGAGTACGCTTAATGTGTCCATTTTGATTTGATCATAGCAAGTAAGAGTTAATTTACAATATCATAAGTGAAAGTTTTTCATGTATTCTTAATATTTTCATTTTGTTATAAGCATAGCATGTATGAATTGTATTTGCAATTTCATATGTGAAATCGGTTAACGGTTGTCATGCAGTTAAACATGCAGTTGTATTCCTACAAACTGTTTGTCTTATAATAATATGCATGCACGCATACACTCACACAAGCCATGTACTTACGCACACACACACATATACACACACACACACACCCCCATGAATACACACACACACAAACGCACAAACACACAAACACACACACGCCATGCATAAACACACAGACACACACACAGAGACATAGACACATACACACATACACACACACATACACACACACTCCTACACACGCATACACACCAACACGGACACAAAATCTCCTGCTTCACTTTTTTCTTGTCATTAAACTATTTTTCTTTTGCACGGTATCCTTTTTTCTCACTTGTTTCCTTAAATATAAACAGATTAGCAATGGCTGGTATGTACGTTGGTCTATGTGCCTTTTCTTGTTTGTTTGTTTGTTTGTTTGTTTGTTTGTTTGTTTGTTTGTTTGTTTCATTTTTTCTCTTTCTATATTTTACCCCATATTCCCACACCACGACCACCTCAGCCATATATTGGAGGACTTAGTAGGATGTGGAACAGCGTCGGCTGTGGTGGAACAAGCCAATTCTTGAGTGGTAATTATTGGCACAGTCGCTGTACATGAAGGCTGTTGGCTGGAGATAGGTGACCAATACTGTAGCTTTCCTTCTCTCTCTCTCTGGCTAGTTCATTTTTCCTCTGCAGTGACAATGCCTACATCTACAGTCTGTCGCAATGTACGGCAATTTGCAACTTTCTCTTTCCAATGTCCATACTGATTACAGGAGACTTCAGGTCATGTTTGCAGACAACCCTTTATCGAAGTACTGGGTGCCCTGTGGGCCAGGATCCTTTGGTGAGTTATCCACACAGGATGTAATTTCGATGTGCGCTCATACTGTATATGGCGGTTGTGGCTAAGCCCCCTTAGTCGTCGTAAAGGAAGAAGGCATATAATTATGCTTGGCACGCTGTGCTGGTCCAGTACGTCTTTGCTTGGCACACAGTCCTTCCGGCAAATGCCCAGGGTCTGGCACAAGGCTACAGGTAGAAGCTATTGAGACAGTGCTCCTGGCGCACGTGAATTGTCCACTGCCACAGAGAGGGTTAGAGGCTCTGTACATTCCAACCATGGTGGTTGAGGTGAGCTGTTTGTTATCCTAAACACTGAACAGTAATATCTCTCTGAAGTTTTCTGTATTATTATACAGTGTGATGATGCTTGTATTGCGCATGTCTTGGGGAATTGACTTTCCTCCCAGCAATGACAGAGTAGCACATGAAGATGGACCAGAATCAGCTGTTTCTGTACTGTGGGCTTTATGATAGGCTGACTGAAAAGGTTCAGGTAGATGAATACCTTCCAGGTAATTCATCTGTTATGAGAAGACGATACACTCAAGGACTTTGGACAAAAACTGAAGATTAGATGCAGGCCAATAGTTTCCTTTATAGATTCCTGGGATCGAAGTTGGACTTTCGAGCAGGGTTTTGACAAAGGCACGTTTAAAGTTTTGTGGCACAACACCTCATCATCATCATTATCATCATCATGTGCACTTCTGCATGGCTTTGGTGATCATGGCTTTGGGTACGAATATTTCGTTTGTCGCTGAATATGTTGCACTTTCTCTGTCTTCATCCATTTCACACGTCCATCCACTATTTTCTCCCTGGGTCTACCTGGTGCTCTTTTTCCCGCCAGTTTCCTGTTGTGACTAGGTGCTCAGATTTCTTTTGCCTCATAAAATGTCCATAAATGTTGCTTGTCTTTTGTCTTTTGTCAATCTTCTTTACTTATGTTCTTTTTTGTGTTTGCCTCTTTCAAGACTCTCGTTTATTTTCTTTGCTGTCCATGGCACTCTTAACCAAATGTTGCTTGTCTTTTCCCAATTTTCTTAAGTAATGATTGATTTTGTGTTTGCCTTTTTCAAGACTGTCTCGTTTGTTTTCTTTGTTGTCCATGGAACTCTTAAATTCGTCTTAGAAACCACATTTCAGCTGATTCAATCTTGTTTTGACCTTGCGTGTTGATTGTCCACGCTTCACACCTGTACAATGGTGTCAGTTCAATATAACACTGAAGAACTCTTTTCCCGGTGAAAATTGATACGCATGTGTTGGTAAGAACGCCTTTCGTTCTCCTGAATGCTGTTTGAGCATGGCTGATTCTGCTGGCTATTTCTAGTGTGTATCTGCCATCTGGTGAGATGACATCAAAGATATTCAAATTTATCAACTTGTGTCAATAATGTGCCATTTGTTGTTTTTTATGACATGGGATTTCTTGTTTTTTTTTACTGACTCCCTTGACTTCAGTCGTCTTGCTCTTTAGCTTTTATCTTTTATGTCTGCTTTCTATTGCTATTATCCTTTTGTCTGGCCATGAGGCAGTTGAGGTGTGGTTTCTAAGAAGAATGTTGAGAGTTCCATGGACAGCAAAGAAAACAAACGAGACAGTCTTGATGGAGGCAGACACAAGAAGATCATCCATAAGGAAGATTAGGAAATGACGAGCAACATTTATAGGTTGTTTATGAGGAAAAGGGAATGGAGCACCTGGTCACATCAGGAAAGCTGGAGAGCAAGAGATAACCAGGTAGACCCAGGTAGAAAATATTGGACGGACTTGCAGAGTGGCTGAAGAAAGAGGGTGGAGGAGATGCTTACTGCAACAAGGGACAGATGCATATAGAGGGCCATAATTGCCGACGCCATGTGGCAAGGCACTTGATGATGATGATGATTTCTATTATATTTACAGGATTTTGTAGTTGTTTTTTTCTACAATGAGAGGAGTGTAATCTGTGTGATGAAGATTGTTTAACACGGTTCCTCTAATTTTATCCCAGGGCATTTTCCTGGGTTCCTGATGACGGTTTTGCTGTAAAGAGAAAACAGATGTTGTGAGAAAACACATCCCTGTCTAACCCCTCCTTTGATATTTTGGAAACAGCTCTCATTGCTGCTGTTTGTTCCTAATACATACACGTTATTATTCTTAGATCCTTCCCAACAATATTGAGCCTTTCTAATTGGTTGATTAATTCTTCATGTCTTATCTGATCAAAAGCCTTAAAATAATCAACAAAACATTGACATAAATCCTTATTCAACTCCATTGATCTTTCTGAAAATTTATTGGGATGCATATGGCATTGATTCTTACTTTCCTTCAACAAAGCTACATTGTCCTTCTGGTATTTCTCAATTTCTCATTTGATTCTGTTCGTTGTCCTCATTACAATTATTCATACTGAATTTCACAATATTTCACAGATTTGAAAACATTAAAAGTCAACGTTGTTAATGGATATTTTGACACAAGAGGCAAGGCAGTCTCTAAATATCAAAGCACGATCACCACCAGTGCCAGACTGTCTGGCAATTGATAAAATGGAGAAGCCAGTGGTTGTTGCAGCTGCAGTATCATTTTTGTCATCAGCAGACCTAAGACATGTTTCTGACAAAATTATGTCAAAGCTGGCTTTAATGTCAAGGTCAGATATATCACTTATTTTATTTCTGCAGAACTGGCTGTTAAAAAAATCTGAATTCGTCTTGTACAATGTGATTGGTGTTCACTGTTATCACATTTGAAAAGCAGCGTTTGGAGAGGTTATTGCTTTGATCTAAGGGCACAAGTGACAGAAGTCGACTGGCTATTTCTAGTTGGTGTGATGTCTGGTACTTGTTCAGTGTGTGTGTGTGTGTGTGTGTGTGTGTGTGTGTGTGTGTGGTTTGTTTTCTTCTGTCACCAAGACAAGTGCGCTCACGTGGAAGGGACTATCCAATTTTCAGCCCATTCAGGCGAGAGGCTTTACAACGTGACAGGCGCCATGGTTCTCGCAAGTATAATAACATGCTGTAAACCTAACACTTTGATATGTGGAAGTAGCGCTGATGTTTTCATTGCGATGGGCGAATTTCACACATGCTCAGTTGGTGATCGTTGAATGAACTTTTCTTTGACTGTTCAAGAAATACCTAACACATGATGATGTATCTTGAACTACGGTGTGCTGGTTTGAAAACACAGGCGTTAATGTGTGGCGAGGATGAACGGCGATCTACTAATGGTAGACAGTTGAAGCTCATGACTTTGTAGATGTACAGGAAAATTACAGAGCCATTCTGTCATGTGGAGTGGCACAGTGGTACCACTGATCGAAATTTCAAGGCATTGCACGTATTTTACATTAATTAACATCATAATCAGTCAAATCAACAAAAAACACAGAACAATGAAACTTTGCCCAACAGGGTGCATTCAATCCTGTTAGGCTGAATACCTGGTAAAAAGTAACCTGGCAGGATCAGCACATAAAACATCAGCATGTTATTTCCCTCCACATCTCTCTAAGAAAGTAAGATTTTCACACAGATGGTCAAATCTGATCCACATTTTGGATTCCTTACGAGAAATAATATTACCGCCATTTATGACTAGGTGAACATCAGGTACTAAACGTTACAATGAAACTGGAAGGAGAACACATCCGCTACACAACAATTCATAACACATCAAAATAACATGGACACATCCACTTAGCTAAATTAACAGAAGTACATGATGAAGGCTGACCAGTCCAGGAAAAAATACCAAAAATCAGATTGACTACATCTTGCTTAATGAAAGATTTAGAAATTCTTTATTGTCAGCAAAGAAACTACCAGGCGGAGACTGCAACAGTGACCATAACTGTGTAGTGGGAAGATTTAGGCTGAAATTAAGGAAAAGAAAACATACCAAAAGCAATATCAAACTAAATCTTGGAATCTTAAAGACAGATGAAGTGATACGTAAAAAATTTCATGTACATGTTCAAAACAAATTCAGTGCTCTGGAAGACGTTGGTGACAGCGAGGAACAATGGACAAAGTTGAGAAATTCGATAAATGAAGCTTGTGAAGAAATCCCTGAAGTAGATAGAAAAGCAAAAAAGAACTGGATGACAAAAGAAATTTTAGGCTTGATGGAGGAAAGGAGGAAGGCAAAGAGAAACGAGGAGATATACAGGAAGATAAACAAAGAAATCAAGAATAGGTGCAATGAAGCTAAGGAAGCTTGGCTGAAAACAAAATGCAAAGAAATAGAAGACCAACACAAAACGGATCCTCAAGGTATGTACAGACAAATTGAAGAAATTGTCCACAGGAAAAATACATGCACATCAACTGGTTGCTTAAAATCCAAAGACGGCACGCTTATCCTGGAAAAAGACAAAATGATTATTAGACAGATGGGGAGAATACATTAAAGACCTTTCTGAAGATGACAGAAACGAAGAACACATTATAAGAAAGAACTTTGAAGGACCACCCATAATGAAAGATGAAGTTAGAGCAGCACTGAAAAAGATGAAACCAGGAAAAGCCCCAGGACCAGACAACAGTATTACAGAAATGATTGAAGCCCTGGAGGAATTTGGTATTGAAAAAATAACAGTCCTCCTAAATGAAATTTACGACACTGGAAAAATCCCCAAAGATATGTCAAAATCAATTTTCAATGCACTTCCAAGAATACAGGGGCTATAGAATGCGAACTCCATCGCACAATCAGCCTGATGAGTCATGTAACAAAAATCCTGTTAAGAACAATCATGATGAGGACAAGGAATAAAATCAAAAGAGAAATAGAAGATGAACAGTGTGGATTTGTGGAAGGGAAAGGAACAATTAATGCCATATACATTGTACATCTTAAGAACTATCATAGAGAGGTGAATCGAGATGAATAATGGTTTATATTTATGCTTTGTTGGTTATACCAAGGCTTTTAATCGGGTAAGACATGAAGAATTGATCAACCAACTAGAAAGACTCAATATTGATGGAAAAGATCTATGAATAATCAGAAATATGTATTGGGAACAAACAGCTGCAATGAGAATAAAAAACGTTATAAGCTCTTTCCAAAACATCAAAAAAGGAGTCAGATAAGGTTATGTTGTGTCACTAGATCTGTTTTCACTTTACAGCGAAAATGTCATGAGAAATCTAGAGGAAGACCCTGTATTAAAGGTTGGAAGAAACATGATAAACAACATTCGATACGCAGATGACACCGTGTTAATTGCAGAAAGTGAAAGGGACCTACAAAACCTTGTGAATATATTGAAAATAGAAAGCAAGGTAAGGACTTGGAACTAAACAGCAGGAAGACTGAAGTCATGGTGATCAGTAAAAAACATGAAATCCCCTCATGCAAAATAACAGCAAACGGCACAACCTTGAGACAGGTTGATAAATTTAAATACCTGGGATCGATCATTTCACCAGACGGCAGATGCACATCAGAAATAGCCAGCAGAATCGGCGAAGCCAAAACAGCATTAGAAAAAATGAAAAGCATTCTTACCAACATATGCCTATCAATTAACACCAGGAAGAGAGTTCTTGAATGATATATAGAACCAATACTGTTGTACGGTTGTGAGGCGTGGACAGTCAACCAGCAAAGCCAGAACAAGATTGAGGCAGCCGAGATGTGGTTTTTAAGAAGAATGTTGAGAGTTCCATAGACAGCAAAGAAAACAAACGAGAGAGTATTGATGGAGGCAGACACAAGTAGATCATTCATGAGGAAGATTAGGAAAAGACTGGAAACATTTATAGGCCATTTTATGAGGAAAGCGGAATTGGAGCACCTGGTCACAATGGGAAAGCTGGAGGGAAAGATAGCACCAGGTAGACGAAGAGAGAAGATACTAGAAGGACTTGCAGAATGGCTGAAGACCAGGAGTGTGGAAGAGATGCTTGATGCAACAAGAGATAGAGACAGATGGAAGTCCATGATCGCCAACGCCATGTGGCAAGGCATCTGATGATGATGATGATGATGACATGATGAAGCACTAAGCAGAATTCTGTCACTACACGATGATTGAGGACAAAAGACACTGATAACTACGATACAGTATGGACGCACACTTCTCGTGAAACTGGAAAAAAGTTGCATTACAGAGCAGACTCTCATCACCGCACAACGACTGAAGACACAGATAACTGACGACTACATACAACACGGACTCATCCATTAACAAAACTACAAACTACATGATGAAACAAAGTGCAATTTCGTTACTACGCAATGAATGACAACATACAGAGAATTGACAACTGTGACATGACATAAACACACACATAGGCAAGGCTTAAACATGTACTCAGTGTGTCTGGCAAAGCTCGATTTCCAAACACTTAACAACAACAACATGATAGCACACTACCTAGGAGAGAATAAAAATAATAAGCAATTCATATGGTTGATTTTTCTTTGTATTTTTGTTTGACTGACAGAAGACTATGACGCCAATGATGCTAACGATGATGGTGACGTCAATGATTTGATATTGGTAGACTTTATATTGAAAGGCTCATGTTGATGGAAAAGATCTAAGAATAATCAGGAATATGTATTGGGAACAAACAGCAGCAATGCCAATAGAAAATGATATCAACTCTGACCAAAATATCAAAATAGGGGTCAGGCAAGGTTATGTTATATGACCAGATTTGTTTTCACTTTACAGTGAAACCAACATGATAAACCTGGAAGAATGCCCTGGGATAAACGTTGGAAGGAACATGATAAACAACATTTGTTACGCAGGAGACATTGTGCTAATTACAGAAAGTGAAAAAGACCTACAAAACCTTGTAAATAGAATAGAAATAGAAAGCAAAAATAAAAGCTGGAATAACAAATAGCAAGAAGACTGAAGTCATGGCAATCAGTAAAAAAGCAAACAAACAAATAAACAAACAAGCAAAGAAAAACAAGAAATTCCCTCATACAAAATAACAGCAAATGGCACAATTTTGAGACAGGTTGGTAAGTCTAAATGTCTGGGAATGGCCATCTCACCAGATGGCAGATGCACATCATATATAGCCAGCAGACTTGGCCAAGCCAAAACAGCATTCAATAAGATGATTGCGTTGTTATCAACAAATGTCTATCTATTAACATCAGGAAGAGAATTCTTGAGTGTTATATAGAACTGATGCTGTCATACGGTGGTCAGGCATGAACAGTCAACGCACTAAGTCAGAACAAAATAGAGGCAGCTGAAGTGTGGTTTCTAAGAAGAATGTTGAGAGTTCCATGGACAGAAAAGAAAACAAATGAGACAGTCTGGGAGGAGGCAGGCACAAGAAGACCATTGACAAAGAGAATTAGGAAAAGACAAACAACATTTATAGGACATTTTATGAGTAAAAAGAAATAAGAGCTCCTGGTCACAACAGGAGAGCTAGAGGGAAAGAGAACAGCAGATAGACACAGGGAGAAAATATTGGATGGACCTGCAGGATGGCTCAGGACAGAGAGGGTGGGAGCTGTACTTGCAGCAACACGGGATAGACTTGTATGTGGGCCATGATTGCCAACGTCATGTGGCAGGGCACATGATGATGATACGTATTATATTTGTAATCTTCATTGTCAATTTTGTAGCCATTGATGCTGGTGTAAGCCAACAGAACAAAGAGAGCTGGCATAATGTTTTATGGTAACAATATCTGTTTAGTTTTCTCAAGACGGCCTTCCTGTGCTTGGCTAAGTATACATCCTCTAACACTGAAGGTATCATGAGATGGAAAGTTATCCAAAATAAGCATGGTAAACACTAAACGTCTATGTACAGGTCTAACGCGCTATCAAAGTCAATGGCTTTCAATAACATAGAAAAATGATCAACAATCCATCCATATTTTGTATAAAGCATTGATAAATCTCAACATTCAAAGTCTGAATCTAACAAATCAGGCAATGATTTCACTGATGTGAGCACTAATGTGTAACATTAAACTACATTTCTACCTGATAGCCGCTGTTAAAATATACAATACAGTAAACAACTACAGGAAGATGAAAAGAAACCTCTGACCTTCCACAATATCCACTGATTGAAGGCAGAACAAATTTCCAGCCTTACCATGAGAGAGCCCACAATGTGGAATATGTGGAGTAGACCTGACGAGGGAACTAACCATTTATGGAAGCTTCAATCAGTAAACCTTTAAGCTGAGCATTTTTCTACGTTTATTGGCAACGCTAAGAGAGTCTTCATATTAATTCAGAAGAGAATATTTGTATTTGTAAATAAAGAAAAGAAAAACGTGTGATGCCTTATTTTTAAGAGACGTCGTCAGTGACGTACCAACGTCGATACCAGACATGGCATGTGATCAAGGTGGCCAGTCCTTTGTGTTCTTCACTATGTTTGGTTTCGTGCATTACCTTTTCCTAAGCTGTGGCGTCATTGTCACTGGTCTCAATAAAACGACTAGCACTGCTAGTGCGCTGAACATTAGTGACATCTGTCCAAGTGCAGATGTTATGAACCAGAACAACACAATCCTCCAAGTCAATGTATCAGACTGTTGGTACAGCTTGCCTTATTTCACAGAACACCAGGGACTGGTGTATGGGAATTGTGATGGGAACAAGACGTTCTGTCTTCAGCATATAGAGGTACCAACAAATATGTTTATACGTGTTCATGTTCAACGGCTAGCATACTGGTGTGATAGCAGAGTTTGGAGAACAAGAATATGGAGCGCACAGCCTCCTTGTTACTCATATGATGGTATATATGATCTAGAATGCAATTACCATTCTCCAAAACATAAAGACATCGAGTCGTCTGCAAACCATATATGTATTCTTTATGATAACATGCCTTTAGTCAGAGTACACATCAAGGCCATTAAAGACCATAGCTTTATTGTAAGAAACACATCAGCATTTTGTGGATATGTAACACTACCTCGTCAGGGATCCTATGGCAAAGCCCCTTACCATATTTGGGAATCACTGAAAGCACCATCTGAACATGTCATCATGGTCAGTGTCGAAGGATCTTCACTTGTAGACTGTAACATGTACACAGATATTATGTACAACACATCAAAGTCAAATGCAACAGTTGCTGTAAGTGTGTGTAACGACTATGACCCATCAGCAGAAGCCTTCGTGGCATCATATCTTCAACTTCATGTCCACGTACCAAATGATACTGATGTCTTAGGTAGTGATAGACTGAGAATAACATTTTCCTTCCATCGTGTACCCTTTCAACCCCAAACGCTACGCAATGGTTTGTTCAACTGCTCTGTGGGTCACTACTCAAGCTTTCAACACCATCTAGACTGTAATTTTAAGATAGAGTGTGAAGATGGACAAGATGAAACAGAACAGTGTCCCTTTAGTAGTCCAGGTTGTCGAGGTTTGGTGTCTTCACATAATAAATGTTTTAAACATTTCAGATTTGATAATCTCATACCTTTTCGGAGAGCACAAAATGAATGTCAGAAAATAAATGGAAATCTTGCCATAATAAAAACAAGAAAGGAACGCGAAGACCTTCTCCAGATTTTTAAAACCCATGAGGAATTTAGAGGTCTTATAGCTTTTACTTCTGGCTGGAATTCCGTTCCATTAATGTACAGTAAGTTTCGTAAGTGGTCAGATAACTTCTTGATCTATAATATTAACCACATCCTAATTTTCCCATCGTTCTCTCCAGAGAAAACAGCGTATGGGTATTTTTATAAAACCTCAGCAGTTGTTTATGCAGAGTGTTTACAACTGATGGAGACTAGGGAGATAGTGTGTGAAACAAAACAAATCTCAGAAAGTCTGCTTCCAGTCCAAAGCATCGAGTTTTCGGAATTACATCCAACCTCCACTGTCTTCACGCAAACGCAGCAGGTTTTGTTTTTTTCTCCAAATGGTCCTATTAAACATACATTCATTGTGTTTGATTCTGATAATTATTTTATAATGGCTGCAGACTTACAGTTTTGTGAGTACTGGAATACCACTAACAAGAATAACAATGCATTGCGTATTTCGCCGAAAAGCTCTGGACATGCTGTTGTCCTTTTCCTGTGTGATGATGACATCACAACAGTTCCCTATACCCTGGTGTGTGACTTCAGGCAGGACTGTGTGGATCAAAGCGATGAATCATTCTGTGAACACCTTTCCTGTCATGGCTTTCTATGTGCCAACGGTCGGTGTATACAGAACAGTCAACGTTGCAACGAACTATCAGATTGTTTGGACGATTCTGACGAAATCAATTGTCCCGATATTATGTACGTTAATCCTTCTAACCACACAGAAGCAAACAAAAAGAACCAGATTATTATCAACCTTGATGGAGCAGGTTACTTTACTCAGTGGTTGATGGAAGATGACGAGTTGTGTCCTTCCACTCATTATCGTTGCACAAATGAATGGTTGTATTGCCTTCCTATATACACGCGATGTAATAGATTTTCTGACTGTACTTACGGTGAAGATGAACAAGACTGTGAAGCACAGACATGTTCAAATCTATATCAGTGTTATGGTTCCAAAGTATGTGTGCATGGGGACCATCTGTGTGATGGCTGGAGTCAGTGTCCAGAGTGGGATGATGAATGGATGTGTGACAAGTTCTGTCCTGAAGGTTGCGTGTGTCAAGGTCTCTCTTTCCTATGTCATCTACCTTTCCATCCTCATCTCTTCTCTGCACTACGCTATGTGGATGCCACGGGCACAGGGATGACACTAATTGATTTTAATACCAACATGTATCTTATTCGTCTTTGTCTTTCTTATTGCACCTTGGTGTCTATTTCAAGCGTGAAGCTGCCTAACATACAGTTCCTAGATCTCACTTTCAATCAACTCATAACTGTGGAAATGAGTATATTAACTGAACTACCGAATTTGAAAGAATTAGTATTGGCAAACAACCCTTTGGCTTCACTGGTAACTAATGAAATCTGCATTAGTTACGCATTAACAAAAGTGGACATATCAAAAACAGATCTAGAGGTATTTTCCAATGAACTGTCTAGATGCCTACATAAAGTATGCTATTTGAATCTATCCTTTTCATCCATTACAACTATCGGGTCTACAGGATTTAAATATATGTCACATCTTTCTGAACTAGACATAAGAGGGAATCCAGTGAACAACTTTCATACCGATTTATTTTCAGTGTCGTATCATCTAAACCGTATTTTCTCATCAAACTTTAGGTTGTGCTGTGAGAATTTGTTTCCCCCAAAATCAGTAAAATAAGATGTTTAGCACCAAAACCCATATTTTCATCATGTAAAAATGTATTACCAGCTAAACTGTACAGACTTATCTTTGGCATGTTTAGTGTCTTTGCCATTCTAGGGAACTTAGTTTGCTTCATATCTCAATTCTTAACACAAAATGTATTTTACAGCAGTATTATCCAGTTTACTGCCAATTGGCAGATGGCGAAATTATTCATGGGAATCCATCTGAGTATAGTCACATTAGCTGATGAAATATTTCGTGATGCATATATATACTTTGAAAGATCATGGACTAACAGTGTGGCTTGCAAAATTGCTAGTTTTCTTTCTTTTCTGTCTAGTGAAGTGTCAGTACTGATACTATGTTTCATCACACTCAGTCACATGATTATTCTTTATCTTCCTTTAACTAAAAGAACAATCCATAGGAGATTTTCAGCAGCCGCTTGTGTAATAATATGGATTTTTGGATTTGTGTTGTCGATAATACCTTTTCTTCGTAATCTCCCACATTTGAGCCTTGATGGTCACTCTGGTCTCTGCCGCCTGATTTCATTTACACATGTTAGTTCAAAACAAACATTTACATGGTTGACTGTTACTGTTATATTCAACTTCATCCTGTACTCAGTGGTTGTTATTGTTCAAATCTTCATATACAGGCGAACACCAGTCTGTCAAATTATAACTGATCCCCAAAAGAGATTGCTTTATTCTTCAATTCATCTGTCACGTAAAATGACCCTTACAGATGCCATGTGTTGGATCCCACTAGGCCTTATTAAGATGACAGCGTTAGGTAACGTTACTTGGTCAGACAAGATCAGTGTCATCTTTGTAGTGTTATTACCGCTTAGCTCTGCACTCAACCCATTCCTGTACATGTGGACCGTCGTAACACAGCGACGACAGCAAGCACAAGAGGAGAGATTGCTACAAATGTTGAAATCTCGACTTCATCTGTATCAGTAAAAGAAACACGGCATTATCATTGTCATTTCCTGGTGACAGCTTTTCTTTCCTTGTGTTCAATTATTTATTTATATTCATTTTAAGAAACCCGTCTATAAAGCCCCCCCCCCCCCCCCCCCCCCCAAGTGCTTCTCTCAGGTATAATAAAAACATAACAGGATAACGAAACAAATCAAACAAGAAGAAAGCAGCAGCAACAACAACAACAACAGCAACACTGTAGAGACCATATTTTCTTTTTCTTAGGTTTTAAAATGTAACACTTCTTCTTGTGATCTCTCTGCCACATCAGCTGTCCTAATAAAAATAGAAAAAAAAATTGTTTTATTTTGTTTCCATGTGTTGATATGTTTGTTTGCTTCTTTCTTTCTTTGCTTGTTACTTGTTGCTACGCCTGTCTTTAGAAGCAAGAAGCTTTGAACACATGGATTCAAACCTCATTGAGTCGAAATTGTTTAAATACTATACAACAAATATATGAATAAACAAACTAGTCAGTTTTATCCTTCTCTACATGGGACGTTCAGTTTACAGCACTTGGAAGAGAGATTACCGCAGCCAAATTAGCACAAAGCCTACAGAAAAGACAAAAAACGCTAATGCAGATCTGTTCATGGAGTGTGCTAACCCTGTCAAGGCAGTCCAGTTTGTGGAGAGAAAACTTTGTATAAATTGCATGAAGTGCCCCGCACTCGTGTAGCTGCTCCATGCCACCAACGATAGGATAAAGGTACTCTAGCATACAAGGCTTCACTTACTGAGGCCGTTCTACATGTGCCAGTCAGTACACCTATGGAACCTCAAGCGTCATTAAGAGAGAAAGTAGGAAGAGGGTTGTAAGACCCCACCATACTTTAAGAATCTTCACTGCTGGAAAGCTGGAACAATGAGGCATTCAACCACCAGGTATGACAAAGGGCTGCGCTTATAGATAAGTTGTGATGGGGACAGGTAGAGGATGCTGCCAGAAGTCTCTTACTATGACTCTGCAGGCATGTGGTTATGAGATTATGGTCGTACACCGTAGGCTCGATGTAATTACAATGGCCACATCAACCCACAACAGCAGAGCAGCTCTTTCTAGGGGATAAAACAAAATGAAAACAAAGCCTGCCTGATATCTCCTTAATGGCGGTTAGCTGGGTCTGCCTGGTCATCCAATTTCGTCATTGAAAGAAGAAGAAAACGAGAGAAAGAAAACGTTTGCAAACGTTGGTCCAAATGTTAATGGACACAGGTGAGGGTGACCAAACTGATGTGTAACTCTGGTCGCCAGGATGGTGGATCTCTATAAAATGAAAAAAGTGCCCTGAATGAGATTAGACCTGCAAATAAAAGCTGCCTGATGATGACTGTGGAAGTTAAACGTAAACCATCTATTGCACTGGAAATCTGAAAGATACACCCAAAACCTCTGGTGTTGGCTTCAGTGTACGCACCAAACTCCCAAGCCTGCTGGAAAGCCCACCTAGTGGTATACATAATCGCCTGACGACCCTGCATCTTCAGCCCATGAAAGACCACTTTGCCATGGTCATCAGGGGTTTTCCCTTTTGATGGCAAATCAAGACAATGCTAAAGAAGTCTTTTATGAAGAACTCAATTGTCTCACTGAACCAGTATGACATTTGGAGACTTGAGTGACATTTGGAGTCTCTAGTGGAATTAGACTACCGTTTGATACACACACGAAACTATCACTGCAACATCAACATAGATTATCAAAAATTAACAACAGACCACAGCATGAAATCAAAACTACTTGGTAGTGATACCGGAGAACAAAAAATTGTAAGCACGAAAATGCATCAGTCACCTGATAAATACGATTTACCAGACATTACTACTGCTGCTGCTGCTGCTGCTACTACTACTTCTACTACTGCTACTACTAGTGCTACTACTACTACTGCTACTACTACTACTACTACTACCGCTACTACCTGTACTACTTCATGTACTACAACATGTACTACAACCATTACTTATTCTATTATTTCTACCACTACTTCTAGTACGAAAGTATATTAGGAAGAAAAATATGCAGATGTATAGAAAACATGAAAACACACACATATACACACGCACTGACACACACTGATATAATTTATTCATTGACACAAATACTAACACACACACATGAGCACACACACACACACACACACACACACACACACACACACACACAACACAAACACACACACACATACACATACACACACAAATACACACGCACTCACGCACGCACGCACATACACGCGCAAATAAAATTAGTTGGTAAACAGTATCTCTTTGTTTGTTGTGGTTAATTGGTTTTTATTTACTTTAAGAAAACCTAACTTTCAACTCAGACAATGAATCGGCGACATACAGCCTACTTTTTATAATGAACTCTTCAACATCTGGGTATATTGCGCAAGAAGCGTATTGTGACCAACCCATTGGTCCTGATGATTTGCATGATGAGATAAATATGTCAGTCCCAGCTGGAAATGTCATAATGGTAAGTCTACACAGAATGAATAAATATGACAACCCTTTATATCTGCAACTGTATATGCATGACACCGACGGATCTGAATTGTTGGTAAGAGATGAAGTGACATATGGTGGTTATCACACAGCCTATGTGTACATGACTACTCAACTCATTGTCGCGTATTTTAACCCTAAAAATACGAAGATACATTGTTTTCGTCTTCATTTTTCCTTTCACAAGAAAAACAGCTCACCCCAATTTCTAAACAATAGTTTGTTCAATTGCTCTGTAGATCAATATAACAGCTTTAAGCATCATCTGGATTGTAATATGAGAACGGAGTGTGAAAATGGACAGGATGAAACAGAAGAATGTCCTTTTAGCAGCCCTGAATGTCAAGGTTTGGTGGAGGCATGTAACCGTTGTTACAGATTTGTCAGTGACATAAATGTATGGAATTTCAAAAGTAAAGAAAAGATAAGTGACTACGAAAGAGCTAAGGAATACTGCAAGTCTGTGGGTGGTACATTGGCGATACCCAGATGTGAGTATGATTGGTATGGTATGATTACAAATATAACAAAGCCATAGTGTATATTTGGGGCTCAATTTGGACTGGTTTAACCATTGGTGGTATTTCTTTCAATACTATGTACAGAAAAAACGTCGTTAGTCTGGACAGGACTGTTCTTTATCACTCTGTTCTGTATCAGATTTATAGTAGTAATTACATCGGGATGAAAGATTGTCTCGTATTTCTCAACACACAACTTGAGAAAGACTTATGTGAAATCGATTATTTACAAAATAACGCGCTTTGTGAATTTACGAATGACAAGACCAGAAGTACTCCATATCATTCGCAAATAATATCTCTGGCTAGGGAGCGATTTTCGTCTAGCAAGAAACTGCAAATCCTGACTGTTTGTCCTAATGGTCAAGTGATGCATACACTGCTGCTGTGTGGTACAGACCAGTTTAGCGTGTGTGGTCTAGATCACGCGACTTCCTGCATTTTTACTGTTCACATGTGGCATACACAACCTGACTCTGATTCAGCAGACAAAAGCATGAATCTTGTTCCTTTGTTTAAGTGTGATAATGACCTAACCACGCTATCATACACTCTGGTGTGTGATTTCAGACCTGACTGCTTGGATAAAAGTGACGAGACCTTCTGTAAGCATCCTGTTTGTGCCAGTATGTTTACCTGCACTAATGATCAGTGTGTCTCTTATGAAAATGTATGTGATGAAAAGTATGATTGCCTTGACGAATCAGATGAAGCAATCTGTTCAAAGCCATATCAAAACACTAAGGAATGGGCACCATATTTTATGTCTCCTGCCCTCATTAACTTTGATGGCTTTGGTTTGTTTACAGCAACCCCAATGATGCCCAATGAGTCCTGTCCTGACTCCCATTATCGCTGCACTGGTAAGTTCAATGACTGCCTTCCTGTCTACACACGATGCAATGGAATGTTTGACTGTATAGAACATGAAGACGAAAATGAATGTGGTGATATAGTGTGTCCAGGACTGTTTCGTTGCAGTGCTTCTACAATTTGTGTACATGGTGACCATCTGTGTGATGGCTGGCCTCATTGCCAAAGACATGATGATGAACTGTTGTGTGATATGACCTGCCCTACAGACTGTCTGTGTCAAGGACACACACTTATGTGCCAGCAACCATTCTCAGCTCAGCACTTTCCACATATCCGTTACTTGGATGCAACAGGTACTGGAATGAGTCTGTCTGATGTGGGTGACCATGCCTATCTTATTCATTTGGTTCTTGCGCAGTGTTCTTTGACCCATCTCTCCAGCATGAAGTTTTTCAACTTACAAGTTCTTGATCTCACTGGGAACAAGCTTCACAATGTCAGTATGAGTTATTTTATTTGCTTAGAAAATTTAAAGACGCTGTCTTTATCTAACAATCCCATTACCTCTCTCTCACTGGTCCCTTGCCTGTTATGAGGCAAACTACGCTCACAGTGATTGATCTTTCACGTACCACCCTGACAGTATTTAGCACCAAAGCTTTTTCTGTCTTCACACAGCTGCAGAAGCTTAATTTAACATTCACTTTGATACATACTGTCACCAGCGATGGTTTTGAGTTCACCCCACGTTTAACAGATCTGTACATGGCAGGTAGTCCCTTGAAAACGTTTCCACCTGATATATTCAAACAAGCTTCCCATCTACGTGTCATAACAACACAAAATTATAAATTGTGTTGTAATGAAATACTCCCACATAACTTTGATGATAGATATTGCTGTGCACCCCAAAGTGAAATTTCTTCGTGTGAGGATTTGTTGCAGTCAGAAATGTACCGAGGATTTCTCTGGCTGATCAGCTGCCTGTCAGTGATCGGTAATGTCTTCTGTTTTCTTGTACGTGCAACTGCACGGAAGGCAACATCTTCGAGAGGTTTTAATGTGTTTGTCACTAATCTCACAATTGCTGATTTTCTGATGGGTGTCTACATTGCAATTGTTGGTGTGGCTGATGAAGTGTTTCGTGGTGTGTATCTTTATCATGATGATGTATGGAAAAGTAGCGTAGCTTGTAAGGTAGCTGGATTTTTGTCTCTACTGTCCAGCGAAGTATCTGCTTTGATGATCTGGCTTATTACTCTGGATCGTTTTATTGTCCTTCACTTTCCATTCAGCACCCGTCGGTTTAAAAGATTTTCAGCATCTGTCACTTGTTTGTTGGTTTGGATCACTGGCTGGTTTATTGCCTTTTTACCATTACTTCCAGTAACATCACACTGGGAATTTTACAGTCAGACAGCCATCTGTATTCCACTTCCCGTCACTCGGAACACTTTTAAAGGGCGAGCTTATGCCTTTAGTGTGATCATCATCTTAAATTTCATTTTGTTTGTGCTGATCTCAGCTGGTCAAGTTTTCATCTACTGGTCAGTACAAAAACATGCTCTGACGACCAACACGACCAAAGCGTCACAGGACATAACCTTAGCCCGGCGCCTTATTACTGTTGCTGTCACAGATTTTATGTGCTGGTTTCCTATAGGACTGTGTGGATTTCTTGCAATAGCTGGTACTCCCATTCCTGGTGAGGTCAATGTGGCGCTTGCTATTTTCGTACTGCCCTTAAACTCTGCTCTTAATCCTTTCATATATACCTTCAACCGGTTGGCAGAAAAGCACAGAAAGTCCAGAGAGTCTAAATTGTTAAAGTGGCTCGAGTCACATGCTGATCTATGTAAGGACTAAACCCCACTGTGTTGCTTTTTTCATGATTAAATAGTAGTAATGTTTCAGAGATGGCATGCCAGCAACAGCCTATTATCATTTCACCAACATGTTTGCCAAGTAGTTCTCGTCTATTTCATTTACATATTAAACAGACAATTTTACTTTTGATGATAGCATGGAGATATGTGAAGGCTGGGGTGGCCTAACAGTCCAATCGAACGTTTGTTTGCTATTTTTTGGTAAAATCTTACTCTTGAAGTATTGATTATGAATTTTTACTTTTCGTGTAATATAGAAGTGACAAACTGAATGGAGAGGTTGTCATTTGCAGTACTTGCTTACTTACTGCTCTTATGCAAAATGCATGCGCCGCTCCTGTTCGTTCTGGGCTAGCGTCTATATGGCATCCCAGGCGTGTTTCTGGGCATTGTACTGTTTCGTTGTGAATCTTCTTTGGTTAGGGTGTCCAGTGAAGGACTGTCTGGGTGATGTAATCCTGATCTCTTGAAGTGAAGTGCCCAAACCATGTCCATTGTCTTAATTATGACGATGGTGTCCATAGTGTCTTGTTTGCATTGGGCAAGTAGCGTTTGGTTGGAGATGGTAAATGGCTGCAAGATTCATATGATTCTTTGGAGGTTCCTTGCATAGAAAGCTGATATCATAGTAAGGGCGCTCTCTGTCGTCCTCCAACCTTTAATCCAGTGCATTCTTTTATGTTTCTCGTGATGTTTTCGCTGTAAAGTGAAAACAGATCTGGTGACAAAACACATCCTTGCCTGACTCCTTTTTTGATATTTTGGAAAGAGCTTATATCGTTTTCTAATCTCTGACTATTCGTAGATATTTTCCATCAATATTGAGTCTTACCAACAAATGCCAATCAGTTAACATCAGGAAGAGATTTCTTGAATGTTGTTTAAAACTGATAATGTTACACGGTTGTAAGGCGTGGACGGTCAACAGGCAAAGCCAGAACAAGGTTGAGGCAGCCAAGATGTGGTTTCTAGGAGGAGTGTTGAGAGTTCCATGGACAGCAGGGAGAACAAACGAGACAGTCTTAATGGAAGAAGACACAAGAAGATCATCCATAAGGAAGACTAGGAAAAGACAGGCAACATTTATAGGCCATTATATGAGGAAAAGGGAATTAGAGCACCTGGTCACAACAGGAAAGCTGGAGGGAAAGAGAGCACCAGGTAGACCCAGGGAGAAAATCTTGGACGGACTTGCAGTATAGCTGAAGACAGAGAGGGTGGAAGAGGTGCTTGCGGCAACAAACCATCTGACCTGACCTCAAACGTGTGACCTTGACCTGACCTTATTGATGATTTCATGGCTTTGAGCCCTGACCCGATTCAGTGATCTGACCACTGTTTTCCCGATACCAGTAGGACCCGCGATAAAGCAAGTGAAAGGGTGCTTCCACTTGGGTCTATGACCGTTTCTGCTTGAAAACCTGCTTTAGCTGATTCTCTTGTTGTTGTTTTTTTAAATATGACAAAGCGCCGTAATATTTTTTTCTGACTTGAAATACTAAATCCAAAACAACTGTGATTGCCCGCGTTCAAGCAAACAGGAACCAGAAAAAACACAAAAGAAGAATATGAACGCGTATTTAATACAAGAAAACAAGACAGGCGCAAATTTTGGGCCAACTGGCCTTTGTCAAGTGTAAGATTACAAACAAACAAACACCAGATACAAAAATTATGACAAAAAGACTGAAACTTCCCTGCTGCTGTGTCCAATGTGAGAAAAGGAATGAACTAAGATGACATCATGATGTGTCCTTGAGTAAATATGATGTCAGAGCGGAAATGAGAACTATAACGCATTAGCGAAGAGTATTATTTGGAATGTAAAGGATACCAGTATTAAATAATGCATAAGAGAAAATATTGGCAAATGCTCGACAGAAATACTAAAACCCCAGATAGTCTTTTACCAAAATAGCCCATATGATAATGGTACCTAATGACGGCCCAGTCCCGCAGACGTCGATAAGAATCTCAAGTCAGTGACATTTGTGATGTGTACTCTCTTATTAATCATCGAGACCAACCTTGACCTGACCTGACCTGACCTATCGTTCATTCTGCATTGTAATTGATCATCTTAATTGTTTTGAGCCTTGAGCCGATCTTGTGATCTGACCCTAACCTGACTTAGATTAAGACGTCACTTGTGATTATTATCATTATTATTAATATTATTATACTATATATTATTATTATTATCATTATTATTATTATTATTTATCATTATCATTATTATTATTATTATTATTGTTGTTGTTATTACTATTATTAGTATTAGTAGAGGTATCATCATCATTACATGTTTTATTATTGTTATTGTTGTTGTTCATTTTCATTATCGTCATTACTGCTGAAATGGTCGTTGTTGTTATGATTATTAGTATTTTGATATTATTTGGTTTGTGTGCTACTGACAACGAGGCCCCTAGCGAAATCTGCAACAGCAATCAAAGGAACAGCACAACCTACGCCAAAATATGATGCCTTCCTTTTCAAAATGAATCGACTGCTTGATGACTCTTTATTTCAATCGTTAGTCTGTAACAACATGTGACACACTGTGCTTAGATGCATGTGTACATACGTGAATTTGTGTATCTGTATGTGCATGTGTACCTATGCACGTGCGTTCGCACATTTGTGTACGTGTGTGTGTGGTTTTCCGTGCCCGCACGTGCGTATGTCTACGTATGTATTATGTATGTGTGTTTGCGCATGTGTGTATATGTCAGTGCTTTCCCGTGCGCGCACTTCTGTGTGTGTGTGTGTGTGTGTGTGTGTGTGTGTGTGTGTGTGTGTGTGTGTGTGTTGTGTGTGTGTGCATGTGCGTGTGTGTGTGTGTGCGTACGTGTGTGTGTGTGTGTGTGTGTGTGTATGTGTGTGTATGTGTATGTGTGAGTGTGTGTGTGTGTGTGTGTGTGTGTGTGTGTGTGTGGTCGTGTGTGCGTGCGCGATTGTGCGTGTGCGGGTGGTGGTGTCTATTCACTTAAGTGGTTTTAGACGAAAAAAAGAAAAAAAGAAAGCAGAATAAAAGGAGAAGAAGAAAAAAAACGGGGGTGTAGGGGGTGTGGGTGTGGTGGCAAAAGTGTAGGTGGAAAGAAAGGCAATTGGAGGAGGGGAGGGAAAATTACACAAGTGAGGTAAGTTACCATGACCAATAATTTGAACAACAAACTTGCTAAATGTAACAATGACCATCAATTAGAACAAATTATATACGTTTTGTTATTGGGATTTTTGACAGGTTAACAAAAAATTCGTAGAGTAATGATGCTGATTCAAATAACACAGAAACAGTGTTCCTTGAGAGATGAGGAATGTGTTGTTTTATCCAATTGCAAGAAAGGACATGACCAGTTGTTATTTTCTGTCCACAAAAACACACAATATTCTTGGAAATATTTTGTTTTGAATGCATCAATTTTCCACCTATTCATAAGAGATTGTACAGTTCTACTGACAGTAAACTGCTTATGTATTTTGCTGACGACAAAATTCATGTTATGAGTATTTTTTCTGATTATCGTGGACCTATTTTCAAACATATGCGTCTACATGTACTACGGTGTGATATTCAATCAAGGATAGAGGAAGCTTTGTATTATTTGATTCGGTGTACCCTTAGCCCCTCGTTTTGCAACCCTGTCAAATGTATCATTATGATGAAAAGAACACTGAGATGATTTCCAACAGAAGGTAATATCAGCGATTCGTAAGGATAAGATATGAATTAAGTCACTCATTTCTATTATCATGTATCTCGTTTGTGATTTTAATAATTCAAGAGCTTGAAGTAAGATATTGAATCAACACAAAAAAGTATTTGGAATATAGTCTTAAAAAAAACGACCATGTGATTTAAGGTCATAAGTGTTGCAAAGAGTTCAGCTGTAAATATTGATTTGTTGGGCCCTATATGGAAAGGGTTATCTATTTTTAGATCACATTAAAAAACGCTGAACCTGCGTTTTCGTCAGTTACTGATCCGTCAGTGTAAAGTTTTAAATGATTGGGATAAAAGTTTCCAATATGGCATTAACTCGCCTGGTTAATAAGTTTACATTGTCTTCCCTTTTCAAATCAGTGTGACGTATGTCAAATTGTGCTCTTAGGATTTTCCAGCTGGGTACAGGTGAGAACGAAAATCTGATTAATATATGATCTGCCTCTAAATCAATTCCCGATCTATTCATTACGTCTTATGTGTATGTTGCAAGTGTGACCTGTGAAGAAATTGATTTGGCTTGTTCTGGAAAGTCAAAATCTGACCTTAAATTGATTTCAGGTTTCAAAATGTTCTCAATAGTGTTGTTTCTTAACAGAAAGAGGTGACTCTACTTTATTCATCAAGAGACAACATGCCAATTTTACTGTATGAGTGAACGGTGGAAGCATGCATTCGAAAACCAAGTGCATGTTTGAAACCTTTACATTCAGTGCCTTGCATTTTTTGTAACAAGGGTTTTGGGTGAACTGAAGAAGATTTCTTGGGCACAACACTTCAAATACCTTTGGTCATACAAGCCAGCTGATGATACATGTAGCAAAGACATGAAAGCAAGAATTGGCCAAGCCAAACAATGAATGGGTCTGTCTTACTAACATTTGGAAAGACAGATATTTAGAAATGAGCTCAAACTTAAAATACTGCGAACATTAATTTGGTCCACAATGTTATATGGAAGTGAGAGATGGACTGCAGAAGAAAACAGAATCAAAAGTGCAGAGATGTGTTTTTATAGAAGATTCTTAAGAATAAGCTGGACTGAAAGACGAACAAACCAAAGCATTCTGGAAGATCTGAACAAACAACCTGAACTTTTATGCCTGGTTAAGGAAAGAAAAAGGACATATTTTGGACATACTGTGAGACATCAGAACTGCCATGTAATGAAGACTGTGGCTTAGGGCAAAATGGGGGAACAAGAGACGACAAGGAAGACCGCCGACTTCCTATGTAGAGAACATAGCCAAGTGGACGAAGTTGTTGAAAGATGAAAAAAGAACTGTAGAAAGATGGCAATGGAGACAGCTGACGGGGCATGCATCAGTGGCTACCATCAAGAATGATGTCGCCGACAGGTGAACAGGTTAGTTTATATCTAATGTAATATTTACACAAATTTACGAGTAATGATGAATCTCATCCCCATGGCTGCTTACAAACAACTTTCAAAAATTTTTATTAAACTCTTTCGAGCTTTCGTATGAAAGTATTCAATGCGCGCATTCCAAAATAATTTTGCTATGAGGAAAACTCCTAAAAAATTAATGGACTGGTAGTACTGAAGAATAGCATCTCCCGGCTTGAAAGTGGGCAGTTCGTCAGGATTTGGCCCACTGTTAAATAGGACTAACTTGTTTTCTCCATTGAGAGATGCAGCCCATTTTGTGCCATATACTGCACAACTTTATAAAGTTCTAATTGATCAGTTTTTGTGCGTGTATAATTGACAGCGCAACAGTCTTCTTTTTCATATCTACCTGCATCCACATACAAAGATCATCAGCGTATTCGACTAAAACTGTATTTTTAGATATTCTATTTGGCAAGTCGTTCATTAATATTATGAAGAGGAGGGGAACTAGAACAGATTCCTGTGGGATACCCGTTTCAAGGATTTGTTTTTGTTGAATACACTCTGTCAATCCTTGTTTGAAATATCCAGTTTCCAGTAAACACCGGACATAGTCATAAATGTGACCACTCAGTCCATGCTCTTTAATTTGAATAACAATCAGGAGTCCCAAACTTGGTCGTACGCTTCAGTGATACCAAAACAATGTAGCCAATACAAATTTATGTCTTGCAAATTGTTGCATTACATTTTTCGTTAAGAGTTCTACTGACTGACCTGCCCTTTCGAAATTCTGCTTGTATTACGTTATTCTTTTCACAATTTTACGGCATACTGTCCAAACTAATTTTCTCCATCAGTTAACGGACATGAGATGTTAATGCAATGGGCCTGTAATTATTCAAATCGGAGTTAGTTTTACCCAATTTTAATACAAGAACATCGATTGTTTGTTTCCAGCATTCAGGCATTATGTCACTACTGCATCATTTATGAAAGATAGCTTGGCACGTGACGTATGAGGATAACATGACCATTATTAAGGAGATAGAATTAGAATCTACACTATTATCGATTAACCCATTACTGGTTATGTTAGTACAACTATTTTCCCAAAATGGGACATGCACGTTAAAGTCACCACACATTACCCACTTGTCTTGTTGATCTTAGAAATATTTTAATCATTCAGTGTTCTCAGAATATGGACCTCTTAGTAAGTAAACAGAGATCAGATTCAAAACTAGAGATGGAAAAAAACTTTATGATAATGGCACATGATGAAATAGATGCAGCAGTCTGGCTACTGGAGAAGAACTTAACATAGTGATTTAGTCCTTTACGAACGTACAGAGCAGTCTGAATTCGGCCACCGTCATTTGTACAGTCGTAGATAGGTGGATCATAAAACTCTGATAATTTGGGTGCATTTTTGTGGCTGCATTCAGCAAGGGAAGGAGCAGGATATGGAAATGTGTGCAAGATAGATAGTCACATAAAATGGAATACTTTTCATAATGGAATGAGTGATTCACTGAAGGATGTTTATGTTTAGGTTCGTAAATTTCTTCATTGTGAGGCGTGGAGCTTTACAAGTATTGAGTTATGAGATTATTATATATATATATATATATATATATATATATATATATATATATATATACAGATATATACGTATGTATATATACATATATACGTATGTACGTGTATCTACATATACATATTATATTTACATATGTATACATATATATGTATGCATGGATATATATGTATATATATATCTGTATCTAGATAGATAGATAGATAGATAGATAGATAGATAGATAAGATAGATAGATGATAGAATAGATAGATAGATAGATAGATAGATATATAGATAGATAGATAGATAGATAGATACACAAGGTATTGAGCATGAAATTAATTTAGTTAAAAAAGTTAAAAAGGAAAACAAAGAAAAATCTGATTTTCAGAAGAACAGTAGCAATAAAAGTAGGATGAAAAGAAAAGAAAAAACTGAAAAATATTAAGATTTTCGATTAAGTAACGCTTAATTAACACAGTCTGAGTATGGGTTGTTCCTTTTCACAGTAAACAACAAAAACGACAAGAATGTAAGAAAGAAAATGGAAAGCGACGCAAGCCAGAAGCAGCTGTAAGTAGAAATGATATAATCATTGTCATCTGTTGTCCTCTCGTATCGACGCTGGTCACCAAAAGACAGGTAGAACCAACTAGTTTTGAACTAATAAAAGCGCTCTTCCTTGCGTTTGACTGGGAAATCGAACTGAACGTCTAGTTCTTCGGGAGGATACAAAAAACAAGTTGGACCCGTGTGCTATCTGGCTGCTCACGCTAAAGATCCCACGGCAGCTGAAAATCGAGAAGAGCAGATCATTGCCCGGCTGCCTTGGAGAGATTTCCCAGGTCGAACACCTTAAAGATCAATTACTCTTCTTGCCTTTCTGATGTCTTGTTAAGAAAAAAAAGTGAATGAGAATATGAATTTGAAGCGACGGAGAGGGGATGGGCGTTGCCATCATGGTACTGGCCCTGGGGAAAGTTGAGGTCTTTGCCACCTCATTCCCGGGATCCCCTACGACCACATGGTTATGAAACTAGACTGTGGTAGTTTCTCTCTCTCTCTGTATGTCTGCCTCTCTCTCTCTTTCTATCTGTCTCTCTCATTCTCTCTCTCTGTTTGTCTGTCTGGCTGGCTGGGTGGCTTCCTTTTACTTTGAATGACTGTTCCTGAGCCAATCTATATATTGACACTTATGCTAAGGATGATGGTGCAGATAAGTCATTCAGACAGTAGGACAACACCATTCAGCCAGTGTTTGTTATCTTACGGTCCTGTGGGTACAGTGGTCATTCTCAGTCCATCTTTGTAGGAAATCAGAAGTTGCCTACGTGTGCGGTAAGCTTATTGACTATATGCCATTTCTAAAAGCACGAAGACCAAATAATGAGGCGTAATCCTCATGACTAGCCCATGAGTTAACAAACAGGAAAAAAAACGTCTTTAGAGTGACAATTAAGATGAATAACTGACGCTTGTTAGAGGATGGATTAAATCGACTTGGTCGAAATTCTATAAACAAATGGCCCCATGGCATCCCTTGTTATAATTCCTTATGGGAGTTTAACTCTTTTCCCGCCATGGTTGCAATCAAGCGACTTCCCGTACGACCGCCATAGTCGCATTTGTGCGACTTGGAGGGGTCATGCTAAACGATAACTTTTCACGCGGTTACAAAGCTTCTGTCAGCTCCACTGGTGAATGCAGGCGACTGTGCTATTTTTACACTTTATCCAGCGACGTAGTTTTTTCAGCAGTAAGCCCGAAGTGTGGCTTTGTTAATTAACTGTCGTAATTTACGTCACATCTTCTCCGAAGCATTTTCTCCAAAATAGCTGCAAATTGACACACATTGTCTACCACTCCGAGTAGAATAAGCAGACAGCTGACTTTGTATGTAGATTTTCCATTGCTTTTCCTCATTTATTATAATGACATCTGGCGCAGAATTCACGAAATAAGGTCAGTAGTACAACTACTAAAACGTATGAAAAAAATTGTTTGATTTTCTTTAAAATAAGATTATCTGTGGAATAATCAATCAAAAATAAGATTATTGGTGGAATAATCAATCAAGCACATAAACATATGCAAGCATTCATATATAAATACAACATCTGCCCTTTACACAACAAAAAAAAAGTAAGTGAAAATGTTTAATAGTCTTTGAGATATAAGCTTTTAAAAATGCATACTGCGCTGCAAAATTGGCTGCCCAAAATATACTTGGCACTGAGGAGTGCCGTTTCTGGGGAAAATTGGTGGTGAAAGAGTTAACAACGCACACTTGTCATAGTCAAATGGTTCTTTCAAACTATCTCTCTCTCCCTTTCTCTCCCATTCTCTCTCTCTCTCATCCCCTCTCTCTCTCCCAATCTCTCATACAAACACATACGCACACACACACACACACACACACACACACACACACACACACACACACACACACCACACACACACACACTCACGCATACACACATACACATGCACACTCTCTCTTTCTTCTCCTCTCTCTCTCTCTCTCTCTCTCCCTTTCTCTCTTTCTCTCTCTATCACTCACTCAGTCACTCACTCAGACATATATTTCGTGAGGTCTCTCTCCCTCTCTCTCTCTCTCTCTTTGTCTGTCCGTCTGTCTGTCTGGCTGTCTGTCTCTCTTTACTTCAATGATTATTCCTGAGCCAATCAATACATTGACACTAAAGCTAAGGAAGATGGTGCAGATAAGTCTTTGTCTGTCCGTCTGTCTGTCTGGCTGTCTGTCTCTCTTTACTTCAATGATTATTCCTGAGCC
>CM060306.1:69284349-69296849 GCA_030674185.1 Monoplex corrugatus | reverse complement strand
GATGGCGAACAAAAGACATATGCTACCGGATGAATCACATCAAACTAATTGAAGCATTCTAGAATTGCATTGTGTGGTCAGCTTGGCTTCACACAACATGTATGTTGGAAAGTTTTAGCAAAACCACTGCCACTGGCTAATCAGTTGTCTGCTTTTGTCTGTGCGTCCGTCAGTGTTCCTGTCTGTCGATGTTCCTGTTAGTCTGCCTTTCTTCCTCTCTCCTTCCCTCCCTGTCATTCTCTCTCTGTATCTCTCTCCCCCCCCCCCTCTCTCTCTGTATCTCTCCCTCTGTCTCTCTCTGTATCTGTCTGTCTGTCTGTCTGTCTGTCTCTGTCTGTCTGTCTTATTGTAAAGCGAGGTGAAACCGGGCCTTAATACTCACTCCAGGGCATACCCTTTCTGGTCTATATTGGCTCCCCAATTTCTTTGTACAGACTTAAGTCTTGGTTCGTATTCTAATAATTATTCTCTCTGTCTGACTGTCTGTCTGCCCCCCTTCCCCCTAGGCCATCTCTCTCGTTCTTTTTCTCCTTCCTTCTCTACAGAAATAGTGGAGTGTGTGCCCTTGTGGATAAAACATCTGCCTGGGCCGTGAGAATCCCACGTTCCATTGTTGGCTACACAGGGATTTTTCTTCCCACTCCTGTAGACACTGAATAGTGGTCTGATGCTAGTCTTTGGAATGAGATGATAAACTTAGGTCAGCTGCGCAGCGCACATTTTGCGCAGGTAAAAGATCACATGGCTAGGAATGATCTGTCCCTCGAAGATAAAAGAAAAAGAGGAGAAAAAATCCACTGTAAAAAATAAGATGCAGTCATATTAAGATAACATATTCTGTCAAAATAGAGCATCTTCCATTTTACGCAGAAATAAATCTGTTGTGATAGTGACAATAAGAATTCAATCTAGCTCAATGCAGTTAAACAATAGCACCGCTATATGATAAAAAATGATTATGATCCCATCTAGACGATAAATAAATGTTTCGTGAAATAGGTAAAATCTCCTCTGAGAACTTGACTCCAACCATTCAGAAGCTATCAAAATAGACATCAAAGACTTGTAACATGTCCATTAAAATAGTGCTTCCTGATTACTTGATTTAACGGAATATATTAATGAGAGATTTGACGAAATTGGATCACGAGAAATTGAGGGGGTGGAGGACAGTTAAAAATACATTTGTAGTTTGGCTAGGAGTCAGACGTGTTTTACAAGCTCGCTTTGTAAACATGTTTCTGTGCTAACGTAGGCCATGTGAACAGGAGCTATCAGGGCAGCATGCATTGGTTCGTTTTGTGTTTATATTGATGGTTCTGTTCCTACCGTGAGTGGGCATTTTATATAGTTATTTTCAATATAATGTGATGATGGTGCTAAAAATGCGCATACCATGATCGCTCGCGTTTTATTCAAACTGCAGTGATAGGTGTTTGTTTGCATGTTTTGTGTGTGTGTGTGTGTGTGTGTGTGTGTGTGTGTGTGTGTGTGTGTGTGCGTGCGTGCGTGCGTGCGTGCGTGCGCGCGCGCGCGTGTGTGTGTGTGTGTGTGTGTGTGTGTGTGTTGCTAGAGGAGAGATTACATAATGTAACAAAAAAAAAATGCAGAAATTGTTATTTATGATATTGTCGTTCTCTCTCGTTATTATAAAATAAGGTCAATCTCTGTCTCTAAGATTTCTTTTTTCAAGAAAGAGATTAAGTGGCTGGAAAATGATTGAAGAGTTGTTGAATTAAAAATGTATCAACTGTACAAAAATCAGATTAAGCGAAAAAATATCTTATTTGGTGTTGATGAAAACGTATGCACAGATTTGATATCTAATTTAATAATCCTTCTAGGAAAATGTACATTCATAAGTGCAAACTCGATAAAACGTACCGTTCTTTTACAAGATACTTTACCATAAAATATCACATAGACGAATTTAATGCGAAAATGACGAGGAACTAACGCAGTTTTAGAGAACAATGGCTGCCATATCTTCCACTTTTACAAATACACACTAATGTAGTGATTCATTTACACATGCAATGTGACTGGATGTCAGTGTTTACCTGTAAATGTTTTTTTGTATGTTTTTACTTTACGGACGTCGGCTGTGGTCTGGCATGGAGAGGGATGGGCTCCGCCATGCGACATTGCCCAAGACACACTAAATGAAGATTACAACCGCAACTCAATCCATACCGGCCCGGTCGTCGCCCGGAACAAGGACCGCGCCTTCCGTCGCTGGCCATCAGGGCGGAGGTGAAAAGTATGTGACTGATGGACCAAAATCCCTACGTACAAGAAAAAATGTTACTATCGGCACCTGGAATGTGAGATCGCTGAGAGCAGCAGGAAAAGTTGCAGAACTAACGTATGAAATGAAGAGATACCGATGGAACGTCCTTGGGCTCTGTGAGGTACGATGGAAAAACCTCGGAGAAACGTCTACCCCAGAAGGCCACAAACTCTACTTCAGTGGCAGTGAAGACAAACATGAACATGGAGTTGGATTCCTCATTCACAAAGACACTGTGAATGCCATCATGGGATGCCGACCAGTCTCTAGCAGACTCATTACTATTCGGCTTAAGGCTTCACCTTTTAACATCACCGTCATCCAAGCTTATGCCCCAACAACTGACTATGATGACGAGGCTGTCGAAGATTTCTATGATCAACTGCAGGAAATCGTAGATCAGACGCCAAAGAAAGACATCATTATAGTGCAGGGCGACTGGAATGCGAAGATTGGAGAGGATGAACACAATAACTGGAAAGGGATATGTGGCCAATACTGCAACCCTGAGACCAACGAAAGAGGTTTAAGGCTCCTAGAATTCGCCAGTTACAACGACCTGAGGGTGGTGAACACGTTCGGTCCACACAAACCATCTAGACGCTGGACATGGCACAGCCCAGGAGAAAAATACCACAGTCAGATCGACTACATCATGGTTCAAAGACGCTTCCAGTCAAGTGTTAACATCGCAAAGACCAGGAGCTTTCCAGGAGCCGACATTGGAAGCGATCATGAGCTTGTAATGATGACCTTCAAACTCCGCCTCCAGAGGATGAAGAAACAGGGCAACATAAGAATTAAGTTCAATCTTGAGAAGCTCAAAGACCCCAACATAGTTGAAAACTTCCAAGCAACGATAGGAGGGAAGTTTGCTCCTCTCCTCGTCCTTGACAATATGGACACCGAAGTAGACACTCTGATCAACAACTTCAACACTGCCGTGACCGAAGCAGCCAACGACATCCTTGGAAAACACCGACCAACAAAGATGCCCTGGGTCACGGAAGAAGTACTAAAGCTGAGCGACAAACGCAGAGAACTAAAGCAAAAGAAGAGTACGGATGAAGGTGCTAAACTATACAGAAAAGCCAACCAACAAGTTAAAGAAGGCATGAGGAAAGCAAAGGAAACATGGATTGAAGAACAATGCCAAGATATCGAAGCAAACCTGCAGAAAAATAACAGCAAAAAAGCCTACCAGCTTGTGAAAGAACTAGCAAGCTCAAAACAAGGCAGAACCACTACCATACAGAACAAAGCAGGGAAATGTCTCACAGAAGATCAAGAGATTCTGCAGAGGTGGACAGAGTACTGCTCCGAATTATACACACACACAACAACAGGAGATCCCAAGGTGCTAGACGTTCCTCCACCAACCAACAACGACAGCTACCCCATCATGCGAGAAGAAGTTGAAGCTGCAGTAAAATCATTGAAGAAAGGCAAGTCGGCAGGAATGGACAACATTCCCTCAGAACTGGTCCAGGCAGGAGGAGAGGCCATGATAGATATGTTACTCATCATCTGCAATAAGATCTGGCGGACAGGTGAGTGGCCAACACCTTGGACCCAGTCCCTGATCATCACTCTCCCGAAGAAAGGCAACCTACAACTATGCCAAAACTACCGTACCATCAGCCTGATCAGCCATCCAAGTAAGGTCATGCTAAAAATCCTTCTGAGTAGACTGAAGCCACAAGCTGAGGAGATAATAAAAGAAGAGCAGGCAGGTTTCAGACCAGGAAGAAGTACCACAGAGCAAATTTTCAACCTCAGATTGCTCTGTGAGAAATACCTGCAACACCAGCAAGGCCTTTACCACGTCTTCGTGGACTTCAAGAAGGCATTCGACAGAGTTTGGCACGCAGCCTTGTGGGCAACCATGAGGCTGTACAACATCAATGCCAACCTGATCAGAACCATAGAATGCCTCTACGAAAAGGCGACCAGTGCAGTCTACCATGACAACAACATAGGCGAATGGTTCCGAACCACAGTTGGAGTACGCCAAGGATGCCTGCTCTCCCCCACTCTCTTCAACATCTTCTTAGAGAGAATAATGGCTGACGCACTTGAAGACCACGAGGGATCAGTCAGCATCGGAGGTAGAACAATCACAAACTTGCGTTTTGCCGACGACATTGACGGACTAGCTGGGCAAGAGCAAGAGCTAGTCAGCTTGATAAAACATCTTGATGAGGCCTCCACATCATATGGCATGCAGATCAGTGCAGAGAAAACCCAGTTGATGACAAATAATACCAATGGCATCAGCACTGACATTACCATAGACAACAAGAAACTTGAGACCGTCCATAGATTTAAATATCTGGGAGCTATAGTATCAGATGAAGGATCAAAGCCCGAGGTACTTTCCAGGATTGCACAGACCACAGCTGCAATGACCAAGCTAAAAGTCATCTGGAACGACAAGAATATCGCAATCGGCTCCAAGATCAGACTGATGCGTTCCCTGGTCATGTCAATATTTTTGTATGCATGCGAAACATGGACCATAACAGCAGACATTGAAAGAAGGATACAGGCAATGGAGATGAGATGCTTCCGCAAACTCCTTGGTATCTCGTACATAGATCATATAACCAATAAAGAAGTGAAAACCCGAATCGAAAACGCCATCGGGCCGTATGAAGACCTCCTGACCTCAGTGAAAAGACGCAAACTGAGGTGGTACGGGCACGTCACACGATCATCTGGACTGGCCAAGACCGTCTTGCAGGGAACAGTTCAGGGAGGGAGACGAAGAGGCAGACAGAGAAAAAGATGGGAAGACAATATCAGAGAGTGGACTGGCCTTGAATGGAATATCATTCTGCGGAAAGCTGAGGACCGTGAGGAGTGGAGGAAGTTGGTTGCAAAATCTTCAATGGTGCCCCAACGGTCAACCAGACTACGGGACTGATGATGATGATGATGACTTTACGGTGTGTATTGATGTCGTTCCATGTACACGTATAGATCCTTTGAACGAGATGTCAATGTCTTACAAATGTGTTGAATATAAAGCCTTTCATGTAAATGAATTAGCTTTCCTAATAGTGTTTGTCTTTTAGTTCTGCTAAAATATGAATAAAATCAAGTTTAAACGGACACTGTGTATGTCATAAAATTTAATGAGTTTGTTTGGTTCCTTTTATATAAGATCGAGTTCTCAAACATTTGCCTGGCTGTTTGTCTGACACACACACACACACTCTCTCTCTCTTTCTCTCTCTCTCTCTTTCTTTCTTTCTTTCTTTCTCTCTCTCCCCCTCCCTCTTTCTGTCTCCCTCTCTATCTCTTTCTCTCTCTCTTTCTCTTTCTCTCTCGCTCTCCTCTCTCTTTCTTTTTTCTCTCCTTCCCCTCCTTCCTCCTTCCCTCCATTTCTCTCTGTCTCTTTCTTCACAAGTTAATCAGTTATACCAACACTAGAGTAAGGAAGAGGGCAGAGATAAATGATCCAGACAGTAAGTCAACACCAGTTAGCCAGGGTTTGTTTTCTCATGGTCCTATGGGCACAGCATTCCCAACAAGTCATTTATCCCATTCCCCAGGGTACTACAGAAATAAAGAAGAGGAAGAAAAAGAAGATTACACGCGTGATGTTGACAAATTCGTCTCTCCAAAAGCAAGATGACTGTGCAGAGAAGACTCGATTCAGAACTAGTCAAACATGAATATATATTGCCTAGCCATCTATATACTTTAATCGTCACTCACTGCTGGGTTAATCAGATTAAGTCAATGTGTTCCCATTCCATCTCTTTTGAGGACATCTGTTCACACCATATCTTGTACCATATGATTAATTCTGGCTCGGAAGCTGACTTATTTTGTTTACAAATAAGCCAGCTTCCGAGCCAGAATTAATCATATGGTACAAAATGTGTTTCCTCTCAACCTTTTCTGACTCCAAATGGTACAGCTTCAAATGGTACAGAAAGAAAAGCCATGAACAAATCAGGAGACTGAAGAGTGTAAGATTATAATTGCATGAGTCTAATGTGGTAGGCCAAGAAGATATGGTGTGAACAGATGTGCCCACACTTCTCTCTGACTGTTTTTCTCTCTTTCTGTCTTTTAAAATTTCAAAATAAAGAAATTGCTATTACGTATTAAAAAAAAATGTCGGCTGTTCTTCTGTTCGTTTTTTTTTTTTTTTCTGGCCATTTTCTTGTCACTTGTTAATTTTGTCCTGTATTATAACTCATTACTTTTTTGCACACAGTGTTGGCACCCCATCTTATCAAATGTGGCATCTCTAAAATACAGTTCTGAATTCTGGACTCCTCTCTGTCTGTCTGTCTGCCTGTCTGCGTGTCTGTTTCTGTCTGTCTTTCTGTCAGTTTGTCTATCTCTCTTTCTCTCTCATTCTCTCTCTCTCTCACTCGCTTTCTCCTATCTCTTTCTCTCTCTCTGTCTCTCCTCTCTCTCTCCCCCTCTCTCTCTCCTCTCACCCTTTCTCCTCCCTCATTTCTCTCTGTCTCTTTCTTTACAAGTGGATTAGTTATGCAAACACTAGAGTAAGGAAGAGGGCGGAGATAAATGATCCAGACAGTAAGTCAACACCAGTTAGCCAGGGTTTGCTTTTTCATGGTCCTATGGGCACAGCATTCCCAACAAGTCATTTATCCCATTCCCCAGGGTACTTACAGAAATAAAGAAGAAGAAGAAAAAGAAGATTACACGCGTGATGTTGACAAATTCGTCTCTCCAAAAGCAAGATGACTAAACAGAGAAGACTCTTTTCAGAACTAACCAAACATGAATACACCTTGCCTAACCATCCATATACTATGATTGACACTCATTACTGGGTGAATCAGGTTAATTCAACGTGTTCCCATTCCATCTCTTTTGAAGACACTTGCCGACAACACGACTTCTTGGTTTACCACATTACACTCATGCAACTATAATCTTTACACTCTTCAGTCTCCTGATTTCTTCATGGCTTTTCCTTTCTGTACCATTTGGAGTCGGGAAAGGTTGAGAGAAAACACACTTGTACCGTATACTTCGTTCCGGCCTGGACACTGCTGGCTTACTTCATTGAAAACTTGTGCCCAAACTTCTCTCTGGCTGTTTTTCTCTCTTTCTGTCTTTCAAGATTTGAAAATAAGAAAAATTGTATTACATAATAATTTTGTAGTTTTGTTTTTAGAATTGTGTTGTCCACTTTGCATTTTTCGTGCTTTTTTCTGGTCAGTTTCTTATCAGTTATAAATCTTGTCTTCTAATGTAATAGATTATTTTTTGCAATGCATTTTAGGCACCTCTTCAATAGGAACTTGTCAGTTATGGCAGTCTAAATACAGTTTGAATTCTGAACTCTGTCTGTCTGTCCCTCTGCCTGTGCCTCTGTCTCTCTGTCTCTGTCTGTCTGTCTCTCTCTGTCTGTCTTCATGCCTCTCTGTCTATTTGTCTGTCTGCCTCTCTTTCTTTGTCTGTCTCTCTCTCTCTGTCTTTGTCTTTATCCTCTCTCTCTCTCTTTTCACTCGCTCTGTCCTATCTCTGTCTCTCTTGCTCTTCTTCTTCTCTCTCTCTCCCTCTCTCTCTCCTTCCCTCTCTTGCTCTCTCCCTCCCTCCCTCCCTGCATTTCTCTCTGTCTCTTTCTTCAGAAGTGGATCAGTTATGGCAACACTAGAGTAAGGAAGAAGGTGGAGATGAATGATCCAGACAATAAATCAACACCAGTTAGCCAGGGTTTTTTTTTTCATGGTCCTATGGGCACAGCATTCCCACCAAGTCATTTATCCCATTCCCCAGGTTACTACAGAAATAAAGAAGAAAAAGAAGAAGAAGAAGAAGAAGAAGAAGAAGAAGAAGAAGAAGAAGAAGAAGAAGAAGAAGAAGAAGAAGAAGAAGAAGAAGAAGAAGAAGAAGAAGAAGAAGAAGAAGAAGAAGAAGAAGAAGAAGAAGAAGAAGAAGAAAAGAAAATTATACACGTGATGTTGACAAATTCGTCTCTCCAATAGCAAGAGGACTGTAAGTACAGAGAAGAATTGATTCAGAACTAATCAAACATGAGTATATCCTGCCTAGCCATCCATATACTTCAATCGACACACACTGCTGGGTGAAT
The DNA here is from genome assembly GCA_030674185.1 of Monoplex corrugatus. NCBI lineage: Eukaryota > Metazoa > Mollusca > Gastropoda > Littorinimorpha > Ranellidae > Monoplex > Monoplex corrugatus. The sequence continues at coordinate 69,288,471 of CM060306.1, read as the reverse complement.
CAGGTTAATTCAACGTGTTCCCATTCCATCTCTTTTGAGGACACTTGCTCACACAACATCTTCTTGGTCTACCACATTAGACTCATGACACTATAATCTTACACCCTTCAGTCTCCTGGTTTGTTCATGGCTTTTCCTTTCTGTACCATTTGGAGTCGGGAAAGGTTGAGAGAAAACACACTTGTACCGTATAATTCGTTCTGGCCTGGACACTGCTGGCTTACTTCATTGAAAACTTGTGCCCAAACTTCTCTCTGGCTGTTTTCCTCTCTTTTTGTCTTTTGAGATTGGAAAATAAGAAAAAAATGCCATTATATAGTCATTTTAGAGTTTTGTTTTTAATTTTGTTGCCCATTGTGCATCTGTTCGTGTTTTTTTTTTCTGGTCATCTTTCTGTCAGCTGTTCATCTTGTTTTCTATTGTAATTGATTGTTTTTGTGTGTGTGGTGTGTGTGTGTGTGTGTGTGTGTGTGTGTGTGTGTGTGTGTGTTGTGTGTGCGTGCGTGCGTGTGTGTGTGTGTGTGTGTGTGTGTGTGTGTTGTGTGTGTATTTTTAAACACAGTTTAAGCACCTCTTCAGTAGGGACTTACCAGCTATGGCATGTCTGAGTACAGTTCTAAAGTCTGTCTGTCCATCTGTCTGTGCCCCTGTCTCTGTCTCTCTGTCTCTGCATCTCTGTCTCTCTGCCTCAATCTTTGTCTGTCTGTTGGTCTGTCTGCCTTTCTGTCTGACTCTGTCTGTCTGTCTGTCTTCTCTCTCTCTCTTTTATTTCTCTCTCTCTCTCTCTCTCCCAACGCCAGTTAAATCGATAAGTCGACACTCTCACGCGTAGGGAACGAAGATAAAGAAAAAAAACGGTCCAGTCAGCTGGACAATATCATTCAGTCAGCGGTTGTTATCATATGGTGCAGTGAACAAACAGGTCATACCCAGTCAATCTGTTAAGTAATTGCCTAAGACACCAGAAGATGTTTATGAGCGTGATGTAAATCATGAACAGAGCGTGTCCTCACAAAAGACTAAACAAAACAATCTTTAGCTTACCCACTTAGTAAACAAGAGATATCTAGCCTACTTAGTAGGCAAGAGATATCCAAACAAACGACCACACAAAACAACCCTTAGCTTACCTAATTAGTAAACAAGAGATATCTAGCCTACTTAGTAAGCAAGAGATATCAAACAAACGACCACATAACACAACCCTTAACATACCTACTTAACAAACAAGAGATATCTAGCCTACTTAGTAAACAAGAGATATCTAAACAAATGACCAACAAAACAACCCTTAGCTTACCTACTTAATAAACTAGAGATATATATTACTGAGCAAGTCAGGTGCAATTGTTTGAAAAAGGTTTTTGCAGGGACAGATTCCCAACACGTTCTGCTGCTTCATCTCCAGTTGTTGGCTAATATTCCTTGGGTCAGACGTATCGATCGGGTATGGAAGAATTCTAAGAGCTACAGGTTGGAAGTAAATAACGAAATTAGAGGAAGTTGGATTCTTTCATTTTAGCAGGAATCCTTAGGCCCGTCTCCATCTCACTCTGCCGAGACAGCCTGCCTGCCTAAGTGTGTTTTGTTCTCTCTGCCGATATAAACTGGATGAACATTAACAAACTCGTAAACTGTAAAGATGAAAATATACAAATAGTGCAAACAAAAGTACTACCAAACCATTTACCACTGTTTATCTTAAAGTTGTTTTAAGTACAGATGTCACAAGCATTATATCCCCTGGACACTTCGAAACTTATTGAAGAGTGTGGCGTTGAATGTATAGTTGTCGAAATAACATAAATACAAAGAGGCAGTAAACCCTTATTCAACAAGTGACCAATCAGGAATCTCGGATATGCTACACTGTCCGCCATTGACCTGTATTACAGGATGAACTAATCATCATAATCATGTACCCTGCCCCATGGCGTTGGCCATCATGGCCCTCCATACAAATCTACCCCTTGTCGCTGCAAGTACATCATCCAATCTCTGTCCTCAGTCAACCTGCAAGTCCGTCCAATATTTTCTCCCTGGATCTAACTGGTGTTCTCTTTCCCTTCAGCTTTCCTGCGGTGACTAGGTGCTCTAATTCCCATTTCCTCATAGAATGGCCTATAATGCCGCTTGTCGTTTTCTAGGATGAACTACATCAACATAATTATTAGCCTTTAGACTCCTTTGCCCTATCCACCAACTGAAAAAAAAAACAACAACGTTGATTTCCTCACGCTATAGGGTGAGGGAACCAAAAGGTTAAGTTTTTGCTTTGCCAGCATGGCTGTCGATGCAGGATGCTGGTTGACAGGGTGCAGGAATCAAAGGGATAACAGTCAAATGCGGTTTTTCAGGCCGGCCAGGCTGTAAGCAACATGAATCTAAACACCCACTTGATAAATCAGAGAAAGACCACTGGAACCCGACAAGCATTGTTAACCTCTGTTTTTGTCTAACCCGTCTGTCTGTCAGTCTATCAGTCAAGTCGCTTTTGTCTGACCTGTCAGTCAGTCAGTCAGTCATCAGTCAGTCATCAGTCTATTTGTCTGCCTGCCTTTCTCTGTCTCTCTCTGTCTCTGTCTATGTCTCTGTCTCATTCCATCCTGTCTTTACACCCTCTCTCCTTCTCTCTATGTTTTAGTCTCTTTACCTCTTTCTTTGAATATTATGGTGAAATTGTGATAGAGTAAACCCTACATGGGCGAAGTCTAGATGTAACAAAAACCAAGCAACCAAATAAGCAAACACACAAGTAAACAAAATCCAACCAACCACAGACAGAAAGAATGAAAGAAACAAACAAACAAACATACACACATACAAACAAACAAACCAACAAACCAACAGGCAAACCAACAAGCAAACAACTAATACACTAATGCCACTACCCTTGAAAATATTATTTTGTTCTTGTCCTCTGTATCTCTGTCTATCTCTGTCTCTCTGTCTCTGTCTCTCTTTCTGTTTCCCCTCTCTCTCTCCCTCCCTCAGTCACTCTCTCTCTCTCTCTCTGCCTCAGGGTCCACCTCAAAGTGTAAGAAAGAGGGCGAAGATAATAGTCTAGACAGTAGGTCAACATCATTCAGTCAGTGTTTGTTATCTTACGGTCTGGTGGGTACTGTAAAGCTCACACAGTCATTTTTCCCACAGCCCAAGACACCAGACTAGGTTTATTAGTTTCGGGTTGTTTAAGTTTTCTCTATCGAACAGCACAAAGACCAAGCGGGAAACTTGCTCAGTTTCAGTTTAATCGCTGCAGCGTTGTCCAGCCTTTAATGTAGGTTGGGATTTTACCCCAGCAATCAGCTTGAGATTTTACTCTAACAATCAGCCCTAGATGGACATTAATAATAAGCTTGAGATTTGAGCCAAAACAATCATGTTGAGACCTTGTCCTAAAAAAAAGCTTGAGACTTGACCCCAAACAATAACCTTGAGACTTGACCCCAACAATAAGCTTATGATTTGACCTCAAACAATAAGTTTGAGACTAAACCTCCCAACAATAAGCTTGATATTGACCCCAACGATAAGCTTGAGACTAGACCCCCCAACAATAAGCTTGAGATTTGGCCCCGAACAATAAGCTTGATACTAGACCCTCAACAATAAGCTTGAGGCTAGACCCTAACAAAAAGCTTGATAATTGACCCCAACAATCAGCTTGAAATTTGACCCCAAATAAAAAGCGTGAGACTTGACCTGGGCAATAAGCTTGATATTACACCCCAACAGCAAGCTTGAGACTTGACCCCAACAACAAGCTTGAGACCTGACCCCAAACAAAAACAAAACCTTGAGATTTGACCCCAACAGTAAGTTAATAAAGATTTGTCCCCTAAGTAAGCTTGAGCTTGGCCATTACAATAAGCTTGAGACCTGACCCCAAACAACAACAAAAAACCCTTCAGATTTGACCCCAACAGTAAACTTGGGATTTGACCCCAACAATAAGTTTGAGACTTGATATCAACAATAACCTTGAAACTTGACCACAACAAAAAGCTTGAGATTTGACCCAATCGATAAGCTTTAGACTTGACCCTAACAACAAGCTTGAAACTTAATCCTAACAAGAAACTTGAGATTTGACCCCACCAACAAGCTTGAGACTTGACC
>CM060306.1:69266849-69279349 GCA_030674185.1 Monoplex corrugatus | reverse complement strand
CTGTCTGTCTGTCTGTCTCAATCTCTCCTCTCTCTCTCTCTCTTTCTCTCTTCTCTCTCTCTCCCCATCCCTGTCTGTCTCTCTTTCTCTCTTCTCTCCATAGCCATCTCTCTCTCTCTCTCTCTCTCTCTCTTTCTTTCTCTCTTTTATCTCTCTCGCCATCCCGCTCTCTCTCTCTCTCCTCTCTCTCTCTCTCTCTCTCTCTTTTCTGTCTCTCTACCTGCCCACCCCCCTCCCACCGTATCTCTGTTTCTCTTGATGGAGGAGAATGAAGCAATTGATGGATATAGGTGCAAAGAGACACATTTACAGTATGAGCGCAGTGTTGGGTTGTTTTGTTTTAACAGTTGTCCGTGAACCTGCGTTTCTGTCTGTCTCTGTTTGTCTCTGTCTGTCTGTCTGTTTGTCTATCTATGTCTCTCTCCATCTGTCTGATCTGTCTGTCTGTCTCTCTCTGTGTCTCTCTCTTAGTTTCTCCGTTTCTTTGTTTGCCTTTCCCTCGCTCCCTCATCGTAGCTCAGTACATCAGCACTAGTACAAGGAATAGGGCAAAGATAAATTGTCCAGACAGCAGGACAACACCAATCAGCCGGTGCTTTTTGTTTTACGGGCATGTGGGCACAGCGGCCATACCTGGTCTTTCCCCTGGAGAAATCAAAAGTTATTTAAGAGTATGGTTTGAACTACATGCAAATATCGCAAACACAAGCAAGTAAGAAAACAATCATGACAAATGTCTGATAAGAAAATCTATTCGTGTTTTGGTCAACCCTTGTTTAAATCATGGTGACCCCCAACCCCCCCTTTTTTTTTGTTCTGATCACTCGGAGGTTCTATCTATCTATCTATCTATCTATCTATCTATATATCTATCCATCTGTCTGTCTGTCTATTTATCTATCTATCTATCTATCTACCTACACACACATTAATGCACAGAGAAAGAGACACACACACAGAGAAAGAGAGAAACGGAGAGAGAGAGAGAGAGAGAGAGAGAGAGAGAGAGAGAGAGAGAGACAGAGACAGAGAACAAAGAGAGACAGAGAAAAAGAGAGAAAAGATAGAGAGAGATAGAGAGAGATCGAGAGAAAGAGACAGACAGACAGACAGAAAGAGACAGACAATCAGATGAATACAGAGACAGACATTGAAACAATATTGAAAGAATACTGTTATTAACGCAGGTATGACTTAAATGCAATTGCCGAGTCTCTTGTTATCATTCTACTTGAATACGCTTTTGAACTCCTCATTCCAGCACCAATGATCCAAGATGTAAACCAGAAGACAAAAAGCCATTAGCAATGAATATGAGCAGGAAAAAGAGCACCATAAAACAAAAACAAAAAATGAAATAAAAGAATATAAGCAGGTATTATAGTAAAACAAAAATCCACACATGAAATGATGATGCTGTGAGATTATAGTATCAGAACATATCTTTGATTCGAGAATAGCCATATAGTTAATCTTTAATGTAGAAAAATCTTTTGAAATGTCAAAACCTATTCTAGAGATTTTACTAATACAATTTTAAGATTAGATAAACAGACAGATAACCTGATAGATAGATAGATAGATAGATAGATAATTAGATAGATAGATAGATAGATAGAGACAGACAGACAGACAGACAGACACAGAGACGCAGAGACACACACACACAGACAGACAGATAGATAGATAGATAGAGAGACAGATAGAGAGATAGATATCAGGTCTACAATTTTAAGATCATGGGTTCTGTGGGTTTAGATACTCGTGTCTTCAGCTTTTTGTCAGCACACAGAAAAAAAAAGCCTTGAACATGTTCAAAGACCAGACATTACTCATCTGCTATCTAATCTTTGTATTTCATTTCATTTCCATGGATGTTTTTGACATCGGTTTGCTTTGTTATTCATCTCTTTTTTGTTGAGACTGTAGATGAAAAAGTCTAACTTCGTGTATGTCTGGCTAAGCAAGGAAAATGGACTTCATAAACCCCACAATTTGATTAGCATGAAAATGGTTCTTTAGTATTTATGTTGTGTCTTGTCTGACGTCTCTTTAATTCTATTCAATGTTTTATTTGGATACCTGTTTGTGGCCATTGACATCCATTCTAACGCCTACAGGAAAACTGTACATTTCGCAGTATAAAATTCAGACTATACATCATTTTATAGATTCTGACATATCATGCCTTGACAAATTATACAAACGTACATAATTTGCACACAGACACAGACACACACACACACACACACACACACACACACACACACACACACACACACACACACACACACCACACACACAACACACACACACACACACACACACACATACACACACAAACACAAACACACACACATACACACATACCAAACTCACACACTCAGAGAGAGAAATAGAGAGATAGAGAGAGAGAAAGTGAGAGAGAGAAAGAGAGAGAGAGAAACACACACAGAGAAACACACACACACCTCTCTCGTCTCTCTCTCTCTCTCTCTCTCTCTCTCACACCACACACACACACACACACACACAACACACACACAATGCCCGTTTGCATATGCACCAACAAAAGACATTCAAGCATGCATGGAGACATGAATAAGAATGCACACTGACACACACACATGTAAACACAAACACACGCATAAACACTGAGAGAGACAGAGAGAGAAAAGCGAGAGCGAGAGAGACAGACAGACAGACGGAGACAGACAGACAAAGACATACAGACAGACAGATAGACAGACAGACAGAGGAGACAGAGACTGAGAGAGAGAGAGAGAAAGAGAAAATGAGAGAGAGACAGACAGAGACAGAGAGACAGACAGATAGACAGGCAGGCAGACAGAGAGAGCGAGAGAGGGAGAGACAGTGACACAGAGAGAGAGAGAGAGAGAGAGAGACAAAGAGAGAGAGAGGTACATACTGCACTCATGTTCTCCTTGCTTCTCTCCCTCTTCTCAGTGACAGGCTCTTAGAAGTTGGAAGGAATAAAATCTAAAATGGACTAAATACACTTGTCAGATATGTAACTAAAGCTTCAGAACTGCCAAAAATGGAGAGGAAGAAAAACGTTCAAAAAAGAGCATATGACACCCCAAGCACTACTCCAGCTCCAGAACAGATACATAAACGGGAAAGAAATTTGCAGACTCTTTGTCTTGATGCATAGGAGGCAGTGATGGATGGGAAAGCGTGCAGAGTGAAATAGCCAACAACATTATTCATCCTTCGCATGATGGGCCTCCTTCCCTGATCTTCTGTATTAGTTTTTTGCTGACTGTCAGTTCACTCATTTTTCCCTTGCTGTGATTGATGTTGTTGAGTTGTATTTGTAAAGTTTCGACTTCTCCTGCTTGCTTCTGTTTTCTTGTTTGTTTGTCGTCTGTCTGTCTGTCTGCTGTCTGTCTGATTGTATTGCTTTGGTTTCTGCCTTTGTTTCTATTTTTATGTTTCAGTCTCTCGATCTCTACTGTCTGAATCTCTTTATCTCTTGCCTTCTTTTTTGATAACTAAATATATGTCATAGGTTCGATCTCTTTCTTTGTACCCATGTAACGTTTAACACAGAAATACAGGGAAAATGTACGTCCTTCACGCAATGAAAATACCCGCTTTTACTGTCTGCATTTGCTATATTGGCTGTCAGTGTCCTCATTTCTCTGTCTTCATTATATTCTTGATTTCTATGTGTCTATGTGCCCGTCTGTCTGTCTGTCCTGTCATTCTGTCTGTCTTCTGTCTGTCTGTCTCTCTCTCTGTCTCTCAACATCCCTCTCTCTTTCTCTCCCTGCCCCCCCCCCCCCCTTTACCACCGTCTCTCCTTTCATTGATGGAGCAGAATGAAGGAATTGATGAATAAGATGCAAAGAGATACATTTACAACATGAGATCAGTGCTGGGTTGTTTTGTTTTAGCAGTTGTCTGTGAACCTGTGTTTCTGTCTGTCTCTGCCTGTCTGTCTCTGTCTGTCTGTCTGTCAGTCTCTATCCTCCCCCCCTCTCTCTCTCTTTTTCTTTTTCTCTGTCTCTGTCTGTCTGTTTGTCTGTCTGTCTGTTCTATCTGTCTGTCTGTCTGTCTCCCCCTCTCTCTTTCTTCCTTTCTCTCTCTCTGTATCTCTGTCTCTGTCTGTCTGTCTCTGTCTCTCCGTCTCTCTTTTTCTGTGTTTCTCTGTCTCTCTGCTTGGCTGTCTCCCTTCCTCCTTTCCCCTCCTTGTAGCTCAGTACACCAACACTAGTACAAGGAAGAGGGCAAAGATAAATTGTCCAGACAGCAGGACAACACCAATCAGCCAGTGCCTCTAGTCTTACAGGCCTGTGGGCACAGCATCCACACATGGTCTCTCCCCTGGAGAAATCAAAAGTTATTTATGAGTATGATTTGAACTACGTGCACATATCACAAACACAAACAAGAAAGAAAAACAATCTTGACCAATGTCTGATGGGAACCAGAAGAACAAGAAAACCAATGTAAGCGCGTATTTAAACAAAACAAGCGCAAATTTTCGGCCAACCGGCTTTGTCAAGCGCGAACGCACGGTCACAAACAGACCACAAACACCAAACAACGGATAATAAAAACAGGACTAAAAACTTCCCTGCCGCCTCGTCCAGTGGATAAAAAGGGACGCAGAGTCTGTGCCTTGATGCATAGGAGGCAGTGATGGATCGGAAAGCGTGCAGAGTGAAATAGTTAAAATCATTATTCATCCTTTGCATGATGGACCACCATCCCTGATCTTCTGTATTAGTTTTTTTGTTGGTTGTCAGTGCACTCATTTTTTCCCCTGCTGTAATTGATTTTATTGAGTTGTGTTTGTAAAGTTTCGACTTCTCCTGCCTTGTTCTCCTGCCTGTTCTTGTTTGTTTGTCTGTCTGTCTGTCTGATTGTATTGCTTTGGTTTCTGTCTTTGTTTTTTTATGTTTCAGTCTCTCGATCTCTACCTGTCTGAATCTGTTTATCCCTTGCCTTCTTCCTTGATAACTCAATATTCATAGGTTTGATCTCTTTGTACCCGTTTGACTTTTATCAACACAGAATAATGTTGTGTGATATGTGTGTACTATTTCATACAAATATTCATTCTGTAAAGTTTGACAGGTACCAGATATGGTAATGCGAATAAGAAAAAGACCCCACGAAAATCAAAAAGAAAGAAAGAAATAAAGAAAAAGATGGAAAAAAGAAAGAAAGAACGAAAGAAGGAATGAAAGTAAGAAAAAAGAAAGAAAAAAGAAGTAAACAGTGGGAAATGGAAAAAACCGGGATATACCCATTTACACAGAGATAGTAGAAAGTCTCTATTTATTCAGAAATTCGGCCCGACTTCAGTTTAAAAAAACCCATCAGTAACCATTCCATGCAATTTCCCTGGCTGAAAAAAGTGCTTTTTTTTTTTTTTTTTTTTTTTTTTTAAGCAGTCAAGCATATACGCATATTGACACACCTTGCTACCAACTTCCCTCTGGTCAATAGAAAAATAACATACACACACAGACACACACAATGATACAACACACATAGACAAACACACACACACACACACACACACACACACACACACACACGCACACGCACACGCATGCACGCACGTACGCTTATGTATATACACATATACACAAAGGTCGCCAACCTGATTTGAGTCCTTTCTCATTTTACGCATACTGTTCTGGAGGCAAGTACATTATAGGAGGGAAGTTGTCTCGGAAGTAAAAAGATGACCCTGGGTCAAATTACTAGACGCACACAGTGAACGTATGATTAGTACAGTTCAGTACATCATTAACCCCCTGCTCTCTCTCTCTCTCTCTCTCTCTCTCTCTCTCTCTCTCTCTCTCTCTCTCTCTCCCTCTGTTTGTTTCTGTTTGTCCGTCTCTTTCTTTCCTTCTTACACACACACACACACACACACACACACACACACACACACACACACACACACACACACACACACACACACGCACACACACACACACACACGCATATATATATTATATATATATATACATATATACATATATATAACAAATATATATATATATATATATATATATATATAGTATATATACATATATATGTATATGTGTGTGTATGTGTGTATCCCTTCTTTTTGTATCTCTCTCTCTCTCTTTCTTTCTCTTGGCCACCATTACTTTACATAGCGATGTAGATAGTGCTTTGGATATCTTTGTACAATGTCTAAGAGATGCTAGCGCATGTATGTACAAAACGTCTAATCTCAACCAGAACAAAAGATCAGAATGGTTTAAGGAATGCCAGCAAGCACAAAAGGAAAGTAGGCAGAAACTCAAGTATTTCAGGAGAAAATAGAAAGGAAGAAGAATGGATTTTGTATGTGGAAGCAAGAAAAAAATACCGACGATTACTAAAGACAAAAAGACAGGCTTTTAGGAAACAAAAAGCAGAATCACTAACAAAGGAAATGAATAATTCATCACAATTTTGGAAAACGCTGAGAAGCATGGGTTGTGGAAAGAAAGACAACATCAAGAATAATATCAGTACTGATGTCTGACTCAATCATTTCAAAAAACGTTTTTCAAAATAATGGAGAAAAAGATGGTGAACATTGTAATATTAAAGTTGATTTAAATGAGGAATCAAAGCACATGCTAAACAGAGATGTACCCAAGGATGAGATAAAGGGAGCTATTGATAAACTTAATACGGAGAAAGCAAGCGGAATAGACAATGTTTCAGCTGAAATGTTAAAAAAAACAGCGATAAAGATATTCAGATGTTTCTCTCAAAATTATTTAATACAATATTTAGCCAAGGGATATATCATAAGACTGGGCAAAAGCCATCATTATTTTTATTTACAAGAAAGGGGATCCTCAAATTGCGGATAACTATAGAGGTATTTATCTATTAAGCATAATATCAAAATGTTATACTTCAAAATTGAACGCGAGATTGTACACCTGGTTAGAAAATAATAATTTGATTTCAGAAAGTCAGAAAGGATTTCGTAATTAAATATTCAACCATTAATGATATATTCACTTTGCATGCTATCATTCAGAAATGTCTTTGCAGCAAAGGCAGAAAAGTATATGTTGCTTTTGTCGATTTTGAAAAAGCGTTTGATTCTGGCAGTCATGATAAATTTCTGCAATGCATTGTACACGTGGGAGCAAAAGGAAAAATTCTTGCTGCAATTATGGCTATGTACAAGTCACTGTTTTCGTGCATCCGTGTGAACAACGATCTCTCAGAGATGTTTGAATGTCCGGTTATTGTTAGACAGGGTTGTGTTCTGAACCCAACAATATTTTCCGTATTCATCAATCAGTAAGCAAATCACATGGCTGACAAAGGTAAACATGGTGTTCAGTTACTACCAGGTATTATGGAATTATTTATTTTACTTTGTGCAGATGATGTGGTGGTGTTTTCAACTATACCTAATGGTTTACAGAATCAATTGAATGCTCTATATTCGTGCTGTAACAACATGAAATGGGGGTTTCCTGGGAAAGCAGGAGATATGGTTCTTTGATGGAAATAGATTGGACGTGGTGAACAGCTATTGTAATTTAGGCTTTAATTTTACGACAATGGTAAATGTCAGAAAAGACACTACACATTTAGCAACGAAACGAAAGAAGGCAGTTGTACAGCTTAACATGGCTTTTCAAAAATACAAGGAAATGACAATGGGGATTTTCTTTAAAATATTTGATACGAAGATAAGCCCATACTATTATATGCATCTGAAGTCTGGGGATTAAACAGACTGCAGCACATTGAAAAGGTACATTTAATGGCATGCAAAAGATTTTTGAGTGTACCTGTAAGGACACCAAACACGATGGTATATGCTGATCTGGGAAGATGCCCACTATATATAAATTCTAGTATTTCATGCTTGAAATATTGGTTTAAACTGTTACAAATGGACGTAGAAAGATTACTGCATAAAGCTGACCGTATGCTACTAGAATTAGATATAAATGGAAAGGATTGTTGGGTATCAGATGTAAGGAAAAATCTTGTGCGAGACTGGATTTAACATCGTATGGATGCAGCAAGGAGTAGCAGCTGTAAAAGCATTTTTAAACATCTTCAGACAAAGACTTGCTGACTTGTATATCCAAGGATGGACTGGAGCAATCAGAGATCGCAAAAGATACGGGATCTACAGATCTTTCAAAACAATTTTTGAAAGAGAAAAATATATTTCCAACATGGATACGTATTGTTTTAGAGTTGCTATTACAGTTACGATTCAGTGTACTACCACTCAATAATAATACACATCGTTACAGTGAGTGTGTTCACAAGAAAGCATGCCCATTTTGCAAGACACAAGTTGAAAATGAGCATCATTTTATATATGAATGCCCTGTATACAGAGATCTAAGAACAAAATTCCCAAAGAGTCAATTGAAATACCAGTCGGTACATTACTCAAAGCAATAAGTTTACACCACAGATACAATGTGTCCAGGTTTGCTTTTCATGCCATTAATAGACGAAAGAAAATAATGAATCTAAATTAACAGAAAAAATAAAACTTGAAAAATGTCTAACCAACTGTCAACAGTATTATTGTGCTAAATCGATTGTAACCATTCAATACTGTATTATTAGAGTCAAGGGTTTGGATATGAACGTATGGCTTATTGTATATGTCATCATGTTCATATCAAGTATTGAATATCAAGGAGTGCTCTCAAGTCCTCAGACATGATTATAAAACTGTTAAATCATAGAGTTAATGCGGCATCACTCCACCCCCCTCCCACTCATATTGTATGATTTGTTGCGACTTTAGGAATAGGTACATGTCGAATGAGCTCAAATTCTGAGTCTTCCTCCAATTAAATTGTGATATAGGGTCCACCATTTGTTCATTTGGTTGATTAATTCTTAATTCCTTTTGTGATTATTTTGATGATAATCTGACTTGTAAAATGATCATTTTGATTGATTGTTTAGTTGAACCCCATTATTCATCAGTACTTATTAAACTGACCATTTGTTTGCTGGTTGGGTGATTGTTTGATTGCTGATTGATGGCTTGTTGATAAATGAACTATGTCAATGAGTGATGGATATTGATTTGCTGAGTGTCAGGTTGATAAACTGGATTTTGGCAGTTAATTGGATGATATTTTGATATGTTGGATGATCGACTAACTAATGAATGATTGACTCACTGATTGATTGTTTGATTGATTAGTTGATTGATTGAATGATTGTTTGATTAATCGGTTGATTGATTGATTGATCGATTGATTCGATGATTGACAGATACATTCATTGGTTAATTAATTGATATGTTAGATGTTTAATTAATTGATAGGTTATATTTCACAGAGTAGATGAGTCTCTGGTTGATTGAGCTGACTGGTGATTATCATTTTGTTAAGTACTTCATTAATAACTGATGGACGATTATCATTTTGGATAAGTAAATTCATTGATTTCTATTTAACTTAGTAATTCATTGGTCATCGATTAATTGATCGGAATCGATACATAGAAGGCTTTGCTTGATTATTTACTAGATGTGGCTGAGAGTTAATGCTAGCTATTCTCTTTGATGGTTAAACTATTGATCAGATGAGCGAATGATGAATTATTGTCCGTCTAACTGATGTATAGTTGTTTGAACTAAAAGACGTAATGTAAATCATAATTCTGATATTACGATTGAATGTCTGCGATGCAATACAAAACGTAGAGATCTTTTGACTCCTTAGCATAGTGCGGTGATTATTGTGCAATTTTTATTTCTTTTTATATGTATTTGTGTGTTAATATGAAATATGTATGGAATTGTCAAAACCCGGATCCCTTCCCCCATTTCATCCATACGTTTGTATTGTGGCCTTAGGCCGATGTACAATTCTGAGTTCTGGGTTCTGAGTTCTCTCTCTTTCTCTGCCTAGTAGGTGTCTATCTCCCTGTCTCTGTCTTTCCCTTTTCAAACTGATCTCCCGTTCGTTTCACCTAACACCATCCCACGTCATGTTCTTCCAATTCTGTGTTAAAAAGGGAAACAGCAGAAAAAAACCTACTTGGAGTGGGCAGTGAGGATTGACTGTGAGAGAAATGTGTAGGGGTGAAGGCTAATTAAGATAATTCAATTGGACACAAAGTGCACCTGTCTGTCTGTCGCTCTCAATTTCACTTTCTCTCCTTATTTCCCCCATCTGTGCACATCCTTTTTCACTCTCTAATATCACTGTTTATTTTACAAGAATAAGGTCATCGTTATTGGGTTTTGTTTATTACCGTTATTGCTTTTCTCTGGTTTTTTTTTTTTTTTTTTTTTTTGTAATGTGGTCTTGGTTCTGTTTTGCTGCTGTGGGCTTTCGTCTTCATCTGACGGCCAAAAAAAAAAAGCCAGATACTTACTGTTTTGAAATGCCGGAGGAAAATGAGACAAAATATAGGAGTGTGGAAAGAAGTTACCAGGAAGACGAAAACTTAACATATGAATCTCAATTTCGAATTACTGCCACTGTTGCCAAAAATGCACTTAATACATGTACCCAATTATCAATCCTAAAAGGACATATGTAAGACTTTACCGAACACATACATGTGAATGTACAAGCAAGGCAGAAAATGATAGGAAGAGATTACAGAAAGCAAAGGGGTAAAAAAGAAACAAAGAAAATGAAAGAAAAGAGGAAATTTCTAGCACAGAATTTCCAGAAGGTGGGGATATTATTTATACTGAGAGAGCCCCGGGCATCCCCACGGGGGACAATTTCGAAAAAAATGGATTGGAAGTAACACATGTAACCACTTCCCTGGCTTTCATTATCCTTTTCATTGTATAAAATGCTATGAATTTATTTTTACTATTTCACATTTCTATTATTGTTGCTGTGCAGTTGCAGTTGTTGTTGCTGTAGCTGTTGTTCATTTTGTTGTTATTGTTAGATATACTGCTGCTACCTCTTTTTTCGTTCCTTTAATGTAGCAGAGAAAAGAAAACATCCCAGACAAGTACCCCCTTGAGAAACATATGTTGAAAAAGAAAGGGAACCCCAAGAAAAAAGCGGGGCACAGAATAAGATATTGAAGATGTAGAAAAACAGAATTTCATGAGAACAGACTTGCGGTGAGGAGCACAAATGTCCTATAAATTTCATTGTGTGATCCGAAATAATGGTAAACACATCAAAGACATAAAACGGCAAATACAAAATATAAAATGACCCCCAAACTTCTTCACCATGTTGGTGTTTATTCAGAATTCAATTTTCTGTATTGAAAAGTTGCTGCATTTATGAAACATTACTCACAGTGACAAAACAAACATATAAACAAAATGAAAGACAGAAACAGACAGACTGATAGAAAAGCGAAAAGACAGGTACGCATAGACAGAGGCAGATATCCCACCTTCCAGCTAAACACAAAATTTCACCAAGCAAAAACATACAATAGAAGGCTAGCGATTTTATAATTCTACACACATGCAATTCTGGCATAATGTCCTTCGTTTCAAGAAAAAAAAATATTATGTCTAGGTACAAAACATTTTGTAACAAAAATATCTCCCTACCTCTGATCATTTCCCACCAGCAGGTCAAGCCATGTGTATTATTTTCATCCTCTTCAAATTCTGCACATATCCTACATCCCATCACTTAAAAAGTCTCCGATCTAATACAAAATCTATTTGCCATACCATCATGGTCCCTTTGGGGAATATTCACGATATGCTGACGAGAAAATGGGATGTCTGAGAAATGAAATGTTGATCTTCTTAAATTCACCAGTCACAATGGTTCCATAAAAATATGAAAGATGACACATGAATTCAAAAGGGAGGCAGTCTTGCTGGGCAAAAGTACATTTGCCATCATGCGGACTGGGTCAGACTTGATTACTCAGTTTTATTCTTGAAGCAAAGGACACCGTACCTAACTCTTCGTTGGTATATCACATTACTGCAGTCACCGCCCATAAAATAATTCTTTGTTTGTCTGTCTGTCTGCGTTTTTGTTTCTCTCTGACTCCATGTATCTCAGTCTGATTGTCTCTTTGCTTCTTACACACACACACACACACACACACACACACACACACACACACACACACACACACACACACACACACACACATGCACACAAACTCTCTCTCTTTCTCTCTCCCTCTCTCTCTCTCTCTCACTCTCTCTCTCTCTCTCTCTCTCTCTCTCTCTCTCTCTCTCTCCGGTCGTTCTGTCTGAGTTTCTCTGGCTGTCTGTCTCTCTGTTTTCCCTGTCTGCTGTTACTGTCTCTGTCTCTCTTTCTCTAACTCTGTCTATCTGCCTGTCTCTCTCCCTGTCTCTGTCTCTCTTTCTCTCTCTCTCTCTGTGTCTATCTGTGTCTCTCTGTCTCTCTCTGTCTCTCTGTCTCGCACTCTGTCTCCCTCTCTCGCTCTCTCGCTCTCTCTTTCTCTCTCTCTCTGCCTTTCTATCTTCTCTCTCTCTCTCTCTCTCTCTCTCTCTCTCTCTCTCTCTC
>CM060306.1:69234349-69254349 GCA_030674185.1 Monoplex corrugatus | reverse complement strand
CGATGATGAAGAAGAAGACAAAGGACATCAAGATAAAGATCAATGAAAAAGAAAGCTCTGAACAAGCAAATTAAGAATAAATCAAAATACGTGAAGAATACACGATGCGTGCAGTGGCCGAGAGGACGACAACAGAAACAACAATAAACCAAACAAATCAAACTTTCTTCAAGTTACATGGAGTGTGTACGATGCATGCAGTGACTACGTAGGAGAGGAACTAGTCTAAGATGTAAGCAGAAGCCTGTTGATCAGTCCATCAGACATTCAGAATCAAGGGGGGGAAGGCAGAATGTATTCCTTGGAGTGAAGTGGGTGTATGGTGAAGCTGTTAGCTACGTGGGGCAAAGACGTGGTCCATTGTTTACTGGTCCAGGGAAGACTGCGATTTTCACCATTGGGAAATCGCCAGTGCAAAACTAGCACCATACCAGACCTCTCTATGTCTTTTCTGTCTGTCTGTCTGTATGTCTGTCTCTCTGTGTGTCTGTCTGTGTGTCTGTCTGTCTGTCTGTCAGGCTCTTTCTCTCCCTCTCTGTCCCTGTCTCTCTGTCTGTCTGTCTGTGTCTCTCACTCGCTGTCTCTCTTTCTTTCTCTGTGTCTTTCTCCCAGTGTCTCTCTGTCTCTCTCTGGCTCTCTCTCTCTCTGCCTCTGTCTTTTTCTCTTTCTTGCACTTCCCCCGTCTTTCTCTGTTTTCCTTGTCCCATATGGGACAAGGACTAGATGAAAAAAGCATGTGGAGTGTTTATCTATCATCTTATTTTCTGTTGTGTTAATATATGTCGATTAGCATTATCAGATATGTGATAGTGCCTTTGTGCTTACATCTTTATCGATGGAAAATGATGTTTCCTTTCATTTCTCTCTCTCCCTCTCTATCTGTCTGTCTGTCTGTTTGTCTGTTTGTCTGTCTGTCTGTCTGTTTGTCTGTCTGTCTGTCTGTCTGTTTGTCTGTCTGTCTGTCTCTCCCTTTTATCTCTCTCACTTTCTCTCTGTCTGTCTGTCTGTCTGTTTGTTTGTCTGTCTCCTCTCTCTCTCTTTCTCTCTGTCTGTCTGTCTGTCTCTTCTCTCTCTGTCTCTGTCTCTCTCTGTCATTGTCTCTGTCTGTCTGTCTCTCTGTCTCTCAATGTCTCTCTGTCTCTCACTGTCTCTGTCTCTGTCTCTGTCTCCATCTCTGTCTGTCTGTCTGTCTGTCTGTCTCTCTCTCAATTTCTCTTACCAAACAAATTAAGACTCCCATAAATTTGCATCAAGCGTGTGGGATAGAGCAGCTGCGTGGGAGAGAAACCAATCTCAGAAGTAAGAAGAAACGTGTTGATCAATCCATCAGACATGAACGGTCAATACAGTGAGGAGAGGTTGTCTGCCCTCTGTGGCTGAGTACAAATACATGTACATTTAGTGCTGAGGTGTTAGCTGTGCAAGTGAAACAAATATAGCTGTTGTCACAAGGGCTAGAATACACTGCTGTCTACCGCATTTGTCATCTGGGCTAAAAGACTGCTGCTTTACCAAATTAGAAAAAAAAGTAAACTTGGGCATTCCGAATTTCCTCCTATGCATATAAGATCGTACGCACGTTGTGTCGGGCCCCAGTAACTCAGTTGGTTTGAGTGTCGAATTCACATGCCGATGGTTGTTGGTTCGAATCCAAGGGAGCGCTACCTGACAACTGGCCTTCTCACTGTCCCATCTTAACATCATTGTTGTTCTGGTGGTGTCGGTATAGGATTAGACAGGTTCCCCCTTCCCCCACTTCCCTGGGATGGTTATCCCCGTCAGCCACATCACCCCAGGTGGGCGTCGACGTAAAAACTGAACCAAATCAATGAATCAAAAATAGCTTCCACGCTGTGCAGAAGGCATGTTGCTGCACAGTCTGCATACTATGTCTCTGGTGGGGATGTGTTCTGGATGTTTTCACGTTTCCATAAGCCACCAGGAGTACTGATGTGACTTACGTGATCTGGATTGTGCATGTTTAATGTTTGGAGTATGTATTTCACACGAAGGGGGTTTACATGTAAGCACTAATAGAGATGTGTGCACATGTTGACAAATTTGAAAAATATTCACGCTTTACCAACTATGTCAGAGGTATCAACAATTTCCGATTGGAAGTCTGAAATGTTGTCTGCTTAATTTTCGCGCCCCTCGTATCAGATTGAAATGCTTATAACTCTTTCCATAACTCTGAGGTCTTAGGGGAGTGAGGTGGTAGAGATCTCAGCTTTTCTAAGGGACAGCATTAGAGGGCGAGTGCTAATTTCGTCTTTCGTGTTGCTTTATTTCCCCTAAAGCTGAAGAAAGTCAGGTACCCATTCACAGCTGGGGAGACTGAAGGCCGCTTAAAGCTCCCCAACTGTGATTCGCACTCGTGCGAACTTGTGCATATTTATTGCTTGGAGTAAATAAGTCATGTCAGTGTTCCTGGTACCTTGTGGAAACGTGAAAACACCCAGAATACATCCCCACCAAAGACGTAGAATGCAGACTGTGCAGCAACATACCTCTTGTACAGCGTGGACACTGCAACGTGCATACGATCATACATGCATCTGAAAAGGCGAATGATCTATTTCTATACCAACCAGGCACTAACCTATCAGATTGATCCTCAGGCTTTTTTCTCATTTTTTTATCTTTTTTTTTTTATCAGTTTGTCTTCACCCAACTACCAAAATTCGAGTTTCCGACCAAAAAGGTGTGATTGAAAATATAAATGTTTGAATACATCATTCTGGAGGTTAACCTTTAAAATTATATTCCCTTTTTAGCCTTTCTCTCCAGTCTAACATCCTCTCATTAACCTCCCTTCCTCCTGCAAAATCGCCAAAAGCAAACAAAACTTAAGACTTTTCCAATTTACATCAAATCTCTGGAGAAGTTTTAGCTGTGTGGGAGGGGGAAACATCTGCAAAGTATAAACAAGGGACTCGATCAATTCACCAGACATTGAGTTCAACAAACAGGGAAAAAAATTCTTCCACCACCATCCCACACTCACCCTGTCTATACCATTGGCTAGATGAAAGTTGAATTATGGAGGAAATATTTGGCTGCTGTGTACAGGGTCAGATTAGACAGCTCAGTGTTAGCACTGAAATGCAGAACATCAGAATATTGGAATCGTTGCTGGACAACCTGATCAGCATAATTCAACGTCGTAGCTGCTGACGGATTCTCTCCGTCTTTCTCTCTCCTCTGTCTCTTGTTCTGTCTCTCTCTGTCTCTGTCTCTCTTTCTCTATCACACAGGCACACAGACACCACATCACACACACACACACACACACACACACACACACACACACACACACAACACACACACACGCACACACACACACACACACATATATATATATATATATGTATATATATATATATATATATATATATATATGTGTGTGTGTGTGTGTGTGTGTGTGTGTGTGTGTGTGTGTGTGTGTGTGTGTGGTGTTGGGGCATATGTATATACATACACATGTATATATGTGTGTGTATGTATGGATGTGTGTGTAGTATGTATGTATGTATGTATGTATGTATGTATGTATGTATACAAACATAAACAATGTGCTCCTATGTGATCAAAGTAGACGTAAAAACTATCTGTTCAAAACTCGTCCATTAAAATTGCTTTATATGAACTGAACATAGTACTATTTAGCAGTTTACATTGGAGTACTATCTCGTAATTTACGCTGATATATTTCACTATAACCTGGTTCTAATGCCATGAGATCATCTCATGTTGTTCCCTTGTGAACAAACTGAAAGACCTACACAACATACCCTTTATCCTAAATAGTCTTATCTTATCTTATCTTTATCTTATCTTATCTTATTCCACGTATTTTCTTCCCAGTAATCTCTATGTGCATCTGCATCTCTCATTCGTTTCTCTATCTCTACAGTCTGCATGACCTCTTCCACTGCTGTCGCCTCAAACAAAAAAGCGTAACCAAACGAAATCAAGACTTCTTCAATTTGAATCAAAGTGCTTGGGAAAATGGCAGCTGCATGGGGAAAGAGGAGAGCGAGAGGAGAGAGAGAGAGAGAGAGAGAGAGAGAGAGACAGACAGACGAGGCAGACAGACAGACAGACAGACAGACAGACAGAGAATAAGATGTGACTTATGTCATATAAAGTGGGGGGCTAATACGTGTATAAACTGGAACAGGTATGCCTTGGAGCGAGTACCAAGGCCCATTTCAACCTCAGTTCACAATCCTTAAAGTATCAGATTACAATCCTTTAGCGTTAATTCTTTCTCCCCATCCTTCTGTACTTGTCCTCTTTTTCATTTTCTCTGTGAGACACTGTCTTTCTCTTTGTCTCAGTCACTGTCTCTGTCTCTGTTTCCCTCTGCTGTGTGTGTGTCTGTGTGTGTCTCTCTCTCTTTCTTTCTCTCTCTGTGTCCTTCTCTGCCTCTGTCTCTCTCTGTATCTGTCTCTCTCTGTCCGGCTGTCTGTCTCTCTCTGTCTCTGTCCGTCGTCTGTCTGTCTGTCTGTCTCTCTGTTCCCCCTCTCTCTCTTGCTGTTTTTACTGCCTCTGCATCTGTCTCTCTGTCTGTCTCTCTTCAAGGCATAATTGGAAATAGCACTGATCCTTTTTTGAGTATGGCCCTATACAAAAAATATAACGATTCAGAACACTCCAGAAAATTGGCGATGCTTATGTTTTATGCTTTCAAGTTTCGAGAAGAGGTAAAAATCGGAAAAAAATGATACATACCTACTACAAAATGGACAACGAATGAACAGTAGTATGAATATCAACAGCGTTATCCTTTCCCCCACAATCCCTGTTTTTGTGTGTGTGTGTTTTTTTTTGTATGAGTCGGTGACCTTCACAATAAACCATGTGTCAGAGTCAGTGTCATGTGTAACTCTCTCTCTCTCTCTCTCTGTCTTCTCTCTCTCTCTCTCTCTGTCTCTCTGTTTTTCTCTGTCTCTCTCTCTCTGTCTCTCTCTCTATCTTCTCTCTCTTCGCAATCACTCTTCCCTTTGACGTCATCAGTATGTTTTAAGAGACAATATGGTTTTCGCCGTTTCTTGTTAACCTGGCAGACAACAGACAAAATGAAAAGAAAAGAATCATAAATTCCAAACACACATTTCTTTTTATTAGAGTTCAAAATTAATAAGTCGGGGGTTGAAAACGTTTTAATGAAAATCTGGACACGTAGATGACAGATGTAGTAGAACTAGGTAATTTCAAATTGAATATGGAGGAGCCCAGACACAGACCACAACATTAACACAGCACAGGGTAAAGAGACGACAAAACGTAAAGACAAATGGACAGACATTGTGCATTAACATGAATACATAACTGACTGACTGACTGACTGACTGACTGACTGACTGACTGGCTGACTGACCAACTGACTGACTGACTGAATGACTGACTGACTGACTGACTGACTGACTGAATGACTGACTGACTGACTGGCTGATTGACTGACTGACTGACTGACTGGCTGACTGGCTGACTGACCAACTGACTGACTGACTGAATGACTGACTGACTGACTGACTGACTGACTGACTGGCTGACTGACTGACTGGCTGGCTGACTGACTGACTGACTGACTGACTGGCTGACTGACCAACTGACTGACTGACTGAATGACTAAATGACTAACTGACGGACTTACTGACTGACTAACTAACTAACTAATAATTAAATGGTTAAGTAAATACAGAAATATCTAAACACATAAATGGCTCAATAAATAAATTACACGGCTGAATGAATAAGTAAATAAGTAAATGAGTAAACAAATAAATACATAAACATTTGAATAACCGATAAATCAAGTAAATGATTAACTAAACAAACAAATAAATACATGTGTAAGTAGGCATATAAACGATTTTACATATATATATACATATGTACATATACACACACATATATATATACATATATGCACTTACTGGCGAGAAAGCATGAAAATGTTATTGGTAAAAAAGCAACAACCGAAAATTAGTGCAGTATTTCCCATCTCCGATTTCTGATTTTTTATACTAGTTTTGTTCTTATTATTGGTGAGTGCGTGCGTGCGTTCGTTCGAGCGTAAGTGCGTGCGTGCGTGTGTGTGAGTGTGTGTGTGTGTGTGTGTGTATGTGTGTGTGTGTGTGTGTGTGTGTGTGTGTGTGTGTGTGTGTGTTTGTCAGTGTGTGTGTGTGTGTGTGTGTGTGTGTTTGTCAGTGTGTGTGTATTGTGAGAACATTTTCTCACACTGAACACAGCAGCAGGGAAGTTTCAGTCTTTTTCTCAAATTTTTTGTATCTAGTGTTTGTTTGTTTGTAATCTTACGCTTGACAAAAACCAGTTGGCCGAAAATTTGCGCTTGTCTTGTTTTGTTGTATTAAATACGCGTTCGTATTCTTCTTTCGTGTTTTTTCTGGTTCCTGTTTGCTTGAACGCGGGCAGTCACACTTGTTTTTGTTTTGGATTCTGTCTTTAAGAGTCCAAGATTTAATTTGATGTTCTTTTGGTCTGTTTCCTTTTCCTTAATTTCAGCCTAAATCTTCCCACTACAGATTGTGGTCACTGTTGCAGTCTGCGCCTGGTAATGTTTTTGCTGACAGTAAAGAATTTCTAAATCTTTTATTGATGATCAGAATGTAGTCAATCTGATTTTTGGTATTATCCCTTGGACTCATCCAAGTCCATTTTCTTCCACGAGGCTGCTCAAAACAGATGTTTCTTACTATGAACTCATTTATCTGTGCCCATTCTACAAGTTTCCCTCCTCTTTAATTTTGTGTATCAAGGCCATGAGGTCCAACTATATCCTCCACCCTATCTTGTCCCACTTTAGCATCAAAATCTCCCATTACTATTGTAACTTCTTGTGATTTACATTGGGCCTTGGCCATCTCTAATAAATAATAATAATAATAAAGAGCATTTATATAGCGCCTAATCTGATGAAAACAAGAGCCCTAAGCGCTTACAGGTATCACGCAGACACAACCAAACACACACACACACACACACACACACACACACACACACACACACACACACACACACACACACACACACACGCACACACACACCAGCCGACATTCAAGGCTCAAAAGACAACAAGGGGGGATTTGGGGAAGTTAGGTGGTAGAGTCTTTATAAGTATCATGAGAGGGACTGGAAGAGATGGGTTTTCAGAGAGGACTTGAAAGAAGTGAGAGTTGCAGAGTGGCGAACAGAGACAGGGAGCTGATTCCAGATTACAGGGGCCTGATAGGAAAAGGAGCGTTGACCATAAGTTTTAGTGCGACAGAATGGTATGCGGAAGGTACGAGTATCAGCCGAGGAACGAAGTTGACGAGAGGGGGTGTACAGATGGAGGAGGTCAGAGATGTAAGGGGGTGCAAGACCGTTGAGAGACTTAAAACATAACAAAGCAATCTTGTAGCGAATTCTCTTTTCAACAGGTAACCAGTGAAGAGATTTGAGAAGAGGAGTGACATGAGAGGAACGAGATTTTCTGAAGATGAGCCTAGCAGCATTGTTTTGAACTTTTTGAAGCTTTTGAATGAGAGAGAAAGGACAGCCCGAGAGGAGGGAGTTGCAGTAGTCGAGACGAGAGAGAACAAAGGCACAGAGGAGAGTTTTGGTGGCTTCGACAGAGAGGATATTGCGAATAGAAGAAATTCTGCGTATCTCAAGATAGCATAATCTGCAAACATTCTGGACGTGTTTTTCAAAGGACAGGGTGTTATCAAGAGTGACTCCAAGATTGCGGACAGTGGAAGATAGTGGAATGTCAGATCCAAGCAGAGAGACAGACAGAGGAAGGGAAGAACACTTAGCCAATGTGGTGGTAGAGATAAGGCTAAGTTCAGTTTTAATGGGGTTGAGTTGAAGTTTGTTTACAGTCATCCAGGAGTGAACATCAGAAATGCAGCCTTGGGTTTGTCTGATTATAGAGGGCAGTTGTGGGAGGGAACCAGAAGTATAGAGTTGGTTGTCATCAGAAAAGCTATGATGGGACATAGAGTGAAGTCGCATAATTTCAGAGAGGGGTTGTGTGTACAGCACAAATAGGATGGGACCTAAAACAGAGCCTTGGGGCACACCAAACTGGACGGTAGTGGGTGCAGAGGATGAACAACAGACAGAGACTGTTTGAGTGCGATTGGAAAGGTAGGACTGGAACCAAGACAGAGCGATGTCAGAGATACCGAACACTTTATGGAGACGTGTGAGCATGATAGAATGGTCGATGGTGTCGAATGCAGCCGAGAGATCAAGGAGAGATAGAAGAGAGATTTGATTTTGATCAAGAGCAGTCAGAATATCATTTGCAATTTTTACAAGAGCAGTTTCAGGGCTGTGTCCAGTGCGATAAGCCGACTGATAAGGGTAAGAGAGGTTGTTGGCGGTGATATGATCAGAGATCTGTGCGAGAACAATTTTTTCAAGGACTTTGGATAAGAAAGGTAGGTTGGAAACAGGTCGATAGTTTTTGAGGTTAGAAGTTGTCTATATCTTCCTGAGTACTTGCGAATATTGGTGCATATACCTGAATGATGTTGATATTAAATGGCCTGCCAGCTAATTTCACCAGCAAAACTCTGTCGAACACAGCCCAGTACCCTCTAACTGCTTTTGATGTGTCCCTGTCCATTACAATGACTACTCCTCTTTCATGTGAGTTTCCACCAGAATATATTATTGTATGCTCTCTACTGTAGATGTTATCATGCCTGCCTCCTTCCATCTCACTTCCCCTAGTCCTAAAATACTAATGTTAAGCCTTTCCATTTCCATTTTGATATTGTCCAATTTACCTTTTTGCAACAATGTTCTTATTTTTCATGTTGCGATTTTGGTAGTCTTCCTGAGGTTGAGGTTGGACGCAGTAGCTTGCTGACGGTCTGGTGTCACCTGCGCAGCATGACGGTCCCTACTGGACGAACGTGCTCCGTAGGAGCCGCTATTTACGTTGTTACACTTACTTCCATTGGATTGTCTGGCCATGAAGTCTTGGGAACGTACGATGGTGGTTTCCCTTTGCCTTCCATCGGTTTGTTTACGGTCTCTCCACTAGCCATTGTCGTTCTCACGACAACCTACAAGGCAGTAGGTTGACTTTTTTCAGGGTTTTCTCCCTTAGTCTTATTCTCTCCCGAGATGTCCACAAGGCAGTGGAGCTATTTACCCATAGCTGGGGGTCTGGGTGTGTGTGCGTGCGTGTGTGTGTGTGTGTGTGTGTGTGTGTGTGTGTGTGTGTGTGTGTGTGTGTGTGGTGTGCGTGTGTGTGTGTGTTTGTCAGTGCGTGTGTGTGTGTGGTTGTCAGTATGTGTATATGTGCGCGCGCGCGCGCGCGCGCGCGCGCGTGTGTGTGTGTGTGTGTGTTTGTCAGTGTGTAGTGTCTACCTTTCTTACAACAGTAACACAAAACAGACAAGTAACATTGAACATAACCATTTGATGTTAGGACATGGTACAAGAAAATTTAAACAAACTTTCAGCAACAACGTATTCTTTGCCACAAGTTAAAATTTAATTAATCGACTTTAAAAAAACAATCGACAGGGCGTTCATATGAAGACGTGTGGCAAGACATGATGAAAGGGGTCTGATCTACGTAGCCTGGGCGTAATGCAGGAAAAGCAGCATTATGCATTCCACTAATCAACTAAAGAAGGGTTCTTCCAGATTTCGATAGGAGTGCAGCAAGAACCTTAACTTTTACCGGTTTTGTTCACCATCTTTCCAGAAATTATGCAGAAAACACTTCAAACTTTGAAAATGTATACCTGAAAAAGCTGGCTAGTATTCTGAACAGAAGACTAGTGAGTACGTGTGGAACAAGATCTACATATTTTTGGTAGGCTGACAAGAAACACTTGTGGCGAAAATATACTCGCGTAGGTTTATTTGGTTTGCCTACGTTAACTAGTCGTGATACACACAGCTCATTCTTAAGGATGGCCCACAAGGAAGCCTTCGCTAAAATAAGTAAATTAAGAGCTAGGAAGCAAATACCAAAGACTAGTCCAGCCTCGGCATGTTTGGAGCGTTTGCTTCTGATCCCCAGGGACAGAGATGGCTGATCTTATCTGCTGTTTTGTTTCGTCAGTCACACTGTTATTCTGTTCATGGGATCAGACAAAGACATGGTGCCTGCTGTAACACCAGCCACCCTGTCTACGATTTTTCTCTGACCACCACTCTCTCTCCAACGTTTGACTCCCTCTGTCTTTTCCTCTGATGCACTATGTCTTCATGCAAAATGCGCAAACCAAGCACAATGAAGATTCCTATCTTATCCAGAGTCTTTGTTTTATCATCATGACAAGTCTATTTCCTGAATAGTGAATATGTCAGAGAAATTAACTGTTTAATAAAAAAAATGAACATGCGTTTGATCAATTCGTCAAACATGCAGAATCAAAAACACGAGAAATGTTATCTCCTAGAGGGTGACATAAGACTCAATGTGTAGAGAGGCGGCGCGTAAGCAGGACAAAATAAATTGTTTGTTGCCCACCATTAATCCAAGGTACATTACTTTCGTATTGACAAAAGGATTAAGCACTAGCATAGCATACGACAGACTCATCACCACTGATAACCTACGAAACCTTCAAGACCGATCATCATTTCGAGTTAGTGGCAGGCTGGTATTTATCATCGAATTCCATCCACCTACATTGATGTAAACATCCCCATTTACTGACGTCTGAATCTATCCCCATTCTTCATCATGGTTCCCCAGTCTCATCTTCCAACTTTTTCAGACAAAAACCATCAATCAAATGGAATCGATATTACTCTCTCTTCACAAATATTTAAGCGTCGGACGTCGAGTCTGGTAAATAGTGGATGTGTCGGATAAAAGATTGATCAGTAAGTTCATCTCAATTTATCAGATACGTAGAACTGACAAAAATAATAAAAATAAAAATAAAAAGAACGATTGCCCCAGACAATGATCCGTATGATGTGTTGGACAGAGATGACACAGAAGGGCAAAATAGTTCACCATGTGCACATTTATTTTTAAACCAAACATGACCGCTCAGTTTTAACGCTACAGTAGTGAGCTCCCACGATCTTTGCTGCTTCTGATATTAGAAAAATTCAATTATGTCACTGTGCTCAGGTTCTTCTATTTCTCTGTATGCCTGTCTTGTCTGTCATTTTATTTCTATCTATCCCTTTTTATGGCTGTAAAGAATGGTTACATGGGAGAAATAAATACGTTACCTAGAAAGTGGGAAATGAGTTTTCTGGTAGTTAAGAGGTCTGTGTAGTCAACAGAAAGGGAAAAGTTTGTATGTGATCAATAGCGAGTAAGTGACGTGGACAAAAGCAAAAACAAATTGATCGCCCTTTACTGGTTTTGTACTGAAATAAGACGGCTCACAATCATTGCATCCCATGAGATTAGCACGCATTGATTCTGCCACTAAAGATCAGACAGACTTCTATGCCTGTCCCTGTGTGCGGGCGGATGAATGTTCAAGAAAAGCAACATGCTTCAGTTTCCATTTACCAGATCAGATTTGATTGTCTAGGTTTATTATCAAAGCAAAGAGTCTTATGTGTTTTGTTGATTATTAGATTTATCACAGCGTAAATTATATTTTGTCATTATCATCATGTGCATTGCTGCATAGCATTGGCAACATGGTCCTCCATACGAATCTATCTTTTGTCGCTGATTATTATCTCCTATCCCTTCTGTCCTAATCCACACTGCAAAACTGCGTAATGTTCTCTCCCTCGTCTACCTGGTGCTTTTTCCTTCTAGCTTTCCTGTTGTGATTAGGTGCTCAAATTTCTCGTGCCTCATAAAGTGTCCTGTAAACGTTGTTTTTTTCTTTTCCTGATTTTTTTTCATTAGTATTCTTTTTGTGTTTGCCTCTTTCAAGGCTGTCCCGATTGTTTTCTTTGCTGTCCATGGAACTCTTGGCATTCTTTTTGAAACTACATTTCAGCTGCCTCAATTCTGTTCGGATTTTGCTTGTTGTCTGGGCTTCAATTTCGTACAATTTCGTATATCACTGAAGAACTCTCTTCTTGAACTTATTTTTTAATGCTGTTTTAGCTTGGAGTTCTGCTGGATATCTTTAAAATGCATCTGCCGTCTGGTGAGATGACTTCATAGATATTTAAACTTATCAACTTGCCTCAATGTTGTGCCATTTGCTGTTGGTTTTCTTGCTTTTTTTTACTGATTATTATGACTCCAGTCTTCTTACTATTCAGTTCTAGTCCTTTATTTCTGTTTTCTATTTCTATTGTATTCACACATTCTCACCTAACCCCTCCTTTGATAGGTACCAGAAAAAAAATCCACGAAAAATGAATCAGAACACGTATTTACTACAACCAGACAAGACATACACACATTTTCGGCCAAATGGTCTCTGTCAAGGGTAAGATCACAAACGAACAAACACCAAATACAAAAATTAAGAGAAAAACACTGAAACTTCCCTGCTGCTTCGTCAAGAGTGAGAACACTAAACGAAACAGTAGGGAAGTTTCATTATTTTTCTCCTAATTTTTGTATTTGGTGTTTGTTCGTTTGCGTTCTTACGCTTGACAAAGGCAAGTTGGCCGCAAATGTGCGCCTGTCTTGTCAGGTTGTATAAAATACGCGTTCTGATTTTTTTCGTGTTTCTTTTATTTTTTGTTCTGATTCCTGTTTGCTTGAACGTGGGCAGTCACACTTGTTCTGGATTCCGTCTTTTAATATTTTGAAAAGAGTTTATACCATTCTCTACTCTCATTGCTGGTGTTTGTTCCCAATACATATTACTTTATTTTCTTATATATTATCCATATTTCTTTACGTAAACGTAAGGTCTGTTTTGTGTCGGTCTTCTCTTTCTTTGCACATTGGTTAAAGCCAGTCTATTTTAGCTCTATTGCACTTATTCCTTATTTCCTTTTCTATCTTTTTGTATTCTTCGTCTTTTCCCTTTGTCCTCGTACATGTATCCACCAAGTGTACAGTTTCTTTTGTCAGCCTGTTCTTCCTCAACTCTAGGGATTTCTTCACAAGCTTCATTTATCAAGATTTTCAACTTTGCCCATTGTTCCTCCTGTGATGATGATAATGATGATGATACTACTACTTCTACTACTATATTACTGCTACTGCTGCTACTGTTACTACTACTAATATTACTACTACTACTATTACTACTACTACTACTACTACTACTACTTATTATAGTGACAATGATAGTTACAGTATTTATACGGCGCCAAATCTTGACAATTCAAATCAAAGCGCAACCACGCACGAGACATTACAGGACTGTGGTCACTGTTACAGTCTGCACCTAGTAAGGCTGTTGTTATTCGTAAAGAATGTTTAAATCTCCTATTTACCAGGATATAGTCAATCTGATTTATTGTTCTGTCTCCTGGATTCATCTACGTCCATTTTCTTCTTTCAGGCTGCTCCAACCACATGTTTCCAATAATAAGCTCTTTATTTGTGCCCACTCAGCAAGCTTCCCTCCCCTTTTATTTTGCGTGCCAAGGCCATTAGGTCCAGCTATGTCATCTACTTTTTCCTGTCCCACTTTAGCAGACCAATTCCAGCACTATTCTCACCCTCTGTCTCTTTTCTTATGAGTGTGTTTGTCTCTCTAATTCTCTATCTGTCTGTCTGTCTGTCTGTGTCTATCTCTCTGTCTCTGTCTGTCTGTCTGTCTCTCCCTGTGCCTTTCTCTCTGTTTTATCTAATCTCTCTCTTTGTCTGTCTGTCTGTCTGTCTCTTTCTCTCTCTCTATGTTTCGTCTCTCTGTCTGTCTGTCTGTCTATCTTGTCTCCCTCTCTCTTTCTCTGTCTCTCTGTCTCTTCTGTCTGTCTGTCTCTCTCTTTCTCTCCCTCCTCTGTTTCTTCTCTTGCCTTTTTTACCAAAACAAAAACAAAAACAACAAAACAAAACAAAACAAAACAAATAAAAAAACTCTCGTTATTAGAATCAAGCCTTCTTTGCTTTGGTTTTAGGTTTCTTTCGTTATGCCAAACACCATTCTACGCATTCCGAACCTCAAACACTCGCAGTGGAAACTGTTTGGGCACGTTTGTAAGAGGCAATGGCTGTTCTTTCGTTCAAACGGCATTGCTTGTGCTGTGGACAGAGACCCAAGCCCTAAGTATAAGAATAGAGAATCAATCACGAGTCACAGCCTAACCACCCCCACACTCACCTATGACACGATACATCCCAACAGCGTTAATAAGGACAGGCTTATATTGCTTACCATCTACCCCTCCTTCCTTTCATTAGGCATTACCTTTCTCTTTTGCATCAGATGCCGCCTTTACCATTTAATTCTAGTGTCATTCCCCCTTCCCATCCTCAATTGTTTTCAAGCAGAAAGCCCCAGTCAGACAAGTTTCAAGTCCCATCTCTAATCCAAACGCTCTCCTTGTCTAATGATAGGTGTGCCTTTGAAGTGCAGGGTAGACAAAATAAAATTTAATGTTTTGTCACAGAAGTGAAAAAAGCGTTTGGTTATAACACCACATGTGGAGAACCGATTTGTTCGTAAGCACATGCATACATGCATACATGCATGCATGCATACATACATACATACATACATACATACATACATACACATATACGTATATACGTACATTACATACATACATACATACATACATGCATACATACATACATATCATACATGCATACATACATACACACAACATCATGCATACACTTACATATACAACTACATACATATACATACATATACATACATAATACATACATACATACATACATACATACATACATACATCCACACACAGATATATATACGTAACGAACGAATGAATAAAGAAATAAATCAATAAATACGTTAATAGATAAATAATAAATAAATAAATGAATAAATACATAAAAATGAATCGACCCATGTGAAAAGTATTCCCATATGAAAGGGCTTGAATTTCAATGTGGAGAGGGGGCGTCCAACAAGAGCCAAAGAATGTTGCTGACGTTTTCTGTACGTTCACAAGTCAAGCTCCATTCCTGTTGACTCTCACAAGAGGGTCAAGCACTTGTCTAGTACAGCAGTCACACGGTATCGATCACTAGTTACTATGGTCTACTAGCCCGTCAAGAGCTGTCCCCCGACCTCGAGCCGTTGGCAGACGGATACCGTCTCTCCTCCTTCCCTTTCCCCCTGTCCTCCATATAAAATGCTGAACATACGTTGTTCTCGAGTCAGAATCCACGTATACCCTTTATACCGTTGCTTCTTTCACCCTCACACTTTCTCCTACCGACAGCTGCAACTAAACTAAATCAAGGAAAATTTAACATGAAAATCAGTTCTGCATCTTATCGCCACTTCGTTTGGGAGGCAGCTAAAGAGCGAGAGAAGTAAATCGTGTAGGTTAGGAGCTGACAAAGATGTGACTCATTCAAGTGTCAACGCGCTTAAAAGAGGAACTAATGAACTAATAACTAAACAAACAAATGAATGAGTAAATGAATAAACGAATAGGTAATATGGTAAGGTTGTCTCTGAGCGGTAGAAGTTGGTGTAGACAAGTACAATAAGTAATGAAAGAAAAAAAAGGGTTGGCCTCCATTTACTGGGTTAGACGCGATACCCACTTTTTACCTCTGAAACAATATCGAATGTTACGTTTCTAGTCGGATATCAGATTTAACAAAGTCCAATGCCAGCTATCGATTCAGATAGAGAGAGGAAGACAGAGAGGAGAGAGAGAGAGAGAGAGAGAGAGAGAGAGAGAGAGAGAGAGAGAGGAGAAGAGAGAAAGAGAGTCAGACAGACACACACACACACATATATATATATATATATACACACATAGAGAGAGAGAAAGAGAGAGAGAGAGAAAGACAGAGAGACAGAGAGAGAGAGAGAGAGAAAAGAGAAAGAGAGAGAGAGAGAGAGAAGAGAGAGAGAGAGAAAAAAGAGACTGAGAGACAGACAGAGACAGAGAGAGAGAGAGACACACACACACACACACACACACACACACACACACACACACACAAACACACACACACACACACACACCACACACACACACACACACACACACAGACTGTCCCTGGGAAAGGGTATATGAGTGGGTTCGGAAAAGGGGCTGTTGACAAGAAGCAGAAGAATTTGGCTGAAGTCTGAAGTACAAACGAGTCAAGTTCCGTGTGCAACAGTTACACAGTCTTGATCATTAACCATTATCTCCCATCTCATCATGTCCTGTTCCCATCTCGCTATTGGAAGACGTGCAATGTTGTGTTCTTGTTTCGCCAGCTCTGTTACGCTAAACATCCTTTTTTCCCTCTAAACAATTTCCCCTGACTCATTTCTTCAAGCTAAAGCACCGAATAAAACCAAATCAACATTCCTTTCTCTTCAAAAGTATGTTCTTATATTACGACGAATTGGGAGTGCAGTGGATTTCAGGTGAAACGTCTCACAAGTAGTAGAGGAGTGCTTTGGCAATTCATCTCATGCACAGTCAGTGAACAGGAAAATTTGTCTTTAGGCATGAAATGTAGGGTAGGGTGTGCAGTAGCCGTGAAGAAAAGCAAACAGTGCAGCCTCTATTTACTTAGCCAACCAGAGAACAACAAGTTTTTCATTCACTTCTTGCTCCACATCAAAGGGACACAAATCATACAATATGGCATCGATAAAAAATCGTACAGATATGAAAAGACATCGCCACAAACCGTATACAACATACATACATACATACTGACATTTTAAACATTGGAGGTTCAGAAATGAATGTCGAGATCTAAGCATATGTCATCCTCTTATGATTTTTTTACCAAACTATGTATTTTGCTATATGACAATCAAACGTCAACGACCAGTCTGGTACCAGAAATGACATCGATCTACATATGAAAACAAGCATTGTTCATATGCAAAGTACCTATAAAATACGAAACATATATGGCAATATTCTAAGCAATGATGGTTTTGTCGTGAACATCAAGATTTCAGAACATGTCATGTAGAAAAAAATCGTTTTCTACGGGGAGAACATTGGCATGTAGTTGTTCCATTGACGAACAATTTTTACTGAAACAAAGACCTTGACAAAGAGCTCCACGTTGTCATGACTTGGATGCAGCTCGAACCCATTAGAGAGCAAAGAGTTTAGCGCAGACACAACCTGCTTGAGGGAGGCCTGTTGACGACCTTCTGCTGTCTACCTCTTCTCATAGTTTCTTGCTGCTGATCAAGAACCAGCTAGCCAGCTAAAGTCAATGGACGACGTAGTTTGTCCCCTCCTATCTCTCCCTCTGTGTACTCAACATCCCCATATTGTTTCTTATCTGGATGAAGCAGCAGAGAAGTTTCAGTCTTTTCCTCCTAAGTTTTGTATTTGGTGTTTTGTTTGCTTATTTGTGATCTTACATTCACGCTTGACAAAGGCCATTTGGTTGAACATTTCCGTCTGTCTTGTCTGGTTTATTCAATACGCGTTCTGATTCTATTTTCGTGTTTTCCTGGTTCCTGTTTGCAGTCGCACTTGTTTTGGATTATCTTTTTTCTTTCTTTTTTTGTTTGTTTTTGCTGTCCCTCCAATGAAAAAAAGACAAAAATTAAGATTTCTTTCCCCTATAAAACATTTCCACATTTTCCATTTGTAACAGGTTTGTTTGAACAGAAGGCCCGTGGTACGTACATTATCAGAATCATAGCTTCGTTTACTTTTTTTTCGGTGGAGGACAAGGAAGGTCTGTTTAATTATATTTAACACCATACCATTCCACTTATTCAATCCATCCGGTTCTAAACGGCCATCTGTTTGGGATATCGGTAGGAGGTAAAGGTAATGAGATATGTAAAAGTCACATTATTTTTGTTGTGGAAAGAGGGCACAGCATTAGCATAGCAATAACACAGAATCAGTCACCAGTCTGGACCTCCACACCCACACACACGTCTGTCGGGATATATTCTCGTCACCGGTTAGACAGAGACATCTTTCCATTCCCCTCTCTGTATGTTAACAAACACCTCTTCTGCGTCAGACACCAACTGAATCTGTCCGCCCAGAGTAGATCCTAAGAGTCCCAATTTTGTGCATGGAAAATTACCCCCTCCAATCTCTCTCTCTCTCTCTCTCTCTCTCTTCTCTCTCTCTCTCTCTCTTTCTTCTCTCTCTCTCTTTGTCTTTCTTTCTCTCTCTCTTTTTCTCTTTCTTTCTTCTTCTCTTTCTCTCTCTCACACAGACACGGAGACACACACACACACACCAGACACACACACACACACATACACAATAACACTCACCACATACACACACACACACACACATACACACATACACACACACACACACACACATACACACACACACTCACACACATACACATACACACACACACATGCAAACACACACACACACACACACACACACATGCAAACACGCACTCACACACACACACACAATGTTCTCTCTGATGATCTTTTTACATTTACGTCAGCTGTATAATGCATGCAGCAACGGATACGAGGAGATAAAGAAAAGAGATGAACCAATGAATGATAAATGAATAGATAATAAAAACAAAAAAACAAAAAAAAGGAAAGAAGGAAAGAAAGAATCAATGGTCACGCCTCCATAATCGTATGCACTTGTAAACTATACCTCAGACAATCACTTGCAGTTATTTTTTCATCGGTTTATTTTCGCATAAAAATGATGAATTATTCACTCACATAAAACATTTATTTCCGGTCGATATGGATCATATGTATCTGCTCTGGAGAGAAAAAAAGTGCTTTTTGCCGTGCTGAATTACACACGTATGCCCATCCCATCCACATCCACACCCACACACACACACACACACCACACACACACACAAACACACACCAACACACACAACACACACACACACACACACACACACACACACACACACCACAAACAAACAAACAAACACGCGCACGCGCACACGCTTCACCTAGGCACGCACACACGCGAACACACAAACGCGTACACACACTTTTTGTCTGAAACACGCACGCATATACGCACATCACGCAAGCAAGCACACGCAAAACGTACGTACGCACACTTTTGCAAATACCTACATTCATATCCACAGAAGACTTAAAAACCACACACACATACTACCACACATACCACAAACACACTACACACACACACACACAACAATCACACACACACACACACCGCACAACACCACAACACCACAACACACACAACACACACACAACACACACACACACACACACACACACACACACACACAATATCCGCACACTCACAAATAAACAAACAAACACACACATACACACACACACACACACACACACACACACACACACACACACAACACCACAAAAAACACTACCACATACCGCACACCCACAAACAAACACACACATACACATACACGCACACGGATGCACACATACACACACGCGCGCGCGCGTGCGCGCGCCTGTGCGCAATAAACACACACACGTAAACACACACACATACACACACACAAACACACACAAACAAAAACACACAAAGATCCATACCTCTGTACACTTGTCCAAAGGCCCCTTCACCCACGACGTCGACGAGCACGATGTGGTCCATGCAGATTTCCGGGGCCAGGAATTTTCGTGTCATGACATCGTCCCCGTGGTCAGCCAGAGAGGTAAAGTAGGAGGGGTTCTTGTTGATGTTGTTCATGCGGTCCAGTAGCATCACGCCGTCACTGCTTTTCACCATCGTCTCTGCGCTACGCTTGGGTCTGTTTGTTTGTTGTTGTTTGGGATGTGGGTGGAGGTGGGGGGAAGGAGAAAAAAGGTATATGAGAACATGATGATAATGGTTATTTAAAAGTGGAAAAGGAGGCATGAGGAAAAGAAAGAGCATCGTGTATGATGCTTTTTACGTTATTGTCGTTTCTGTTGTTGGCGATGATGATATTAATAACGATGAAAATAATAATGGTGACGATCATCATC
>CM060306.1:69201849-69221849 GCA_030674185.1 Monoplex corrugatus | reverse complement strand
CATACACAGATCTGTATCGATACGAAACAATTACCCCTTTTTGAATGGAGATCCAAACAGAGATGTGTACACGGTCAAACTGCACTGAACATAAATCCTTTTTCAAAATCTAAAGACACGTTTACATTAGATATAGCACGAAAAAACTTTTTTTTTTAATGAACGTGGAATAGGAGAAACAAAAGAGGATGAAAAAGAAAAAGAATTGGAAAAATAAAAAGGAGAAAAAAGAAAACTGACAATCAAGCCCTTTTGAACACAAGCCTCT
Organism: Monoplex corrugatus; assembly: GCA_030674185.1. Classification (NCBI taxonomy): domain Eukaryota; kingdom Metazoa; phylum Mollusca; class Gastropoda; order Littorinimorpha; family Ranellidae; genus Monoplex; species Monoplex corrugatus. The sequence continues at coordinate 69,221,581 of CM060306.1, read as the reverse complement.
CTCCAACACCATACGGCACATTTTTTCTCTAGAAATAATATCAAAAATAATTTCACTTAGAGGAACGAGGATAAAGAAGAGTAATAGAAGGATGACATTCTGACAGTTACACCTCACAAAACGCAAATCCCTTCTCGAGACCCCAGGACATGTTTCCCCAAGAAAAACCCCCAATAAAATCAGTGAAATAGAGATAACAAAAGCGGAAGGGACTAAATATTACACGACGAGGATTAAAGAAAGAAAAAAGAAGAAAGACACGATTCCAACACACCAAGCACAAATCCATGTTCGATATTCCTAAGGGCAGCAAGTGATATTCTGCTTGCTTTGGATAGTGATAATGAATCCATTTCTGACGTTTCTCGATTTGTCTGCTGCATTTGATACCTTAGACTATGGCTTTCGTCTGTAGAGATTAGAAAATATTTGGGTGGTTAGGATCAGCACTTGCATGGTTTAAATCTTTCCTCGGAGACAAAATACAGTTTCAGTTTTACCAAAATATCGTACAACTAATGTGTCCTGACGTACAAGCATGTCTTCCTCAAGGCCCAGTATTTTGTTCCAGTTCTAATCATATCGTATGCAAAATCCGTTTCTTTGTTGATGAAAAAGCTTCCTATCTTCACTTAGCAATTTGCAGATGATACACGTATGTATATTCTTGTTTTGTATATAAGATTTGATCTAGCATCCGAGGTACTGAAAATTATATTCGCTATAATAATAATGAAAAACGATGATAGAAAACTGTTAACATATGTCTGACCTAAATATGTCCAATCAATGGAATTTTTTGTTCTCTACGTCTAGACATAAAAGCAAAATAGGTTCGTTTTCTCCATTAAAACAGTTTGTCTTTTAAGTCGTAAAATAGTTGAGACATAAACCAGTAGGATCTTGTTCATTAGATAAAGAAGGACCAATTTTAGCCTGACTGGCAACAGCTGATGATCATTATCTGATACACTACATTTAAGAGTGAAACTGGTTTCTAGTTCTTAACTAATTCCCTGGCTTTACATTGTTTAGGAGTACGAGTGATCGTCCCTTCTTTCTGATTTACTAACAATTCATCTTTCGAAGATCTATCATTTAAAGATTTTATAATCGGGAGTCCTGACCGGAGTCAAAAGAATTGAAAAAAATAAATGCTGTGGTAAAATCATTTGTTTCGGGGTTTGCATTGTTTATTTCATTTTCTGCAAAGCCAACCTGCTATTTCTAAAGTGATTTTTCCTTCATGTGCCGTTGTTGTTTCGGTGTTAACTTACATATACTTAACCCTTTGATTCCCGCACACTGTTCCTGCAATACTACCATGCCAGCAAAACAAAAAATTAACCCTTTGACTCCCTCACCCTATCCAGCTTCCTGAAGGAAGCAGGTGGATAGGGTGTGGGAGTCAAAAGGTTAAACTATGTTAGGAATTTTGCAAAAGTTCCAATCGTTTTAAACGTACTGCGTACCTACTAGCGAATCTCTGTGTCTGTCTGTGTGCGTCCCTGTATAGCTGGTGTATGCAAATGCGTTCATGTAAGAAAATCTTTCTCTGCACTGTTTCCTTTTCTTGTTCCTTGTTATGTCATGTTTACATTCCTGATTTATCGTTGATTTACATCTTCATGTATACATTTTTGTAAGGTGCTATGTGCTTACAGTTTTCCTCCCGGGATGTTATGCTGTGCAAGTCTTCCCCATGATGATGATGATGATGATGATGATGATGATGATGATGATCATCATCATCATCATCATCATCATCATCATCATCATCATCATCTCATCACTCTCATCATCCCATCTTCATCATCATCATCATCATCGCGTCGCGTCGTCGTTGTCATCATCATCATCATCAGCACAGAGCAGCGTTCAGCTCAGCTATCAGCATATTATTATGCTGTATTTTTTATTGTCATATTATCATTATTATTATATTATTATCATATCAGTTATTTATGTTATTTCATTATCGTAGTGTTATTATTTATATCATATATCAATTCTTCAACAGAAAGAGAACGACAGACAGATTGAGAGAGAGAGATTGAGAGAGAGAGAGAGAGAGAGAGAGAGAGAGAGAGAGAGAGAGAGAAACAGAGAACAGAGACAGATGAGTGAGACAGTGAGAGACAGAGAGAGACAGAGGGAGAGAAGAGATAAGAGAGAGAGAGACAGACAGACAGACAGACAGACAGACAAACAGAGAAAGACAAACACACAGACACACATGCAGACAGTCATAGAGAAAAAAAGACAGAGACAGACAGACAAACAGACAGACAGAACTAGAGAACTAGAGAGACAGTGAGAGACATAGAGAGGCAAACAGGATAGATATAAAAAAAGTAAGAGCTATAGAAACCAAGTCACAAAAAATAATTCCAATGGAGAGCTAAACACGAAGTAGAAAAAAACAAAACATGTTAGTTCCCGAAGCAATTTCCTGCCAAGTGCAGATCGCAGGTCCAGGAAATTGTTCGCGCAGAACGATTAAATCAAGAAGAAGTGAAGAAAAAGAATCGCAGAAGAAGAAAACATTGCAAGAGTATCTGAGAAATATTAAAGCTCAGAATTTTGAGATTAAGAAAAATCATAGTTCTCCATAGAAAAAAACAAACACGCACAAAAAAATACAACGTTCAAGGTCTTCTGTGTGTTTCCCTTTCGATGAAATAAAAAAAAAAAAAACTCGCACACACAACACACTTATAATGTTCTTTCATAACAAGGATTTTTTTAAAAAGAACAACACAATTGGTTGATATAAACATGAGAACACAGGATGATCGATCATTGTTGCTATTCTTTATGTTTTGCGAATGGTATTACAAAAGTACAGCTGACATCTAAAATGACCTAAGGTCAACTGAACTTTGATATATAGCTTTAAGAAAGTTGTCATTGAATCATAGACCCCCAAACCAATGTCACAGTGACAGTGGTCTTTAAAAAGTTTCTCTGTCTGTCTGTCTGTCTGTCTGTCTGTCTGTCTCTCTCTCTCTCTTCTCAATGTCTGTCTGTCTCTGTCTGTTTGTCTGTCTGGATCTCTCTCTCTCTCTCTCTCTCTCTCTTCCTCTTCCTCTCTCTGTTTGTGTCTCTCTCTCTCTCTCCGATCAACGCCACTTTTGTGGAGTGTTGGCTGCCGGAACTGAGTAGAACATATGGTTTCGCCATTCGTCGTTATCTCTTATACGACGTTGAACATTTCTGGACTATTCAAGCCGGTCCGCTCTTTCATGTTTTCCATATAGCTGGCTAATGGTCTTTCACAAATACTGTTATATCTTGCCATGAATAACATCTCTTATTATGCGGTCCCTCTTATGTCTAACTGCATATCTAAGAAGGCTGTTCTCTTCTTTTTAATGAAGCTGAGTAGTTGTCTTTCTACTGATAGTACTGAGAAAGGAAGTTTTTTTCCTGCTTGATAAAGCTGAGTAATTGTCTTTCTACTGATAGTATCTAAGAAAAACTGTGTGTTTTTTCTGTTTAATAAGCTGAAGTAGTTATCTTTCCACTGATAGTATCTAAGAAAGGCTTGTTTTTTCTAGTGTGTCGGCTTCAGCCTGCATCGCTGGCTAGCATTGCTGCTTGCAGCCATGCGAAAAGAAGAGCAGAAGGCGTAAGTCTCTTCCTGCCAGTACATAGCCTCTCCATCGGCAAGCCCTACGCTGTGCCTCCTCGTGGCGACAGGCGGTAACTGAGCACCTCACGGACTCAGGCTGAATCTCGTAGGACTCGGAGGAGGTCTGGCCCCAGACGTGAGGCACGCAGGCCCACTGGCGTGTGGATATGCCCTGGTGCCCACGAACCAGACCCCCAAGCTATGGGTGAATAGCTCCACTGCCTTAAGGACATCTCTGGAGAGAGTAAGGCTAACGGAGAGACCGTACACAAACCGATGGAAGGCAACGGGAAACCACCATCGTATTTTTCCCAGGTTATCATGGACAGAAACAAAAAATTAAATCACGACAACGACGTGAATAGGTGCTGCTATGGAGCAGCTTCGTCCGGTAGGGACCGTTATGCGGCGCAGGTGACACCAGACCGTCAGCAAGTTACTGCAAACCCTAAACTCAGATTTAAAAACATCAAAGTTGCAACATGGAATATAAGAACACTGTTGCAGAAAGGTAGATTAGAAAATATCAAAACAGAGATGGAAAGACTTAACATTGGTATTTTAGGACTAGGGGAAGTGAGATGGAAGGAGGCAGGCATGATAACATCAGGACAATACACAATGATATACTCTGGTGATAACTCACATGAAAGAGGAGTAGGCATCATGATGGACAAAGACAAATCAAAAGCAGTTAAGGGATACTGGGCTGTGTCCAACAGAGTTTTGCTGGTCAAGTTGGGAGGCAAACCATTTGATATCAACATTATTCAGGTGTATGCACCAACATCCGCAAGAACTCACGAAGACATCGACAACTTCTACGAAGTTTTAGAGATGGCCAAAGTCCAATGTAAATCACAAGAAGTTACTATAATAATGGGAGATTTTAATGCTAAAGTGGGACAGGATAGGGTGGAGGATATAGTTGGTTCTCATGGCCTTGGTACGCAAAATGAAAGGGGTGAGAGACTTGTAGAATGGGCATAGATGAATGAATCCATAGTAGGAAACACCTGGTTTGAGCAGCCTAATAGAAGAAAATGGACTTGGATCAGTCCAGGAGATAATACCAAAAATCAGATTGACTACATCCTGATCAACAAAAGATTTAGAAATTCTTTATTGTCAGCGAAAACACTACCAGGCGCAGACTGCAACAGTGGCCACAATCCTGTAGTGGGAAGATTTAGACTGAAATTGAGGAAAAGGAAACAGACCAAAAACAACATCAAATTAAACCTTGGACTCTTAAAGACAGATGAAGTGATACGTAAAAAATGTAATGTACATGTTCAAAACAAATTCAGTGCTCTGGAAGACGCTAGTGACAGTGAGGAACAATGGACAAAGTTGAGAAATTCGATAAATGAAGCTTGTGAGGAAATCCCTAGGGCAGATAGAAAAGCCAAAAAAGAGCTGGAAGACTAATGAAATTTTGGGCTTGATGGAGGAAAGGAGGAAGGCAAAGAGAAACGAAGAGATCTACAGGAAGATAAACAAGGAGATCAGGAATGGGTGCAATGAAGCTAAGGAAGCTTAGCTGAAAACAAAGTGCAAAGAAATGGAAGACCGACACAAAACGGATCCTCAGGGTATGTACAGACGAACTGAAGAAATTGTCCACAGGAAAAATGCATGCACATCAACTGGGTGCTTGAAATCGAAAGATCATCACGGAAAAGGACAAAATATTAGAAAGATGGGGAGAGTACATTAAAGACCTTTTTGAGGATGACAGAAACGAAGAACACATTATAAAAAAGAACTTTGAAGGACCCACACATAATGAACGATGAAGTCAGAGAGGCACTGAAAAAGGTGAAACCAGGAAAAGCCCCAGGACCAGACAACATTACTACATAGATGATTGAAGCCCTGGAGGAATTTGGCATAGAAAAAATAACAGTCCTCCTAAATGAAATTTACGACACTGGAAAAATTCCCAAAGATATGTCAAAATCAATTTTCATTGCACTTCCAAAGAAGACAGGGGCTATAGAATGCGAACTCCATCGCACAATCAGTTTGATGAGTCATGTAACAAAAATCCTGTTAAGAATAATCATGATGAGGACAAGGAATAGATATCAAAAGAGAAATAGCAGAAGAACAGTGTGAATTTGTGGAAGGAAAAGGAACTATTAATGCCATATACATCCTAAGAACTATCATAGAGATGTCAAATGAAATGAATAAGGATTTGTATTTATGCTTTGTTGACTACACCAAGGCTTTCGATCGGGTAAGACATGATGAATTGATTAACCAACTGGAGAGACTCAATGTTGATGGAAAAAATCTACGAATAATCAGAAATATGTACTGGGAACAAACAAACAGCTGGAATGAGAATAGAAAACAATGTAAGCTATTTCCAAAACATCAAAAGAGGAATCAGCCAGGGTTGTGTTTTGTCACCAGATCTGTTTTCACTTTACAGCGAAAACACCACGAGAAACCTAGAAGAAGACCCTGGATTAAAGGTTGGAGGGAAAATGATAAACAACATTCGATAAGTAGATGACACCGTTCTAATTGCAGAAAGTGAAAGGGACCTACAAAACCTTGTGGATATACCAGAAATAGAAAGCAAAGGTAAGGGGCTGGAACTAAACATCAGGAAGACTGAAGTCATGGTGTCCAGTAAAAAACATGAAATCCCCTCATGCAAAATTACAGCAAATGGCACAACCTTGACACAGGTTGATAAATTCAAATACCTGGGAACGATCATTTCATCAGATGGCAGATGCACATCAGAAATAGCCGGCAGAATCGGCCAAGCCAAAACAGCAGTCGGGAAGATGACAGGCATTCTTACCAACAAATGCCTATCAATTAACATCAGGAAGAGAGTTCTTGAAGGTTATATAAAACCAATAATGTTGTACGGATGTGAGGCGAGGACAGTCAACAAACAAAGCCAGAACAAGATTGAGGCAGCCGAGATGTGGTTTCTAAGAAGAATGTTGAGAGTTCCATGGACAGCAAAGAAAACAAATGAGACAGTCTTGATGGAGGCAGACACAAGTAGATCACTCATAAGGAAGATTACGAAAAGATAGACAACATTTATAGGCCATTTTATGAGGAAGGGGGATGTGGAGCACCTGGTCACAACGGGAAAGCTGCAGGGAAAGAGAGCACCGGGTAGACCCAGGGAGAAAATGCTGGACGGACTTGCAGAGTGGCTGGGGACGAGGGGGGTGGGAGAGATGCTAGGGGCAACGAGAGATAGAGACAGATGGAAGGCCATGATCGCCAACGCCATGCGGCAGGGCACCTGATGATGATGATGATGATGAGTAGTAGTTACTTTTCCACTGATAGTATCTAAGAAAGGCTGTTTTCTTCTTCTTTTAATGAAGCTGAGTACTTGTCTTTCGAGTGCTAGTATCTAAGAAAGGCTTTTTTGTTTTTTTTTCTGTTTAATAAAGCTGTGTAGTTGTCTTTTTACTGCTAGTATCTAAGAAAGGCTGTTTTCTTCTTTTTAATTAAGCTGTGTAGTTGTCTTTCTACTGATAGTATCTAAGAAAGGCTGTTTTCTTCTTTTTAATAAAGCTGTGTAGTTGTCTTTCTACTGATAGTATCTAAGAAAGGCTGTTTTCTTCTTTTTTTAATAAAGCTGTGTAGTTGTCTTTATACTGATAGTATCTAAGAAGGGCTGTTTTCTTCTTTTTAATAAAGCTGTGTAGTTGTCTTTATACTGATAGTATCTAAGAAAGGTTGTTTTCTTCTTTTTTTAATAAAGCTGTGTAGTTGTCTTTATACTGATAGTATCTAAGAAAGGTTGTTTTCTTCTTTTTAATAAAGCTGTGTAGTTGTCTTTATACTGATAGTATCTAAGAAAGGCTGTTTTCTTCTTTTTAATAAAGCTGTGTAGTTGTCTTTATACTGATAGTATCTAAGAAAGGCTGTTTTCTTCTTTTTAATAAAGCTGTGTAGTTGTCTTTATACTGATAGTATCTAAGAAAGGCTGTTTTCTTCTTTTTTTAATAAAGCTGTGTAGTTGTCTTTATACTGATAGTATCTAAGAAAGGCTGTTTTCTTCTTCTTAATGAAGCTGTGTAGTTGTCTTTCTACTGATAGTATCTAAGAAAGGCTGTTTTCTTCTTTTTAATAAAGCTGTGTAGTTGTCTTTCTACTGATAGTATCTACCAAAGGCTTTTTTTTTTTTTTCTGTTTAATAAAGCTGTGTAGTTGTCTTTTTACTGCTAGTATCTAAGAAAGGCTGTTTTCTTCTTTTTAATAAAGCTGTGTAGTTGTCTTTCTACTGATAGTATCTAAGAAAGGCTGTTTTCTTCTTTTTAATAAAGCTGTGTAGTTGTCTTTCTACTGATAGTATCTAAGAAAGGTTGTTTTCTTCTTTTTTTAATAAAGCTGTGTGGTTGTCTTTATACTGATAGTATCTAAGAAAGGCTGTTTTCTTCTTTTTAATAAAGCTGTGTAGTTGTCTTTATACTGATAATATCTAAGAAAGGTTGTTTTCTTCTTTTTTTAATAAAGCTGTGTAGTTGTCTTTATACTGATAGTATCAAAAGAAAGGTTGTTTTCTTCTTTTTAATAAAGCTGTGTAGTTGTCTTTCTACTGATAGTATCTAAGAAAGGCTGTTTTCTTCTTTTTAATAAAGCTGTGTAGTTGTCTTTATACTGATAGTATCTAAGGAAGGCTGTTTTCTTCTTTTTAATAAAGCTGTGTAGTTGTCTTTCTACTGATAGTATCTAAGGAAGGCTGTTTTCTTCTTTTTTTAATAAAGCTGTGTAGTTGTCTTTCTACTGATAGTATCTAAGGAAGGCTGTTTTCTTCTTTTTTTTTAATAAAGCTGTGTAGTTGTCTTTCTACTGATAGGATCTAAGAAAGGCTGTTTTCTTCTTTTTAATAAAGCTGTGTAGTTGTCTTTATACTGATAGTATCTAAGGAAGGCTGTTTTCTTCTTTTTTTTAATAAAGCTGTGTAGTTGTCTTTATACTGATAGTATCTAAGAAAGGTTGTTTTCTTCTTTTTAATAAAGCTGTGTAGTTGTCTTTCTACTGCTAGTATCTAAGAAAGGCTGTTTTCTTCTTTTTAATAAAGCTGTGTAGTTGTCTTTATACTGATAGTATCTAAGAAAGGCTGTTTTCTTCTTTTTAATAAAGCTGTGTAGTTGTCTTTATACTGATAGTATCTAAGAAAGGCTGTTTTCTTCTTTTTTTAATAAAGCTGTGCAGTTGTCTTTCTACTGATAGTATCTAAGAAAGGCTGTTTTCTTCTTTTTTTAATAAAGCTGTGTAGTTGTCTTTATACTGATAGTATCTAAGAAAGGCTGTTTTCTTCTTTTTTTAATAAAGCTGTGTAGTTGTCTTTATACTGATAGTATCTAAGAAAGGCTGTTTTCTTCTTTTTAATAAAGCTGTGTAGTTGTCTTTATACTGATAGTATCTAAGGAAGGCTGTTTTCTTCTTTTTTTAATAAAGCTGTGTAGTTGTATTTCTACTGCTATCATATAAAAAATGTTGTTTTCTTCTTTTCAATGAAGCTGAGTAGTTGTCTTTCTACTGCTGGTATCTAAGGAAGGCTGTTTACTTCTTTTTAATGAAACTGAATAGTTGTCTTTCTACTGGTAGTATCTAGAAAATGCTGTTTTCGTTTTTCTTTTTTCTTTTTAATGAAGCTGAGTAAATGTCTTTCTGCTGCTAGTATCTCAAAAAGGTTGTTTTCTTCTTTTTGATAGTTGTCTTTCTATTGCTAGTTCTTGTAAGATAGTTTTGTTCGTTATTCTGATAGGTGAGGATGGATATCGTAATTATGTTAAAAAATTCCCCAAAAAGTGATCCTTAGAAATGTGCCAATTTTCTGCACAATCTTAGTCCTTGTGACCTTAACCTGAGTCCCGTACCTTCCAGATTTGTACTTTCATGATTTCTGAGTGGATCAACTCAGTTCTGAACCGACTAAAAAAATGTGCTTGCACATTTTTGTCACAGGCACTTAGAAACGCACATACAGTAAGTTACACACACACACACACCACACACACACACACACACACACACACACACACACAACACACACACACCAGCACACACACACACACACACACACACACACACACACACACACACACACACACACACACACACAACATGAATCAATCAGTAGTTTTTAGGAATAAAAATGGAAAAAAGCCAACCACACAAAAAACACGATAACGATAGAGCCATCCCTTGCTATTACACGATACAAGCGATAACCTTCAATGACAGGTCACACAAAGGTCAGATGGAGGGATTCACCCCCATTTGCAAATGGACGTCAGCACAACAGTTACGAAGCAAAGGTCAACCTGTAGCCATTCACTTTACTAAAAAGAGAGTAAAGGCTAGCAAACGTTCTCCCATTTTCTTGAGAGTTATTAAAATCTATTCCAAGGGATTGAAACTTTTATTCTCTGTATTCTATCAAGGACTGGTAATTGCTCTTCCATTTCAGATGAGATATGTTATTCGTTAACCTTTGACTCCCGCACCCTATCCATCAACTGCAAGAATTTAACCTTTTGACTCCCTCACCCTATCCATTAGCTTCGTACAGGAAGCTGGTGGATAGGGCAAGGGAGTCAAAGGTTTAAGTTTTTGCTTTGCTAGCATGGTTGACAACGCAGGATGCTAGTGGACAGGGTGCGGGAGTCCAAGGATTAAAATAAGTGGTAGCAGTCTCCCTACGATCGGAGTTGACCTTGGACTATGTGCCATTGTTGTCGGTTTTGCTGCTGCTCTGGTAACATTGAGTGTCCTCTCCAGGGCAAAAGCCTGGACAGGGGTATATAGAGAACCAGCTGTTTCCCATGCAGCAGACCCCTACCCCCCACCCCCACCCCCACCCTGTCCAGGTAGCTGACGGATCCAGAAGAGTGGCAAAGGCCAATATAGTTTGGCATCAGCAGCGTTGCAAGTAGGACGCCGAATTCAATGTCAGTCAGCCTGCTGGAATCTTACTACAGGTTTTGCTTTTAACTTGACCCACAAAGCCTTTCCCGTCGATGGGTATCGCCGCAAAGCGCCGGAGGTTTGACATCAGAGGTTGACGAACCCTGGATCGATCATGAACAGGTAGTATTGGATTACTTGAGTACCGGTAGCGGTGACCTGACCTGACTCACACATTAAATAGGTAGACTATTTTTCGTTTACCGAAACAAAACAAGCTCAGCTATTTGAACTCTAATTGGCTGAAATGCATGACACGTTGCGATCTCATAAAAGCTAAGTGCTAAGAAGATTTCGATTTTACAATCGTTCTGATAGAAACAATTTTGATATTTGGAATGCATAACTGGTTGTTTATCAAATGTCAGCATGCTATTTCTACCTACATTTATGTTTATCATTATCGATCTTGTTTTTAAAACAATCCCTGCGTAGGTTTTACCCGAGTGGCTACTCTTATTGTTTATAGTGGCTGCTTGGTTTTGGATTGACTGACTCGTTTATAGATCGTTTGTTACATCGTTACAGCATGGATCGTTTGTTGTATCATTACAGTATCTTTATGTGTGCATGTGCTTGGGTGTATATATATATATATATATGTGTGTGTGTGTGTGTGTGTGTGTGTGTGGTTGTGTGTGTGTGTGGTGGTGGTTGTGTGTGTGTGTGTGTGTTTGCGTGTGTGTGTGTGTGTGTGTGTGTGTGTGTGTGTGTGTGTGCGTGTGTGTGCGCGCGCGGGCGCAATATTTTTGTATATCCAGTTGGTATTTTATAGTTCATGCATGTGCGTGCCATTTTTGTGTTCTTAAAATACATCGTTTTTGTGCGTATTCGTGCGAGTGCGTGTGTGCGTACGTTCGCGAGGATGTGTGTGTGTGTGTGTGTGCATGCGTGCGTGCGTGTGTGTGTGCATGCGTGCGTGTGTGTCTGTCTGTGCGTGTGTGTGTGTGTGTGTGTGTGTGTGTGTGTGTGTGTGTGTGTGTGTGTGTGTTCACTTGCTTATCTGTTCTCTGGGAAAATAACTATATCTGATCAGGTCAGTCAGTGAATAAGAAGTTATATCGACACATTTGAAATTTTGAATCAACCGCATTTGGAAACTTTATTGGTCATACTATAGATGTCGCCTGTCACAGCGGACAATTGGCAGAGAGGGTCAAGAAAAACGGGCTTGCGCTTGTCGTGTTTCTGCATACAACATTAAACAGGTCATACATGGACAAATACCATCAATGCCAATCAATAGAAATGGAATAAGGAAAAGAAAGAGAGAGATTTTTTTCTCCTGCAGAAAGATGACCTAAACGTAGATAAATGTGGAACCGTGCGCGGTAATAAGGCTTACATTGAAAATCTTACTGACACCGTGAAGGTACATGTAGGAATAGGGGTTTCAGTTAGATAACATATTCACGTTTTATTTCAAGCAAACGTTTGTAAAGCTTTTCATTTAAAGCTGTTTAGTAAAATGCATGGCTTGATGTTGGAGGGCGGTCTATCCCAGATATACATGTACATACCATGAAAGGAGATGCTTGTCGTAAATATCTCGAATTCTCTAGGCTTGGAAGATAAAGGTTGCATATTGAACTTATGTAATATCTTTGGCGTGGAACAAATAATTCTGTGAAATATTTTGGAGTGGATCTGTACTCACTTGTGTATACTTGTGAGAAAACGTGAGATAAATGGCTAGACAGGGATACAGATAGCCAGAAAATCTGATGCACACTGGCATAGATGGACAGACCGACCGATCGACCGACAGAAAGACAGACAGACAGTCAGACAGACAGGGAGACAGGGAGACAGGCAGACAGACAGACGGACGGACAGACTGTCAACCAGCCAGCCAGCCAGCCAGGCAGACAGACAGACAGACAGACAGACAGACAAACAGACAGATAGAGACACATAAACGAAGATAAAAAAAAGAAAAACAAAATATACAGGGAAAGCCATAGACAAACACTAACAAATGCAAATCGATTCTAACCAAAACAATTTCTCCACATCAAAACGTGCGAGAAAGAGAAAACTGTGATGCCATTAGCCATACCACATAAATCCTTCACACTTGTTTACAAGACATAAATTTCACGTTTGATGTTTTCTGCTGAAAGGCAAGACAGCCGATTTGGTTACGACACTGTTTTTTTTATCCAATTAAATATCCGGGCTTGCATTTGTGTAGGTCTCGTTTTGATGGGTAAAAGATAGAGGGTTTTTTGCAGGTCTCCCAGTTCAACATACGGTTTTTTAATTTTTTAATTTTTTTTATTTTGCAGACCTGCTAAAGCTCGTATATACATGCAAAACATCAAACAAGCACATTCAGGATCCTGTAAACCAGCCGTGCCAGCGTTCATGGCGGACGGATATACAAAAATATCCAACATGCCCATCTAACAAGTGGCCTAATCACGAGCTTATAATGATGATGATGATGGTGGTGGTGGTGTGGTGGTGGTGGTGGTGGTGGTGATGATGATGATGATGATGATGATGATGATGATGATGGTGGTGGTGGTGGTGGTGGTGGTGATGATGATGATGATGATGATGATGATGATGATGATGATGAACAAGACGACAACGATGATGATGACGACTTCGACGGCGGCGGCGACTACGACGACGACGACGATTAAGACGATAATAATGATGATGATGATGATGATGATGATGATGATGATGATGACGACGACGACGACGACGACGACAATAACAACGATACAATCATCATCATGACTATACGATGTGGATGATGGTGGTGATTATCATTATCTTTATTTTTATTATTGCTTTGGTCAGTGGTAAGATGATAATGACAATAACAACATTATCAACAATAACAATACTACTACTAGTACTTCTACTACTATTACTACTACTATTATTCCACTACTACTGCTGCCGCCTCTGCTGCTACTGCTACTACTACTACTACTACCACCACTACCACCACTACTACTACTATTACTACATTACTAGTATAAGTGTAATAATAATGATAATAATAACATATTAACAATAATAGTAAGAAGAAGAAGAAGAACAACAACAACAACAACAAAATCGACATGCACCGCTCATTTGTGTATTTGATTGCGCAGGGGAGTTCCGGCCCCCGAATCAAAAAGAACAACATTCCAAACTAGACCAAACAAAATACAGAAAAAAACCACAACATTGTCAAATCATTATTCTTTCTTTTTTATGAAAATAATAGATAAAGAGTATAGACAATCCAAATTTTGTATTTTTGAAGGCTATTCTAACTATGAATATCTTTCATATAAAATACATTGTAAGAACACTTTCCTTTTTCATACAAAGAGTTACAGAAAGTCCAGATTTCTGTATTTCCAAATTATTACTCTGACCTTACATAAACTTGAAATGAATAAAAGAATTAGGTTAAGCGAACCAACTGGAAGACGTTCACAACAGTGAAAAAAATAGAATATAATTGTTGTTAGAAGTTCCTGAAATAAGTGCTGTTTACACATTTTTCTCAACAGACAAAAATCGTTGATTCTATGTACGTTTTCGTCTTTCTGACCTTGATCTGAACCACATGATTTCACATTCACACAGTTAAAACTCCTCAGCGTCCTCACTATTGACCACAACGTTGGTACAGTTCCATCCAGAAACAACTGAAAAAAAAATGTCTGTATCTTTGTCTGTTTGTATGTCCCCCCCCCCTCTCTCTCTCTCTGTCCTTTTGTTCTCTCTGTCTCTGTCTGTCTGTTGTCTGTCTGCATGTCATTGTGTCTCTGTCTCTGCCTCTCTCTCTCTCTCTCTCTCTCTCTCTCTCCTCTCCACCACACACACACACACACACAACACTCACACACACACACACACACTTATACACACAAACAACACACACACACACACACTTACACACACAAACACACACACACACACACAACACAACACAACACACACACACACAACACACACAAACACACACACCACACACACACACACACACACACACACACACACACACACACACACACACACACACACACACACACACACACACACACACACACACAAACACACACCATCAGTCGATATAAAATATTCATTTTTTAAAGAAAATAGATTTTAAAAAAAGAAAGAAAGAACAAAAGAAACGGCTATACACATTAAATCCTGTATGCGAGAAAAAGCAGCCCACGAACAGAAAACACCTCCCCATGCTACACACAGGTCTTGTGGCAGTTTTTAAAGGCGTTATTCGCAACCATCGAGACTGGACCATAGCCTGTGCCTTCGACACTATGTCTCTCCTCTGTGGCGTCTCGTTGCTAGTTAGTGTCTATAATGTTTTAGTTGCTGTGGTGGAAGTGATGTAGTTTTGGTATCGGTAGCCAAGGTTGTACCGAAGGTAACTGTGGTGCTGATGTCACCGCTGCCAGTGCTGATGTTGCCATTGCTGTTGTTGTTGTTGATGTTTGTTGATTTTGTTGTCTTGTTGTTTTCTGTTCCAACTTTTGCATTGCCGCAACAGCGTTGATCCCTCGCCATTCATTCTGGCTCTCTAAGACAGCAACAAGAACCCCACGTTAATTTGGTCGAAGATCTAATGCCAAGAAGTATCCAGAGGTGTCATCTCCGCCATAGAGCCGCTCACAAAAGGAGACCTTGCATTATTGCTGAGCCACTCTCGTGGAGTTCATTGGTGCCTTAGCAAACTTACTAGATCGCTGCCTACTTCCAAGCCTCCAGGGAGAGAGAGAGAGAGAGAGAGAGGGTGGGGGTGGGGGCTATGACCACAATGTGATGATGGTGATGGTGGTGGTGATGATGATGATGATGACGACGACGACGACAAAGAGAAGGAGAAGAAGATGATGCCTACAACGACGATGATGATGACGATGAAGACGACGACGAGAAAACGACGATGAAGAAGATGATGCCGACGACGACAATGACGACGATGAAGACGACCACGACGATGATAACAATGACAACGACGACGACGAAGATGATGGCAGATATAAGGGTGAATATTGGCAAGATAGCTAAAGAAATAATGGCTAAACCAGTGGCATTGATTACAATAGATATCAAAGATCACTTGTCATGCAGAAAAGCCATCCTGCGTCATAAATCTCGCGGGAAACTGGCATTACACAGTGATCTGGCAGGAACGTCGATGGTAACTGAATCTTCTGGTTTATTGTTGATGTCGGTTGGTATGGTGGTAGAAGTGGCAACGTTTCTGATGATGGTGGTGGTGGTGATGATGATGATGATCATGATGATGAATCGTGTGATGATGAAGTGATGATGATGATGATGATTTGATGGTGATGAAAGACAAATTATAACTTGTACGGAAAGAGAAAGAGACAGAGAGAGGGGTGGAGAGAGGGACAGAGAGAAGGAGAGAGAGAGAGAGTGTGTGTGTGTGTGTGTGTGTGTGTGTGTGTGTGTGTGTGTGTGTGTGTGTGTGTGTGTGTGTGTGTGTGTGTGTCTGTGTGTGTGAAACAGACACACAAGCATGAAAGCAGAACTTTAAACAATAACATCAACAAGAACAGCGACAATAACAACACGTACAAAAGATGGTATAGTTAAGGAAACGATGGGTCATGACAAAGTATGATAATATCAATAATAGTAATATTATTAATAGCAAAATTGTAAAATAAGGAAAAGAACAAACAGACCGGTAAAAAGAAGAAAAGAAGAAAAAAGAAGAAGAAAATCATCATCATCATCAACAACAAGACGATAACGAAAGAAGAACAGCAAACAAAACAGAAGAAGAATACAAGCAGAAGAAGCAGAAGAAGAAGAAGAAGAAGAAGAAGAAGCAGAAGAAGAAGAAGAAGCAGAAGAAGAAGAAAGAAGAAGAAGAAGAAGAAGAAGAAGAAGAAGAAGAAGAAGAAGAAGAAGAAGAAGAAGAAGAAGAAGAAGAAAGAAGAAGAAGAAGAAGAAGAAGAGAAGAAGAAGAAAGAAGAAGAGAAGAAAAGAAGAAGAAGAAGAAAGAGAAGAAAAAGAAAAAAAAAGAAAAAAAGAAGAAAAGAAGAAGAAGAGAAGCTCCGGGGGTTCTTTTAGTATGAATTGTAGTCCAATCTTCTGGATATCCTGTGCTAGCAATTTCTGTTGGATTTTTTTTCTTTTACTTTTTTTGTCTATTGCCTTGTCTTTTCTATTTGTCAATTTATCTTTTTTTTTGCAAGAGAGCCTTGTGTATTCCCCCCTCCCTCTTCTTATGTAGTATGTAGACTGAGCAGTACCAATATTCTGTTAGCACAGTGTGGGCAGAAGTTACGTGCGTACATACATCCAAACTGATGTACAAAACAACCATCATCACCATGTGCCTGTCGCATGGCGTCGGCGATCATGGCCCTCCACACGAATCTATCCCTTGTCGCTGCAAGTACATCTCCCACCTTCTCTGTTCTCAGCCACCCTGTAAGAATGTCCAGTATTTTCTTTCTGCGTCTAGCTGGTGCTCACTTTCCCTCCAGCTTTCCTGTTATGACCAGTTGCTCTAATTCTCATTTTTCTTTGCTGTCCATAGAACTGTAACATTCTTCTCAGAAACCACATTTCAGTTGCCTCAGTTTTATTCTTACATTGCGTGTTGATCAGCCAAAACACAAAACAAAACAACACAAGTGCAATTGTGTGTGTGTGTGTGTGTGTGTGTGTGTGTGTGTGTGTGTGTGTGTGTGTGTGCAAACTGGGCTTTGTCAAGTACGCAAAAGACAACAAAGACCAAATAAACAAAACGAAGAAAAATAACGGCAAGTCTTATCTTATAGTTCGACGAACAGGAGAAAATGTATTCTGTATATAAAATACACATTGTATTTCTATTTTCGTGTGTTCCTGGTTTGTATCTGTTTGACGGTCTCGGCTAGATTTGGCAGCTAATATTGAGGGGAATGGGATGTAACCCTGACAGGACGTCATAGTGCAGCTCTTAGCACTCCCTACACATGTACAAGCGCTAGCTTCTGCCGCCCCCCCCCCCCCCCCACCAATATTGATACAGTATTGGCCTCTTGAATTGGCCAAGACAAGACGGAGTGACCTACTGGCACCGTAATGCTCAGTACGACATGGCAGGTATATAGCCAGACATGTACTGCCACAACTATCTGTTTGAACACTGGCAGTCAATATGATTTAGATTTTAAAATAAACACACGTCAGTTGGATGGACACAACGACCGTTTGAAACATAACTGTATTCGTCGATAGCTCGAACACAGAGAAAGAAATAACGATAACTACGTCAGCAAAACAACAATAACGTCAGAAAAAAATAACTACAACAAAAACGATTCTTTTAATAAAGGTCAGAACCATTGAGTGGGCGCAAACTGAAAAAAAAAAAAAAAAAAAGATTGTAAGAGTTGGGAGACATAAACATGCATACACACATAAAGATAGAAACATGTAAGTTTACATGACAAATTATCCTCCCAGTTTCTGCCTGAGAAGACAGGAAATAAGGCAGACCAAGTTCACAAAGCCTATGTAATCGTTTGCAATTGAAATAATACTTCAAGTTGGGATCCGTCTCTTATGTAGGTTATTTGGCGATTATCCAGACCCAACATTTTTTTTCTCTAAAGAGAACACTGCCTTATATCATGGAAATTGTTGTAGTTTTTGTTCTCTGTCTCTCTCTGTCTCTCCCTGTATCTCTGTCTCTGTCTGTCTGTCTGTCTGTTTGTCTTCTGTCTGTCTGTTTGTCTGTCTGTCTGTCTGTCTCTCTTGTGCGCGTGCGTACATGCATGCACGCGCGCGCGCGCGTTACTCATTTGTCATATTGCAGCTACATCAGAGAACACTCGGTTTTATGCCCTAAAAATCGTTGTTGCTTTTGTTTCTTGTTTATTGCTAATGTTGCTATATGTGTGAATACAAGTGGTGGTGGTGGCGGTGGAATTAGATCATCGTTATTGGCCTAAATATAACATATCCCTTTCCATAGATACACACACACACACACACACACACACACACACACACACACACACACACACACACCTCTCTCTCTCTCTCCACTCTCTCTCTCTCTCTTTCTTCTTTTCATATCACTTGTACTTTATCCTACCGTCTCCTTCTTCATATTCAATCCGTTTGTATATTTTTAGTTCTATAACTTCTTTTGATCTCTCTTTCGGGAAAAAGCCCCAAAACTTTCTATTCCAACTGCAGGAGTCTGCAGTGTATTAATTGTGCAACCAGCATCAATGTTTGTCTAACTGAATATGGCTCTTGGTTTTCCGTTCATGGTAGAGTGTCAGCCAAATACCTGTAGCTACGCCTTTTTGAATAAAATGATCAGCGGATAATGACCCCACTGTGTTCGCAAAGATGTGGTTTTAGGTGCCTGAGAATCCAAGACTTTCCCAGAGGTAGATTATTTGTCATATTGGCTTTACCTGCAAAGTTGTTTTAGAGAGGTGCAAAACAAGTAATTTCCATGATTTTTGTTGCTGTCAGTCTGAAAGTTTGTCAGACACAATGATATAAAGTGAAGGAGTGATATCAAGTGCAGGAAACGTCTTTTGCTTTCTGTTTCTCTCTGTATCTCTGTGTCTGTTTGTGTCTCTCCGTGTCTGTCTGTCTGCCCCTCTCTCTGTATACAAATATGGACACAAAGACAGACAAACAGAGAGGAAGACAGATATAGATAAACTAGATATACACAAACACAGGGATATAGAATTGTTAAAGAGTGTATTAAATGAAAATAATACAAAACACAAAATAAAGTAGGAAAATCAAAAAGACATAAAAAAAACTATGGAATATGAGAGATTCAGAAACATAAAACAGCGTATATGGATACAGAAATACATGTAACTGTACAGGAACGAAAATCCGAATAATTCATCCGCTCGACCTTTTCGCCAGATAAGACAGGAAATGAATAACCTGCACACCCATTACCCACGGTGCACAAAGTACTAGTGATCGTTTACAATAGGAATCAAAGTTCACGTCGTGACACATCCTGCTCATGGGTCATGCAGCGGTTAGCTAGTTTTACCCGCCGGGCAATCTGTTCCCCTGCACTTTCGTCTGACTTGAAAATGTTTTATAAGCTCAATTAAAAAACATAAAACCAGA
>CM060306.1:69181849-69196849 GCA_030674185.1 Monoplex corrugatus | reverse complement strand
CACTGCGTGCTGCTATGAATATGTAGATGCAAAACTGTCTTTTTGATTCTGATGTTTGTTCAACTTTTCACTTTCTAGTAATCTTTCTCTTTCTTTCTCTTTTCCTCCTGCTTCTTCTGTCTCTGTGTGTGTGTCTCTCTCTGTCTTCTGTCTTTCTCACTCTCTTATACTACCTACCTACGCATCTATCAACCCACCTACTTACCTACCTACCTACCTCCCTACCTATCTATCTATCTATCTATCGATCTCTATCTATCTATCTATATATCTATCTATTCATTTATCTATCTATCTATCTATCTGTCTATCTATCTATCTATTCATTTATCTATCTATTCATTTATCTATCTATCTATCTATTCATTTATCTATCTATTCATTTATCCATCTATCTATCTATCTATTTATTCATCTACTTGTCTATCTATCTGTGTATCTTTCTATGTGCCACCATCGCCATTATCACAGACATCATCATTATAATTTTCTTCTTGTTCTCCTCCTCCGTCTTTCTTTTTTTATTACTTATTTATTTTTCTTTCTTTCGTTTAGTTCCTTCTCCACTGTCTGCACATTTTCCATCCTAAAAGATGGTGAGAGCCTCTAGATGTCGATCGATCAGAGACAATAAGTGCAGATCTCAGAGGAAAGACATTGCAAGCCAGTGCTTAGCGAGCCAGCAGAAAAGAAGAACTTCAAACAGGGGAACTGTGTTCAGCAGGATGTTGCAAACAGAAATATAACTCTTGTCATCCCTTCCAGACAGGATCTCCTTGTGTCCGTGGTAAACCTCGCTTTTTCGTTTTATATAGAGTTTAATAAGTGGACAGGGTATTTTGTATGCGTAGGGGATTGAGGGTTTGGAGTGGTGGTGGTTGTGGTGATGGTTGGGTGAGATTGTGTGTGTGTGTGGGGGGGGGGGGGGGGGGTATGTGTGTGCGTGTGTGTATGTATGTATGTATGTGTGTGTGTGTGTGTGTGTTGGTGTATGTGTGTACGAGTGTGTATGTGTGTGTGTGTGTGTGTGTGTTGTGTGTGTGTATGTGTGTGGTGTGTGTGTGTGTGTTGTGTATTTAGAGAGAGACAGACAGACAGACATAGAGAGAGCGAGTGTGTTTTTGTGCGTGCGTGTGTGCGTGTGTGTGTCTGTTTGTGCGTGTGTGTGTGTGGTTGTGTGTATGGGTGTGTATGTGTGTGTGTGTTATGTGATTGTGTCTGTGTGTCAGTGTGTGTGTGTGTGTGTGTGTGTGTGTGTGTGTGTGTGTGTGTGTGTGTGTGTGTGTATGTGTGTGTGTCGTGTGTGGTGGGTCTGTATGTGTGCGCCTACGTGTGTGCATGTCTGTGTGTGTGTTCATATGTGTGCATGCAAAGGTGGAGACAGATCGATCAATAAACGTGTAGTACAGACTTCACAAGGTAGGACCTTGCACATCATTATTTACGAAACGCCAGCAAGAAGCACTTGAAACAGGGGAAGTGTTTTCAGCAGGATACTGCAAGCAGCAATACACTTTTGTCACTCCACTTCCAGACAGGACCACGAGTTTGTGTGTGTATTTTGTGTTTGTGTGTGTGTGGGGTGTGTGTGTGTGTGTGTGTGTGTGTGTGTGTGTGTGTGGTGTGGTGTGTGTGTGTCTGTATGTGTGTGTATGTTTTGTGTGTCTGTGTGTTTGAGTATGTTTATGTGTGTGTGTGTGTGTGTGTGTGGTGTGTTGTGTGTGTGTGTATGTGGGTGTGTATGTGTATGTGTGTTGTGTTATGTGCGTGTGTGTGTGTGTGTGTTGTTGTGGTGTGTGTGTGTGTGGTGTGTGTGTGTATGTGTGTGGTGTGTATGTGTGTGTGTATGTTTGAGTATGTTTGTGAGTGTATGTGTGTGTCGTGTGTGTTGTGTGTGTGTGTGGTGTGTGTTATGTGTATGTGTGTTGTGTGTATGTGTGCGTTATGTGTGTGTGTGTGTGTGTCTGTATGTATGTGTGTGTGTATGTGTGTGTTTGAGTATGTTATGTGTGTATGTGTGTGTGCGTGTGTGTGTGTGTATGGTGTGTATGTGTATGTGTGTTGTTGTTATGTGTGTTGTGTGTGATGTGTCGTGTGTGTGTGTGTGTGTGTGTTTGTGTGTGTAAGTGTGGGTCTGTGTGTGGGTCTGTATGTGTGCGTCTACGTGTGTGCATGTCTGTGTGTGTGTTCATATGTGTGCCATGCAAAGGTGGAGACAGATCGATCAATAAACGTGGTAGTACAGATCTTCACAGGTAGGACCTTGCACATCATATTACGAACCGCCCGCAAGAAGCACTTGAACAGGGGAAGTGTTTTCAGCAGGATGCTGCAAGCAGCAATAACTTGTTACCCTTCAAGACAGGATCATCTCGTGTACTTGTAAACCTCGCTGTTTCGTTCCTCATGCAATGCAATACGAAGAAATTGTTGTGTATCTGACAGGGTGGTTGGGGTGAGTATGTGTATGTATGTGTGTGTGTGTGTGTGTGTGTGTGTGTGGTGTTTGTGTGTGTGTGTGTGTGTGTGTTGTGTGTGTGTGTGTGTGTGTGTGTGGTGTGTTGTGTGTGGTGTGTGGTGTGTGTGTGTGTGTTGTGTTGTGTGTGTGTGTGTGGTGTGTGTGTGTGTGTGTTGTTGTGTGGTGTGGTGTGTGTGTGTGTGTGTGTGTGTGTGTGTGTGTAGTGTGTGGTGTGTGTGATGTGGTGTGTGTGTGTGTGCGTGAGTGTTGTGTGAGTGTGCAACACGCGCGCGCAAAAATAGATGCGGATCGATCGATGGACACCGGGTTCAGATCTCAGAAAGATCTTGATCACAGCAGTATTTAGGGAGCCTGCAGCGGAAGAACTTGAAATAGGAAAGTGCTTTCAGCAGGATGCTGCGAGCAGCAATAACTCTTGTCACCCCTTCAAACCAGGATCACTCTGCGTCCGTTTAAGTCAAGCTCTTTTGTTCTTCAGGCGATGTAATAAGCACACCAAGTATCTTTCTTGTGGGTGGGTGGGCGGGCTGGTGTGTAGTAGGTGATGTGTGTGTGTTTGTGTGTATGTGAGTGTGTGTGTGTGTGTGTGTTTGTGTGTATGTATGTGTGCGTGTGTGTGTGTGTGTGCATGTGTGTGTGTATGTGTGTGTGTGTGTATGTGAGTGTATGTGTGTGTATGTGAGTGTGTGTGTGTGTGTGTGTGTGTGTGTGTGTGTGTGTGTGTGTGTGTGTGTGTGTGTGTGTGTGTGTGTGTGTGTGTGTGTATGTGTGTGTGTTGAGTATGTAAATGGATGCATATGTTCATGCATGTGCGTACATGTTGGTATATATGTGTGTGTGTGTATGTGTGTGTGTGAGAGAGGAGAGAGAGAGAGAGAGAGAGAGAGAGAGAGAGAGAGATAGATGAAAGAGAGAGAGATATTTGTGTGTGTGCATGTGTTTAAGTTTTCTATGTATGTATTTGTGTTTCACTGAGTGAATGCTTGAGTGCGTATCTGGATGATTACAAATAAGTATCTTCAGGTATATGTGTGTACATTTCTTTGGTGTGCGCGTTATTGTGCGTGCACATGGGTGTGTGTGTGTGTGTGTGTGTGTGTGTGTGTGTGTGTGTGTGTGTGTGTGTTTGTGTGCGTGTGCGCGAACATACATGTGTGTGTGTGTGTGTTGTGCCTGTGTGTGTGACAAAGTGAGTGAGTGCATGAGTGTATGTGTGTGTGTGGTGTGTGTGCGTGTGTGTGTGTGTGTGTGTGGTGTGTGTGTGTGTGTGTGTGTGTGTGTTTCATGTGTGTGTGTATGTGTGTGTGTGTGCCTGCGTGCGTGTGTGTATGCAAAAGTGGATGTGGATCGATCGATGGACACCAAGTGCAGATTCAGAGGAAAGACCTTGATCACAGCAGTATTTAGGGAGCCTGCAGCAAGAAGAACTTGAAATAGGAAAATGCTTTCAGCAGGATGCTGCGAGCAGCAATAACTCTTGTCACCCCTTCCAACCAGGATCAATCTGTGTCTGTATAAGCATCGCTCTCTTGCTCTTCAGGCGATGTGATAAGCAGACCAAGTATCTATTTTTTTACTTTTGGTGGGTGGGTGGGTGGGTTGGTGTGATACGTTGGTGAATGTGTGTGTGTTTGTGTGTACGTTGTGTGTGTGTGTGTGTGTGTGTGTGTGTGTGTGTGTGTGTGGTGTGTGTGTTTGTGTGTGTGTGTGTGCGCGCGTGTATGTGTGTGTATGCACGCGCTCGCGCGCACATGTGTGTGTGTGTGTGTATGTGTGTGTGTGCGCGTATATGTGTTTATGTGTTTGAGTATGTAAATGGATGCATATGTTCATGCATGTGCGTATATGTTGGTGTGTGTATCTCTCTCTCTCTCTCTCTCTCTCTCTCTCTCTCTCTCTCTCTCTCTCTCTCTCTGTGTAGGAACTTAGACGTGGCTATTGATCAACGGACATCGAGTGCAGATTTCACAGGGAAGATCTTGCACGCCTGTTAAAGTCTTATCAGAATACTCGACAGTGTCGGTGTTTCCTTGAAAACAGTATACACAACAATATTTACGAAATCTAAAGCTTGACGTAACAGCATATTGTTTTGGAAGATTATACATATTTTCGCAGTGAAAAGCAAAATGTCACGATTAAGTATAAATGTAGTTTTTGAACATTCATTGGTACAATTTGGCCTCAGTATCTCATCCTACTCTTGATTCCGGCTGCTTTTACTGTGGACGGTGATATATTTTTCTGCGCTCCCAATAAATTATTTGCGGCCATTTCATTATTTCCATAGACAGCCCTATTCCAGTTTAACGTGCACTAGATATTTTTTGTTATTTCATTCTATCAAAACAAATTTGTGATGTTTTTTAGAACGGAAGGAATGTACACGAAAGTCCAAATAGAATGAATTAATTTCTGTATGGCTAAAAGCGCTGGCTGATCACTGGTGCCAAAGATAAGATGCATGTAACAGATCCGGTTTGCGTTCTTCTTCCTTTGCCCTTCTTGCAAGTAATTCACACACACGGCTCCTTAAATGCATGTTTTTTACAGACTCAAGATAGCCTTTTCAATTGACGAATTAGGCCAGTGTTGAGTGCTGTTCGGGAGGGGTTGTTAATCGGAATGTGTAGCTGTAGAGTACCTGCTTCCGTACCGATATGGGCAAGTACACCGATAAGGCGTTAAACCCCCCCCCCCCCCCCCCCCGTCCTTACAGAGCCAGCAAGCAAGAAGTACTTGGAACAGTGGAAGAGTTCAACAGGACGCTGCAAGCAACAATAACTCCGTCACTTCCTTCCACACAGGCTCATCTGTCCATGTCAACTTAGCTTTTTCGTTCTTCACGCGGTGTAACAAGGGGACAAGATATATGTGAGTATGGGGGATGGAGTGAGTGTGTGTGTTCGTATGTTTGTGTGTGTGTGTGTGTGTGTGTGTGTGTGTGGTGTGTGTGTGTACGTTCATGTGTGCCAGTGCTGAAATGAGTGAGTACAGTAGCTGAACGTATAAACGTATATGTATGTGTATGCATGTGCATATCAGTCTCCTAGGCAGTGACCAAAGCACCTCCAACTTTCTCAGACGCACGGAAGTATTTACCCAAGTTTGGAATATGTCTTGTGTTTGAAATCAAAGTTACTCTGAAAACAGAAGTGGATTTTCAGAGGCTGTCCTACAAGTGGCAGTTAGTGTACCTGTCGATCTATGAGATTCAGAAGGCAAGAGAGTGGGGAGAGGAATACACGCCCCCTTCACAGTTTAAAAATTAACTACTAGGCGTTCAACCACCAAGCTATAATAGAGCTTTGAGATAATGGCGAAATAGTGACAGAGACAGGCAAAGGATGCTGTGGAAGTGTCTAGCTATGACTGCACATAGTCTGTTATGGGATGACGGTCGTCCACCGTTGAATTGAGACAAATTCGGGTTTTCTATCGACCCGCAACAGTGCAGCCTTTGCCAAATTTAACACTGCTCTCTCCTAATGGGGAGTGGGGAGGAGGAAACAAAACGCATCCCTGAAAAAGTCTGTCTTATGTCTACCTGGCAGATAGCCGAGTATGCCTGGTCATTGATTGGATCTGCAAACAAAAACATGTTTCAGAAACCGAAAATACATCGTTAGAAAGCATGAAGACAGAAAGGAAAAAAAAATGAAAGAGAAAGTGAGAGACAGAGACAGACAGAGAGAGAGAAAGAGAGAGAGAGACAGACAGACAGAAACAAACAGAGACAGAGATAGCGTACGTGAGAGAGTGTGTGTAAGAGAGAGGGTTCAGCGAGAAGGGGGCACAGAGAGAGAAGAGAGAGAGAAGACAGACAGACAGACAGACAGAGACAGACAGAGAGAAAAAGAAAAAGAGATAGGGAGAAATGAACTGCTTCAAAAGAAAGACAAACAAGCAAATACAGAGACACTAGCGTACAAGAAGACATGCAAACAGTCATACAAACGACTTTAGACATTAAAACACAGATCTCGAAAAGATTCGTCATCTTAATGAAAGAAAACAAAAAGAAAACAAAAGAAAAAAAAGGATGTCTCAAACCAAGTTCATGACTTGCAAATCAAACTTCAGAAGAAACATGGAAATGCGAAACACAAGGAACGATGAATTTATGTCACTGATGCGACATCCTTCAGGAAACCGAATGGCAGAACAAAGACAAACAAAATCTGAGATTAAAAAATGGCTGTTTCTATAATTCTTCCGTCTTTTCTTGACATTTTGACAGAGCCGTCGTGTCAGTTTGACCTGACAAGACGAGTTTTTAACACACACACACACACACACACACACACACACACACACACACAAACACACACACACACACACACACACACACAAACACACACACACACACACACACACACACACACACAAACACACACACACACACACACACACACACACATACACACACACACACTTTCCCCCCCTACTTCATCTCTGGCACTGTTGTTGTGTCTCTCCCCCCACGCAGCTCATTTTGGCTTTCCAACACTTCCTCAAATTCATTGACACTGAGGTCACCACGACAGCACAGCATGATGGGCTACAGAATTTTGAACACTTTTCCACAGTGCTATGATGATAAAACTGGAGATGATAGCGACGATGCTATGAGTTTGTATTTGGAACTGAGAATATATGGCAGGGCTATATGTAAGACAGGGTTATACTGTATGTTTACTTGCATGGCGTCAACCAGGCCAGACAGACAAAGACACCTGCGTATTAGTCAGGAAGACTGTCCTAGTAAAGTGTTTCCTGTGGCAAAGGAAGTTATTCTGGACAGGGTTCCTTTCCAAAACGTTTGCCTAGATGTGTTGGCATTACTGTGCTGAAAATGTGATGAATGAGAGAGAGCGAGACAGAGACAGAGACAGAGACAGAGAGAGAGAGAGAGAGAGAGAGAGAGAGAGAGAGAGAGAGAAAGAGATAAAGAAGGAAAGAGACATGTACAGACAGAGAAACAGAAACACAGAGATACAGACAGGAACAAAGACAGACAGAGGACAGAGACAAACAACAAAATCGTTAGAGAAGAAGATAGATCAAGAGACAATGAAAGACAATGGAGTCTAGAATTTGTTTAATGGAGCTTCATCGCCCTCGGACAATTCCATATGCACTCCACCCAAATCTGACAGCAGGTGTCTTACAAACAAGCTTGCAAAAAAACAAACAAACTATGCGCTAGTAAGATCCTGACAGAGGGAGGGGAACGGCATGTAGGAACACTGACACCACTAGAATGGTTAGAACATTAAGATGAGTAATTGTTATCCTGCGAGGTGGAATTGAAATTCAGTGTAATAATTACAATATTTATATAGCGCAAAATCTTGATAAAATCAAATCTAAGCGCTGAAGCAGACACACACGCAGGCACGCACGCTCGCACACACACGCACGCACACATACAGACACACACACACACACACACACACACACACACACACACACACACACACCACACACCCACACACACGCATGGCTATAAATGGGGAGAAAGAATAAAAGCAATAAAAGCAAGAATAAAAGCAATGGAAAATTATAGAGAGCATAGCATACAATTATATATTATAACCATGTGATTCCCTCCGAGCGGAGACAGGCTGCAGAGGGAGAGTTGAGTGAGGTTAGGATTTTATGCAGGAGAGAAAAGGTGAGTTTTGAGAGCGGACTTGAAGGAGACAAAAGTAGGTTGCTGACGGACTGAGAGAGGAAGTTTGTTCCAGGAGAGTGGACCAGAAACAGAGAAGGCTCGTGGACCATAGGTATTGAGCTTAGTGCGTGGAAAGCGAAGAGTCAGAGGATCAGAGGCAGAGCGGAGGGTACGTGAGGGAACATAGATCTCAAGTAGGCTTGACAGGTAATCGGGGGCTGCGTTATTGAGGCTTTTGTAGCACATGGTGTCTAGTTTGTACTGTATGCGCTTTGATACAGGGAGCCAGTGAAGTTGTGCCAGGAGAGGAGATATGTGGCCAGCTTTTTTCTTTTTGAGTACAAGGCGTGCAGCATTGTTTTGAATGCGCTGTAGGATGTGAATGGTGGAGGCAGGAAGACCAGACAGGAGTGAATTGCAATAGTCAATGCGAGACATTATGAAGGAGAGAACGAGTTTTGCAGTTGTTTCGACAGAGAGATACTTCCTGATCAGCTTTATACGATGGAGATGATAGTAGCAGGATCTGGCAGTTTGAGAAACAAAGTTGTTCATGGAGAGGGTAGAGTCAATGCAGACACCAAGGTTTTTAGCTGAATCAGAAATTGGGACTGATGTGTTACATAATGGGAGAGAAAGAGGAGGCAGCTGAGAAAGTTTCTGACGGGTGCCAATGAGGATAGCTTCTGTTTTGTCGTCATTAAGCTGAAGTCTATTGTGTGTCATCCAGTTCTTAATGTCCGAGTAACACTCAGTGGTGCGAGTCAACAGGCGCTGTATATTATCAGGTGAGTCACTGTCTTGAAGTTGGGTGTCATCAGCATAGAAGTGGTGTTTTATAGAATGGGAGTTGGTGATGGTGGACAGGGGGGAGGTGTAAAGAGTGAAAAGAACAGGGCCAAGGACAGATCCTTGTGGAACACCACAGGTCAGGTATGCAGGTTGAGAGTAAGTGCCATTGATGAGAACGGTTTGTTTTCTGTTTGATAGGTATGAAGTGAACCAAGACAGAGCAATGTCAGAGATGCCAAAAGTATGATGAAGTCTAGAAAGGAGAATACCATGATCAATGGTATCAAAGGCTGCAGACAGATCAAGGAGTGTGAGGAGAGAGACTTTGCCAGTATCAGTTGCAAGGAGGAGATTGTTGAGAATGTGTAGTAGGGCAGTTTCAGTGCTATGGCACTGGCGGTAGGCTGACTGGAAAGGATTGAGGAGATTGTTGGCAGACAGGTGAGAGTTCAGCTGGTTGAGGACGACTTTTTCAAGGAGTTTTGACAAGAAAGAGAGATTAGAGATAGGCCGGTAATTTTTCAGTTCATTTGGATCTAAATTGTGTTTCTTGAGGAGAGGGTGAACAATAGCAGACTTGAAAGAATCTGGGACAGTTCCAGTTTGAAGAGAAGTGTTGATGATGTCAGTGATGAATGGGAGGAGAGTAGGGAGACAGTCGGCGTAGACAGAACCTGGAAGAGGATCCAGTTCGCAGGTTTTGAACGACATGGATCTGATTGTGTTGAGAATTTCTTCTTGTGAGACTGGGGTAAAAGTAGTAAGAGGTGTGCCAGAGAAGGAAGGGTCAGGTGGGCATGGTTGACAGGGTGTCCTGTCAAGCCTGTCACGAAGAGTTTGTATTTTGGTGGTGAAATAGTTGGAGAATACAGATGGGAGTTCTTCATTTGTATGTTTTGTTGGGAGAGGTAAATCTTTTCGTGTGCCAAGGAGATGATTCATGGTTGTAAAGAGTTCTTTTGAAGAAGAGGCATTCAGGATTTTGGTTTGGAAATAGCTTGTTTTTGCTGATGCAATGAGGGTGGATACTTTTGTTTTAGAGGCTTGGAAAAGTTGCCTGTGTACAGTGAGTTTGGATTTGCGCCAGCGGCGCTCTGCTCTGCGGCGGGCACGTTTTGCACAGGCGATCTCATGAGTGAGCCAGGGGGTAGGGGGGCGGTCAGGTAAAAGACGGGTTGTGGCTGGAGCATGAGTGTCCAGAAGATGGTGGAGAGTAGTATAGAATTCATCGGCAAGGTTATGTGACTTTTCAGAAAGGAGACGGGAGGCATCAGATGAAAATGTGGAGAGGTCGATAGATTTGAGATTGCGTCGAGTCACTGTGCGCATGGTACGGGAAGGAGGAGAAATGTCGAGAGAATAGAGAATTGCAGAGTGGTCAGATGGAAGGGCTGAAGTTAGACGGGTAGAAAGAACTAAGCAGTTGTCAGTAGCGGAATTGTGATGATCACGAGAAATGATCCAGTCAAGAATGTGACCTTTTTGATGGGTTGGTTCAGAAATGTGTTGAGTCATATTGTGATTGGACAGAGAGTTGATGATATGTCTTGTGTCATAACGGTGAGTGTTGTCATAGTGGACATTGATATCACCTAGAATGATGAGATTTCCAGGTAAGAGGCAGTAGTGGTCAAGCAATTGGTCAAAGTCAGAGAGAAACATGGATGTGGTGAGTTTGTTGGCAGAGCTAGGTGGGGGTCGATAGACACAGGAGAAGGTGATGGGGTGAGGGGTGGATTGGAAGGATACTTCAACGTGCTCGAAAGAAGGATGGGAGAAAGGCAGAGACTGCGAGAAAGATAGGCGGGAATGGAGTGAGTCGTTGTAGAGGATGGCGATACCGCCACCTCGGGATGAGCGATGGAAAGAAGCAAGCCTGTAACCACTCGGAGTGAGGCTAGCAAGTATAGGTTCGTGACCAAGGGGTTAAGCCATGTCTCCGTGATAAAAGCAATGTCAACATGCTCATCTGCGACAAAGTCAGCAATAACATCGGCTTTGTCACCAGTGCATGCCGACTGAGCATTAAAAAGGCATAGTTTCAGCCTATCACAGTCATATGGTGGCGGCTGAGGTGGCGACGAAGGCGGCACCAACGGGACAGAAGGCGAGAGCGGCACCGGCGGGACAGAAGGCGAAGGCGGCACCATCAGGACAGAAGGCGAAGGCGAAGACGGCAGAGGAGGAGACAAAGCTTGCAGCAGCGAGGTCAAGGGCAGGGGCAGTGGAGGAGAAGAAGAAGCAGGAGACGAAAAGTGGCGTCGGGCAGGAGGCAGGTTGTGCCAAAGACGGTGGAGACGTCCACCACGACAGGATCGCGCAGTGCGGGGCTTGCTACACAGCCCCAATGTACGTATGCGCTGGTAGACGCCTCCACCGAGGTAGCATTTGCTGTGTTTAAAAAGTGTCAGTCCAATTTGTTTTATAAAAGACGGGTCCATAATTGCGAGCCAGGCAGGAGAGGAAGACACTTGCAGGTTGGTGTGTGGGTTGGTCAGTTCACAACACTAAAATCCAGAGAACGCAGAACACAAAGGTTTGGAAGCTGTAGCGTTGGGCGAACACAGTAGGCTAAGGTGTAAACACAATTCACAGATAAAATGTCCGACTTGAGCGGCTGAATTAAAATGATGAAAAGTAGGTATAAAAACTTTAAAATCGGATTATCTGGTAAAATATTCAAAATTTAAAAACAATATTTACATCACCGTGTGTCCGGATTTCAAAGCAACAAACATACAAAATTCAATGCATAAAACCAAATAGAACCACGATAAAATCACTGTAAAACACCACACACACTTTTGCGGTGGAAGACAATAGACAGATCCACACAGAACAGCAGAGACAAGGACAAAACAGAGAGAAAGACAGAGAGAGAATACAGACAGACAGACAGAGAAGCAGAGAAAGAAGGACAGAGAGAGAGAGAGACAGACAGACAGAGAGACAGAGACAGACAGACAGAGAGACAGACAGAGACAGAGAGAAAGAGAGAAACAACATTGAATTAGGCATGTACACAATGAGATTTAAAAACACAGAGATGGCTGCAAATAATATCAAACAATTCTGTAAGTTACATCTTTACGCCACTGCTAGTGTCATTCTTTACTACCGTGACTGATGCTATTGCTGTGCAAAAGAACACAAGAGTAGGACAGAATTCTACAAATCCATGGACACGTTTTTCATCCTCTGATGTTGATCGATGTCCTGAACTTGCAATTCTTGACCGAAGCCCTGAATTCATATCTGCCGCATATAATCTAATATCGATGCACTTGTGAATATTGTTGTTGGGAATCTGTTAAATATCATGAATAAATGTATCTCTATTTGTTTTATTGTCTGTTTCCATGCCTTTGGTTTTCATTAAAGATTTGAAAAGATGTAAATTAGGTTTTAAAACATGGTACAGAAAGATCAAGAGTGAGGTCGAGCGAGCAAAAGAGAGAGAGAGAGAGTGAGAGAGACAGAGAGAGAGAGAGGGAGAGAGAGAGGAGACCAACAGACAGACAGACAGGCAGGAAGACAGACGGACAGAGGACAGACGGACGGGCAGAGACAGACAGACAGATAGAGAAACAGGACCAAATCAGACGTGGGCACATACAAATACAGAGAACAGAGAAAAAATAAGTAAACCCTCAACCAACCTCCCTCCCCCTCCAAACACGCACACATAGAGCGGAAGACACGCTGTCCTAAAACGCACTGAGAAGTCCATGCAAACAGTAGAAACACACAGAGTAGAACAGACAGCGCAGATAAAACAGAGACAGACACGTAAATAAAACAGGCAGGCAGTCAGACACACAGACAAATAATCATGGTGACTACTAAAAACAGGTAACGTTGTAGGCAACATAAACAAGTTCAAGGAGTGTGTTTAGTCTCATCGAGAACGAAAGCATCAGATTTTGAATCGGTGGAACGAACCTACCCACAGCTGAAGAGTTCATATACCTAGGAAATACTACTGTTAGGCGCGATAGAGGAGTACACATCAACACAAAGAGGCGTAAACAGCAAGGCCAGAAATATCCTGAAAATGCTGAACAGCTTGTGGAGGTTCTCAAAGTGCAGCATCAGCATCAAGCTGAGACTGTAAGCAAAGCTGTATCTTTTCTTCGGAATGCTGAAGGATGACAGGAAACGACCTTCCCAAGCTGTGTTCTGCATACAAAGAAG
This sequence comes from Monoplex corrugatus, assembly GCA_030674185.1. Taxonomy (NCBI): domain Eukaryota; kingdom Metazoa; phylum Mollusca; class Gastropoda; order Littorinimorpha; family Ranellidae; genus Monoplex; species Monoplex corrugatus. Next base: position 69,183,707 of record CM060306.1, on the reverse strand, counting down.
CTCTGATGAACCATACGGATCTTCTGGTCCTATACCATCTGGAATTAAGAACTACTCGCCAGAAACAGTAAAGAGAGTATGCATACCATCTTCACATTAAGACAATGAAGGAGACTGAAAAAAAAAAAACAGGACAACATCACCACGGCTGCCCTTACCTAAACACAAGAAGGGCAAAACAGAAGAGGAAGACCCAAGAACACCTGGCGCGTCGACAAACAACACTGGAAGAACACAAAGCTCTGGCACACATCCGGTGTGCCATGTACAGGCTGGTGGCCCAAAACAGACGGAAACAACTTACCTTCGTTGCTTCCTTACGTGGCAATGGCACAGTGGACAGTTAATAAGTTCATGTGTTTTATACAAGTGGAGAAAAACCGAAGAAGTTTGATGCAGATATAGACGAATACACTTCACATTTACTTTCACTTTAAAACAAAACTGTCTCTTCTTTTTTTTTTAAGTTAGTACGTTTACGAGATCCAGAGAACCCTTATCAAAATTGGCAGCTCCCATTTGGGAAACAAACTGGAGTATCATTCTGGTTTTTTCAACTGTCACATCCTACGCACTGCGTGAGGGAGAATACAAGAGGCGGAACTGCTTAATCATATTACACGGACTGGCATTGTGTCGTGTGGCAGGAAATACAATTATCGCCTCGCTGTGGATAACGTCATAAGACGACGGGGACAACGATGACAACAACAACAACAACCACACCACCACCACCAACAACAACCACACCAACAACAGTAACCATCGTTGTGGAGACTTGTGATAATACTTGGTTCAAAAGGATTTCCATTCATGATCACAGGAACAGTAACCAGCCAGCCACCCCACAATCCCCCCCCCCACCAAAAAAAAAAAAAAAAAAAAATCGACTGCGTCGTCATCATCATCGCCTTGGCCATCGTCATTATCTAGGCTTGTAATTTGTTTCCTGGATGCCATTTCGTAACAAGAGGAAACGTTTTAATTCTTTGAATCTTTAGTTGCTTTATTTTGCAGAGCTCTGAAGACAAAGCGAAGTGAAAACCCATAGCTTGAGATAAGCTGAATGGAGATAAGACTGAAGAAGTCCTCACTGGCACAAAGCACAAAGCACAAGCTTTCTACGTAAAAATCTGTTCTTTCAATAAGTGACAACACTATTGTACTTTCTGATTCACTCAAGAACCTTTCATTTTGTTCTTGATCCTCAACTGTCCATGAAAAACTTTCATCAACCAAAACTGTCTTCTTACTGTCAATTGCGACATATGAGTTCTGTTCGCTGTTATTTTTTTTTCAACTTCAGCAACATCTAAACTTGCGATTCTCTTATCTTGTCTCGCACCGATTATTGTAACTATCTGCTCTCTGGCCTGCCTGCTTTTTTGTGTTGCCTGCCCCCAGCGTATTCAGAATTCCGTGCCCATCTCACCTTTAGTGAAAAGAGGCATGCCATATGATCATGTTTCTTCCTTGCTTCACCTTCTCCACTGGTTGCCCGTTTCTCAAAGAATTTCACGCAAAATCAACGCATTACGCAACAATGGCATCAGTGGTGCCGCATCTTGTAACGACCTCCGAATGTACACATCTGCCCGACCTCTCTGTTCTGCTTCTGCTTCTACTTGTTTACAAATTCCTCGATACAGACGTTCCATAGTCTGTCGTGCTTTTTGTCTGTGTCAGGTCCATGCAACTGGAACGACTGTCCCCTGTTTATTGGAGAGTCACATATTCTGTCTTCCTTCAAGTCTAGTGTGAAGAGACACCATTTTGTCCAGTAGTGGTTTGCCCCTAAACGTGTCCACCTTTTTGTCCCACTCCCTTCCTGTTCCCCCACACTGGGTCTGCGTGTGCT
>CM060306.1:69159349-69166849 GCA_030674185.1 Monoplex corrugatus | reverse complement strand
GCTGCTGCTACTACTTCTATTACTATTATTATATTATTATCATTATTGTTATTACTGCCACTACTACAATGTACTACTACTACTACTTCTTCTTCTACTACTACTACTACTACTGCTACTACTATTACTACTACTGCTGCTGCTGCTGATACTACTATCACTACTACTGCTGCTGCTGTTGTTACCACTACTACCACTACTATTTCTACGACTACTACGACTGCTTCTACGAAATGACAGGATATTGTACAAAGCCATTTCTTCAAACCAATAGTGCCATGGCGCACAAGTAAGAAAACTGAAAATAAATAATGGACACAACACACGACAAAAAAGCTCACAAACAAACCCTCACACGCACACAGCCACTCACCCACCCACCCACACATACTCATGCGCGCGGAGAGTATACAAACATACATAAACCTTTCTCTCTCTTCATCCATCCCTCCCTTCCTGCCTGCCTCCCCCCTCTCTCTCTCCCATTCTCCCCCTCCCTCACACACACGCACGCACGCACACTCACACATACACATACCACACACATGCACACGCGCGTTTCTCACCAATTCCAGTCAGCATTCCAGTGCCTTATTAATGCCATGAATAGATTCCTACTGGTATTACCGCCACAATAGTACGAAACATTGTTTTGAAGTTCTGATTCTTATACATACATACATACATACATACATACATACATACATACACACACACACACACACATATATATATATATATATATATATATATATATATATATATATACTTATATATATATATATATAAGAAAAACAATTTTTTCTTTGCTTTGATTCTCAAGACAGCACTATAAGCTTGAAACCGGGTAGGAAAATCCAACAGGGAGGATATCATTGTTCAGCAACAGTCAACAATCAAAACGATATCTACTAGCAGAATATGCCTATGATAGCCTGTACTTTGAGTTAATATAGCAGAACGTTTCTATGATTGCCTATGTTTGTGTGTATATGTTTCTATGATTGACGATGTTTGTGGGATATGTTTCTATGATTGCCTATGTTTGTGTAGATATATTTCTATGATTGTCTAGGTGTGTGTAGATATAGCAAAACATATCTACGATTAACTGTATTTGCGTATCATCATCATCATGTGCCGTGCCGCGTGGCGTTGGCACTCATGGTCTTCCATACTAATCTATCCCTTGTCCCTGCAAGTATATCTCTCACCCTCTCGGTCCTCAGCCTCTCTGCAATTCCGTCCAATATTTTCTCACTGGGTCTACCTGATGCTCTCTTTCCCTCCAGCTTTCCTGTTATGACTAGGTGCTCCAATATGTATTTGTGTATATACAGCAGAATGTCCACGACTGCTTGCATTTATGGCAGTGTTATATGGAGCCAATACTGTTGTACAGATGCGAAGCGTGGACAATCAACACGCAGGCTGAACGAGATTGAGGCAGCTGAAGCATGGTTTCTAAGAAGAATGTTAACAGCTCCGTTATTTATTTATATTTATTTGTTTTATGTTTTATGTATTTATGTGCATATAGCAGAATGTCTATGCTTGCCCGTGTGTGTGTGGTGTGTGTGTGTGTGTGTGTGTGTGTGTGTGTGTGTGTGTGTGTGTGTGTGTGTGTGTGTGTGTGTGTGTGTGTGTGTTAAAATCACTATTGTGAACAGACATTAAATAAAAGATCCATTCATTCTTTTTAACAGCTCCATGGACAGAAAAGGAAACATTCGAGACCATCTTGAAAGAGGAAAACACAAAAAGAACATTATAGAAGAAGACTAGGAAAAGACAAGCGACATTTATAGGACATTTTATGAGGCAAAAAATTGAGCACCTAGTCACAACAGGAAAACTGGAGGGAAAAAGAACACCTGGTAGGCCCAGAGAGAAAATATTGGACGGTTTTGCGGTGTGGATGATGACAGAGAGGGTAGGAGATATACTTGAAGCGACAAAAGGTGGATTCGTATGGAAGGTCATGATCGCCAACGACACGCGCAAAGGCATATGATGATGATGATAATGATAGCCGAATATTTCTAGGATTGTTTGTATTTATGTGCATATAGTAGAATGTCTATGACTGCCCGTATTTGCGCAAATATAGCAGAATATGTCTATGACTGTTTTTGTGTTTATGTACGTAAAGCAGAATTTCTGTCTACGATTGCGTGTATTTACGTACATATAACTAAATGTATATGATTGCATTTGAAAAAAAAATCGTTAGCTATATTGCTGCGGATGTTGACGATGATAACGTGGTATGCCAAATCAGGTAACTCTTGATCTTTACTTCAACGTATTCATTATCAATCTATGTCATGTAGCTCTGAGTGAGTTTCCTATGTCAAAGAGATGAAATGAGTGTGTGAGTGTTTTTGTTGTTGCTGCTTATGCTTTTTGTGCAAAATAAGTTCGACATTATTAAAAAATAGAATAAAACATAATCACTTGTAATCAAAGTAAACATACTTTAGATAAATGAAAAATGGTACTCATGATAATAATGAATTATTCCTCTATAATGCTATTCTCCAAGCTCATGTGGACTCACTGTACATCACATATTTACAATATACAAAGTGCAATACATACAAAAGTATTGATATCACATATACACGCACACATTTCAGAATGCACAAACTCTTTTTATGCCACTAACATGTTAACAACGTCTAAGCATACACACGCATATATCTATCGTCATAACGTACACGTATATAAACACGATGCCATATGATCCGTTGTTAGAAGCGAAAAATACATAAGTAATTATGATAAGAACAGTGAAAGATGTGAGTGAACATGAAATAAAACCTTAATATTAGATGCGGAAAGGGTTAGCATTCACACTGCTATTTTCACAAGTCAACATTTTATGAAAGTAGGTAAGCACTTACGTGAATTCGGCAGTCAAACTCTGGATTTAGGCCAGTCAGCTGCGGTCAATACACAAAAAAGTTCAGGTTCTGTCGAAACTCAAAGTCTACCATTTAGTTTCTGCCATCAAATAAGATACCACTATCCTTCATGTTGTTTCAAACCACAAACTCTACTTTTTCTTGCAGATCAGGTCAGCAGTTACTAGAATCACATTCAAGTTTGAACAGCTGTTAAAATCCACACGACGCAATATGTTTTCACCTCCAAAACCTCGACCTTGAATCTTGATTTTACCATCGATCAACTGACTGACCGTAGATCAAGATGACGCTCCAATGACAATATTCTGCTAACGTTTCACAACAATAAAGATGCGGCCCTCCTTTATCCAAAAGCGATCACCCATCAACACAGAGCATCAGGACCGTAATCAACAGCAAGCCCGCGAACATCTGAGGCCAGATCACAAAAGACTACCCACGCGAGACAGTGACACTGGCTCCCCAGCAAAAGCCATCTCTCTCTCTCTCTCTCTCTCTCTCTCTCTCTCCCTCCCTCCCTCTCTTTCCGACCTCTCACACCACACAGGGAACCGGCTCGCCAGCGCGCGCGGCTCCCAAAGCCGGGGGTGTCAGTCGTAGTGCTGGCTCGATAATCGTGTTGGAAGGGTAAGAAAAGTTGCACGTGCCTTTGCCCGAATGACAGCTGCTTGGTCAAAGGGGTTGAGAATCCACCACGCTGTATTTGCTTACCATCGATCGATCGATCTTTACCACTCTCGTGTCCGTGACCAATCTTACCATCGCCTCCTCTCTTTTCAGTTTTCTGAGAGAATAACTAAATCTTTCCTTTTTCTTTTCTTTATGCCACATTAACCGCTTACCAGATTTTGGAGATGGTTATTATACTGATGAAGTCAGCTCCGGTCGCCTCTGTTCATTCAGTTCCTTTTTTATCTTTAAGATGAGATTCACAAATACCCATGCCAATATAACATAGCCAAGATTGTTCCAATGGCAAACATATACAAATACTATTAGTAGTAGTAGGACTTCGTGAGTCGGCGTCTACTATGGATTATGCGACCTTGTGTCGTGTCGAGTCGAGTTGACGCTTCTAGAGCAGCGTCAGCTATGGTTGATGAGGCCGATGTTGGAAAGGCAGTCTCTGCGACACTGGATGCATGTACGACTCATATAGATGCAGGCCATGAGATTGCCTTCACAGGGGCTTACTTTCCGCCTGACTCTCTTTTCATCAGCGAAGGTCTGCATTCTCTTTTCCTCCGACCTGAGTTGTTTCTGAAGCACACCGCGCCATCTCTTGCGGTCGGCTGCTGTGTCTTCCAGGCTCTCTGTGTTGATGTCCAGAGCTTTCATATCGCGCTTGCAGATGTATTTGTATCTTAGCTGAGGGCGGTCAACAGACCTCTTGCCGGAGACTAGTTCACCGTAAAAGATATCCTTTGGGATACGTCCATCTTCCAACCAGCGCACATGGCCAAGCCAGCACAGCCTGCGTTGTCTGAGTAGTGTGTGCATGGTGGGGAGACCAGCGCTTGCTAGGACCTGGGTGTTTGGTATTATGTCGCTCCACGTGATGCAGAGGACGCGACGAAGGCAGCGCAAGTGAAAACTGTTCAACTTTCGCTTTTTTATGGCATATGTTGTCCATGTTTCACTGCCGTACAGTAGAGTGATAATGACGCAGGCAGTGTACACCACCATCTTGGTCGGAGTTGTCAGCTTTGGATTTTCCCAGACGGGAATACGTACGTCGGCGTGAGGTAGCTGCGGACAGATTGTTGCTGATGTAGGACCCGAGGTATGTGAACTGGTGGACGACATCAAGTTCGTAGTTGTCGATGGTGATCACAGGTGGAGTGTCTACGTCTTGGCTCAGCACGTTCGTCTTTTTCAGGCTGATGGTCAGACCAAAGTCTTTGCAGGCTTGCGAAAATCTATCTATGAGGCACTGGAGTTTTTGCTCAGTGTGTGAGGTAACAACATCGTCATCGGCGAAGAGCAGGTCTCTGATAATGACCTCGCACACCTTTCTCTTTGCTTTCAGTCTTGCGAGGTTAAAGAGCCGTCCATCAGATCTGGTGCATAGGTACACTCCTTCTGTTGCAATCCCAAAAGTATGTTTTAGGAGAATGGAGAAGAAGACGTCGAAAAGAGTGGGAACAAAGACACAGCCTTGCTTGACGCCGCTTTTGATGTCAAAAGGCTTGGACACGCTGCCCTCTACTGGATAGATGCCTTTATATCGTCGTGGATTGATCTGATCAGGTTGTACAGCTTTCGGTGGGGGGGGGGGGGGTCCTATTTTAAGGAGAATGTTGAACAATCCATCCCTGCTGACTAAAACAAAGGCCTTGGTGAGGTCGATGAAGGCGATGTAGAGGGGGAGACAAAGTTGGAGTGACTTCTCTGGGGCACAAGCCAGGACGGGGTGATAGGGGTTGTGTATGTGTGTGTGTGTGCGTGTGTGTGTGTATACGTACGTGTGTGTGTCTGTGTGTGCGTGTGTGTGTATGTGTGTGTGTGTACGTGAGTGTGTGTGTGTCTGTGTGTCTGTGTGTGTGTGTGTGTGTGTGTGTGTGTGTGTGTGTGTGTGGTGCGCGGGCGGTGCGTGCGTGCGTGTGTTATAAAACGTTACCATTATTATGAATATATTTGTACCAATTTTAATAGTATCATATCCATACTACATATACTTTCAAAAGCATGTTTACGAAAAGGACCTGATCCATTCTTGGATGCCAGGAATACAAACCATTATAGTGACGTCTATGAACGACACATTGTCAATCTGACTCGTCCATCAGATTAGTTGGTTCTCATCATTAGCTATACTCAAAACACTGAAGTAAGGGGCCAGTTGAAATCGTTATGTACACAAAAACAGAACTGGAAGCCTAATCAGGTTTCCACACGCATACACACCACATCATGCATGTTTAATTTAACCCATGATTTCAAATTTGACACAAGAGGATTAGAAATGGCACGTGGATAAACCCTTCAGCTGAAGCCATTACCCCCAAATCATTTTATTCGATATGCTTTTAACATGGAGCTTATTTAGGGAAGCTGAAAAATGCTGAGAATAAAGCTTAGGATACATAAGGTTTGTTGAGAATACAACTGAAGAAGTTGGTGTGTTAGCCGGTAAGCGTTTTAGCATCCCACAAATAATTCTATCAGAGAAAAAGACAGTGACAAAAAATGCTCTGAAATGGGCCTGGTGGATTGAAAATTGTGGCTTTGGAAGACCGAATATTTTCTCTGAGCAAATGTATCTTTCTATCATTTCTTTCTCTCCCTTTTCCATTTCATTCCCTTCAGAATATTTCATCTGAACAAATGTATCCTTCGTTCGTTTCTTTATCTCTTTCCTATTTCATTCCCTTTTCCTTTCTCTCTTTCTTTCCTGCCATCCTTTCTTTCCTTCTTACGTTCCTTCTTCACAGCCTTGGTCCTTTCTTTTGTATTATTGACAATTGTAATTTCCAAGAACAATCTCAAACTAAAAAAAAAAAAAGATTTTTGGAGGTATCTTTTAAAATCATTCAGAATTATTGGTCGGACATATGAGTGTGTGACTGAAGTGTGTCAGAAATGATATTTCCATATTCTTTTGTGAATTAGCCTGCACCAAATTTCCCTCTAGTATGTATACCCATACTTACATTTAAATGTGTATATTTGCATGAGCGCAAGCTACTCTAATTCACCATTATGCAAAACATCAAAAAGTGCAGGAAAGAGAAAACTGTCTCTGCTGACTGATCACCCAATCGTTTCTCAGCACGTATGCCGTAAGATCAGCGAGTCAATAAAAAATAAAACAAACGAAGAAACAAAAATAAAAGAGAGAAAGAGAGAGAGAAAGAGAGAAAGTGAGAGAAAGAAATAGTGAGAAACACCGAGAGAAAGAAACAGAGAGAAGAGAGAGAGAGAGAGAGAGAGAGAGAGAGAGAGAGAGAGAGAGAGAGAAAGAGAGAAAGAGAGAAAGAGAGAGAGAGAAACAGAAAGGAGAGAGACAGAGAAAGAGAGACAGACAGAGACATAGAGAGAGAAAGAGAAAAAGAGAGACAGACAGAGACAGAGACAGAAAGAAAGAAAGAAAGAAAGAAAGAAAGAAAGACAGAAAGAAACACGCAAATAAACAAACAAACAAACAAATACGAAACAAAACAAAACAAGAAAACGAAGGAGAACTGGAAAATTAAACTCTAGTTGACCCAAGCGCGTGCATGCTCAGTTCATACTATTATATTTGACGAGAGAAGATTGGAACGTGCATAAACACTTCAACTGCAGCCCTCCCTCGATGTCATCGTATTCAATATCTTTTGAACACGCAGCTGAAGGAAATTGGGACATGATGTGAAGAAAGCTGAAGAAACGTGGGGTCTGTTGAGAATGCAATAGAGGAAGTTAGCGTGTTGACCAGAACAAGTTTTTTTGCATCCGCATCTTATGATCTTTAAGAGTATGGAGCAGTGTCGAAAACATGTATGGCAGACTGCAGGTTTGAAAGTGGACCATTTCAACTTTTCCTGAAATGTTTCTTAGTAGCAGCATCAGAGTATTAGTAGTAGTG
>CM060306.1:69142370-69149870 GCA_030674185.1 Monoplex corrugatus | reverse complement strand
ATAAGTATGAGACGGCTAGATTTGTGGCGGACATCCTATCACCTCTCGTAGGACACACAGATCATCACATCCACAACAGTGCTGACCTAGTGGAAAAACTGAGTAACTACACCCTCGCTCATGATGAACTCCTTGTGTCATATGATGTCTCTGCCCTATTTACCAGCGTACCAGTGAAAGAAAGCATAGAGATCATACGCCGAAGGTTACAAAACGACCAAACCCTCCACCAACGTACATCTCTCACAGTGGACGACGTATGTGAACTCTTGTCCTGCTGCCTCACCACCACCTACTTCACCTTCCAAGGTGAATTCTACCAACAAAAAGAAGGAGCAGCCATGGGCTCCCCAGTAAGCCCAATAGTAGCCAACCTGTTCATGGAGGATTTTGAAGAGAAAGCATTGGCTTCTTTCCACTCCCCACCACGATACTGGGGGCGCTACGTAGACGACACCATGACTATCCTCCCCCAGCAACTGGTCGAACAGTTCACAGAACATCTCAACAACCAACACCCAGCCATCAAATTCACGAGGGAAGTGGAACAGAACAACTCCATAGCCATGCTGGACACCCTCATCACCAGAACTGATGGCATTCTATCCTTCTCGGTCTACCGTAAACCAACTCATACGGACCAATATTTACAGTTCGACAGCCACCAGCCCCTTGAACACAAACTGGGAGTGATTCGAACCCTTACCCACAGAGCTAACACCATATGCAGTACCCAAGAGGCAAAAGACAAGGAGACAAACCACCTGAAAAAAGTGCTCACCATCTCGGGCTACAAAAAGTGGGCCTGGAACAGCCCGGGAGGCAGGAAATCCAACACCGCATCCCAACAGCCAGTGAAACAACACCAGCGCAAGGGACACATCACCATCCCATACGTAGGAGGTGTGAGTGACGCTCTGTCCAGAAAGATCAGAAAACTGGGGGTGGCTGTACATTCCAAACCTTCCAACACCATACGCAGCCAGCTGGTCACCCCCAAGGACAAAACCAGCAAACTCGACAAAGCTGGCATTATATACAGAATAGACTGCCAGGACTGTAACCAACATTATGTCGGTGAAACTGAACGCCCCCTTCAGAAGAGACTAACAGAACACAAGAGGGACTCTTCTCCAGTAGGAGCTCACCTACACGCCGAAAAACATCAATTCAGTGCGGACAATGTCAACATCCTGGACAGAGAAAATAAGTGGTTCCAGCGAGGAGTCAAGGAGGCCATCTACATCGCAGCCACCAACCCCCCGCTCAACAGGGACCGGGGCCGTTACACACCCTGCCCCCGGTGTACCATTCTCTGATTCGATCTCGTGAACTGGGTTCATCCCATGTTCGCGAGATCTGAGTAGAGATTCACGCAGACAGCATTAGAGCGCTGACGAAGATGGCGAGAACGCCATCGAAAGCTACGGAACTGTGAGTAGCGATTTTTACACTGTTGGGAGACCTTGTTCTTCAAAATTGGTAGCATTATAATAATAAATCGCCTTTTTTTTAATCACCTTCATCTCTTCACACTCCCGTTTCAAGACCTTGTCAATGCATTAGGTTTCGCGCAGGCTCATAGAGTTTACAGAATAACTGCAGGCAGATTACGTGCAGCGCGTATGGAATTGTCCGACTGCCATGATTCCCTCTGGGAAAAAAAATCCAAAGTTCAAACGTATCGAGCAAGGGTGTCTAAAATTGAAGAAAAACAGGTTTAATATGGCATGACCTGCTTGAGCAGGGGCAAACAGGACTAGAATACGAAGAGACAAACACTGAAAATGATAGAAAACATGAGTGCATTTAACGCTTTTCTTTGCCTGTGTGAGAAATAGGGACAAGCAGGTTTTGAATGTTCGTGCATGGCTGTTATCATTGTAAAATGGTCACACAACAAAGGTTGCTGAAGAAAGCTTAAAAGATGGAAACGGGGAAGAGAAATGTGTGTGTATGTATTGTGTGTTTTGTATGTGTGTATGTTTTATATACATATATATATATATATATACATATATATATATGTAAATATATGTATATATATATATATGTATATGTATATATCTGTATATATATATATACATATATATATATATATATATGTGTGTGTGTGTGTGTGTGTGTGTGTGTGTGTGTGGGGTGTGTGTGTGTGTGTGTGTGTGATCATCGTAATCATCATCGTCATGACCATCACCACCACCACTACCACCACACCATCATCATCATCATCATAATTATTATTATTATTGTTATTATTATTATTATCACTATTATTATTATTATTGATGTTATATCATCATTATTATTACTATTATGATTTGATAAATAGCATTGTTATTATCATTACTGTCACTTATTCAAAACAGGCCTAGGCATGTACAAACTCAATCAAAAGACAACAAATAATTATCAAAGCACAGATCGCTGCACAAAATGAAACAATATCAAATAACAGATTGTGCACTCAATCATATGTTTATCATCTTCAAGACAACTTAAGGAGAAACACACACGCACACACACACACACACACACACACACACACACGCGCGCGCGCGCGCACGCACGCACGCACACACACACACGCATACAGACACATTCACACATACATACATGTATACATACATACATAAATACATACACACATACATACATGCATACGTACACACAGACAGACAGACAGGCAGGCACACACATACACTCACACACACACACACACACACACACACACACACGCACACACACCACACCACACCACACCACACACCACACCACACCACACCACCCACACCACACCACACAAACACAATCAATCAATCAGATAAAATGCACACACGTAAGCAACAACCACATTAAATCGAACACTTCAATTATGAGGAAATGTAAAGAACAACGACAACAAACACACACACACACACACACACACACACACACACACACACACACACACACACACACACACACACACACACACACACACACACACACACACACACACACACACACACACACACACACACCAATCTCAACACTTCATAAATGGAAAATGACAGTAGATTGGGCCGAGCTCTGAGAAAGCTTGAAAAAAAATTAAAAAGAGAGAGAAAGAGAGAAAGGAAGAGAGAAGAGAGAGAAAGAGTGAGGGAGAGAGAGTCAGAGAGGGAGAGAGGGAGAGAGAGAGGGATAGAGAGAGACTGACAAACAGACAGACAGACTGACAGAGACAGAGAGCATGCAAGAAAGAAATAAAACAGAGAGAGAGAGAGAGAGAGAGAGAGAGAGAGAAAGACAGAGAGAGAGAAAGACATAGATAGACCAATCCACAGACAGACAAAGAAAGAGAATGAAAGAAACAGACAGACATGCAGGCAGGCAGGCAGACACACAGAAAGCCAGGCAGAGAAAAAAATGAAAAGGTTGCTATGACATGGTATGAAGGGAATTGAGACAGGCAGGGAACTTAACAATGGAACGTTATTTTGGGAATGGAATAGACAGAGGCAAAGAATGTAACAAGGGAACATTGTTATGGGAATGGATGGGTCTTCAGATCGATTTTGAAGCAAGGCAATAACTGTAAATGTCTAATGGAGAGTGGGAACCTGTTCAACAATCTACCGAGAGTAATATAAATCAATGGTGACAGAGCTTGAGCTCTCTTGAGTCCGTGGATTAGTCCTTGAACAGAATGCTGGTGGAAAAGAAAACGCAAAAGACAGAAACGAAAACACGAACGTGATTTACATTTATGTCAGTCCTCAAGGATGGGAGCAAACGTTTTGAATGTTGGCACACGGATCTGACGATGTCAACTGGTGCCAGAAAAAATGTCAAAGTTTGAAAAAGTGGGTTGAGCATGCGTGTGTGTGTGTGTGTGTGTGTGTGCGTGCGTGCGTGCGTGCGTGCGTGCGTGTGTGTGTGTATTTGAGCATGCGTGTGTGTGTGTGTGTATTTGTGTGTGTGTTTGTGTGTGTGTGTGTGTGTGTTTGTGTGTGTGTCTGTTTGTGAGTGTGTGAGTATGTGTGATTGTATGTGCATGTATATGTATCTGCATGTATGAATGTTATTGTATGTTACTGTACGTGTGCGTGCGTGTGTAAACGTGTGCGTGTATGTGTATATGTACGCTTGTTTGCATGTATGTATGTATGCGTGTGCGTGTGGGGTGTGCGTGTGTGTCTGTGTGTGTGAGGGCGAGGAAAAGAGAGACAAAGAGAGAGGGAGATTCTCTCTCACTCTCTCTCTCTCTCTCTCTCTCTCTCACTCTCTCTCTCTCCTCTCTCTCTCTCTCTCTCTCTCTCTCTCTCTCTCTCTCTCTCTCTCCCCCTGGCACTATCTTTTTAGAATCCCCTAATTCTCAACATTGATTCAGAATGAAATTAACTCATTTTGTTTTCAGAAAAGATCCCTGGGCTATGCAATTTTCATCTTCCCTCATTCACACAAGGTCATTCAAACCTTGACATTTGCAAACTGTCCCAAGGCAATCGTTGCAGTAACGGCATTGTGTTTGTTTTGTTTTTAGTTTATCGTTTGTGGAAAAAAACAACTTGAATTTAAATGAAAAAGGAAAAAAAGCGATTTTCTTAATGCAAGGCCTGTTTTGAATCATTCATCAGGCAAAGCCTTTTATAACCAATCTAAATTCTATATATCTTCCTGTCTATCTATCTATCTATCTATCTATCTATCTATCTATCTATCTATCTATCTATCTATCCCATCTATCTATCTATCAATCTATCTACAATTTCTTTTGTCATCCAATTCTTTTTTGCTTTTCTATCTACCCTAGGGATTTCTTCACAAGATTCATTCATCAAGGTTCTCAACTTTGTCCATTGTTCTTCTTTGTCATCAACGTCTTCCAGAGCACTGAATTTATTTTAGAACATGTACGTTAATTTTTTTTTACGTATTGCTTCATCTGTCTTTAAGAGTCCAAGATTCAGATTGATATAACTTTTGGTTTGTTTTCTTTTGTGAATTTGATAGAAATAGAAAGCAAAAACAATTGGTTGGAGCTAAATAGCAAGAAGACGGAAGTCGTGGTAATCAGTAAAAATCATGAAATCCCCTCATGCAAAACAACAGCAAATGGCACAGCATTCAGACAGGTTGATAAATTTAAATATCTGGGAAAGGTCATCTCACGAGACGGCAGATGCACATCAGAAATAGCCAGCAGAATTGGCTAAGCCAAAACAGCATTCAAGAAGATGAAAAGTATTCTTATCAACAAATGCCTATCAATTAACATCAGGAAGAGAATTCTTGAATTCTTTGGAACCGATAATGTTATACGGCTGTGAGTCATGGACAGTCAACACGCAAATCCAGAATAAGATTGAGGCAGCCGAGATGTGGCTTCTAAGAACATTGTTGAGAGTTCCAAGGACAGCAAAGAAAACAAACGAGATAGTCTTGATAAAGAAGATTAGGAAAAGACAGGCAACATCCATAGGCCGTTTTATGAGGAAAGGGGAATCAGAGCACATGGTCATGACAGGAAAGCTGGAGGGAAAGAGAGCACCAGGTAGACCCAGGGAGAAAATATTGGACGGAATTGCAGGATGACTGAGGACAGAGAAGGTGAAAGATGTCCTTGCGGCAACAAGGGTTAGATGCATATGGAGGGTCATAATCACCAACGCCATGCGGCAGGGCACATGATGATGATGATGATGAGGATGATGATGATGATGATGCACACACACACACACACACACACACACACACACACATATATATATATATATATATATATATATATATAGATAGATAGATAGATATATATGTCTCACCTGTCTCACCTGTCGGCGTCACCGGGAACAGTGTTGGCCGCTGCACATGATGTCCTCACAAGTTGCCTCCAGCACTCTCGATCTTGGCTAAGTCTGACCACCTCCTGGAGTTTCTTGCCACTGATGTTTGTGATGTTTCTAGCAAGTGATGCAGGTGGCCGTCCTCTGTTTCTCTTTCCTTCCACTTTACCTTGGAGGACAGTGGACATCAAGTCTGTTCTCTCATTACGGATTGCGTGTCCAACATATTTCAGTTTCCTCCGTTGTATGAGTACTAGAAGCTTGCGTGTAGTACCCAACTCATTCAGTATGCTTTCATTTGAGCGCCTATCCGTCCATTTGACCCTCAGCAGTCTTCGGTAAAACCACAGCTCTGCTGCTTCCACTCGTCTTTCATCCTCTTTCTTCATTGTCCATGCCTCGCAGCCGTATAACATCACTGGCCAGACAAGACATTTTAAGAGTTTTATCTTAAGGTCTGCTGTTATGCTGTGGTCTTTCCAAATATTGTTCAATTGAACCATACTGTTCTTGGCCATTCCAATTCTCATCTTTATGTCTTTTGAGCATGTTCCATCGTGTGTCTTGACTGAACCTAAATATCTAAAGTCCTTGACATTTTCTAGAGGGACTTGGTTTAGCATGATCTGGTCCTGTCTAGTGTTATATTTGCCTGCAACATGCATAACCTTTGTCTTCTTTGAATTTAAGTCCAGCCCAGCTGCCTTTCCAACCCGGTCTACCCTGTACAGGATCCTCCTAGAGCCTGTAATGTTGTCTGCCAGTAATCCTGTGTCATCTGCGTAGCGTAAATTTGACAGGTTTCTACCACCAATATTTACTCCCATGTCTTCTATGTCTGCTTCTCTCGTGATATGTTCAGTGTATATGCTGAAGAGATGTGGAGACAGGATGCAACCTTGCCTTACCCCTTTAGTGATGTTAAAAAATTTGCAGTTTTGATTATTCCATCTGATTGTTGCTTTTTGATCATTATATAATAAAAATATATACTAAAGCAGCCACAAAATCACTTATCTGCCAACGACTTGCTTGAAGTACAACAGTCAGCATACCGTGGTGGTCATAGCATGGAGACCGCTGTTCTTAGTGTCCTCAACAGTCTGCTAGTCAATGCAGATAAAAGACTGTTGTCTCTAATGACGTTGTTGGACCTCAGTGCTGCGTTCGACCAATTCGTTCTGCTCAAGAGACTGGAATTGACCTTTGGTATGCGTGGTCCAGCTCTTCACTGGTTTGCCTCACATTTAGAAGACTGGTATCAGTCAGTCACTGTTGATGGTGTTATGTCTGCTAAACACACACCCTGGTTTTTGTTGTACCACAAGGGTCCGTGCTTGGACCAGTGTTGTTTGTACTATATTCTCAGCCTTTGTCAGATGTTACATCCTCTCATCAGTGTAATTTTCATAAATACACTGCTGACATTGAACTGTCAAAGAGTGGAACTGTTAAGGGTTTTGCCTCTATTCATGTGGATGATGTACTGTCATGTATGAACAGTAATTACTTGAAGCTGAACACAGACAAAACTGAACTCATGCCTGTTGGTGCCTCTAGTCGTCTTGGACTGGTCGGTAGTAACTGTGCTTGCATAGGCGGTAACAACATTCCATTCGCGTCTTCTGTTAAATATTTTGGCATTACGATTGAGCGAACTCTGTCGATGCAA
>CM060306.1:69129870-69137370 GCA_030674185.1 Monoplex corrugatus | reverse complement strand
GTGTATGTGTGTGTGTGTGTGTGTGAGTGTGTGTGTGTTTGTTTATGTGTGTACTTGTTTGTTTGTATGTGTGTGTGTGTGTGTTTATGTGTGTGTTTGTGTGTATGTGTGTGTGCGTGCGTGTGTTTGAGTGTGTTTGTATGTATGTATATATACATGTATCTGTGTGTGCGCGCGCGTGTGTGTACGTGTGTGCGTGCGTGCTGTGTGCGTGTGTGCGTGTGTGGTGTGTGTGTATTGTGTGTGTGTGTGTGTGTGTGTGTGTGTGTGTGTGTGTGTGTGTGTGTGTGTGTGTGTGTGTGTGAGTGTGTGTTTGTTATGTACGTTTCCTGTGTTGAGTTAATACATACTGGCATTCTGTTATGGAATCCACTAGGGTCAGACTGACGCACGCAACATCAACGAAGTAAAGATCTGATAGTTACACTATTGTATGGCACGTATATCTTCTAACCAAATGGAGAGGGATCCGTTTTGCTTTTGTGTGTCTTCATTTAACTTACTTTTTTCCCCAAAGTTTACACACTGTTTTTGAACAGCGATAAAATCTGTCTGTCTTCTCTCTCTGTCTCTCTCTGTCTCTCTATCTCTCTGTCTCTGTCTCTCTCTGTTTCTGTCTCTGTCTGTCTGTCTCTATCTCTCTCTCTCACTCTCTCTCTCACTTTATGTCTGTCTGTCCTGTCTTTCTCTCTCTCTCTCCTCTCTCTCTCTCTCTCTCTTTTGCGCACGTGTGTGTAGTGGTGTTGTTGTGTGTGTGTGTGTGTGTGTGTGTGTGTGTGTGTTGTGACAGTGGGTGGTCGCTTGTGCGTGTTAGGATTAAGTTGTGCAGGATCTCATCTGCTTGTTGTCTTGGAGCATGTCAACATCATTGGCACCTGCAGACTTCCTGTCATTGAGATTTTGGTGAACAGACTTGGACTGGTGGGTATAGGAAGGGTAAGATGAGCGATGGAGCAGAAGTGTGTCAATGAAAAGGCTGGGAAGATTTGACTACAACAAGAAAATATATCAAATGCAACATGGAAGAACTAAAAGAAAACAAGGCACAAAAATGTTTAGCAGCTTTACAAAAAGAAAAGAAAAAGAGAAAAACAAGAAAAAAATGAATACAGAACAATACCAAGAAAAAAAAGATAATAAAGAAAATAATACCACCACCACCACCACCACCACCACCATCACCACCAAGAACAACAACAAGAAAAGAGCGTTCATCCAAACAAAAACTGAGCAAAAACAAAAAACAAACAAACAAACAAACAAATTTTAAAAAACACACAAAGCGATGACTAACTAATGGAATAGATGGATAAATAAATAGATAAACAAGTGCAATAAAAGACACTGATTAATCAATCAATAAATAACCATGAAGAATGCAACGTATGTTATTAAGACTTACTGTCCTCAACAACTACAACGTTACTACACTCGTTTCTTACATATGTTTTAATTTACCATCGAAATTAATTGCTCAAAAGGATGTTTGATGACAGAATACCTACGACTGTAAACATTGCATGCGTCTTTGTCTAGATTTTTGTTAGACTTTCGCATCATCTGCTATCATAAATGGTCATCTAAACATAAGCAATCCTTTAGGATTTCATAAGACTCATACTTGGATAACATTTTACGATAATCTCTTGCTAATCATAAAATTAGGTATTTTGCTATTATATACAGATAAGATATAATTATGCATTCAAGAGTAGCTTTCACCAGGTCAGATGATGCAAGAAAGTATTTTAATTCCTGAATTTATTGTAGTCTTTTGAAAGCCAACAACTATTCGGATACTTTTACTACCAATTTTAAGCATTCCGATTTTTCTCTGATGAATATACGTATGTTTTTTTTTGCCCACACTGGTCAAACAGCATATCACTGCACAGTCTGCATACACGGCCTGTGGCGAGATTGCATATTCAGGTGTTTCTAAGTTTCCATAAACCACCGGACACTGACATGACATATAGGTCTGTAAGGTGCATATTTTATGTTTTGCCTGTATATACATAAAGAAGATCGGAAAGATCTTGACTCTTTACCCATCACGCAAAACGTACCCAGGCACGACACAGACCATGAAAACCGAAGTGTTACCCCACTTGACAATGGCGCCCGTCACAATCATTGTTAAAGAAACACGGTTCATATGGCTTGAAATTCCTGGCTGAGCCAGCAAGTTGTTAACGTTTCTCTCTCCTTCTGTTCCCAGGTTCCCAGAAAGACTTGTAAAAGAGAAAAACAAAACTAAAAGCAAAAATAAACAAAAATATATAAGCGGAAAGATGACAGACCGTGTGCTTAACATCCTCCTCTCCCTGGGGACTGGGTGTACAGCTCTATCACTGTCAACCAGCCCGGAAGTATAGCTGGACAAGCAAACAAACAAACAAACAATACACTAGAATATGCAAGAGGTATATGTCCAAAAGAACCTCATAGGCATGTATGCATGTGATCTTATGTCTCTGTATGTGCGATTGCGTTTGTATATATGTGTGCATACCTTTCTAAATGCATGCATGCATGTGTCTGTGCACTATTGGGCGTGCATTTGCTGTGCGGTGTATGTGTTTGTCGTGTTGTGTATGTTGTTGTGGTTGGTTTGTGTGTGTGTGTGTCAGTGTGTGTGTGTGTATGTTGTGGTGTGTATGTGTGTGTGTTTGTGTGTTGTGTTTGTGTGTGTGTATGTGTGTGTGTGTGTGTGTTGTGTGTGTTTGTGTGTGTATGTGTGTGTGTGTGTGTGTGTGTTGTGTGTGTGTGTGTGTTGTGTGTGTGTGGTGTGTGTGTGTGTGTGTGTTATGTGTGCTGTATGTGTGTGTGTTATGTGGATGATGAATAGGTGGCTGTGGATGTGTGAGTGTGTGTTTGAGTTCAGGAACTATAGCTTGGAAGAACTAGCTGTAATTGTTAGAGATATCTATGTTAATTTTAGATGATATGTTCAGCAACAGCAGTAGCAATGTTGCCAAACCAATCATGCTGTCATTAGTCTATTTCCATACTTAAACATTTCTACGACAGACACAGATCCCAGAGAGTAGAAGTTAGATGAGTGTTTCTCTTGAAATACTCCACCTCCAACTGTTTGGATACTACTTTCAAAAGAGGGCATTTTAAGAAAAGTTTAGAAACACCACTAAACCTTACTTCCTTTGCTATTATTTTCTTAAGTTCTTATTTCTTATTTATTTATCTGTATTTTTTCCCTCGGACTTGGACGATAGAGTGTGTGTGTGTGTGGGGGGGGGGGGGGGCGGACGGTATGATATGGAGATGTTATTTCATCATGTTGATAAGCAGTGGAGTCTATGTGTAGTTCTGATTGGTGGCTTTCTGTATGTCAAACAAATGTATACTTTGTGGCTAGTTGTATTTTCATTCAGTCCTTTCTCATTATTTTAAATTTTTATTCTTTTATTCAATCATCTCATTTATTTTTAAAAATGAGATACAAAGATGCAGATACCATCACAATGTAGCCAAAAGTGATGTAAAGACAGATTAATACATATACTAGTAAAGATACAAAATCCATAGACTAGGTAGGACATCAGGACCCGACAAGCCTATGGGTTTATGTGCAGTCTTAAGGCTTGTGCTTCGATCATTTTGTATCTTCCCCATGACATCGTACCGGTGGCATCAGTGCATATGAATTCATTCCGAGCGTGGAGACATCACTTTGAGAAACTGAAAATGAAATTGAAACTTTCCTTTTTTGCTGTCAGCAATTTTCCAGTCAACCATTTCTCTCTGTGTGTCTCTGTATTATTTGAGAGCTGTAATGAGTGGTTTTATTTCGTTATTAGCATGTCATCAAACACTCATTTAAGTCATATCATCAAAGTGACATTATGAATAAGCATGACAATCACAGAGATTGTCCTAATACAGAGACTCATGGAATGAAAAAGGTAACATTTTGAGTAGATTTGTTTTGTGTTTCTGGCTTCAAGGGTGTAGCACGCTATAATCTAATGATAGATTGATGCCTAGAACCAGCTTTGTAATTCAGATGAGCTTAAAATAACTCTACATTAATACTTAATCATGAATGGTGTGGCAACTGTCAGTCAATCAAGGTAAACGAAAAACTCTTGATATGGCTTGACGATTCTCGCTATGTGGCTAACTTGTCACATCGATGTTTAGCTCTCTTTCAGTTCACAGCTTCAGGAAACGCGGTGAATAGAAAATGCATGGAAAAGACAGAACTTATGGCAGACCTCGCAGTTAACACTCCATTCTCCCCTAGGACCAGGGATACTCCTTTGTCATTGTCAATCAGCCAGGACATGTGGCCAAAGAACACTAACAGAAAACCACTGGACTAGGATGTAGGTGGTATATGTAATTAAACAAGCAAGCATGTGTTCATAGTAAAAGTCATGCATGCACCCACACGTGCGTGTGTGTATGTATGTATGTATGTATGTATGTGTGTGTGTGTGTGTGTGTGTGTGTGTATGTGTATGTGTATGTGTGTGTGCGTGTGTGTGTGTGTGTTAGCGCGTGCGTGTTTTGTGTATGTGTTTGTGCATGGGCGTTCATCTCTGTCTGTCTCTGTCTCTATTTCAGACTGTCTGTCTATCACCGTCGCTGTCTGTCTGTCTGTTGTCTTGTCTGTCTGTCTGTCTGTCTGTCTGTCTGTCTGTCTCTCTCTCTCTCTCTCTCTCTCTTTCTTTCTGTGTCAGTGCGCGCATGTGTGTGTGTGTGTTCTGCGTGTGTAGTGTGTGTTTGTGTGTGTGTGTGTGTGTGTGTGTGTGTGTGTGTGTGTGTGTGGTGTGTGTGTGTTGTGTGTGTGTGTGTGTGTGTGTGTGTGTGTTTTGTGTGTGTGTGTGCATGCACGTGTGTGTCTATGTATGGTGTGTGTGGTGTGTGTGTGTGTGTGTGTGTGTGTGTGTGGGTGTTGTGTGTGTATGTGAGTGTGTTTGCGTGTTCTGATTGTGTGTGTGTATATGTGTGTGAATGTGTGTATGTGTGTGTGTGCGTTGTGTGTATGTGAGTGTGTGTGTGTTTGTATGTGTGTGTGTTTGTGCGGGAGCTGGGGGTGTTCTGCGCATGTGTTGAAATTTAAAAGGTCCACTTCAGATCATAAAATCCCCGTAGAATAAGTTGATGCATTTAGCATCAACAGAGTAAACATGTGTCTGTCAACACTGTTATGTAATGCTGTGGGATTTTTTTTCACATTTTTTTCCCATCTTAGTTTTATTTAAAATGGTAAGAACTGGAGAGAAAATGTAAGAACGTGTATTTTTGTGTCTGTGTTTTATCTTCCCAATAACCCAATGTTTGCATTCACTTTTCGAAAAGTTTCTTTTTCCCACCTTTGCAAAGACTTTTGCTTTTCTTTTAAATTTAATAGCATTAAGCACATTGTATGAAAATCAACATTCAAAATGTTGAACACCCCCTCCTCTCTCTCTCCCTCTCTGTCTCTGAGTCTCTGTGTCTCTGTCTCTGTCTCTGTCTCTCTGTCTCTCTGTCTCTCTGTCTCTCTGTCTCTGTCTGTCTGTCTGTCTGTCTGTCTGTCTGTCTCTCTCTCTCTCTCTCTCTCTCTCTCTCTCTCTCTCTCTCTCAGTAGCTGTCTCCATATGTCTTTCTCTGTCTGTCTGTGCCTCTGCTGTCATTCTCTGCATCTACCTATATCTTTGTCTCTCTGTCACACACATACATGCACACACACACACACACACACACACACACACACACACACACACACACACACACACATATATATATATATATATATATATATATATATATGTATATATTTCCATATATATAAACATATGTGAGTGTATGTGTGTGTGAGAGTGAGTGTGTATGTGTGCGTGTGTGTGTGTGTGCGCGCGCGCGTGAGTGTTGTGTGTGTGTGTTGTGTGTGTGTGAATGTGTATGTGTGTGTGTGAATTGCTGAAAAGCAGAGAATTGAGATTAGTGGCAATAAGGTCATTTTACACATTTTGCCTCTTCAAACCCATCGTTTTCTAGTTTATGAGACTGCCTTAAACAAAACATATCTGATATCTAAAGGACTTTTGTGGCATGCATCACCCCCATCTTCATTTGTGGCAGGCGCATTTAAAAAAAGATGGCAAAAACCCTCCACTGGGCCCCTGCTGTGAAATCTGATACACACCTGGGGACAATAAAGGTACATGTGGAATAAACGATAGCAATGATAAAAGCAATAATATGGGGAACAATTGAAACATCAGAAAGACAGAAGCCATTGAATCATAGACATATGGCAAACAATACAACGATTTCATCATAAGGACATCAGTCTATTCACGTTTAACAAAAATAATGAAATAAAAAGCTAGAATTCAAATGTACAAGCAGATGAAAATCATCTTGGTATTTTTGTGAAAGATAATTGATTTTTACAGAATATGTCTGGTATTACTACACGTCAAAAAGTGTGTGATAGACAGAGAGATGGAAGAGAGGGACAGAGAGAGGGAGAGAGAGAGAAAGAAAGAAAGAAAGAAAGAGAGAGAGAGAGAGAGAGAGAGAGAGAGAGAGAGAGAGAGAGAGAGAGATTGGGTGGAGGATAGAAAGAGAATAGTACAAAATCGGTGTTTGCTTTTCTTTTAGAATGTAATTCCATGAGCAGAATGGGGTTAGTTTTGTTTTTTTGTTCTGTTTTGTTTTGTTTGTTTTGTTCATGTCCTCTCCCATAAAATGTCTACATTAAACTAATAACACTACAATGCCCATAAAGGGTTATGTTATCACAAAATAAATTATAATACTATACAGACATTAACATAATGCAAAAGTGGAGTGAGAGAGAGAGAGAGAGCGGGAGAAAGAGAGAGTCACAGGAAGAGAGACAGAGAGACAAAGAGAGTCAGAGAGAGACAGGGAGACAGAAAACTGAAAACTGAAAAACTGAAACTGTTTATTGTCATTACCCGAAAAAGTCTTTTGACAAGGGGATAACAATTGTCCAGTAGTGCGACAGATAATCCACTCTTTGTATGTGCGCAAATTCTTCACGCATAATAAAAAAAAAAAATATATATATATCGAGCATCCATTCCTTAAACAGTCGAACATATTCAGATTATGTATAATGAACAATCATCCATTTTATCAGTATTACATGATGCAAACAAAAAATATCAGAACAGTGTTCCTACATTCAGGCCTATAATTTGTCTAGGTTTAGGCAAACCAAAATCTTTTTCACACACCCACACCCACACACACACACACACACACACGCACCCATACACACTCACACGCGGGCGTGCACTCGGGCGCACGCATACATCAAAACTGTATTATGATGATACATCTGGGCTCGACCACCCAAACCTTACATTTAGTGATAATGATATAATCTTCACATAACTGCCCCATAATATTCTGTTAACAAGGGACATAACTATGTCTTTTATTTATTTGTTTTTGGTTTTTGTTGTTGTTGTTAACATGTATAGTAGACCCTTAAGTGTCTATATACCCTTTCAA
>CM060306.1:69119870-69124870 GCA_030674185.1 Monoplex corrugatus | reverse complement strand
ATGCAGGATTGAAGATAATTCAGCATGAGAAGGAAACAAATGAACAAACAAAGAAGCACACTCACGAACACACGTACAAGAAACAAACTAGCTCGTAAACAGAAGGCTAGACAAGATGCTCATTCCTACCAATCTATTTTCAGCACCTATATGCCAGAATCACACAATGAACGACTTCTGGCAAATAGCATTTTCTTGTCACCAAATGGCGCCGCTGAATGAACATTGGGATTTCCTGACATCCATTATTGGGTGCAATGCACGCTGAAGACTTCTGTGAAACTTTTGGAGGGAAAATGGTACTTCATCTTGAGCTGTAGGGTCAGTGCTTTATAAATGTTCCCTATAAAAATTGTATTGGCCTAAGCTTAATGGATTCAGATACTTTTTTTATTATTTTTCCAGGTGTATCATTCTTTTCTCAACAGACATGTTCTTTACAAATGTTTTCTTGCTCGTCTGTAAACGGTTTGGGTGTAGCGTTCATCTGTATTCAACAGGTAGGCCTGCGTGTTTTGAATGACAGGTATCATATCAGAACATAGAGGAAAAACAGACACACAGAGAGAAAGACAAATAGACAAACACAGTGTAAAACAAATATATTTTCACGTTGCTCAGATTTAATATCGTCCTCTATCCTTTATCAAACATAAGTTAAAGGATTCTTTTTTCATCCTCCATCCTCTATCAAAAACAATTGTTTTAGGTATGCTTTTGTCAATCTTCCACCACTGCTCAAACTTGGTTATCATCTGCCGACTACTTTAGTGAACAAAAATCCAAAAGGCATCTTTTTTCAGAATAGAACAAGACCTGCAGCTTACGGTCTCATCTCATCAGTTTTAGTTTTATTTTC
This sequence comes from Monoplex corrugatus, assembly GCA_030674185.1. Taxonomy (NCBI): domain Eukaryota; kingdom Metazoa; phylum Mollusca; class Gastropoda; order Littorinimorpha; family Ranellidae; genus Monoplex; species Monoplex corrugatus. The sequence goes on along the minus strand of CM060306.1, from coordinate 69,124,011 downwards.
ATGAGTAGGTTTCCAAAATCTGATTTGTTTTGTGGCACACAAAAGCTGATGGGAAAAGAATGAGACAATAATCTCTCTCTCTCTCTCTCTCTCTCTCTCTCTCTCTCTCTCTCTCTCTCTCTCTCTCTTCTCTCTCTCTCTCTCTGTCTCGTCTCTCTCATCTCTCTCTCTCTCTCTCTCTCTGTCTCTCTCGTCTCTTCTCAGTCTCTCTCTCTGTCTCTCTCTGTGTGCTCGTCTCTCTCCTCTCTCTCTCCTCTCTCTCTCTCTCTCTCTCTCTCTCTCTCTCCTCATGTCTCTCTTGTCTCTGTCTCGTTCTGTCTCTCTGCTCTGTCTTCTGTCTCTTCTTGTCTCTCGTCTCTCTCTGCTCCTGTCTTCTGTCTGTCTCTCTGCTCTTCTCTCTTTTCTCTCTCTCTCTCTCTCTCTTTGCGTGCGTGTGTGCAACATTTAAACATCATCATCACAAGAAAGCAAACAAACAAACAAACAAACACGCAGGAAACAAACCAGTCAAACACAGAAAAAAATGCTAGCGCCAATAATCAGTTCTCGGCTCCGTAAGCCTATATCACACAGTAAAACGACATTTGGCAAACTGTCTTCCCTGTCTCAAAAAGGCGGCGCTAACTACAGATGTGGGGCTTCATGTCAGACATTTGAGGGATGCAGTGCATTTTGAAGACTTCGTACGAAAGTGTTTTAAAGTCTTCACCTCGCATCTTGAGCCATAGGATCGATACGCTACACAATGCATGTACTTGTTAACTCACTGCAGGCTGATGTGAGGGATCTGCTCTCCCTGTTCGCACTTTAAGTCACAGTTTAGGACTTGTCTGTTCACTGGGGTCTTCCATGGTTGTACTTGCTCATCCACCGATGTGCACTTCTGTTTATAATAACTAGTCACGGGGAAATCGTGTGATCATATGTATGTACATGACTGCAGGGTTATGTGTATGTGTTTCAGTTTCAGTTTCTCAGGATGACGTCTCCGCACTCGGAATCAGTTCCATATGCAGTGACGCCACTCGTGCCATGTGATGGAGAAGATCCAACATAATCGTGTGCAAGCCTTAAAGCTGCACATAAGCTTATGAGCTGGTCCTAACTAGCCAATGGGTTTTGGTTCTTATACTAGTAATTGTGTCAGTCTCGTGACTGGATCAATTTTGGCTACATTGAAATGAGGTGCGTATCTGTAAATTGTTTCAAAAGTATAAAACACTTAAATGAATAAACAATTAAATAGAAATAAAAAATATAAAAAGAACTGAATGAAAACAAACAAGCACTAAAGATAGATGTCGTGCATCAGAGAGCCCTGATCCCTACCAGCACAACACATAATGAGGTGTAAGTAGATGTTGCGCCAGCAGGCAGCAAAATGTGTGTGGTGCTTTACAGTGATTTTATCGTGGTTCTATTTGATTTTATGCATTGAATTTTGTATCAGTTTGTTCTTCTTAGATCCCGAATTATGGTGATGTAAATATTTTTTTTAATTTTGAATATTTTACCAGATAATCTAATTTTAAAGTTTTATATACCTACTTTTCATCATTTTAATTCAGCCGCTCAGTCTGACATTTAACTGTGAACAGTGTTTACATTTTGGCCTACTGTGTTCGCCCAACGCTACAGCTCCCAAACCTTTGTTGTTCTCTGGTTCAAGTTGTGTTGTGAACTGACCAACCCACACACCAACCTGCAAATATCATCCTTTCCCGACTGGCTTGTAATAATGGACGCGTCCTTCATAAAACAAATTGGACTGACACTTTTCAAACACAGCAAGTGCTACCTTGGTGGAGACGTTTACCAGCATGCGCGCAGCGCATATGTGCATTGGGCTCTGTCGTAAGCCCCGCACTGCGCGATCCTGTCGTGCTGGACGTCTACACCGTCTTTGGCACAACCTGCCTCCTGCTGTACCAGTCCGACACCACTTTTCGTCTTCTGCTTCATCGTCTTCTCCACTGCCCCTGCCCTCTACCTTGCTGCTGCAGACTCCGTCTTCTCCTCTGCCATCTTTTGCCTCTCGCCGTTCTGTCCTGATGGTGCCGCCTTCACCTTCTGTCCCGCTGGTGCCGCCTTCATCTTCTGTCCCGCCGGTGCCGCCTTCATCTTCTGTCCCGCCTGTGCTGCCCTCATCTTCTGTCCCGCTGGTGCCGCCTTCATCTTCTGTCCTGCGGGTGCCACCTCCGTCTTCTGTCCCGTCGATGCTGTCTTCATCTTCTGTCCCGCTGGTGCCGCCTTCATTTCTATCCCGTTGGTGCTGCCTTCATCTCCACCTCGGCCACCGCCATGTGATTCTGACACAAAAATATGCCCATTTAACGCTCAATCATCATGCAAAGATGGCAAAGTGGTGTCATTGCTGACTTCATCACAGATGAGCATGCTGACATTACTTTTATCACTGAAATATGGCTTAACCCCTTGGTCATGAACCCATACATACGAGTCTCACTCCGAGTGGTTACAGGCTCGCTTCTTTCCATTGCCCATCCCGAGGTGGCGGTATCGCCATCCTCTACAACGACTCACTCATTCCCGCCTATCTTTTCGCAGTCTCTGCCTTTCTCCCATCCTTCCTTCGAGCACATTGAAGTATCCTTCCAATCCACCCCTCACCCCATCACCTTCTCCTGTGTCTATCAATCTCCACCTAGCTCTGCCAACAAGCTCACCACATCCATGTTTCTCTCTGACTTTGACCAACTACTTGACTACTACTGCCTCTTACCTGGAAATCTCATCATTCTAGGTGACATCAATGTCCACTATGACAACACTCACCGTTATGACACAAGACATATCATCAACTCGCTGTCCAATCACAATATGACTCAACACATTTTTGAACCAACCCATCAAAAAGGTCACACTCTTGCCAGGTCATTTCTCGTGATCACCACAATTCAGGTACTGACAACTGCTTAGTTCTTTCTACGCGTCTAACTTCAGCCCTTCCATCTGACCACTCTGCAATTTCTGTTCTCTTGACATTTCTCCTCCTTCCCGTACCACGCGCACAGTGACTCGACGCAATCTTAAATCTTTCGACCTCTCCACTTTTTCATCTGATGCTTCCCGTCTCCTTTCTGAAAAGTCACATAACCTTGCGATGAATTCTATACTACTCTCCACCATCTTCTTGACACTCATGCTCCAGCCACAACCCTCTTTTACCTAACCGCCCCCTTACCCCCTGGCTCACTCATGAGATTGCCTGTGCAAAACGTACCCACCGCAGAGCAGCAGCGCAAATCCAAACTCACTGTTCATAGGCAACTTTTCCAAGCCTCTAAAACAAAAGTATCACCCTCATTGCATCTGCAAAAAACAAGCTTTTTCCAAACCAAATTCCTGAATGCCTCTTCTTCAAAAGAATCTTTACAACCATGAATCATATCCTTGGCACACGAAAAGATTTACCCTCCCAACAAAACACACTAATGAAGAACTCCCATCTGTATTCTCCAAGTATTTCACCACCAAAATACAAACTCTTCGTGACAAGCTTGACAGGACACCCTGTCAACCTTGCCCACCTGACCCTTCCTTCCTGGCACACCTCTTACTACTTTTACCCCAGTCTCACAAGAAGAAATTCTCAACACAATCAGATCCATGTCGTTCAAAACCTGCGAACTGGATCCTCTTCCAGGTTCTCTCTACTCCGACTCTCCCTACTCTCCTCCCATTCATCACTGATACCATCAACACTTCTCTTCAAACTGGAACTGTCCCAGATTCTTTCAAGTCTGCTATTGTTCACCCTCTCCTCAAGAAGTACAATTTAGACCCAAATGAACTGAAAACTACCGGCCTATCTCTAATCTCTCTTTCTTGTCAAAACTCCTTGAAAAAATTGTCCTCAACCTGCTGAACTCTCACCTGTCTGCCAACAATCTCCTCAATCCTTTCCAGTCAGATTATCGCCAGTGCCATAGCACTGAAACTGCCCTACTACACATTCTCAACAATCTCCTTCTTTCAACTGATACTGGCAAAGTCTCTATCCTCACACTCCTTGATCTGTCTGCTGCCTCTGATACATTGATCATGGTATTCTCCTTTCTAGACTCCATCATACTTTTGGCATCGCTGACACTGCTCTCTCCTTGTTCACTTCATATCT
>CM060306.1:69104870-69112370 GCA_030674185.1 Monoplex corrugatus | reverse complement strand
GAGAATTTGATTGTTTATTTGAGATTTCAGTGGTCTGTATAGCATGCTTTCCATGTGAACCTCATAGAGTTATGATTATGTATGAAGTACAGTGTAGATTTGGTCAAAAGAGTCACACGCTTAACAATTTGAGTGTGCCCTGGCTCGCATCGTGTGTGTGTGCGTGTGCGCGCGTGTGTGTGTGTGTGGTGTGTGTGTGTGTGTGTGTGTGTGTGTGTGTGTGGCGCGTGCGTGTGCAAGTGCAAGTGCAAGTGCATTGTTTGTGTGTGTGTAAATGTTTGTAATCATTTTAATTATGACATTTTTTTTCTGTTTTGTCAATGTCTAATTTTACTTGACTGAAAATGTTGTAATGTTCTATTAATGTTAAGTGCAACCAGTATGGTTTTAAACATGGGCAGTTTGTGCTATGTAAGTGAAAGTATTATTATTAGTATTAGTATTATTATTATTATTATATTATTATTATTATTATTATTGTTATATTATTATTATTATTATTATCATTATTATTATTATTATCAATGTTGTTGTTGTTATTATTGTTCTTGTTCTTGTTCTTGTTGCTCTTGTTGTTATTTATATAAATGCCCATCGATATTGATATAACTAAATTTAGACCATACACAGCTTGCATGCACGTAATTTCCGAAGAAAAAATATACATTCAATGATAATGAACGAAATCAGTGCATTGACGAAACTGAACATCTGTCTGCGAAGTAATTATCTATTTATCACATTTATATTATCTTATAATACATATGTCAAAACTGCATACTGTTTAAAAAATGACATTGCTACAGAATATTCAGGTCCTATGAACATGATTCCATCAAAGGTCTTCCACACACATTGACTTTTTGTGAGCCCAGAAGATTTATTCGGATGATTATTAGCATATGTAGTGTGAAGTTCTCTAAATAAATCTTAAAGTCAGGTTGTCCCCCACGAGAAATCTCATCGATTGAGAGCCAACGTGGGTGGACGTTGTGTGTCTGAAGATTAGGCCCTGGGGAAATTCAGAGGATGTTCTCCCTGGACGGTTTTTGAAGACAGCATCCGTTTGTGGGCGGTGAAGATTGTGAACATGTATAAGGAGACAGTAGGAAGGGAGGTGACGGCCCTTAGAACATGGTAACAGTTTAAAATTTTGCCCTGACAACTGACAGCCAAAGCGCTTCTTCCAAGAGGAGATCTATTGATTGTGTTGACTTTTTTATTTTTGTTTACATCTGGTTATATTTTTATTCACTTGACTATGATTGTTAATTGCACCTTGCCTCGGTTCATATCCTCTGCTCAGTGTGTTCCTAGTAAACGGTGTTTCATAACGCAAGGGTAGATATAAGCTAAATTTATGACGTGTTCCCGAAGCATATTTGTACACGTTGAATGATGATTCCGTTGTTGGTTTTTAATTTGGCGGAGGCAGCGATGGACCCAACGTAGAGATGAACACTGTTTCAGAAGCTTTATTTCCTTCTTCCAAGGCTTGTTCAAACCCGGTGTCTTGTTGAGATATATTTTGTATTGGTTATCATCATCATCATCATTGTCATCATTTGTCTTGTCCTTGCTGTTGTTGTTGTTCTTGTCATTATCATTATTATTATTGTTATTATTATTGCTGTTATTATTATTGTTATTATTATTATTGTTGTTGTTGTTGTTGTTATAATTATTACTGTTGTTGTTGTTGTTGCTGTTGCTGCTGCTGTTGTTATTATTACTTTTAGCATATCGTCGTTATCATAATCATTACCATCATCATCATCATCATCATCATCATTATTACCATCATCACATTACCATTATCAGCATGTTTGTAGTAACCGTAGCTGTAGCAGTAGTGGCCAATAGTGGTAATTGTGGTACAATCTCATCAGGGCATGTGCAGCATTCGTATGCTTCATATTCAATTTCATGTTTTTCAAGACCGTCTCCACGTTTGAAACTGCAAATGATGCACCAACTCTGCACACTACAATGAGTATAAACCTCACACACCAATCAGGTCTTGAGGTTCTTTTTAACTCATGTGTTTTATATAATATCATTGCATCATTTTGTTATTTATGACACTGGAAAAATCCCCAAAGATATGTCGAAATCAGTGTTCATTGCACTTCCAAAGAAGACAGTGACTATAGAATGCAAATTCCATCGCACAATCAGTTTGATGAGTCATGTAACAAACATCCTGTTAATAATAATCATGATGAGGACAAGGAATATAATCAAAAGAGAAATAGAAGAACAGTGTGGATTTGTAGAAGGGAAAGGAACTATTAATGCCATATACATCCTAAGAACTATCAAAGAGAGGTCATTCGAGATGAATAAGGATTTATGTCTATGCTTTGTTGATTGTACCAATGCTTTCGATCGGGTAAGACATGAAGAATTGATTGACCGACTAGAAAGACTCGATATTGATGGAAAAGATCTACGAATAATCAGAAATATGTATTGGGAACAAACAGCTGTAATGAGAATAGAAAACGATATAAGCTCTTTCCAAAACATCAAAAGAGGAGTCAGACAAGGTTGTGTTTTGTCACCAGATCTGTTTTCACTTTACAGCGAAAACATCTGGAGAAACCTAGAAGAAGACCCTGAATTAAAGATTGGAGAAAAACTGATAACATTCGATACACAGATGACACCGTGCTAATTGCAGAAAATGAAAGGGACCTAAAAAAAAAACCGTGTTAATATACAAGAAATAGAAAGCAAAGGTAAGGGGTTGGACCTAAACAGCTGGAAGACTAAAGTCATGGTGATCAGTAAAAACATGAATTCCCCTGATGCAAAATAACAGCAAACGGCACAATCTTGAGACAGGTTGATAAGTTTAAATACCTGTGTACGATCATTTCACCAGACGGCAGATGCACATCAGAAATTGCCAGCAGAATCGGCCAAGCCAAAACAGCATTCAAGAAGATGAAAAACATTCTTACCAACAAATGCCTATCAATTAACATCAGGAAGAGAGTTCTTGAATGTTATATAGAACCAAAACTGTAGTACGGTCGTGAGGCGTGGACAATCAACAAACAAAGCCAGAACAAGATTGAGGCAGCCAAGATGTGGTTTCTAAGAAGAATGTTGAGAGTTCCATGGTCAGCAAAGAAAACAAACGAGACAGTCTTGATGGAGGCAGACACAAGAAGATCATTGATAAGGAAGATTAGGAAAAGGCAGGCAACATTTATAGGTCATTTTATGAGGAAAGGGGAATTGGAGCAGCTAGTCACGACGGGAAAGCTGGACTGAAAAAGGGCATCAGGTAGACCCGGGGAGAAGATATTGGACGGACTTGCAGGGTGGCTGAAGATAAAGAGGATGGAAGAGGTGTTTAAGGCAACAAGAGATAGAAACAGATGTAAGGCCATGATCGCCAACGCCATGTAGCAAGGCACCGGCCTAATGATGATGATGATGATGATGATGATGATGATGATGATGATGATGATGATGATGATTTTGTCATTTAAATGAAATTAGACTATTATATAGTAAAATGCATCTCTCAAATTCTGATGCCTCACCAAGACCCATAAAAGTACATATCAGAAAATATATCTAATTGGTAACATACCAAAATATATCATTCATATGCTGCCCATGCAAGTTCAATGTCTTCTCGGAAAACACCATCCTCATTTCCTTTCTCCTGCTCTAAAAATGTATGCATCAAGACTGAACCTAAACTTCTCTACCAGCAACACACCTTATGTAAGCCCATATCTACCCCAAGGAATTGTATCACCTCAACTATGCAGTACTCGAGAACTGGCCCACCAGAGCTGGCACATACTGGATATGGCTGGAAACCGGATACAATCTAAAGAATGATAATGCTGGCACATGCACATGCATCTCAGGACCTGGCGAGCGCATGGGTTTATGTGCTGGCTTAAGGTTTGTGCCATAATCACAATAATACATGGCATCTGTTACGTTAGTGCATATGGAATTCATTCCGAGTGCAGAGACGTCATCCTGAGAAATTGAAACTCAAACCGAAACTGACACATGCACCACATCATGGCTACAAGTCACTTGGTTCACAGATCACCTCATTCATCTTCACAAAATGATGAACACGCGTAGACAAAATCACCTCACACCCCATAAAAACTAACACCAAAACCAAAACAAAACAAACTTGAACGCTCACAATCATCCCAAACTTAATGTAGTGAAATAAAGTCGACTGGCGAGTAGATCTGACGTAATGACACCTCTAAACTAACTCTTTTGGTTTTTATTGTTTAGGGTGGCGGAAGTTTGTGGGCGGTGTGTCCATCTGACAAATTCTGTTGGCTGCACCCACACAGACGTCTAAATTACGCCATCACGCAGTGTCAGTGACACGCGAAACTTGGATTAAAAACTTACACCTAACAACGAAAAAAGTTCACCGACCGTTTTGTTCGCTCCCTGTTATTAATGACAGTCAACTTTGAAAGAGAGGCAGACAGAGAGACAGACAGAGTGACAGAGAGGCAGAGAGGAAAAGTTTGAAACTGGATGGAAACCAGATACAATCTAAAGAATGATAACTATTAGAAACCAGTGCAGACTAGACAGTAGAAAATCAATGTGTGAATGATGATAAATTCCTGTTTGAGGACAGTGAGCTGACACTGGAATTAGTCTTGGATATAGACTGAAAGATACCTTTTCATGTGTCCATTACCCTTGAGTTTTCTGTTCACCATAGCTCTGTTGTCTTTATTTTCGTTTGGTGTTCAGGTGAGCTATTATTTTCTTGCTGTTGAATCTTTGCTGTAATCGTTTCTAACACGTGATCAACATTCAGATTATGGATTTTGATGATATGTTTCGTTCTGTTCTTTAACAAAAAATCAGCACGCAGCCCAGGAGTTTATAATTTGTTTTGACCAAGACATGGTAAAATCTGATTGATGTAACCTTAGTCTGCTTCATATTCTGTATCATTTGTGTTGTTGTTTTTTGTTGTTGTTGTTGTTGTTATCGTTATTGTCGTTGTTGTTGTTGCTGCTGTTGCTGGTGGTGGTGGTGGTGGTGATGGTGGTAGTGGTGGTGATAGTGGTAGTGGTGATGTTGGTGTTGGCGTTGGTGATGTTGTTGCTGTTGTTCTATGACAATTGCCCACTTCAGCAATTGTAATCCGTATTTCTGCTTTGACTTTCAACTCACAAATGTAAGAAATTTCAAGTTGTGATCTGTGTAAACAAGATGTTCATGATAAACAGCAAATATAATTCACATATTCATAGTAGCATTTCTGCTGATTGTGTTTGTCTGTCTTGTTTTTATTATTGATGGTATTGCTGCTGCTATTGTTGCTGCTGTTGTTTTTGGTTAGTGACCTAGTTAATGATCCTATGTATGTAACTGGCTGTAAATGATGAGACAAAAGTTTGCAGATATAACTATCTTATGGCACAAGAAATGATATAAAAATTTATGTTGCAATACATGTAGTTTAGATGAGCATTATCTAACATATTGATTCTAAGGATAAAAAATGTGAAGATATTGTTCAAGTTGCTGTTGGAATGTGGTTCCATACGTTATTTGGAGTTCGTCAGAGCTGCTTGTGTCTCCCACACATCATGACTGATATACTTGAGGAAAGTGTAATCACAGTGACCACAGGAGGAAAAACTATCATAAACCTTCGTTTCTGCAGATGACCTTGATCGTTTGACAGGCATTGATCACGAACTCATAACCTTGTCAAAAGACTAGATGAAACATCGCAACATAACGCCAAGAAGATTGCCACCCACAAAACCCCCACCACTGCTGACATAATTGTCCATGGACTCAAACTAGGAACTCTTCAACAATTCACTTACATGGGATCTATTATAATCAAACAGACATCCAAACCAAAGTTCATCTAAAGGGCAACAAAGACAGCGTCAGTGCTATCCTGGCTGGAACATGTATAGAAGGACAATAGCATATTCACGAAATATAAGATCAAGTTTTTACGTACGCCAATGTGTTCCATCTTCCTGTATGCACACGAAACATGGATATTCACCGTAGATTTGGAAAGACGAATCTAGGTTATGGAAACGAGGTGTCATTGCAAGATACTATACATCAGATACAGTAATTATATCACCACTTTACTCAAGAAATGAAAACTGCTTATATGGTCATGTGACAAGATTCAACAGCCTTGTTAAATCAATTCTCCGCGGAACAGTTGAGGGAGGAAACTGGATGGGAAGATCTAAGAAAAACAATAACGATGGACTGACAACATTGCGGAATGGACATACAATCCATTGTAAAGACCCAGGCTATGGGCTATGGCATACCACCACCAGAACTGGAAGTTCTTTGGTGCAGTGCCCCGATTACAGTTTACTGCGTTAAGAAAGAAAAAGAAGAACTAAAACAATTGACCGCTCACATTCGTCTAATAATCATTTCAATTCTAACAAGATAGTTTCTTTTGAAATAAAAAGAGTTTATCGTCGTGGTTATATACAAGCATAAACATTCTATCAAGCTGTTGAGAAGAAGAGAGTGCCAACAAGACTTGACCATATATTTTGTTCTTAAGCTCGAAACACACTGGCAGAAGTAATGTGTGGCTAGAATGCGCATCATGATGACACTACAAGGACGCCCAACAAAAACATATTGATCATTCCCAGCACTAGTTTTCCATTAGAATGGCAACGAACAAAAGTAACAGAACTTAGAAAAATCTGAATGGAAGCTCTTAGGAACAAGCAATAAATCTAAAGCAGAGACCACATGACCGGTCTGGACCAGCACAAAACCGCCAGAAAATCGTTCATCCTGAAGAAATATTGAACACATTTAAAACAAGAGGAAAACTTCCAAGAACAGTACGCAGTTGCACACAAACATTTCGTGTTTCTGAAAGACTTACATTATTCTGTTTATCTATCTGTTTGTCTGATTTCTTCTCTCTCTGTCTGTCTGTCTGACTGTCTGTCTGTCTCTGATTGTTCTGTCTCTCTCTGTCATTCAGTCTCTGTCTCTCTCCGTCTCTCTGAATCTGCCTCTGCCTCTGTCTCTGTCTGTCTGCCTCTCCCTCTGTCTCTCTTTTTCTCTCTCTGTCTCTCCCTCTCTGTCTCTTTGTCTCTGTCTGTCTGTCTCTTCCTCTCTCTGTCTCTCTCTTTCTTTCTCTCTTCCCTCATTCAGTTCATCTCTCTCTCTTTCTGCAGATTCAAAAACTAGAAAATCAATGTTTCTCACTGATTTAAGCCTGTGTTGTTGTTTAGAGTTTTGTTTCATTTTATATTAAAAAGCTTTATGCGATGTTGATTTGTTTTGATCTTCATTGCAAATAAACGGGGACGCACTGTGAAACAAATGTTGTTTGTGTAGGATGCTGATCATTTGCGCTGGGTATAATGAACGCTGTTAGTCGTGTTTTGCAATGCATGAAACAACGACAGAACCTGATACAAAGATAGAGAGATAAATGATTAGCTAGACAGATAGATA
>CM060306.1:69097370-69099870 GCA_030674185.1 Monoplex corrugatus | reverse complement strand
TTTGGTTTGGTTTGGTTTGGTTTGGTTTGGTTTGGTTTGGTTTGGTTGGTTGGTTTGGTTTGGTGTTGGTTTGGTTTGGTTTGGTTGTGTGGCTTGTGGTTTTGGGTTGTGGTTTGGTTGTTTGCTTGTTGGGTTGGTTTGTTTGGTTTTGTTGGTTTTGCTTTTGGTTTGTTTGTTGGTTTGCATTGCTTGGTTTGCTTTGGTTTATTTTGTTTTCGATTGACTCTTACCGAGAGTGGAATGTACTAAAAGATCCTTCGGAAGATTAAGAAAAACACTAACAAAGATTATGTATGTATCGATGCGTAAATGAGAATGTTAGAAACCATTCCTTGACAAACATTGTGGATGTCTGTATTCCTCGACCATGGTTGACACCAGGACACACTATGAACAGTGCAAGATACAGCCCTTTCAAGCAGCCCCAGTTCAATGTGAAATTCCGTGATATAATAGAGGTAATCTCCATTCTCTTGAAGTATGCCAGATGTGTGAAAGTTCGTCACATATTATGTGACTCCCTTACGCCACATCTTGTAGTGACCACATTTTCGAAAGTTGGATAGGAGTGCGACAGCAAAAAGGAGTGTTATTGGGGGTGATGATGTAGAGGCAGGGCAGACCATCTGGAAGATTTGCAGGAAATTCATTCTCCATTATTTTAGTTGCCATAAAACATAAACTGCTTTTCTTACATTACTTTTGTCATTCAATTAACATCTGAGAGAGAGAAGAGACAAGAGACAGAGAGAGACAGAGACAGACAGACAGACAGATAGACAGAGACAGAAAGAGACAGACAGACAGACATAGACAGAGACAGACAGACAGAAAAGAGACAGAGACAGAGAGAGACACAGAGAGCGACAGACAACAGATAGACATAGGGATACAGACAGACAGACAGATATACATAGAGATACAGACAGACAGACAGATATACATAGAGATACAGGCAGACAGACAGATATACATAGAGATACAGACAGACAGATAGACATAGAGATACAGACAGACAGATAGACATAGGATACAGACAGACAGACAGATAGACATAGGGATACAGACAGACAGACTAGACAGATAGACATAGGGATAAAACAGACAGACAGACAATAGACATAGAGATCAGACAGAGACAGATACAGATACAGACATGACAAAACAGACAGACAGACAGATAGACTAGGATCGGAGACAGAAGAGCAGAGAGAGAGAGAGATTCTGTGGAAAGAAGTGTTAGGGAGAAATATTAGTTTCAGATTATGCAGAAACTTAATTCTAATTAATTATGTACATCTACTTATACAATATTCCCCCCTCTCTCTCTTTCCCTCCCTCCCTCCCTCTCTCTCTCTCTCTTTCTCTCAACGCTAGTTGGCTCTTGACTATCGTTACAAATCTTTCTTAAATGTAAATTTTCAATATTTGCCGTAATCGTGAAATTAGTCATTGACCTTTATATAGATCTATTTTGCATAGTCCCCATAAATCGTAATACAGAAACACATGATAGCACTTTCCTACACAATACACACATTCCTTCTGATCATTAGGACTTGGAGTTTGGAGTTTGTTCTAGAGGAATTCATTGCACTTGGACAATCACATATGTTCTTGATCCAGTTCTAGCAACTATTTATCTGGCAGATTGTACAAAAATCATGTGCTGGCAAGGTCTTGAAAGTGGAGAAGGGCGGCGTGGGGGGGGGGGGGGGAGGCTGTTGACGGGACTTGTGAAATACTATGCCAGCAGACACCAGAATGACTGAAGCATTAAGAATGGCAGGAATCATAACCAGTTTTGTGTTTTGCGGGCTAGAAGTGAACTCGGGACATCTAATCTTAAGTCCATGGCTCTATCAAAGGAACCCAATAGTGTGTGGAAATAACCGTGATCCCCCACCCTTTCCCGGAGAACTGAACACACAATCTATCTCTACATTACGATCAAGCTGTCCATCAGAAGAGTCTAGGTCCGGAGCTCTGATGTGCTATAGCAGTATGAACATATTCCATATATTCGTTCCTTCTGGTTCATGAAGCTTAGCTAGACAGTAGATTGGTATGCAGATGTAACAGACACAGTAATGACACAGAATTGTACGGTTACTTACTCTGCAGAAAATAACGGCCAGTAATCGTCTCATGTGAATAAACATGGAATAATGTTGATGATAATGACTTATTTTGATGGTCTCGCCCGACGGATGAATCGGCATACTGATCCTTATCATCCGGAATAGGTCTTAAGTGGGATACAAGACCGATCCTGGAAGCGAGTGTTCTTATACAGTAGCTAAATGCGGAGGAATTTTACGGCCTTTGTTTCTGCTTCCGCCAGTCCTTCTTCTGAAGAACTTTTCTGCTTTGTTTGACTCTTATTGTAACCTATTTGCATGGCTGTTGCTAGCCATCTTTGTTGCGGACGAGGATATGTTCCCCTATTGGTGGTATCGATGCAACAGCTGATGAGGTTGAACTTAAAAGAGTATCCTTG
>CM060306.1:69082370-69084870 GCA_030674185.1 Monoplex corrugatus | reverse complement strand
TTATCTCTAATGGTTTTTACTCCTTTCTTCTCGAAATCACTTATTTCTTTGCCTTTTTTTCTCTCTTTCCTGTTCACAAGAAGAAAAAAAAGGCTACCATCAGAAACACGGACACGTTTCTCTCTCTCTCTCTCTCTCTCTCTCTCTCTCTCTCTCTCACACACACACACACACACACACACACACTTGCTGATTGGCCATACATATAGCCGCTAGACCAATCAACAGTCCGAATTGTAAAGGCGTGGCTGTGTTTGGTTGAGAAACAAGTTTACGTCGACGCTTCACACTCTGAAGCTATTTTTATTTTACGTCCGGTAGCCAACTGTCTCGTTTGAAAGAGCGCTTAATGATTACTATTTACCAGTCAGTTCTGCTGTACCAATTGTTTTGCTTGCAGTCTGGATTAGCGTGATTGTTATCATTCAAATAGATCAGATTAAAGAACACGACAATTTGGAAGCTGTCATTGTTCTTGCTGTTTAAAGCCCAGCCCATTGCGTCCAGGCATACCAGGGCTATAGCCATTTAAAAACATACACAGTATTTCAAATAGGAAAAAAGAGAAGGGAAATAACGTACACATGTCAGTGTTTTCGCGCACATAATCTAAGGAGATGCCCCTTGCGTTGACCGCTCCGTCCGATTTATCACATAGGGGATTTAAAAATACCTACCTGAACACAAAGTCAAGCATAACTAAGATTTCTAAAACAAATATGAAACGGGTCTAGATTACGTAAAATTGCTTCCGCATGCTTCATTTCCCTAGAACCAAAAATGCACTGGATACATGTACCTAACTACCAATCCTAAGAGAAAGTACGTAAGACTTTATCGAACACATACACGTAAATGGACTAGAAAGGCAGAAAAAGATAGGAAGAAATGAAAGAAAGCAAAGAAACAAGGCAACAACAATGAGGGTGACAGAAAAGGGGACATTTCTAGCAACAATTTAATTTTAGGAAACTGAATGCTGACGTAGGGTAATCAAGGATACAAAACTCTAAAAATCGTATCAATAAAAAAACAAAACACAAACGGATTTTTCTTCATCCATAATTCCCATAGAAAGAACAGACAACGTGCGTTTGCCTTGTTTCGTCAATTGACTAATATTCCATGTCGTCGTCTGTTGTGTTTTGATTGTTCATGCCTTAAGTCGACATTTTGAAAACAAAAAGAACAGATGAACAGTGCAGTTAAGATGCACCTGCTACGAATCTAAGGCTAGTGTTGTATGATCTGTTGCATTTCCTGAATCTTTTTCGTGTTTATAAGCATGATAGTAGATCCGTGTTTGCAATGAGACACATACTCGCTGGATGATCATACTCTACAGGCCACATAGGGGGACTTAGGTGAAAAAGGTATGTAACGTAAAGGTTGTCTCATAGCCTTGAGATCGTGGAGGAGTGAACTAAAATGAGCAGAAACCTCATCTTTTTTTTTCAAGGCCAACATCATGAGGTCGGTACCAATCCCCTTTCCCTTGGTGCTTTACCTTCTCTGACGCTGAGAAAATCAGGGAGGCTACCTATTGAGAGCTGGGTGGACTGTCTACCTCACCCACAAAGTTTTTCCAAGTAATCAGCAACAAAGCAGGCCTCCTTCAGTCAGGGGCCGACCAAAAAAAGATTCATCCAAAATTGTCGGTTTCGCTGCTGATTGGGCATCGTGAGTGTCATCTCCAGGGTGTAAGCCAGGGTAGGATGATAAAAAAAAACTAGCTCTTGCCAATGAAGCAGGTTTCCCCCTCTCCACGCGCCTGACGGATCCAAAGGAATGGCGAAGGCCAATACAGTTTGATGCCAGTAACCAACTTGGTGAAGTGATTATCTGTCAATCAACAAAACAAACAATCATAGTGGGGCTTTTTCGGACCGACTGGGTTCTACCCAGAGTTGAGCGTGTATGCACTCGTTGGAAAGACTAAAGCCACACAGTCGAGTCTCATTTGTTTTACAGATGCGTCATTGAGGACATTGATCTGATACCCGACTAACTCCCTACATGTCTGTATCTCTCGGGTTAGGTTGATGTCAAGATATAAAAAGTCAGCACAGAGCAAACCCCTGTAATGCTATCTTAGTCCGAAAAAAAAACTCACAACATCTTCATTCTCATCATCATTCTGACCATCAGAACATTTTGAACAATTGTGCCAGTATCCGTGGTCTTCATGCCCTGATCTCAATACAAAGCTCAATGTTGGTGGATTTGAAGGTGTAATGGACCGACAAACCAAACAGCGTAGAGGATAAGAATTCAAACAGGATGCAGAAATTGGGGTGGTGGTGGGGTGGAATATGACAGACGTGGTGCTGTAGAGGAGGTGGCACCACGTAGAAGAAGAGCAGTTACTTGTGCAGTCTGACTGGAAGTCCTACTTCTACACTTAACAGATTTTATCTTTTTTTTACCAAAATGCAAAATGCTGACGATTCTTCATTGCCAAACGTTTACTGGATACAATCATTTGAGATCATGCCGTACG
>CM060306.1:69064870-69077370 GCA_030674185.1 Monoplex corrugatus | reverse complement strand
AACCTTGGAACCTCTGCAGGCAAACGTCTGAATAATTCTGCCATTCTTCTCTTTTTGCAACACAGAAACTGGACAAAGCCAAAAGAGCCCCTTTCTTACACATGATGGCTTTTGAAGAAAATAGAGCGAAATTTCCTGTGGACAAATCAGTCAATCGTGTATCACTCGATGGGCACTATCACACTTTTGAGTTGAAGCAAACCCCCGTGGGGATGACAGAGGCTCTTTCAGTAAAAATAGTATCCCCCACCTTCTGGAAATTCTATGTTAGAAATTTCCTCTTTTCTGTCACTGTCTTGTCCTTGTTCCTTTGCTTTCTATCATTTCTTCCTATCATTCTCTGCCTTGCCGGCCCTTTCACCTGTATGTGTTCGATAAAGTCTTAAGTATCTTCTCTTAGGACTGATAATTGGTTACATGTATTAAGTGCATTTTTAGCTCTAGGGAAAGGAGATGTGCGGAAACAGTTTTCAGTAACTTAGGCATGCTTTTATATGTTTGAGTGTCCATAGTTATGTTTGACTTTGTATTCATGTATGGATTTTAAATCCCCTGCATGGTAAACTGGATGGAGTGGTCAACGCCAGGGGCATCTTCTAAAATTATTTGCGCGAACGCATTGATATGTGTACTTAATTTTCGTTTCCTTTTTTCCTCCTTTTTTTTCCTCTTGAAGCACATGTATTGCATACGTTTTGAAACAGTTACGGCCCTGTTATGTAGCTCTACGCAGTTGACTGAACTTTAAACAAAAATAACAATAGCATAATGAAGCAACTTTTTGCAACGACGTAACCGGGCTGTACAAAATGCAACGTTTAACAACAATGGCTCCCCAGAGCCTCATAACCCAGAGTGATGAGAGCAAAACACATCTGTTCCATCCGAACATATTTGTCCTCAAAGGATATACAATTCATTCTCTTCTCCTGCATAATCACACTCACTGAACACGTCTCCCAGTCAAACTAATCAATTATACATGTATAGACAGCTATGCATCCGTGCGTATGCATGGATGTGCGCATATGCATTAGTGTGCATGCACATAGGCACACACATACATGCTCACTCACACACGCGCGCGCGCGTGCACACACACGCACACACACACTCTTGTTTCTTGTTTCCATGTACGCATACAGGCGTGCACATGTATTCTCTCTCTCTCTCTCTCTCTCTCTCTCTCTCTCTCTCTCTCTCTCTCTCTCTCTCTATCTATTTATCTATATATCTCTCTATTTCTGTCTCTGTTTCTCTGTCTCTGTCTCTCTCTCTGTGTCTCTCTCTCTCTCTCTGTCTCTCTCTCTCTCCCTTTTTCTTCCCCCTCTCTTTCTCCCTCTCTCTCTCTCTTTCTTTCCCTCCCTCCCTTCCTTTATCTCTCTATCCTCCCTTTGTCTCCCTCCCTCTCTATCTCTCTCTTTGTCTCTGTCTCTCTCTGTCTCTCTGTCTATCTGACTCTCTGTCTCAGTCTCTCTCTCTTTCTCACTCTCTCTCTCTATCATATACCTTTGTCTAGTCTTGGTCATGCAGGTCTTTTTATCTTTCCTCTATAAAAGCTTGGATAGTGGTCTGGGTGCTAGTGTTTCAGATGTGACAAAGCACCCTGGTCCAGTGTACAGCGTGTATTCACACGCTAGAACATACATGTACACGATCCCACTGCAACAGAAGAGTCGTCCCGGGCACAATTCAGTACAAAAATCAATTGTGGTGGATAAAGAACATCACCAGCACACAGAAAAAATAAAATAAGATAAAGACAGTGCCGTTATGTGTTGTCAAGTTTGTCCCTATAGGCAATGGTCGCAATTGATGTGAATTTTTTTATCTTGTGACAATAGTAAATAAATAAACAAACAAATGAATGAATGA
Organism: Monoplex corrugatus; assembly: GCA_030674185.1. Lineage (NCBI taxonomy): Eukaryota > Metazoa > Mollusca > Gastropoda > Littorinimorpha > Ranellidae > Monoplex > Monoplex corrugatus. Next base: position 69,075,495 of record CM060306.1, on the reverse strand, counting down.
ATTAATAGATGTAAAATGGATAAATAAACAAATAAATAAAATGAAGTGACTCAAACCCATTTCCATGATTCTGTCTTTGTATGTACGTGTGGTGTGTGTGTGTGTGTGTGTATGTGTGTGTGTGTGTGTGTGTGTGTGTGTGTGTGTGTGTGTGTGTGTGTGTGTGTGTGTGTGTGTGTGTGTGTGTGTGTGTGTGTTTGTGTGTGTGTGTACGCGCATGCTTTTTTCCTTTGTCCAGACTTTTCTTTGTTCATTTGTTTGTTCTGTCCTTTATTTTTCTTGTTCTTGGTCTTTGTTTTTGTATTTCTTAAATTCTTAATTCTTTCCTTCTTTTTGTTCTTCGATGAGTTCGGTGTTTCTTTTTCTTTCTTTTTCAATCATTACTTTCTTTGTGTGAGTGTGTGTTTTTTTTTTCTCTCCTTTCTTTCCACCTTCTGTCTTGGCTTCTTTGTTCTTCTCTTTTTTAACAGATGGTTTATTTGGTTTGGTTGATCAGTCGGCTTTTATATGTCGCCTGTGTTTACGTTCGTTGGTTCGTCTTTTTCCCCTATTTGTATGTTATAACAAAACCACTTTCATCACAGTTTCAGTTTCAGTTTTAGTTTCTCAAGACAACGTCTCCGTGCTCGGAACAAATTCCACATGCACTAACGTCACACAGGTGCCATGTATATGGTGATCATGGCACAAGCCTCAAGCCTGTACATAAACCCATTATACTGGCCAGGTCCTGGGGGCCCGACCTAGCGTATGTTTTTACCTACTCTATATTCTATACTGATATTGTATCAGCCTATCACTGGAATAGTCTTGGTTACATGTAAATGATATGTAACCAAGACTATTCATCACACTGCTTTCTGTTCCACAGACTGCAAGAACACAATCACGCTTCTGCATGGTGTTGTTTAACTCCCACATCATCAAGGGCTGCCCATATTGCCCAGTTGAGTAATACATCACTGTGTATCTATGTCAACATTGGTTACATATTGATGTCAACATTGCCCAAGGCTCAAGAAGACATCGGTGTACTCCTCACTTATTCAGTCGCACTGTCGTGAGTTCGCTCACGGCGGTGCGCACTGAAGCCAGTTCTCAACCCAGCAGTTGAGCTGAAGAAGTCGGCCGGATCACCGATGAAAGCTACGCAGTATGTAGTTTTTTTGTCACTGAGAGACAGGTTTAGCCAGGTAGCCATCAAGAAGACATACCCACGTTTCAATGTCAACCTTCTCCAAGGGACACATACATGTTTTCATACCTATGTCCATTTTGCCCACGTTTGGAACGCGTTACCACTTGTTTATGTAAGTCTTGACCATAATTTAAGTACATCACCACTTTGTTTATGCCAGCTTTACACATATTTAAGTATATCATCATTTGTTTATGACCTCCTTTAGCCATCGCCACGTTATGTTAGCCTTTAAGGCTCACCACTTTTTATGCACCTTAGCCATATTCTAAGTGCTCACCACTTGTTTATGCCACCTTGTCCATATTTTAAGTGATCACCATTGTTTATGCCAGCCTTGTCCATATTTAAGTGTATCACCACTTGTTTATGCCAGCCTTGCCATATTTTAAGTGTATCACCATTTGTTTATGTCAGCCTTGTCCATTTTTAAGTGTATCACCATTGTTTATGGTAGCCTTGTCCATATTTTAAGTGTATCACCATTTGTTTATGTTACCTTGTCCATATTTTAAGTGTATCACCATTTGTTTATGTAGCCTTGCCCATATTTTAAGTGTATCACCACTTTGTTTATGGTAGCCTTGCCCATTTTTAAGTGATCACCACTTGTTTATGTTAGCCTTGCCATATTTTAATGCATCACCACTTGTTTATGGTAGCCTTGCCATATTATAAATGCATCACCACTTGTTTATGTTAGCCTTGTCCATATTCTAAGTGCATCACCACGTGTTTGTGCTAGCCAGCCCATATTTTATGTGCATCACCACTTGTTTACGTTAGCCTTGCCCATATTTTAAGTGCATCACTAGTACATCATCACTTGTCTGTGTTAACCTTGCCCATATTTTAAGGACATCGCCACTTGTTTATGTTAGCCTTGCCCGTGTTTTAAGTGCATTGTCAATTGTTTCTGTTAGTCTTGCCCATATTTTAAGTACATCATCACTTGTGTATGTTAGCCTTGCCCATATTTTACGTACATCATTACTTCTTTATGTTAGCCTTGATCATACTTTAAGTACATCAATATTTCTTTATATAGCCTTGCCCATATTTTAAATACTTCACACTTCCTTATGTTAGTCTTACCCATAATACCAATATTCCATCATTTGTTTATGTTAGCCTTGCCCATATTTTAAAGACATAACCATTTGGTATGTCAACATTGCTCAAATGTTGAGTATATCTCTAGTTGTTTATGTCAGCTTTGCCTATGTATTGACTAAATCAAAACTGTGCTTCTGTCAGCTTTGCCAAAATGTTGAATATATCATAACAAATGTTTGTTTACCACGCCCAAATATCGAGTTTTGGAGTTTGGAAGTTGTGTAATATAACATGTAATATTCCATATGCGCTCCCACTAACTTTGCTAGCAATTATCGTGCAGACTCCTGAGCCCCTGTGTGCTGGCGAGGTCTTGAGATGGGGAGGGGGCTGTGAAGAGTCACTGAACAACTCGAACACTAAGCAGTCAAACACAGAAGACGTTTCCCAGTTTGCGGACAGCAAAGAAAACAAACGAGACAGTCTTGATGGAGGCAGACACAAGTAGATCACTCATAAGGAAGATTAGGAAAAGACAGGCAACATTTATAGGCCATTTTATGAGGAAGGGGGATTTGGAGCACCTGGTCACAACGGGAAAGCTGGAGGGAAAGAGAGCACCGGTAGACCCAGGGAGAGAATGCTGGACGGACTTGCAGAGTGGCTGGGGATGAGGAGGGTGGGGGAGATGCTAGGGGCAACGAGAGATAGAGATGGTTGGAAGTCCATGGTCGCCAACGCCATGCGGCAGGGCACCTGATGATGATGATGATGAAACACTATTTCTATCTGGCATGGTGTTATCTGTCCTCTTATCCAGATTGCGGGTCTGTCTTGCTTACGTGTTGAATGCATCACTACGTGTCTGTGTCCGCAAACATTTTTCATGCGATTTCAGCTTCAGTCTTGAAGAAATGTTGCTATAAAAGTAACACATTGTTATATAAAAAATGGCACGTGTTTGCTTTGAATAGTGAACAGAAACATAGAACTAGGTGCGAAAAAATTTGTGAACGGTTTTTTCTTGTTTGTTTGTTTTGTTTGATTGCTGGAATTGTTTTCCTTCTCATCTTCAGTCTCCTTTTTGCCGTTTATTTTCTTTACTCCTTGTTTGTTTGTTTAAAAAACTGTAAGAATTACAACTTTTCCTCACACGCCTTCCTAGTTCACAACCTCTAAAATAGCCTTTCTCTCTCCCACGCACAATGTTGTCTGACCCCTCATTCACAAAGGATGGCAACATTTTCTTTCAAAAACGTTTTATATTCACTTTTTGCTCCACATCAAACGGACACCAAACATACAATATGGCATCGAACCCCACCCCCCCCCCCCCAAAAAAAAAAAAAATAAATAAAAATAAAAACCGCTAAAAATTCACATACATATGAAAAGACATCGAAGGATGGCAACTGAACACAAGATAATGCATATATGTCTCTTAAGATTGTCCAGATGGTATAAAATTTCAATGTCAAAGAGGTGTTTTGCCTGATGTAGTGTAAAAATGCAATATGTCAGCATCCAATGATCAACAGAAACATCGTTCTCTCTCTCTTTCTCTCTTTCTTTCTATCTCTCTGTTTGTCTGTCTGTCTGTCTGTCTGTTTGTCTCTGTCTCTCTGTCTGCTGCCTGTCTGTCTGTCTGTCTCTCTCTCTGTCTGTCTTTCTATCTCTCTCTCTCTTTGTCTCTCTCTCTCTCTCTCTCTCTCTCTCTCCTTTCTCTCCCTGTCTCTCCGTCCCTTTTCCATCTCTCTCTGAGTGTCTCTTTGTCTCTCTTGTTCTCTTTCTTTCTCTGTGTCTCTCTGCCTCTGTCTGTCTGTTGTTTGTCTGTCTGTCTGTCTTTGTTCTTTCTGTGCTGTGTCTGTGTCTGTGCTGTGTCTGCTGTCTCTCTCTCTCTCTCTCTCTCTCTCTCTCCTTCTCTCTCTCGTCTCTCTCTAGCTCTCTCTCTCTCTCGTCGTGTGTGTGTGTGTGCCCGCGCGCGCGCGTGTCTGTGTGTCTGTGTGTGTGTGTGTGTGTGTGTATGTGTGTGTGTGTGCGTGCGTGCGTGTATGTGTGTGTGTGTGTGGAAAATTGATGAAGTCCGTACGGATTAAAGAAAGATTTGATAATTGACTGCCCACAAAAAGGATAAAAAAAATACAGACACACAAACATACACACAGAAAAACACACACAACAAACAAACACACACACACACACACACACACACACACACACACACACACACACACACACACACACACACACACACACACACACACACACAATATGCAGACTGGCAACGTTTGCATAGTTTATGTCTGTTTGTTTTTTCTCCTTTCTTTAGCTTATTTGCTTGTCTCATTTTCTTTCTAAGAAAGTGGGAAAAGTTAGAACTGTTTTTACATATTGTGTTTCTTCTTCGTGTAACATCTGAATATTCCTCTCCCCTCTGGGATTCTAATCTCCCAGTCGATTCACAACGTGTGTCTGTGTTGAATCAATCACCGTATTTATATCCCATGATCTTTGCATCCTAGTCTCCTGAGATACATCAGTGAACTGAGAGAGCTTGCAGAGAAGCCAACTATCATGAAGACCACTGGCCACAGACATACATCACACTTGTAAATCTGAATATTTTGCTACTAGAAACGCGTGTGGTGACAACAACAACAACAACAACAACAACAATAACAACACACAACAACACAACAACACACACACACACACACACACACACACACACACACACACACACACACACACACACACACACACACACAAGAAACGCCGACAGAATACAAGCAATCGAGCATATAGCGAATGGTGCTGACTATTGAACAATGTAAGGACTTTTACAGGCAGTTCATTAGGAAGGAACATCCCTGAAAGAGAAACTAGTTTTGATTTTGCTACAAAAACGGTGTCTCGCTCTGCACAGGTATTTCAAAGTGGAACAATTAGGAACCATAGAAGAGTAAAATATAATCATGTTTTAGCTATTTGTGATGAGTTTCACTTTATGTTCGAATGTTGAAATGTCTTGATGACTATCATACATTTATTCCACAAAAATACTTGTCTGCTAAATCAATGCTCTCATTGTGTAACTTCATTTCTGGAAGGAAGGAAATGAAAAGATGAAAAGTTGCAAAATGTATCTTTTTTTTCTAAAAATGCGTAGTTATCTTTTGAGCACTTCAGTATTCTATCATATTTTCAAATGCGTTTTATTTCTATTGAACTAAATTCTTTCTTGTTCATGTTACATGACAATCCCGTTGGAGTTTCATTTATCTGTTGTTATCCTCCATGTCCCAGTTGGGATTAAAGGACTTGTTGAATGATAATGTTCTAATGTTATAATGCCGGTTTTGTCATTAGGTGTTTAGCAACATTTAAGATATGTGTACAAATGACGTATCTGAGAATAACCACTGTCGTCCTGCTTTGCATTGATCACACTTTGCCCCTGAAGCAGATCTGTGACAGCATTTGTACAAGGTACAAGGGTGGAGGGGATGGAGGAGGCGAATGGATACTTTTTCGCCTTTTGCTGACACGTCAAAGTCTCGTGTGGTTTATAAGCACTGACGTAGTTGGCGAGGAATAATTTGGAGTGTTAAGCTGAGTGAAGACTGCAAGTCTTCTTTGAAGGCGTTTCTATCTACAGGGGCAATATTCCTGCTCTCCACCAACTTTGGAGGAACCGTTGGTTTGTGGATAGGCACAAGCACAGTCATGATGAGATGACATAGTGTAGTTGACTTTTGTTGAATCTAGAATTTGATTTTCAGCCTGATAAATAGCTCAGTCCAGAATGTGGCTACTGTGATGGTGTGGAATGTTGACCGACTGGAAGAGATCAAAGTTTCCAACAGATCTAGAGATTTAGTTGTGGTAAGATGTCTAGGATGATGAAAGTGAATGTTGAATTCGCCCACACTTAGTAAAATTCCCCTTGAGAGTGATGGTAAACTCAAGTTTTGAATTCAAGGTTTGAATTCGAAACCTTCAACTTGGTGAAAAAAAGAAACCACAGGACAATCATTTTACTGGTAGTGATATATATATTCATAACACGATGAAAGGCAAGGTGATGATGAAACACTTCACACACACACACATGAAAGTTAAAAACAAAATAGAAACATTTAAATGAAGCAACCAGGTCATCCTGCCAGTTCTTTACCTTCAAACGTCGCAAACCCATGTGGTCATTCGACCAGCCTTGAGTGGCTGTTGGAGTCACCAACTACCATGAAGTTGGACACCTGTGTGTTGACTGTGTTGACAAAAATGACTGTCATTTGGGCAATAGAAGTGGACAAGCTGGAAATCTGTTGTATTCGTTTGGATTGAAATCACTTAGTTTTCAGAGTCGTTTATCTGTGTGCCCTTTAGATAAGCATTGATATTAGTCCACAAAAGGATCAGAATTCCTCCTTTATTTGTCTGTTCTCTCAGCCCTAAGGCATTGACAGCCTCTCACATTGAAAAGCATGTTGCTTTTCAAGTGTGTTTCCCGGACACTACAGACGCTGATGTTCTTGTCGTTTAAGATAGCCTCCTGCTCAGTTTTCTTGTTTGTGACACTTTTTGAATTCCAGCCCCATGAGCATGAATTTCTCTTCTGACTGGAACATTTTCTTGTCACGGTTCAGTCAGTGGATTTCCTGTCTTGTCCGTATATAACCCAGGTTTTGATCCTGGACACGGCATTAGGCCAGCTCATGGCTTGTTCCATGATCATTCTGGATCTTCTCCATCACATGGCACCTGTGAGTTAGTGCATATGAAATTCATTCCGAGCGCAGAGACGTCATCTTGAGAAAATGAAACAAACTGTCCCCTGACACAACAAAACGGATGGGAGGGACCATCAGTTGCAGAGTACAGTTTAGTAACAGGACCACTGCTGATAACGATATACAGTTACAATGAACGCCACCTTGGACACAGACAAACCATTTCACCTTTGGATTACACTGTTGTGTAAGTGACGTGTTAAAGCAAAGACAAAGTCAATTTATCTGAAGACTGTCCATTAGTGTAGGACAGGATCTTATTAGCTGTCCGACTAACACGACCAGGAGCATGCAAATATTAGATTAAGGTCGTTACAGTGCCATCAGAACCATGATGACATTGTCTGAGTCAGTAAGAGTCGACTTTGTTTTTGTCTGCCTGGCTACCCAGGCGTCTGGGTTTGTTATATATATATATGAAGGTCAGACAGTCAAAGTCACTGCTTGGCGTTATGTTTTAGATCTCTGTCTGGCTGTCTATGTTTTGAGACACATATTTTCAGTTATAATCTTGTTATTTTGAAGCAAAGCTGACTGTCAAGATTTCACGTTAACATGAAAACTTTTTTTTTCGGCTAAATGTTTGGAAGAAGAATGTTGAGTTCCATGGACAGCAAAGAAAACACACGACCAAGTCTTAATAGAGGCAGACAAAAGCAGATCATTGATAAAGAAGATTAGGAAAAGAAAGCGATATTTATAGGCCATTTTATCTGGAAAAGGGAATTAGAGCACCTGGTCACAACATGAAAACAGGAGGGAAAGAGAACACCAGCTAGACCCAAGGAGAAAATATTGGACGGACTTGTAGGGTGGCTGAGGACAGAGAGGGTGAGAGATGTGTTTGCAGCGACAAGGGATACATTCATATAGAGGGCCATGATCGCCATCACCATGCGGCAGGGCACATGATGATGATGATGATGATGATGATGATGAGATGATGATGATGATGATGATGATGATGATGATGATGAGACGATGATGATGATGATGCCTATATAAAAACAATACTCCAAGGAATTACTGAGGGCCAAAGACAGGGCTGAAAACTTAAAGTTTCATGCATGGACAATATTGTGAAGATAACCGGGATATCTGCTAGCAAAGCAATGAGAACTTGCGAGGATTGGACAAGGTGGAGAAAGACAGTCAAGACATGGATAGCAGTGGCTATTGTCACGGGTGATGATGCTGACAGGTGAGATGCGTGAACAGTGAAGATCAAACAGGTTTTATGACAAACAGCTATACAGCTGACAATCATCATCATCATGTGTCTCGCTACATAGACGTTTAGGGTCTTTCTCATTTTACATGCAGTGATTTTATTTTGCATTGACTTATTCAGTGTCCAATTCTGACATTGTTATGTAAGGGTTGAAATAAATATGCTATTCATCAGTTGTCTCTTTGGCTCCGTTGGGATGTTTCTGTGGGATAAAAGTGACTCCAGTTGGTATGACTCAGTAGTTGTCTTTATAAAACAGCATTTGCCTTCTGAACCCTTGTTTCCATTTCTCTGTCTAATCTGCCATCTTGTGTGAATAATACATCATGGTAATTTAAATTCATCGGCCTCTTTAATTGTGTCTGATCAATATTCACACTTAGCTGAGAGAGGTGTGCTGACTTACATTACTTCTACTTTGGGGATGCTAATTTTGAATCGATAATTCTTGCAAGCTTCATTGAGGATACTGATATGCTGTTGCAATCTTTTTATTCCTATAGATTAGGTTCTAGTTTCTGATCATTAGCAAAAGGAGTTCGTTGACAGCAGAAGAATTATCATTAGCTGCTTTTGTTATTCTGCCCATATATGCGATAAATAGCAAAGGGAACAGCGCACATCTCTGTCTGAACTCCGAGGTAATGTGAAACCATTCTGTTAGTCCCTCTGAAGTGCTAATCGCACATTGGCAGTTTTCGTATTATGCGGTGATATTTTCCTAAACGTTAGCCTTCGATCTATATGCTTCAAGCACTGGCATCTGTTGATTCTGTCAAATGCTTTCTCGTGACCAATATATGACCTGTTCAATTCCCTGCTGTAGTCAGTTGTGTTCTCAACCAGCTGCTATAGTTCAAAGATAGTTCAGCGCTTAGATTTGATTTTATCAAGATTTTGCGCTATATAAATAAAATATATTATTATTATTATTAAAGATTGCGTCTGTACATAATCTTGCTCTTCCGAACCCAAACTGAACCTCGCTAAGTTGGGTTTCTACAACAAACCATGTCCTTTGCTCCAACATTTTTGCAAACATTTCTCCCACATGACTTAACAGGGATATTATTTGTACGTTGCACAGTCCCTTTTACTTCTTCGTTGTTTTTTTGTTTTTGTTTTTTGTTTTTTTGTTTTTTCTTTCTTTCCATAAAGGTTCAACGACTGCTCGTTGCCAGTCCAAGGAAAAAACAGCATGCTTTTGTCATATGAACAGAATGGAACTTCACCGGCTGGACCAGCAAGCATACAACATAACAGTTACCTGGATTTAAAGCCAAAGTCAGTCCAACGGTCGACAACAGAAAGGAGACTTGGACGCCAAAAGACATTTCTCTCCAGCTCGCTGTTAACGGTCGGTTCTATTTTAGACGACTCCCAAGAATTTGAAAGAGGACAGAGAAACCAAACCAAAACAAACCAAACAGACAATGAAGCACTAACATCTTGTTCAAGTACAAAATTCACAAAGATCATGATGACATCGGAGTAAAAACTTACTTTAGTCGGCTTATCCTCTAAGATGAAACCAAACAACACTGTTTAACTCAGCAAGATGTATCAGTCGGTCCGAGCCTGAAGGTAAAGGGTTGAAAGTAATGAAGTGGGTGAGACATAACAGGAGATGAGATTTCCACTGGTGTTTTCCACGATTCCATACAAGTCTCACGCTATGATATAACAAAGCAGCGCCGACATCTCACTTTTTTTCTTGACAAAGACGACTAATAAGAGCGAGGAGAAGAGAGAAAGAAAGAGAGGGAGAAACAAACAGAAAGGATATTTAAAGGAGATTGTCATTGTTCTGAGAGAGTAAGGAGACACATCGATTGATTCATTGATTCATTCATTCCTTCATTCCTTCATTCCTTCATTAAAACTTCAGTAGGACAAGAACTAAACGCAATGGATGCATTCTTCTTCTTAATCAAGTATGGCAATGAAACATGAACAAGTTAAGAATATTAACAGAGAAACAACAACATCAGCAACTGTGACAACAGCAGCATCAGGAATACCACAACAAACAGCAGGACAAAGACAAACAGACAGACAGACAGAGACAGAGAGGCGGTGAGACAGACAAATGCAATAGAGCCTTGACTTTTCACGAGCTTTCCATTCGAAATGTGTAGAGGGGGAACCGCCCAAGTTTATTTGAGCGTGTGATGAAAACCAGATAACGCTAAAAGACCAGGCAGCCTGAGAGCAGACAAAATCGTGTGGTACTCTGGCCTCCCCAGGAAGTGTTTCTAGGACCACCAGATTATTAATGGAACCTTCCCTCTTCCTTTCAGTCATGAAATAGAAGACACTCCATCGGAGAGAAATGGATGTAGATAAA
>CM060306.1:69049870-69057370 GCA_030674185.1 Monoplex corrugatus | reverse complement strand
CACACACACACACACACACACACACACACACACACACACAACACGTGCATCTGCACCCACAAACACCTACACACACATTATCATACATAAATGCGCTCACGACATACTCACACACATACGCACAGTCACTCTATCACTTCCTAACACACTCACACACACACTGATACATATGTGTTTCTCTTTCTCTCTCTCTTTCTCTCTCTCTTTGTCTCTTTCTCTCTCTCTCTCACTTCTTTCTCTCTCTCTCTCTCTTTCTCTCTCTCTCACTCTTTCTTTCTCTATCTCTCTTTATCTCTCACTGTCTGTCTGTCTGTCTCTCTCTCTTCTCTCTCTGTCTCTCTGTCTCTCTTTCTATCTCTCTTTATCACACACACACACACAACACACACACACACACACACACATACAAACGCACACACATACACACACGCACATAGAGGCACGCACACACGCAAACACACGCACACTCACACATGGACAGAGAGAGCTAGACTGAGACTTCTTCTTCTCTCCTCTCTCTCTCTCTCTCTCTCTGACCCTCTCTTTGTGTGTTTGTGTGTGTGGTCTCTCTCTGTCTTCTGTCTCTCTCCTCTCGTCTCTCTCTCTCTCTCTGTCGTCTCTCTCATTCTCTCTCTCTTTATCTCTCTTTATTTGTCTCTCTCTGTTTATCACACACACACACACACACACACACACACACACACACACACACACACACACACACATACACATACATACATACGCGCGCGCACACACACACACACACACACCACACACACACACTCTCTCTCTCTCTCTCTCTCTTCTCTTCTTTTTCTCTAACAAGAAATAAATTAATAAATAGGGAGCGAAATGAACATACAAAAACTATGCTGAGTGATTCCAAATTCTGGACTGGACATTGGCTGTCAACCAGCACCAATGCGGACGCCGGTGGAAAAAAAAAGATCAGACAGCCTGAGCAGATCAACATGAGAAAACTCAAACATGTGGGTATCAGAGGAAAGTTCCAAGGAACAGTCACAAAGAAGCTAGACTGTCCCATTTGTCAAAACAACTTCATTTTCTAGTTTACCCCTCAAAAGACAGAATATAAAGAATCAAACATCCTCGAGGAAACAAAAAGCACAGACAATTTTCTTAGCTAGTCACCATTTGCAAATCTCTCCATCGTTGTGTTATCAGCAAAGAAGAATGAGATTCCAGAAGAAAAGGGGAACACATTTTGTTGTTTGTGTCTTTGTGTCAAAAGATTTCAGAGGTCCTGTATAGTTGCTGTATTTTCAATTTGGGTAAATACCATTAGACATTAAGGGGATGGTTATGTCTGTTCAGACTAACGACTGTCTTCTCAGGTCTGCTATTGTTCATACTGGTTAGTTTGTTTGTTTGTTGTTGTTGTTTTCTTTCAAATATCTCCGGTGTTTCCAATCCCCAAATAATTATTGTTGGTGTTGTGTTACATTGCTCTGCATTACGTTGCGTTTTTTTAATATTGTGTTATATTGTGTTATGTATCGTTGTCTTGCGTTTCGTTGCATGCACTGCGTTGAGTTGTGTTCTGTTGTATTGCGTTGGGATGTTTTTTGTTGTTTTACGTTGTGTTCTGTTGCGTTGTGTTGCGTTGCGTTGAGTTGTGTGGTGTTGCATTGCGTTGCATTGTGTTGTGTTGGGTCGGGTTGGGTCGGGTTGGGTTGGGTTGGGTTGGGTTGGGTTGGGTTGGGTTGGGTTGGGTCGGGTCGGGTTGGGATGGATTGGGTTCGGTTGGGTTGGGTTCGGTTGTGCTGTGTTGTGTTGTGTTGTGTTGTGTTGTTGTGTTGTGTTGTGTTGTGCTGTGCTGTGCTGTGCTGTGCTGTGCTGTGCTGTGTTGTGCTGCGCTGTGTTGCACGCACAAACACACCCCAACACACACACACACACACACACACACACACACACATAGAGAGAGAAAGACATACACACGCACGCACGCACGCACGCAAGCACACACACATACACACACAAACATACACACACAAACACACACACACACACACAACCACACACTGAATTACCAACCATCACCCACAGACAAATTTATCAATGTGCATCAATAACATTTTATTTCTTGATCTAAAGCTTGTGGGGATGTCTCTTTCTGACAGCATGGAGGACGAATCTGGCTAAATCGATACTGGTCTCTTTGTTCGAGGTTTTTAGTATTACCATCTTCAGGCCTCTCAACTATTCCGCATTGAATTGACACAGAAGATTGAGAGGCAAGGAGACCGAGACAGCGAGAGGCCGGTAGAGAAATAGAGGAAGGAGGGAGAGAGAGTGGGAAATAGAGGAGAAAGAGAGAGAGGAGAGAGAGGAGGAGAGGGAGAGAAGGAGGAAGAAGGAGAGAGACAATGACAATGACAATGACATGATGCTTTATTTTTCAACGGTAAAAGCTATTGGCTAGAAGCCATTTTTCAAACTTGCCGTTGCTATTCTATACACATGACATTTGTTTACAGTAACAAGTACAGCTTAAGGAAAATACATGTTGAATACTAAAATTAAGATACAATGAAATCAAGAAACGTACACAGTCACCACTTAGAGATAGGTAGATAGATAGATAGATAGATAGATAGATAGATAGATAGATAGATAGATAGATAGATAGATAGAGAGAGAGAGAGGTAGATAGTATAGATAGATAGATAGACAGATGAGCAGGTAGATAATGATAAGTAAATAAAGAAAGAAAGATAATGTTGATAGTGATAATAATAAAAATAAGACGAGAGAGAGAGAGAGAGAGAGAGAGAGAGAGAGAGAGAGAGAGAGAGAGAGAGAGAGAGAGAGAGAGACTACTGCGAAATATATGTCCGAGCGAGTGAGAGACACAGAGAGACAGACAGACAGACAGACGGACAGACAGAGACAGACAGACATATAGACAGACAGACAGACAGACAGACAGAGACGGAGAGAGGAGAAAAGAGCAAAACGAAAAAAATAAAAAAAAATAAAGGAAAAACAAATTTTATTTACATGGATACGAATTAAGCTATATACTTGTTTTTTTTTACGTCGGGCACTTGGCCACAAAGGGTCTAGATTATACACAAATTATACTCACATCATCAACAGAAATGTTTTAACAATGCATGCATTAGTTAGTACTTCGAAGAAAAATTATCTGAAATCTTTGCGTAGAAAATACTTTGCTCTGTATGACAAATGTAATGGTGACTGATTTGGTTTTTAGGAAGGAGATATGAGATGTGTTATATTATCTCTTCGTAAATATTGTGAAACGAAGACATCCTTGCATGTTTTCTAGTGGTGTGTTCCTTAGGTAGGTTCTGAGTACATGAGGCTGGTTTGACAAGATCGATTGTTGAGATAGGGGCTTTTAGATTTCTCCTGTTGAGTGTGAGGTTCATGGAGAAGGCATAAGTTACGTTATCTAGAAGGTGTCTATCCAGCATTTTGTGCATAAAAATGTCTTTGTTATATGAAGTGTAAGTTTTGATTGTAAAATATTTAATTTCTGATAGTTTGAGGCTGCTAGACGAGTGACTGTCGAGAAAATGAGTTTTAAAGTTCCTTTGTGCAGATTTATGACAGGTTTCAGAGACAGACAGACAGACAAACAGACAGACAGAAACAGAGAGAGAAAGAGAAGCAGACAGACAGACAGACAGAGCCAAAGAGAGAGAGAATGAAAGTTAGAGACAGACCAAAACAGAGACAGACAGACAGACAGAGATAGAGAAAGAGAGAAAGACACACGTGATTTTTTTTTCAAAAGGGAAAATGAAAGCCATTTTTCAAACTTGTTGCTACTCAATATAAATAAAAAACAGAGACGGACAGTTTCAGAGACAGACAGATAGATAGACAGACAGAGACAGAGAGAGAAAGAGAGCAGGCAGACAAACAGACAGAGCCAAAGATAGAGAGAATGAAAGTCAGAGACAGACCTAAACAAAGACAGACAGACAGACAGACATACAGACAGACAGAGAGACAGAGACAGACAAAGAGAGAAAGACAGATTCAGAGAAAGAAATGGGCCAGTGAATACAAAAACTGGCATTATCTATATGTATAATAATGGTAATCAGCATAAGAAAGAAAGAAATTGGGATGGGTAGAAATAGTAGAAGACAGACATAGGAAAGAGATGGCAGGAGAGAAGTATGAAAATGTATACGATCTACTGACTTTGATTTTCCCTTCCAAACCCAAGTCAGGCAACAAAATACATTAAAGACAGCAATTAACTAAGGAAATACAAGAGATAGAGAGACTAAGTAGCATCCAATGCAATAAAGACAAAAGCAAATTCATGATCTATACACTGTGTACAGCAATGTACTTACTAACAAGATATTCTGGACAGAACTGGATAGCACAATATCCTCAGAGAAAAAGCCTGGCTTGGGTTAGAGTTTCAGCGCTAAACTCTTTACAGTGTAAGGGATCTTGGCTGTGTATCCAGGTCATGATCCCTGGTTACCCTTCGGCTGTCGCTATCTTTTCTAAGGTTTGAACTCGCACATCGGGCATTACTGCTGCCGCCACCTGGTTTCGAACCTGCACCTCCAGCCTTTCAAAACCCAGTGACCCTTGTTTCAGATGTCTTAACCACTTGGCAACAAATAGGAGAATTAAAAAAGAGTAATTCTCTGATCTTGCTTCTCCTTTTAAGTCTGAGGATCTCAACAGCTCTTCAATCTGACCGACCCACTCTTCTGTGTCTTATTAGGGTGTCTGGCAATGTCCCACTCTCTCCTCATTCTGTCCTTTTGAAATCTGTGAACGCAGCTGTGGCACTGCAAGCTGTTCGTTCAGTGAAGAAATAAGTGAGCACCATGAAAGAGAGAAGGAGGAGAGGAGGAGGAGGAGGAGAAGGAGAAGGAGAGAGAAAGAAAGGGAGGGAGGAGAGAGAGATAGAGGGAGATGAGACAAAGAGACAGAGAAAGAGACAGAGAAAGAGACACAGAGACACAGAGAGAGGGGGAAGAGAGAGAGAGAGAGACAGAGACAGAGACAGAGACAGAGAGACACACAGAGACATAGAGAGAGGGGGAAGAAATAGAGAGACAGAGAAAGAGAGACTGAGAGAGAGAAAGTTAGTGAGTGAGATATATATACAGAGACAGATAGACAGACAGACAGAGACACAGAGGGGGAGAGAGAGAGAGAGAGAGAGAGAGAGAGAGAGAGAGAGAGAGAGAGAGAGAGAGAGAGAGAGAGAGAGAGAGAGAGAGAGAAGATAGCACATTCGATATGCGCTATAGTCTAGTAGGTATTATTTCGGACTTCAGTATGAAAGGAAAGGGTTGGACTTTCTCTGGGCACCTCTTTCTTGGCAAGGAAAACAAAACAACATTTCAAAATACCTTTTTCTTCATTTTACTGTTGTGTTTTCAAATTCAGTAAAATTTTTGTTTATAAATCGTGCTTCTAGCCCCTATAAAATAAGCTTTTGGGACATCAAGCTTTTATTGTATCTTATTTGTATACACGGTAACTGATGACTGGGTCCGAATGGGTCATGCAACGCATGGACAGCCCCACCCCCCCTCTCCCTCTTTGCTTGATGAAATGACTATCCAGTGGCGTCGGGAGCAGGGGAGGTGATTGTTTAGAGAGTGGCGAGGTATTGGTGCTCCGGGTCCCATCCACACCCTCGTGATGTTTCTTGTTAATGTTTTATAATTCAGAAATTGAACAAGGTTGACAATGTAATATCATTATGTGGACACGTCTTCCTTCAAGTGAATTCTGGATGA
Organism: Monoplex corrugatus; assembly: GCA_030674185.1. Taxonomy (NCBI): domain Eukaryota; kingdom Metazoa; phylum Mollusca; class Gastropoda; order Littorinimorpha; family Ranellidae; genus Monoplex; species Monoplex corrugatus. Next base: position 69,051,593 of record CM060306.1, on the reverse strand, counting down.
ATGCAGGCAGGACTACAATACAACATGGATAGAGCATAGAGCCATGGTTTGTTTTAGCCCCGTGCTCAGTGTCTTTCCCTGCTTTGTCTTTCTTCTTGTTTATTTCTTTCTTTCATACCGGAAACTGCGCTTTCCTGTCGCGCTTCTAACGTCGATAAGTGTGAGAGTATTTGATGACATATAGCAGCTAATCCTGATGTGATGTGATACACGTTTCCTGGACGCGAGATTAATCAGTGAGAGAGAAGCCATGTTGGGAACAGGGGAAAAGATTCACTAAACATTGTTTTACCACTCACATAAAATGATATAGTCTGATGACTGAGTACTCGAACAGGAAGATATGTCTAGGTTCTTGTTAATGAGGATAAATGGCCAGATGGGAAATCCTTAGAAATATTTGCTGATATTTAATCGCATAGTTTTGTTGTTGTTTTCTTCATTATCCCTCCCCTCTCTCTCTCTTTCGTTCTCTCTGTCTCTTTCTTTCTCTCTCTCTTTCTCTCTCTCTCTCTTTCTCTCTCTCTCTCTCCCTCCCTCTCTTTCTTTCTCTCTTTCAACCTCTCTCTCTCTCACTTTCTCTCTCTCTGTCTCTCTCTTTCTCTTCCTTTCCCCCTCTCTTTCTCTTGCCGTCTCTCTCTCTCTCTCTCTCTCCCTCTCTCTTTCTGTCTCGCTCTCTTTGTTTCGTTCTATCCGCCTTTCTCTATTTGTCTCTCTTTCTCTGTCTCTCTCTCTCTGTATCTGTTTCTCTCTGTCTCTGTCTCTCTCTGCCTCTTCCCCCCCCCTCTCTCTCTCTGTCTCTGTCTCTCTCTGTCTTCCCCCCCTCTCTCTCTCTGCCTGTCTGTTTGTCTCTGTTTCTGTCTCTGTCTGACAATCTGTCTCTGGCTCTCTATCTGTCTGTCTGTCTATCTGTCTGTTGTCTGTCTGTCTGTCTGTCAGTCTCTCTCTCTCTCTCTCTCTCTCTCTCTCTCTCTCTCTCTCTCTTACTATTGCTTGATTTGCATCCACAAGGACCATTCCATAAGCAATGCAGAGAGCTTAGAACAGTTGCTGATCTCCCCTCCAATTCTTCATAAACTGATACTAACAGGAATACCGGCTGTTGGGTGCTTCAGCCCGCCAGCAAAATGTGAATTACTGAGTCAGCTGACAACATCAGCATCACTAATATATCCTCAGCCTCCATTCTAAACATGGACATGACGATGATGATTTATCTCTCGGCCTGTCTGTTTATCTGTCTTCTTTCTTTCTTTCTTTCTTTCTGTCCAAAAAGCGATTGAATATATTGCAAGCATACCGTCGTGCAGTAGGAAATGTCATTGTGTTGTTTCCAGAATTTTGCCTACTTTTTAGGTCCAATGATGGTTCACTTTTTTCTTTCGACTCTCAAACAACACGGCAGATAACTTTCCTTATGCTCCTTTGAGCTGGAGAAAGTTATCTTTTCCGACAAGGGAAGTTATCTGATCTGTTTTTATTTGTTTGTTTGTTTATTTGTTTGTTTGCTTCTCTGTTTGTTTGTTTGTTTGTTTGTTTGTCAGTTAGTTTGTTTGTTTGTGTATTTGTGTACTTGCGAGAGTGTTTGTTTGGTTGTTGTTTGTTTGTTTTTTAACGTTCGTATCTCATCCAATTCGGGTTTTTATTACGGCTGCCCAGTCTCCTTGCTCAGAATGAATTGCAGATGCACTAACATCACAAGATGCCATGTGATGGAGACGAT
>CM060306.1:69042370-69044870 GCA_030674185.1 Monoplex corrugatus | reverse complement strand
AGGTAGGTACATACATAATACATGCATATATACATAAATACATACATACATACATGCATGCATGCATTCGACAGATAGAGAGATAGACTAACAGATAGATAGATAGATCAATAGAGTGATACATAGACAGACAGACAGATAGATAGATAGATAGATAGACAGATAGAAGATAGATAGATAGATAGATAGATAGATAGATAGATAGATAGATAGACAGATACATACATACTTACATACATACATACATACATACATACATACATACATACATACATACATACATACATACATACTTTGCATGCATGCATTCAGATAAATACATAGATACATATATACATATGTTGTGGAGATGACTGAAATATTTGATTTGAAGAAATCTATAACTGAGATGTACAAGATGCTTACATCATTTTTCGTCCGCTCGAACGAATATGGGGAAGTGTTGAGGGGAGATGACATTATCACTGTGCATGTAGATGGAAAGCCTGGCGTAGGGTCACGTTGGAGATGTGGAGTGTCTGCACTATATCTATCTATCATCATAGTAGTTTTCCTGTGGCTCTGAATTCTCACATACATGTATGTAGCGTTGAGGACTTTAAGGACTGGCTGGTTGATTGCCATCCTAGTCAGGTGGCGAAACCACTTGATCTGGTGTGTGGCAAGATGGCTGGCATATGTTGTTCTAAATATCTCTCGAAACTCTTGGTTTCTGTCAGTATCTCTTTTCCGTCTCCCTTACATTTTTATCTGAGACATCTCATCTCGCTGGTGGCCATCTTTCTCTCAGGTGTTTGTTTAAAGTCTATGTCTTGCGCTGGTAAGTCTGTGTGAGTACAAAGATTGTTCTGATATGTCTGGCTTTTATTTCCATAGGGAAGCTTGGATGTTTCAAAAGAGTCGAAAGTTTGGAGTTCATAGTATCTGCCTTTTAAACTGTGACTTTAGTTTTTGCCAGTTTCCAAGTCTTTATCCGTCTATGTCTCTCTAAATGGGCATCGACAATTATTTTGTTGGTAAATATAAACAAAAAAGTAAAGAAATAAACACAAGGAAACACAAATACAAATAATGAGAAAAACATTCAAAACCAAGCGAGAGTCATAAAAATCCATATTCAACATCAGTAAACATATCTATGGTCTCACCATAAGACCATTCATCCTCATTAACAGACAGACACGTACAGCTTCTGTCTGCCTACTCAGCCATTATCGTATATCAGCTTACTGCATATGTCAGCGTTGGATCAATGATAAGTGAATCTTTTCACCTACGTCCAGCGCTGCTTCTCTCTCTCTTTCTCTCTCTCTGTCTCTCTCTCTCTCTCTCTCGTCTCTCTGTTCTCTCTCTCTCTCTCTCTCTCTCTCTCTCTCTCTCTCTCTCTCTCACTGATGAACGGGATTCCCAGGAAACATCAAATCACATCAAGATTAGCCGCTGTCATCGATAGCACTGTAGGTGTAGACGTGTTACTAATGTTACTAACTACGCAGAAAACTGGAGCTTGGAAGACAAAACCGAAAGGTTGGAAATTCGTGCCCACCCATATGTACATGTGTTTCCACGGGTGTGACAGTCAAGTGGGCAAATATTGGGCTTTCACATCTTCATCAACGGGTCTCATCATCATCATCAGGTGCCTTGCCGCATGGCGTTGGCGAGTATGGACTTCCATCTGTCTCTATCTCTTGTTGCCTCAAGCATCTCTTCCACCCTCCTTGTCTTAAGCCACTCTGCAAGTCCGTCTAGCATCTTCTCCCTGGGCCTACCCGGTGATCTCTTTCCCTTCAGCTTTCCCGTTGTGACCAGGTGTTCCAATTCCCTTTTCCTCATAAAATGGCCTATGAATGTTGCCTGCCTTTTCCTAATCTTCCTTATGAATGATCTACTTGTGTCTGCCTCCATCATGACTGTCTCGTTTGTTTTCTTTGCTGTCCAAGGAACTCTCAACATTCTTCTTAGAAACCACATCTCGGCTGCCTCAATCTTGTTCTGGCTTTACTCGTTGACTGTCCACGCCTCGCAACCGTACATCAGTATTGGTTCTAAATAACATTCAAGAACTCTCTTCCTGGTGTTAATTGATAGGCATTTTTGGTAAGAATGCTTTCCATCTTCTTGAATGTTGTTTTGGCTTGGCCGATTCTGCTGACTATTTCTGATGTGCATCTGCCGTCTGGTGAAATGATAGTTCCCAGGTATTTAAACTTATCAACCTATCTAAAGGTTGTGCCGTTTTCTGTTATTTTATAATTACAATATTTATATAGCGCAAAATCTTGATAAAATCAAATCTAAGCGCTGAAGCAGACACACACGCAAGCACGCACGCACGCACGCACGCACACACACGCACGCACACACACACACACACATACACACACACACACGCATGGCTATAAATGGGGAGAAAGAATAAAAGCAATAAAAGCAAGAATAAAAGCAATGGAAAATTATAGAGAGCATAGCATATACAATTATATATTATAACCATGTG
>CM060306.1:69027370-69032370 GCA_030674185.1 Monoplex corrugatus | reverse complement strand
CCTTCATGTGTTTGTGTCATTCGATATATATGTAGATATAGATAGGGGTATCCACGCTGACGGTTCTGATGCGGATTTTGCACAAGCTCTTAACGCCAAACGTGGAAAACTCAATTTGCCGCCTGCCGGTGCAAAAGAACAATGGGAGAAATTAGATGAGGAACTTGTCCTTAAGCTGAATGCGCTAATAGGGAACAGTACGCTGGAACACAAACTTGACACATACGGAGACATCATATACTCTATCTGCAGGGACACTTATGGAGTGAAGCAGCCAAAGACAAAAACGCCTCCCCAGAAATCCAGAAGACAGCAACAGATGGAGAGCATCCGGAGGGAGAAAAGGAAGCTTAAAAAGCGAATGAAAACTGCCTCAGAATTCGAGAAGCAAGGGCTCCTGGAACTCTGGAAAGATCTGAAGGCCAAACACAATGCTCTCAGCAAAGTGGAATCAGCAAGGCGAAGAAAGAGCAAAAAGAAGAAGACTCAAGATCGTTTCTTCAAAGATCCCTTTGACTTTTCAAGAAAGCTGTTTGAACAACCCAAATCAGGGACTCTCACAGTGGGCAAGGAAACCCTAGAGCAGCATCTCAGGGAAACATATTCTGATTCTCAGCGCGAGGCACCACTTGAAATCCAGAATCTGGTTTGGCCTGCAGCGCCAGAAGGAAAATTCAATAACAAACCACCAACACTGGATGAAGTGAAGAACGTAGTAAAGAAAGCCAGAGCCAAGTCAGCACCTGGACCAAACGGAATACCATACCTGCTCTACAAGAAATGCCCAAAAGTGCTCGAGTGGCTCCACAAGATGATTCGATCAGCATGGAGGAACCAGAAGATCAGCGACCAATGGATGAGAGCTGAAGGAGTGTACATTCCGAAGGAGCAGAACTCCAGCAGCATCAATCAGTTCAGGCCAATATCACTTCTGAACGTCGAGGGGAAAATCTTCTTCTCTGTTATGGCAGCAAGATTGACAAAATACCTGACTGAAAACAAGTATCTGGATATGTCAGTCCAAAAGGGAGGCATACCAGGAATGCCTGGATGCTTGGAACATGCCACGTTGATTTGGGATGCCATCCAAAAAGCAAGAACAGAGAAGAGAAACATTGACGTAGTTTGGCTTGATCTGGCGAATGCATATGGATCAGTTCCACACGATATGATCCAGCTGGCTCTTGAAATGTATCACATCCCAGAAAACATCCGAACAATGCTGAGGAAGTATTTCCAAGGGTTCTCAATGCGGTTCTCTACCAAAGAATACACCACGGACTGGATAGACCTAGAGGTGGGCATTGCAATGGGCTGTGCAATCTCTCCCATACTGTTCGTGTTGGCAATGGAAGTCATCTTGAAAGCTGCAATGAAGAGTTCAGGTCCAGTGAATCTGGGAGATGGATACCAGATGCCTCCTCTGAAAGCTTTCATGGATGACACAACAGTCTTGTCCACGGATGAGGAAGAGACACACCAAATCTTAAAGCAGCTGGATGAGCTGGTGGCCTCTTCAAGAATGAGGTTCAAACCTAAGAAATCCCGAAGTCTCTCACTGCGAAAAGGAAAAGTGGCAGATTCAGTCAAATTCATGGTAGCCAACCAAGCCATCCCCACTGTCACAGAAGAGCCAGTAAAAAGTCTCGGAAGATGGTATGATGACTCCCTGAAAGACACACAAAGGGGATGTGAAACCAAGCAAACAGCAGAAGAAGGCCTGAAGAAAATAGATAACTGCGGACTGCCAGGCAAATACAAAGTCTGGTGTCTACAGTTCATGTTGATACCAAAGCTGCTGTGGCCACTGCTAATCTATGACATTTGCACCAGCACAGTCGAAGCAATGGAAGCCAAAATCAACAAATACACAAGAAAATGGCTCGGTGTCCCACCTGGTCTCACTGATGTTGCATTCTACTGTCGTCAAGCAATGCTGAAGCTACCTCTGAAATCCATAGTGGAGGAATACAAAGTTGGAAAAGCAAGACTGTTGAGCATGCTGGAGGAATCGGAAGACAATATCGTGAGATCAGTTCATCCAAAGCTGAGAACTGGCAGAAAGTGGAAAGTCCAAGAGGCTGTAAACAATGCCAAGAGAAACCTCAGCATCAAAGAAATAATTGGACACACGCAAACCAACAGACAGGGACTGGGAGCAACAAAAATGCAGTGGTGGTCCAAAGCCAAAGGGAAGGAAAAAAGAGACATGATCATACAGGAGTTGAAGGAAGAAGAAGATGTCAAAAGAGTGCAGAAGGCAGTCCAGCAAGGTCAACAGGGGCAATGGACAACATGGGACAGTGCACTCCAAAGAAGTCTCAGCTGGAACGATATGTGGCACATGGCTCCTCTAAGGATAAGCTTCCTCCTCAGATCTGTATATGACCTGCTCCCCTCGAATGCAAACTTAGCGAAATGGGGGAAAGCAGACGACCCAGCATGTCCACTCTGTCAGAAGAAACAAACAGTGGAACATGTCCTAAGCTCTTGCAAAGTAGCGCTAGCCCAAGGAAGGTATACATGGAGGCACAACCAAGTTCTGAAAGTGATCACAGATGTGGTTAGCGAAAAAACCATGACCCCAAACGCACCAATTGCTATGACAACGTTCTACAAAGCAGGAGGGAAACAGGTCTGGCCCGAAAGTGCTATGACAACCGGCACATTGCCAAAGGGTCTTCTGGATGGAGCAGTCGACTGGGAGTGTACAGCAGACCTCCCAGAGTGGAGAAATTACCCAGATGTCATCAGCAAGACAGGCATGAGACCAGACATCGCTCTCCACTCTGACTCCTCGAAACAAGTGATTCTGATAGAACTCACTGTGCCATACGAAAGCAGAATGGAAGAAGCACATATCTACAAGACCGAAAAATACGCCGGTCTTGCCAGCACCCTGAAGAAAGCAGGTCTGCGGGTCAAAATCTTCGCCATAGAGGTCGGGGCAAGAGGGTTTGTGGGCACCTCCGCTTATGATCTCATGAAACAACTCGCCATTTCTGGGAAGAAGAGGACTAGAGCCCTTAAAGCGATGGCAGAGGCAGCAGAAAGGAGCTCAAGCTGGATCTGGGCAAGGAGGAACGAAAAAAGTGAACTTCATAAGGATTAAATTCCCTACAGATGATGTGTGCCCCGTTAGCACATTGGTAAAACCGCGTACCGCAGTTCTGAAGCGCAGAATCGCCCAGGTTCGATCCCCGGCGTGGGAAAAAAAAATAGACAACAGCAGAAGGGCATCCAGGAGTCATGACCTGGATGTGGCCCGGCCCCCCGAGAGTGTAAGGAATTCAGGGCCGAAACACTTGTCTAAAGGGGGTTACTTCTCTGAAGACCTTCTGTTGTCTAGCTCTCCCTAGAGTTTCATTCTACCTAGATAGGGGTATTCTTCTTCATGTGTTTGTGTCATTCGATATACATGTAGATAGGGGTATTCTCCTTCATGTGTTTGTGTCATTCGATATACATGTAGACAGGGGTATTCTCCTTCGTGTGTTTGTGTCATTCGATATATATGTAGATAGGGGTATTCTTCTTCATGTGTTTGTGTCATTCGATATACATGTAGATAGGGGTGTTCTCCTTCATGTGTTTGTGTCATTCGATATAGATATAGATAGGGGTGTTCTACTTCATGTGTTTGTGTCATTCGATATAGATAGGGGTGTTCTACTTCTTGTGTTTGTGTCATTCGATATATATGTAGATAGGGGTGTTCTACTTCATGCATTTGTGTCATTCGATATAGATAGGGGTGTTCTACTTCATGTGTTTGTGTCATTCGATATAGATATAGATAGGGGTGTTCTACTTCATGTGTTTGTGTCATTCGATATACATATAGATAGGGGTGTTCTACTTCATGTGTTTGTGTCATTCGATATACATATAGATAGGGGTGTCTACTTCATGTGTTTGTGTCATTCGATATACATATAGATAGGGGTGTTCTACTTCATGTGTTTGTGTCATTCGATATAGATAGGGGTGTTCTGCTTCATGTGTTTGTGTCATTCGATATACATGTAGATAGGGGTGTTCTCCTTCATGTGTTTGTGTCATTCGATATAGATTATTAGAGTTATTCTTCTTCATGTCTATGGCCACTTATTAACCGTCTTGTCTTCTTTTCTCATTTTTTTTTCTTTTTCTTTTTGGTTTGTTTATTTCTGTACTGTTTTGCTTTTTCATGATTAATGTGAGCATTGATCATTACTCTATGTTGTAACTTTTTAAAATTATATTCGTGTTATCTGTTTCTTTGCTCAGTGCAACATCTTTTCGCAGTAGTTATTCAGTATCTTAGCTGCAGTCATGTAGTTAAAATGATCACTTCTATTTAAGTGCTAGGACGGTGTAAAACTTCCGTTACAAAGGGAGGACATTTGTATATGTTCTCTCTCTCTCTCTCTCTCTCTCTCTCTCTCTCTCTCTCTCTCTCTCTTTCTTCTCTCTCTCTTTCTCTCTCTCTCTCTTTCTCTCTGTCTGTCTGTAACTCTCTCTTTCTCTCTCTTTCTCTCTATGTCTGTCTGTCTTTCTCTCTGTCTTTGTCTCTCTCTGTGTCTCTCTGTCTCTCTGTCTCTTTCTCTCTCTATTGCTCTCTCTCTCTATTGCTCTCTCTCTCTATTGCTCTCTCTCTCTCTTTCTCTCTCTCTCGATTTCTCTCTCTCTCTTTCTCTCTCTCTCTCTGGGTGTATGTGTGTGTGTGTGTGTGTGCGTGTGTGTGTGTGTCTTTCTCTGTCTGTGTGTCTCTCTTTCTCTGTCTCTGCCTCTCTCTTTCTCTCTCTCTCTCCCTCTCTCTCTTTCTCTCTCTTCCTACTTTCTTTGTCCTCTCTCTTTTATGTGCTCTGCTTCCATCGATCTTTCTTTCGTTCCATTGAAGGGATGTGTAACGATGTTTAGTCGCGTAAAATGGGAGCTGCAAAACTCGATGAGCAAGCCAGCATTTTTGGCCGGTCTTTTGAGATGCTTCGGATGTTCGTGCACCGTGAGAAACATTC
>CM060306.1:69014870-69019870 GCA_030674185.1 Monoplex corrugatus | reverse complement strand
ATCTGTCTGTCTCTTCTCTTCTCTTCTCTTTCCGCCCTTCTCTCTCTATCTCTCTCTTTCTCTCTCTCTCTCCTTCTCTCCCTCTCTCTCTCCTGCTCCGCCCCTCTCTCTCTCTCTCTCTCTCTGTCTCTCTGTCTCTGTCTCTGTCTCTGTCTCTCTCTCTCTCTCTCTCTCTCTCTCTCTCTCTTTATCTATACCTCTGTCTGTCTGTCTGTTCTCTTTCCGCCCCTCTCTCTCTCTCTTTGTCTCTTTCTCTTTACCTCTCTGTCTGTCTCTCTCTCCCTCCTTCTCTCTCTCTCTATCTCTCTCTCTCTCTGTCTCCGTCTCTCTCTCTCTCTCTCCTCGCCTTCTCTCTCAATTTCATTTTACAAGATCAGCGCCTACCCTCTTTCTTGTTTCTCGTTCTCCTTCCGTTTAATCTCATTTCCCTCCTTCTTGTCTGTGTTCAAGTATTTTCAAACCCGAGAAAAATAAAATCCAAGAAAAACAGATAAATAAACAAATAAACATTAACTCTCTCTCTCTCTCTCTCTCTCTCTCTCTCTCGCCCTCTCTCTTTCTCTCTCTCTCTCTCTTTCTCTCTCTTTCTCTCTCTGTCACACACACACAAACACACACACACACACACACACACACACACACACACACACACACACACACACACACACACACACACTGCAATCATACTGCTGCTTCCAAACTGCACCACGGAAAGAAGAAAAATGATCGGAGAGGCGACAGTGAAGTGTAATGGTTAACATCTTTGGTCGCTAATCTTTTCTAGAGTGGAACACTGGAGGAATTGCGAAAACGTGAGGATTTCTTTACTTCACTTTCGATGGCTAGATAGGAAATCCTACTTCGGCACGAGAGAGAACTGTCCAAAACTTGTGACATCTTTAAAGGAATAGGAAATCAAATTGGAAAAGGAAAGGGAAGGGAAAATAAAGTGCTGAGACGAGACAGAGAGAGAAAGAGAGAAGGGTGGAAAGAGAAGAGAGAGAGAGAGAAGAAGGGCGGAAAGAGAAGAGAAGAGAGAGAGAGAGAGAGAGAGAGAGAGAGAGAGAGAGAGAGAGAGAGAGAGAGAGAGAGTGGTGGTGGTTGGGAGGCTGGAGGAAAGGGGATGATAATCGATTTTCACAGTTGGGTCTTGAAAAAGTTAAGAGAGGCAGTCAGATATCACGAAGGATTTTCTTTTTTTTTTTTTTTTTTTTTTTTTGTCAGTATCTTGAAGTTGTCAAGATTCATGTATATTCTTTCTAACTGCTGACCGCTGCTGGGCAAATTCTTCGAGAACAGTTCTTTAACAATATGAATTTGTTTTCAAGGAAAATCAAACGAAATGGATCACATATGTTTATGTTCCAAATTTATTTGAAGAAATCAAACTACAAGAACAACAGCAACAAACAGCAGTATCACAACAACAACCACAGTTCACAGTAGAAGAAGCCCGTGGAGTGTACAAATAAGGGGTGATTAAATCCCATAGCAAGAAACTTTAAGGACGAGTTTTGCAGCAAACGTTTCAACTTGCTGTAGAGGTTGAATAACAGACAAGGGGGACCATCATGAAGACTGTTAAAGTAATGTCTTCTGGAAATCAAAAGTTGTAGGTTCGCCACTCTGATGTCGGGTGGATACTAGTAAAATCAACCAAGATAAGGATAAGATAATGTTCACGTAATCCTATTGCATCTTTGAGGAAAAGAAAAAATGTTATGGAGGTGGGAACGAAGGAAGAGGACAGAGAGCAGGGATCTATATTCGCATAGGTGGTCCACATCTGGGTCAATTTGCGCAGGAATGAAGGGAGATAATTTCACATCACAAAAGAATGAATTTGTTCTGTTTCGGAGCCGTCATCAGTATTAACAGACACCATCTTGGACTCATCAGCTATATTTTCACTAAACATGAGAAGCTTTGGTACATTTCAGTCAGTGATATGTCAAAGTAGAATCAAATAACCTGTGCCTCGATCACTGCATCTCTTTTCCATTTATTTCATTGAACTATTTCTTCTAAGCTATCAAATCTCAAATTCTTTTTATCTTTTTTGTGTTTCATTTCCTTTTCTTTTTTTTTCTAATGTGTACATATCTGTATATGTTTTGTCGCATACATTGATACTATTCATTACTGCACAATACATATATTATTATGTGCATAATGTGTCCATTTTGATCTGATCGTTGCAAGCTCAATAATATTTGTAATATCATAAATAAAACATAAATACTTAAGTTTGTTTCTTTACGATTTTTTCTTCTTTTTTTTCAAACACATACATACAACACACACACAACACACAAACACACACACACCACACACACACACACACACACACACACACACACACACATACATACCGTGCGTATGCTTTGGAAAAGTAAGGTTAATTTCTTTCTCTCTCTCTCTCTCTCTCTCTCTCTCTCTCTCTCTCTCTCTTCTTTTTTTTTCTCTCATTCACTCCCTTTGTATGTATGCCTGTAATTGGCATTTTACGAAAAATACATATTGTTGCTACTAATACAACCGTTATTATATTTTCATTGTTGTTGCTGCTGTTAAGGGTCGACGTGTATTTGTTTTACATGTGTTGTCTCTGTCTCTCATGCTTCTCTAAAGCGCTTCACTCTATATGACATATTAAGTCAATGCTTTAGTATGATAAATGTTTATAAAATCCTTTTACATTGTATGTTACGGTTCCTCTGTTTTTGAAGTGTTTATATCATTTCCGGAGAATACCACCGACGAACTGTAAAACAGTTCCGATGAGACCTAATGCTACTATCCTTCAGTAATATAATGATTAACATTTGAAGTTTGAAGTTCTCTCTCTCTCACTCTCTCTCTCTCTCTCTCACGATCCCTCAACCTCTCTCTCTCTCTCTCTCTTTCTCTCTCTCTCGCTCTCCCTCCCTCTCTCTTTCTTTCTCTCTCGCTCATGCATGCAAGAGAGCATGTCGTTTCGCCATAAACTTTCAGTGTCACAGAAACCACTTCAAAGCAGCATCTGCAACTCAAAGACAACGACGATGTCGGCGACAATGACAATGTTAACGACAATAGAATGATGTTAACAAAAATGCCCACAGACTGGAAATAGTCAAAAGTGATAACCCTCTTTAGTATCAAAAGCTTCTACAAAATCTTTAAAATTCCCAACTAACTGCAGTATAATTTAGAAAAAACAGAGCAAATTAGAAACAGATTAGAGGGCGTGTGATGGTCGTTAGTTGTTCATCATCTCCGAACGAAGGGTTGATAAAATTTAAATTTAAACATTCATCATGATTCACACGTTTTTGCTTTTGTTTTCTCTTGGGCCTGCTGGTTATCAGCCAATATAGCCTACACTGCGCACTGCGTACATCGAATTGCAGGAAACCTTTCATGATTCATGCATCATCTTTCAGGACAAGGAAAAGAACGTGGGCAAGGAAGAGTACTGGGATTAGCGATCAATATTCTCAGATATAGTCCACGTCTGGGTCAGTTTGTGGAGGAGCAGTGAGAGATATTTCCACGTCAATAAAGATTTCGAGATTGATTTTGTACCAGGATGTTGTTATTTCCAGAGACACTCTTCACGACTCACCAGGTGCTGTTGTATGACAGATAAACTATAGGCGTTTTCTGAGTCAGTGGTGAGTCAAGATATTATCAACTATTCCCGTACCTCTGCCCATTTGTTGTGTTGCCTTGATTATTATACAGTTCTGAACTCTCTCTCTCTCTCTCTCTCTCTCTCTCTCTCTCTCTCTCTCTCTCTCTCTCTCTCTCTCCTCTCTCTCTGTCTGTCTGTCTCTCTCTCCTCTCTCTCTCTCTCTCTCTCTCTCTCTCTCTCTCCCTCTGTCTCCCTCTTTCTCTCTTTCTCATACAACACACATACATACACACATATACACACATGAGCACATACATATACACGTAGGCAAGCACGCATACACATACATACGTGTATGCACACACACACAAACACACAAACACACGCACACACATACGATCACACACACACAAACACACAAACACACACACACACACACGCAAACACATAAACACACACACACACACACACACACACACACACACACACACACACCAACACACCACACACACACACACACACACACACACACAACACACAACACACCACACACACACACACGCAAACACACAAACACACACACACACACACGCACACACACACACACACACACACATACACACACACACACACACGCACACACACACACACACACACACACACACACACACACACACACACACATACACACACGCACACCTCAGAGATGCACCCTGAACGTAGTCTCATCAACTGTGGTATCAACACTATCAACCAGAAAGACACTGCTCCCGACAGCATTATACTCACACACGTTTGAACAGAACAGAACAGAACAGAACAGAACAGCTGCTATTGAACAAAAGAAGGACCAGGGGAAGCAGAACACACGACCACAAGGCTCTTTTCCCACATACTCTTTTAGGATGAGTGTTGTATACCAAATACAGATCTATACGAGGCAATCAAGATAAGTATGCCTATTTATCTGTCAGATCGACGGTAGAGTCCATTCATTTATACATTCTGGCACCAGGACTTCGACTGAAGAACGTTGGGATGATGGCGTGTTGTGAAGCCGGAGTGTGGCTGGCGCCTCTGAGACGGCGCAGAAATGTGGACGGAAGGACCAACACTGTTGTGGAAAGTTAGTGCACACGTTAGTGGTACATAGGAAGATAGAATCCATTTATCAGAGCAGAGAGAAAGTCTGAATTCGGTGTTAATGAAGGACGTGTGTGGGTTGTCAGTTTCTAAATCCTGCTTTTTTTTTGTCTTTTGGAAAAGTGGGAGAGAACTGTCTTTGCATTTTTATTAAGTATGTCTGTACGAATTTCGGTCAATGCATTGGTTCTGGAATTCTGGAACAAGTTAAGGCTCTGTAAAAAACAGTGAGGGTGGAGGT
>CM060306.1:69002370-69007370 GCA_030674185.1 Monoplex corrugatus | reverse complement strand
CGGGGTATGGTTATGATGAAACTTTTTTTCATTTATGAGATTACAGATATTATTAGAAAGGGAAAGACAGACAGTCAGATGTATAGGCAGTCACAAAACCTACAGGCAATCTGACTGAGTAATCCATCAAATGTATGGGCTGATTCTTGCGCTTTCTGTATTCTAGCATTACAAAAAATAGGAAAAAAATAAATGATAAACAAAATACAAGTATGATTAATAAATAGGAGCTCTCCAGGCTGACATTAAATACACGAAGAGCGCGGTAGTCAAGTGGGTAAGCATGAGACTTTAATTCAGAAGGTCCTGGGTTTGATCCATCTAAACACCCCCGCCTGGTTGATGAAGGGTGCAGATATTTTTCCGATGCCTGAGGTTCACGTGTGTGCACAATCCCTATTTATGCGAATACGCTCGCCGAATACAAATCTGCACGTTAAAGATTCCGTGAGTCGTGGCAGAGGCTTGTTATAGAAACAAGAAAACACCCAAGCTGCGATCCCACTAAAGACGGAGTATGCAGACTGTGCAGCAGCATACCGCCTGCACAGTGTATACAAAGCAAAGTGCATGGACCCATCAAACCAAAATGGAAACCTTTAGACAAGGGAAACAACCACACTACTGAATATTACAAGAAAAGGGAAAACAATGCTGGAAAAGAGCAGGAAGCGAGTGGCACAGGGGATCGATTTCTCAGGACGTGGTCCATGTCAGAATCAGTTAGGCATCTGAATCGAAATATTAACACCTTACGGTTTCAGTTCAATGTTTTTGCCCGGTTTATCCAACATTTGTTTCTGTCTATTTACGTGTTTCTGTGGACTCTATTAACACGCGCAGTCAATCGGTTTTACCATCTCATATAAACATTTGAAAAGTGAACATTTCATGTTGATAATTCTTCAAAAGGCTTGGAATTATTTCCTTCTGTCAGCTTCTGATGTAGTTTCGGTACCACCCAAACATATTCTTATTCTCCATTTTAAATTGTGTTTTTCTTTGTCTGTCTTTATATATTTATTTATTTATTTTCCTCCTTCTCTGTTTCTAATTCCGTCTGTCTTGGTTTTCTTCTGTGTCTGTCTGTCTGTGTATCTCTATCTCTGTCTGTCTGTCTGTCTGTCTGTCTCTCTCTCTGTCTCTCTCTCTCTCTCTCACACACACACACAAAGCTTAGATGCGTGTGTGTGTGTGTGTCCGTGCGTGTCGTGCGTGTGTTTACGTGTGTGGTGTGTATGTGTGTGTGTGAGAGAGAGAGATGTGTGTGTGTGTGTGTGAGTGTGTGTGCATGTGTGTGTGCGTGCGTGTGTGTGTGTGTGTGAGTGAGTGTAGTGTGTGTGTGTATGAGTGAGTGTGTGTGTGTGTTGTGTGTGAGTGTATGTGTGTGCGTGCGTGTGTGTGTGTGTGTTGTGTGTGTGTGTGTGTGTGTGTGTGTGCGTGTGTGTGTGTGTGTGTGTGTGTGTGTGTGTGTACACGTAAACCAACGGGACAGCACAAGAAAAGAGGAGAAAAACAGTTGATATTCATTGGCAGCAGACAAACTATACACGCACGAAAATGATGGGGGCTGTTAATTGAAAGTGCTTTGGTACATCACCAACCACAAATCCAATAGTCTTTTTACTTTTAATTTCCAGATGTCTCAGTAGTCCCAAAAGATGTCTACCAAGATAACATTTTTTCTGGAAAGGGGAAAATTCAATTAATGTCCTCCCGCTACGTTGTCTCGTTTCTCGCCTTCACATTCTGACTCAGATGTGGACCTCCTCCGTACTGTCAATTTCTAGTCTCAAACACCCACGTGTCTGCTTATCATTGTTTTTCCTGTTTCTGTTGACATGTCAGACCGTTTATTAAAGTCCTCGTTCATCTTAGTTAAATGTGCTGGTGTCTAACAAACATCGGATATATAAACGTGATAGCTTAATAGATTTTTAAATTGCTGCCACTTCTGATCCTAAACTCGAAAGTTTCCATTTAACCCTTTGACTCCCGCACCCTATCCACCAACTGCAAAAACTTAACCCTTTGACTCCCCCACTCCTATCCACCAGCTGGTGGATAATGTGAACAAATCAAAGGGTTAGGGTTTTGCTTTGCTCAGCATGGTCGACAATGCATACCTGCCCCAGAGACTGCCACTCCTTAGCACAGAGGAGACTCAATAGACATCATGCATGTTAATGGTTATTGACAACTTCGTCAAAAACGGGGCAAGTGTTGACTCTTCCGTGACATGTGAATAGATTTGGAGCTTTACTCCCTCCCCCACATGCTGAGTCCTGTCACCCAGTCTCAATGCGAAATGCACTCCCCCCCCCCCCCCCCACTTCAGCATCATCACTATCACTCCCATTCTCATTATCAAAGCACTTTGAAAAAAAAAACAAAAAAAAAAACGTCCGATAACCTGTGCCCTTCATGCCTGCTCTCATGGTGACGTCAATTTGAGTAGGTTTGGAGGTGTGTTCAACAGCGCAAATGAGCAGTCGATGCATTTGATTTTGTGTGTGTGTGGTGTGTGTGTGTGTGTGTGTGTGTGTGTGTGTGTGTGTGTGTGTGTGTGTGTGTGTGTGTGTGTGTGTGTGTGTGTGTGTGTGTGTGTGTGGTCCTGCTAGATCAGTTGGTTAAAGCGCCATACTCGTAACAGAAGGATTGTGGGTTTTGACCCTCAGGTCACACTTTTTTGGGAGGGGGGGGGGGGCAGGGGGTGGTTGGTTCTTTTGGCGGCACTGCGGACTCAGAATCTGATATCTTGAGTTCAGTTCCAGCCCGCAACACTAAAAATATTGCCTGTTTGCTGCCCATCGGAATGTTTCCATCATTCTGATAGTGTCAGTTTGGTGTCTCAGACGTTTTTTCCCTCCTCTTTCCGCTCCGTATTTCAAGGTCTTGCCTGCACATAGGGTTTTGCATAGACTTAGGAAGTTTACCAGTAAATTATTGGATTATCTGGGTGGAGCGCATATGGAACTGTCCTAATGTGATGAAACCCTCTTAAACCAAATCCAAACTCCGATAGAGAAGCAGTTCAGAAGACGGAGTGAAAAAAACAAACAAACAAACAAAAAAACCCATAGCCACTGGCTTTACTTGGCAGCAAGGTGGCTCAAAAGACAAAATGCATGTTAACGGTTACTGACACTTTTCAGGGGGAAATTGGGGCAAATTCTTACACTTGCCTGTCATAACGCTTTCTGGTTCCTTTCCTTACCTGTCATAATGCTTTCTGGTTCCTTTCCTTACCTGCATAGCTTCTGGTTCCTTCTTACCTGTCATAGCGCTTTCTGGTTCCTTTTCTTACCTGTCATAACGCTTTCTGGTTCCTTTCCTTACCTGTCATAACGCTTTCTGGTTCCTTTCCTTACCTGTCATAAGCTTTCTGGTTCCTTTCCTTACCTGTCATAATGCTTTCTGGTTCCTTTCCTTACCTGTCATAATGCTTTCTGGTTCCTTTCCTTACCTGTCATAATGCTTTCTGGTTCCTTTCCTTACCTGTCATAATGCTTTCTGGTTCCTTTCCTTACCTGTCATAATGCTTTCTGGTTCCTTTCCTTACCTGTCATAATGCTTTCTGGTTCCTTTCCTTACCTGTCATAATGCTTTCTGGTTCCTTTCCTTACCTGTCATAATGCTTTCTGGTTCCTTTCCTTACCTGTCATAATGCTTTCTGGTTCCTTTCCTTACCTGTCATAACGCTTTCTGGTTCCTTTCCTTACCTGTCATAAGCTTTCTGGTTCCTTTCCTTACCTGTCATAATGCTTTCTGGTTCCTTTCCTTACCTGTCATAATGCTTTCTGGTTCCTTTCCTTACCTGTCATAATGCTTTCTGGTTCCTTTCCTTACCTGTCATAATGCTTTCTGGTTCCTTTCCTTACCTGTCATAACGCTTTCTGGTTCCTTCACTTACCTGTCATAATGCTTTCTGGTTCCTTCCTTACCTGTCATAATGCTTTCTGGTTCCTTCACTTACCTGTCATAATGCTTTCTGGTTTCTTCACTTACCTGTCATAATGCTTTCTGGTTTTCCTTCACTTACCTGTCATAATGCTTTCTGGTTTCTTCACTTACCTGTCATAATGCCTTTCTGTTTCTTTCCACTTACCTGTCATAATGCTTTCTGGTTTCTTCACTTACCTGTCATAATGCTTTCTGGTTTCTTCACTTACCTGTCATAATGCTTTCTGGTTCCTTCACTTACCTGTCATAATGCTTTCTGGTTCCTTTACTTACCTGTCATAACGCTTTCTGGTTCCTTCACTTACCTGTCATAACGCTTTCTGGTTCTTATTACTAACTTTTCTTACTACCTGTCATAACGCTTTCTGGTTTCTTCACTTACCTGTCATAACGCTTTCTGGTTCCTTTCCTTACCTGTCATAACGCTTTCTGGTTCCTTTCCTTACCTGTCATAACGCTTTCTGGTTCCTTCACTTGCCTGTCATAATGGTTTCTGGTTCTTTCACTTACCTGTCATAATGCTTTCTGGTTCCTTCACTTACCTGTCATAACGCTTTCTGGTTCCTTTCCTTACCTGTCATAATGCTTTCTGGTTCCTTCGCTTACCTGTCATAATGCTTTCTGGTTCCTTCACTTACCTGTCATAATGCTTTCTGGTTCCTTTCTTTACCTGTCATAATGCTTTCTGGTTCCTTCACTTACCTGTCATAATGCTTTTTGGTTCCTTCACTTACCTGTCATAATGCTTTCTGGTTCCTTTCCTTACCTGTCATAACGCTTTCTGGTTCCTTTCCTTACCTGTCATAACGCTTTCTGGTTCCTTTCCTTACCTGTCATAAGGCTTTCTGGTTCCTTTCCTTACCTGTCATAACGCTTTCTGGTTCCTTCACTTGCCTGTCATAATGCTTTCTGGTTCTTTCACTTACCTGTCATAATGCTTTCTGGTTCCTTCACTTGCCTGTCATAACGCTTTCTGGTTCCTTCACTTACCTGTCATAATGCTTTCTGGTTCCTTTACTTACCTGTCATAATGCTTT
>CM060306.1:68989870-68997370 GCA_030674185.1 Monoplex corrugatus | reverse complement strand
ATAATACAATACATACTAATACAACACACACATACATACATACATACATACATACATACATACATACATACATACATACATATGCACATACATAATTGCTGAAATAAAAAACAATCCTTCCCTCAACTCTTTGTGTCTCTGACTTCATTCAATTCACAAGCCACCTAAGAGTTCTCTCACTCTCTCTCTCTCTCTCTCTCTCTCTCTCTCTCTCTCTCTCTCTCTCTCTCTCTCTCTCTCTCTCTCCTCCCCCACTGTTCGTGTGTGTGTGTGTGCGTATGTGGTTGTGTACCTGTGCGCGTGTGTGCATGCGCGCATGTGTGTGTGTTATGTGTGTGTGCATGTGTGCATGCATGCGTGAGGCTCCCTTTTTGGGTTTTATTTTTGAATTGCAATAATCGTTGCTCATATTACATCTGTATCTTAAGATATAAAAATAAAGGCGTTTTTGTATTCGAATGAATATTCTGAGCTTCATTTATTGTGTCAAAATCTCTGCAGCTTTGCTAACCCGATGTGATACGAGCAATATTCTCTGTTCTTGACGAAAACAGTATTATTCATAAATGCACGGAAATAGCACAGGCAATACCGAAGATATCACAGACTTGCAGATGATCTGAAGGAAACAGGGTGTAAGGAATGGGAGAGAGAGATAGCAAGCCAGACAGAGAGAGAGAGAGAAAGAGAGAGAGAGAAAAAGTCAGACAGACAGACAGACAACAGAGAGACAGAAAGACAGTCAGACAGAGACAGAGAAGAGACACAAAGAAGTAGAGAGAGACAGAGAGACAGAGACAGCAACAGATAGACAGACAGACTGAGAGAGACAGAGATAGAGGCAGAGATGGAAGCACACACACACACACACACACACACACACACACACACACACACACACACACACACACACACACACACATACATACATACACACACACACACAAGAAAAAGAGGGAGAAAGACAGACAGACAGACAGACAGACTGTGAGACAGACGGAAATACATATAGATAGGAAAAGAGAGAGAGAGAGAAGTATTCACAAAGGGAGGTAAAGATCAGATCAGTCTATATAATCCTAGAAGGGTAGAAGATAAGCATTATACGTGACTGCGCCACAGGAGACTAAAAAGTCTAATCCAAATGGCTAAACATCAGTTTCAGTTTCTAAAGATGACGTCTATACACTCAGAATACAGTTCCAATGAGCACTAATGTAACGGATGCCATGTGTTGGATAAATATAAAATAATCATGGTATAAGCCCTAACCCTGCCCACAAGCCCTAGGCGCTGGCGAGGTCTAATTTTCTACTTAGAAAATTTTCATGTGTCTATCCTTGTGAAAGATGAATAAAGACTAAATACATGAATAAAGTTTTGACTGTGCTGCGCTAACTTCCCATAGATGTCCGTCGAAGAAACTCATCTATGTGTAGCCTGACATTCAGCCTCTTCTTGCTTTCAAACACAATGTGCCATCCCCACTATCCTCATTATCTTCTTTTGACCCAAAGAAACAAACATACACGTGCATACAGACAGGCAAGCAACCGCTCATACATACACATATATATGCATGTACACATAATATCTTTCCCTTTTTTTCTGTCACCTTATTTTTCTACAGCCTTTTATGTCATTCTCCGTCCATTTGTTTGTCTTTTTCTTTCCTTTTCCAAACTTTGAAGATCTTTGATATCTGAACGAGGAAGATCTAAGAGACTTTCTTTTCTATTGCAAGAGTCTGCGCAGTGTTCTTTTTATACATTGCTGAAGTTTATTTGATTGATGATGGCTCTTGACTATCGTTTCAACGTGGAGTTTCCGCCACTTCCTCTAGGTATTCCCATTTAAGTAAAACTATCAGTGGTATGATGACTCAAATTTTGTTCGTAAAACATGATTTAGGTTCATGGAATCAGAAATAATGAGGGCTATTATTACTGATACTTTTGTTTAAAGCCCAGCATCCAGGGCGGTAACCGTTTCAAAACATACGCTTCAACAAGAAAAAAAGCAAAATTAAGAACAGATATTCGCACACATAACCTAAGGAGATTGACCACTCCGTCAAATTTATCGCACAGGGGATTTAAAAAGCATACCTGAATATAGATTCAAACATAACTAAAGACACTAAAACACTAAAACATATAAAACCCGGCCTGAATTTCCTAAAATTGCTACTGCACACCTCATTTCCCTTGAGACAAAAATGCACTTAAATTAATACATATACCCAGTTATCAATCTTAAGAGAAAGTACAGAAGACTTTAGCGAACGTGTGCAGGAGAATGGACCAGCAAGGCAGAAAATGATAGGAACAAATGACAAAAAGCAAAGGAGGAAGAAAGAAACAAAGAGGAAATTTCCAGCTCACAATTTGTAGAAGTTGGGGATGCTATTTGTATTGAAAGAGCCACCGGCACCGCCCACGGGGGAATGAAGGCTTGTCTGTCTTTTATCTCATCATCTAGTGAAGTAAACCATTTCAAAGAATGTTTGATCGCTTTAGTTTCCATCGTTACACTAGTTGTGGTTTTGTATTCAGCATCTTCTCCATGTATGATGATTTCATTCTGTTTGACAGCTAAGCTCCATCCAGATTTGTTCCTGGTGACGAGCCATCTGTGTATGCACCATTATCTTTAGGGCTATAGTTTATTTGTTGGACGAGTAGTTTGGGTTCTGTGTCATTGTCTTCTTCAAGCCGTTTATGGTTTACCTGGGCCTGTGTGTGTATTTTTGCGTGATTTTTGTACTGTGGTTGTGAACAGATGTTCTGTCAACTTGTTGTGTTGGCGGGCTAAATCATGGTTTACCTGGGCCTGTGTGTATGATTTTTTTTTTTGCGTGCTTTTTGCACTGTAATTGTGAACAGCATTTCTGTCAACTTGTTGTGTTGGTGGGCTAATAAAAGAAGAGTCCATCTGTGTTTGGGGCCGTCTGCTACAGTCGGTTTGCAGTTAGGGGGGTGGTTAGGGTCAGTTTCTGGTCAATGGTTTCACTTGTAGTTGGACTTGGTGTCCCAGAAGTGGAAGAGATTCTGTGTTTTGTGAAAAAAATGTATAACCAGGAGTCAGTTGATGTCTGTCCCTTTCTGCTACAGTCGGTATGCAGTTAGGGTGGTTAGGGCCAGTTTCTGGTCAGTGGCCACTTGTAGTCGACGTTGTGTCTTAGAAGTGGAAGAGTTTCTGTGTCTTGTGAAAAATGTATAACCAGGAGTCAGTTGACGTCTGTCCCCCTCTGCTACAGTCGGTTTGCGGTTAGGGTGGTGAGGGTCAGTCACTAGTCAGTGGTTTTGTAGTTCGACGTTGTGTCTTAGAAATGAAAGAGTTTATACGTGCCTTTTCTAATGTGCAGCCTTCTGTATACCTCCCGGTCGGTAGGGGTAAGTTGCTTCTCTATTTCGTCGGTGTAGTGGGTAAAAATCAGTAGTGTCCTGCGCCATAGTCGTCGTTCATGTCTGTGTTTGGCCCAAGGCTCTACGAAAAAGGCGAACATGTCCGAGCTGCTGTAACGGTGACGAACGTGCGGAGCAAGTACGGCTGGTGGGCGTTTCTGCAACAGCAACTTCCTGCAGGATTCGACAGTTAAGTGCTGGCTTGTTGCCCCTGCGACGGCCACCAAGGCGTGGGGTGGCGAGCCAGTAATCACCACGCTCCGAGCCTTCTGCCCAGCTGGTTCGAATCAGCTCACTCCTCATCATCGTCCTGCTCGGGATTTATTATTCTACTGATTCGTGGGTCTTCGGTCTACTTTCATCGTTCGTTCAGTCAGCACCTGTTCGCCATTCAAGCGTTTGTGAGACTCAAGAGAAATTTGGAAATCATAGCGTCGGAATGTTAAGACAGTGAACGTCACCCTTCGTGGGTCTATGTATTGAAGGTGGTTTCCTCCTCATGAGGGTTGATACATAATTATGTGAAGCAAGGGACGGGAGCAATCGGACGCATTTATTCATTGCTGACATTAATTTTGTGTGTGTGTGTGTTTTGTTGTTGTTCCAAGTGATTTTGGGGGTGTTTTCTTTGAGGATTTGGAGTGTATATAATGTCGGTTTTTTTGTGTCACCTCGAGTGGAGCTATATCTATGTTTATGATGTGTATGGATGGTGCGTCGTGTTGTATTGATTGTGATTAAATAAAATTTGTGTAAATATATCTGTCCAAAGATTTCCTTATTTAGTTAGTGAAAGGGGGTGTTAGAGCTGATAGGTCTGTTTCTCTGTCTTTCTACTCTAGTTCAAGCCTTAGCGAACTTGACAGTCTCCCAAGATTTTTGGTGGGGTGGGGGAGGGGTATGACGTGTAGATGCTTTTGAAACAGTTGAGCATTTTACTCTTTTATTTCTTATTTGTTATTTTATTTATTTGTGTATTCATTTTTTATCTACTTGTTTGTTTGTCTGCTTATCTATCTATCTATCTGTCTGTCTGTCTGTCTGTCTGTCTGTCTGTCTGCCTGTCTGTCTGTCTATCTATCTATCTATCTGTCTGTCTGTCTGTCTGTCTATCTATTTATCTAGCTAGGTAGCTAGCTATCCGTCTGTCTGTCTGTCTGTCTGTCTGTCTGTCTATTTTGACATGTTGAATTCTGTAAGAGGGCATACTCGCAGACTGGGTTCTTTGGGCTGCCTCATCTATAACTGTCCACGTTATATTCATCTGCCTTTTGATGTTATGACAATCTTGATTCTCTATTATCAAGCCTACTTGAGATCTATGTTCCCTCACGTACCCTCCGCTCTGCCTCCGATCCTCTGACTTTTCGCTTTCCACGCACTAAGCTCAATACCTATGGTCCACGAGCCTTCTCTGTTTCTGGTCCACTCTCCTGGAACAAACTTCCTCTCTCAGTCCGTCAGCAACCTACTTTTGCCTCCTTCAAGTCCGCTCTCAAAACTCACCTTTTCTCCTCTGCATAAAATCCTAACCTCACTCAACCCCCCTCTGCAGCCTGTCTCCGCTCGGAGGGGAATCACTTTGTTTTAATATATAATTGTATATGATGTGCTCTCTGTGGTTTTCCATTGGTTTTATTCTTGCTTTTATTGCTTTTATTCTTTTCTCCCTATTTGTGGCCATGCATGTGTGTGTGTGTGTGTGTGTGTGTGTGTGTGTGTGTGTGTGTGTGTGTGTGTGTGTGTGTGTGTGTGTGTGTGTGTGGTGCGTGTGTGTGCGTGCGTGCGTGCGTGTGTGCGTGTGTGTCTTTTCGGCGCTTGGATTTGATTTTGTCGAGATTTGCGCTATATAAATATTGTAATTATTATGTATGCATGTGCGTACGTATGTATGTATGTATGTATGTATGTATGTATGTATGTATACGCTTAGATTTATGTATGTATGTATGTATGCATGTATACGCTCAGCTTAGATTTATGTATGTAAGTATGTAAGCATGTATGTATGCATGTATACGCTCATATGTATGTAGGTATGTATGCATGTATACGCTCAGCGCTTAGATTTGATTTTATCAAGATTTTGCGCTATATAAATAAAATATATTATAATATATATTAAAACATACTACTTTAGGACATGACCAAAGACACAAACAAATGTTGACAAAACATTAAAAAATCAAACATACTATGTGTTCACAGAGAGAACGAAAGAAAGACAGACAGACAGACAAAAAGAGATAGAGACAGACAGACAAACAGAGAGGAGTGAGGAAAGATGAAAGAGGGAGAGGGATGGAAAGAGGGAGGAGAGAGAGAGAGAGAGAGAGAGAGAGAGAGAGAGAGAGAGAGAGAGAGAGAGAGAGAGAGAGAGAGAGAGAGAGAGAGATCACAACTCACGTCAACGCTTATTGCCCGGTTTCATACTAGATAACACTCTAGCAAAATAACGTAAAACTCGAGAAGCAACTAACAGTTAAAGGTAAGCACAAAAGTTACGAGAATAACAGACCAGGATCAAGAGAGAGCACAGAGAGAGAGAGAGAGAGGACGAGAGAGACAGAAGACAGAAGACAACAGAGAGAAGGAGGAGGACAGAGAGACAGAGACAGAGAATAGAGAGAGGGGAGAAGAGAAAGAGAAATGAGTGGGGAGAGAAAGAGGAGAGAGAGAGAGAAGAGAGAGAGAGAGAGAGAGAAGAGAGAGAAGAGAAGAGAGAGAAAAGAGAGAGAGAGGGGGAGAGAGAGAAAAGAGAGAGAGAGGGAGAGAGAGAGAGACTGACACTGACACTGACACTGACACTGACACCGACACCGACACTTACACAGGCAATGACACTGACATAGACACTGACATATGGTTTATTGTGAAGGTCATCGACCAATGCACAAACCACGATGTGTGGGGAGGGTGTAACACTGTCAGAACACACAATATTTTTTTCATTTGTCGTCCGTTTTGTAATAAGGATGTTCAAAAAAAAACTCAGACTGTTATCTCAAGCATAGAATAATAACATCGCCAGTTTCCCGGAATGTTCTGGATTGTTATATTTTAGGACCGTATTCAAGAGAAATCAGTGTTATTTCCAATAATTCCTTCAGGATGCCTTTTCTGATGTCTTTATAGACCAGGCAGTCGAAACAGAAAATGACATTCATCTTCTAAATTATTGGGACAAAAGGTGCAATTTTCTTTCTAACATAATTTTAGGCAGAGAAAGAGAGAGACAGAGGCAATTACAGAGACATAAGAATAATACTAAGCTAATACTCTATAGTGCCAAGATAAAGAATAACATAAAAACAAACACACACACACACAATATTAATCAAAGGACATAACTCTTGAGAATTATCTCCCACGTTGCATTTCTCAAATCTAACACAGTTTGCGCTACCCATTCAGCTAGCATAGAAGCAGATACAAAGCACAGAGAGAGAGAGAGAGAGAGAAGAGAAGAGAGAGGAGGACAAAGAGAGAGAGAGAGAGACGGACAAACAGACAGACAAACAGACAGAACATGTATCCTGACGCAAAGATCACTACACAAATCAAACCTTTATTCACATAGTTCTTTCTTATTCTGTCTCCTTAATTTAAAGGGACATTTCCAAACTAGTCCAATATGTGATCTCCATGATCTGGTAAAATGGTCAATATCCACGACAGAGGTGTTAGAAATTGAGGTACTTGTATGAACAAGTATGTAGGAGTACACAGATTAGGAGAGGAGAAGAAAGGTAGTCCAAACAGAGAGAGAGAGAGAGAGTGAGAGACAGACAGACAGAGAAAATGACAAACAGTCAAAGAGACAGAAAGACAAAGAGACATACAGACAACAAATATATATTAAGGACAACAATGGATTATTTTTTCTTCTTTTTCTTCTTTCTTCTTCTTTGTTCTTTCTCCTCCTCCTCTTCTTCTTCTTCTTCTTCTTCTTCTTGTGTGTGTATGCGTGTGTTCGTGCGTTCGTGTCTGTGTGTGTGTGTGTGCGTGTGTGTGTGTGTGTGCGTGCGTGCGTGTGTGTGCGTGTGTGTGTGTGTGTGTGTGAGTGTGTGTGTTAGTGTGTGTATATGTGTGT
>CM060306.1:68967370-68972370 GCA_030674185.1 Monoplex corrugatus | reverse complement strand
ATCTATCTATATAATTATCTATCTATCTATCTTTCTCTCTCTTTTTTTCTTTCTTTCCCTCTCTCTCTCTCTCTTTCTCTTTCTCCAGCTCACTCACGCTCTCTTCTAATCTCTCCTCTTCCGTCTCTCTCTCCCTCCCTCTCCATGTCTCTCTCATCCCTTCATGCCTATCATTTAATGAAATATAGCAGACTTTTTCTTTGAACATCTATTCACATGCTGTCTGTAAGGATAATAATGTTCACAGGTCTCAGACACCCCTAGTCTAAATCTTGTCATAATGTATCTTAGATGCTTATCCATTTTAATCGAAAAATAGGTGGGAACGTAGTGTGATGAATTAAGCTGTCTGCAAAAAAAATCAATGCTCTTATTGTTTTGAGCATGAGCACTTCAATCCTGTCATCTGCAATTAATCATTTTATTACAAAATATACGAACCAATGCATTGATATCCCCTATATTCTGATTTATTCACACGTATCCACCATATCCTAAGTGAATTTCGACAAATATTGTATTTGGTTGGAAAGGTCACTGGAAGATGCACAAGAGATTGAACAGAAATCAGCTGACTTTACATGATTTGGGCTCTACTTTCAACGACACAAATGACATATCCATAACTCTGCATGGACAGTCAACGTTTAAAATAGTAATAATACCCACATTTAATTTATGTTTGCAAGAGATAAGGGACAATGTTGCTGAAAAAGAAAGAAAGAAGTTGGGATAAGAGAGAAAGATGGAGACGTGAAGGAGAAACAGAGAGAGACATAGAGAGAGAGAGGGGAGAAGGGGAGGGAAAGAGAGAGAGAGAGAAGAGGAGAGAGAGAGAAAGAGAGAGATATAACACACACACACACACACACACACACACACACACACACACACACACACACACACACACACACACACACACAGAGACAAAGACAGAGAGACAGAAGACAGAAACAAGAAAATGAAAACATGGCTGAACAAACAATCAAACAAACAATTTGCAAGGGAAAAGAAGACAAAATCCAAGCCTCCACAAAACACAAAAATATCAAAACCTGACTGGTCTATTCTTTTGATGGCCCAAGAGTCCTCCTTCTTCTTACCTCCCTCTCTGCCCTCAGCCCCCCCCCCCCCTCCCACTTCCTCATCCTTATGCCAAGATGGAGACAGAGGCGGGGGGTAGCAGGTTTACTCAAAGGAGACACCCACTCATACGCAGCCTCCTGTGGTCTTTTATGCACCCAATCAGTAACTGGAGTTGTGGGAAGTTCTCATGGCTCAGTTAGCATTGGATTGCTGTAACTACTTTAGTGTTTTGCTGCTACGATTTTGACATTATCCTGGTTGACTGGTTAAACATGGGCATACAACTATGCCTGTTCTCTGTCTCTGTCTCTGTCTCTGTCTGTCTGTCTGTTCTCTGTCTCTGTCTCTGTTTCTAATGTCTGTCTGTCTGTCTGTCTGCCTGTCTGTCTATGTCTCTGTCTCTGTCTCTGTCTCTGTCTCTGTCTCTCTCTCTCTCTCTCTCTCTCTTCATTCTCTCTCATTCTCTCTCATGAGTACGTGTCTGTGTAAATATGTAAAGTTGTCAGTGAGGATTTATCTCCACAGGTTGAATTATTAATGCATTCACATGTACAACTTAATGAAGCTTAATTTTCTTTATTTTGCCTACAGGTATGGGTAAGTATTTTTAAAAGCAGTATCAGAAG
This sequence comes from Monoplex corrugatus, assembly GCA_030674185.1. Taxonomy (NCBI): domain Eukaryota; kingdom Metazoa; phylum Mollusca; class Gastropoda; order Littorinimorpha; family Ranellidae; genus Monoplex; species Monoplex corrugatus. The sequence goes on along the minus strand of CM060306.1, from coordinate 68,970,658 downwards.
ATAGCAATAAGGCACATAGCCCAGAGCAAAGGTCATGGGATGTGATGTCCCAGCTGCAGATTGAATGATATCTATCAGGTTGGAGTCAAGCTGATACAATTATAATAGTATTATTAGGAGTGAAAAAGAAAAGGTTTTATTCGTTTTAGAACTTAAATGTAATTCACTATCATACAAATGCAAATCTACATAAACATTGAACAGGTTGTAGCAATGTGAGTTACAGTTCTGGAAGTAGTTGGTGCAGTATTAGAAATGCACATTACAATGTATAAGATCGTTCAGGCATTTCTCACCTTTAAACTTGTTGTAGGTCATATTATGAGGTCACATGTCCATCCCATGAAAGAAAAAAATGCAACTGATCATCTTGACAGAGTCAGGCATCAAATCATCATCAAGTGCTTTGCCATGTGGTATTGCCAATCATGGCCCTCCGCACGAATCTATCTTTGGTCACTGCAAGTGTATCTCCTAACCCTTTTTGTCCTCACCCACTCTGCAAAACTGTCTAACACTTTCTCCCTGGTCTGTCTGGTGCTCTTGTTTTCCGTCTAGCTATCCTGTTGTGACTAGGTGCTCAAATTTCTCTTGCCTACACATGTTGCTTGTCTTTTCCTAATCTTCTTCATTAATGGGTTGTGTGTGTGTGTGTGTGTGTGTGTGTGTGTGTGTGTGTGTGTGAGTGTGTGTGTGTGTGTGTGTGTGTGTGTGTGTGTGTGTGTGTGTGTGTGTGCATGTGTGTGATTGCTTCTTTCAAGGCTGTCTCATTTGTTTTCTTTGCTGTGCATGGAATTCTTTAACAGTTTTCTTACAAACCACAAATAAGCATATAGACAACATAAAAATCATGAAGTATAGAAATGGACACATTTTACTATGGTGTAACCTTCTTGTGTTTGCTTTACACTTCCAAGAGAATAAGACGAATAATGAAGCAAGAGGAGGAGAAGAAAGCTAACAAAAACCGACAATTTGTTAATTAAATAAGCAGACTGGTCGATGGCCAATAAAGAACATCAAGGTCCCTGGAGAAATACACAAACCGAAAGAAAGAGAGAGGGGGAATGAGTGAGTGAAAGAGAGAGAGAGAGAGAGCGAGAGAGAGTTAGAGATAGACAGACAGACAGAGGTCAGATATGCCCACAATCGTCATATAAAGGAACAAATGCACATTGCATGCACGCTGTATATATACTGAGGTATTAAAAGCAATGAAAATGTTGTTTCGTTATTTCTCTTAAAGTCCGTTCACATAAGTGACTGTGGGCAAAAGCTACATTTGGTTGGAAAAGTAGCTCAAAGATGCACAAGAGACTGAAAGAAATTTTGCATGTTTGAGTATTACTTTCAACAACAAAAAATGACAAATCTGTAAATCTAAACAGAAATTCATGTTTAAGATAGTGATGATGCCCACAACTAAATCATGGTTGCACAGTATAAGAAATAACGTTGCTGAAAAAAGAAGAAAGAAGTTTGGGATAAGAAAGACAGAGAAAGACAGAGAGAGACATGCTGAGAGTAAGGGAAGGAGGAAGAGAGAAAGAGAGACAGAAAAGAGAAAGAAAGAAACAAAGAGAGAAATGGAGAGAGAGGGGGAGGGAAGGGGATAGAGAGACAAAGAGAGAGACAGGGAAAGAAAGAGAGAGACAGAGAGAGAGACAGAGAGACAGAGACAGAGAAGGACAGAAATAAGAAAATGAAGACACGGCTGAACAATCAAACAAATGAACAAACAATTTGCAAGAAAAAAAGTATAAAAACCCCAAGGCTCCACAAAATACAAAACAAAACCAAAAAAATATTTCAAAAACGGACTGGCCTATGCCCTCAAGGGCCCAAGAGTCCTCCTTCTTCTTACGTCCCCCCTCGCTTCCTCATCCACACATTCCAAGATGGAGACAGAGGCGGGGGTAGCAGGTTTACTCAAAGGAGACACCCACTCATACGCAGCCTCCTGTGGTCTTTTATGCACCCAATCAATAACTGGAGTTGTGGGAAGTTCTTATGGCTCAGTTAGCGCTGGATTGATGTAACTACTTTAGTGTTTTGCTGCTACGATTTTGACATTATCCTGGTTGACTGGTTAAACATGGGCATACAACTGTGCACGCTCACTCTCTCTCTCTCTCTCTCTCTCTCTCTCCCTCTCTCTCCTCTCTCTCTCTCCCTCTCTCTGTCTCTTTCTCTCTCTGTCTCTGTCTCTGTCTCTGTCTCTGTCTCTGTCTCTGTCTCTGTCTCTCTCTCTCTCTCTCTCTCTCTCTCTCTCTCTCTCTCTCTTACAAACCGTATATAAGCATATAGACAACATAGAAACCATGAAGTATAGAAATGGACACATTTTACTATGATGTAACTCTCTTGTGTTTGCTTCAGACTTCGAAGAGAATAAGACGAACATAAAGCAAGAGGAGGAGAAGAAAGCTAACAAAAGCCGACAATTTGTTAATTAAATAAGCAGACTGGTCGATGGCCAATAAAGAACATCAAGGTCCCTGGAGAAATACACAAACCAAACGAAAAAGAGAGACATGGGGGGGGGGGGTGAATGAGATAGATAGACAGAGACAGAGACACAGAGAGAGGGGGGGTCAGATATGCCCACAATCGCCATATAAAGAAAAAAGCGCACATTGCATGCACACTGTTTACATAGTTAGGTATTAAAAACGATAACGTTGCTGTTTCATTATTTCTTTTAACGTCCATTCACGTAAGTGACTGTAGGCAAAAGTTGTATTTGGTTGGAAAAGCAACTCAAAGATGCACAAGAGACAGAAAGAAATCTTGCATGATTGAGTTCTACTTTCAACAACAACAAAATGACAAATCTATCAATCTAAACATAAGTCGATGTTTAAGATAACATTGTTGAAAAAACCCAAAGAAGATTGGGATAAAAAAGAAAGACAGAGAGACATGCTGAGAATGAGTGAAGGGGAAGAGAGAAAGAGAGACAAAAAGGAGAGAAAGAAAGAAAGAAAGAAGGAGACAGCGAAAGACAGAGAGACATGCTGAGAGTGAATAAATGAGGAAGAGAGAAATAGAGACAAAAAGGAGAGAAAGAAAGAAAGAAAGAAAAATAAAAGAGAGAGAGAGAGAGAGAGAGAGAGAGAGAGAGAGAGAGAGAGAGAGAGAGAGAGAAGGACAGAAATAAGAAAATGAAGACACGGCTGAACAATCAAACAAACGAACAAACATTTCCCCATCCTCATTCCAAGGGGGAGAGAGAGGTGGTAGGTCTAGTGGGTTAGCTCAAAGGAGACACTCACTCATACGCAGCCT
>CM060306.1:68957370-68959870 GCA_030674185.1 Monoplex corrugatus | reverse complement strand
GTGTCTGTCTGTCTGTGGCTGTTTCTGTATGCGTGTTTTTGCGAGAGTGTGTGTGTATGTGAGACAGAAAGAAAGAGGCAGATTGACAGAGACACAGACAGGCAGACAGACAGACAGACAGACAGACAGAGACAGACAGAGACAGCATGCACAGTTGCTTTGCCCACGGCTTGGTTGAAGCAGGCAGCCAGGATAACGCGAACTGTGGATAAGCCAAAACACTAAATTAGTTGTAGAAAGCACACGCCAACTGGGGCAGAAGGACATATCCTTACCTATCTATGCCCGGTTTCAGGTAATCGATTGAATTTGTAAAAGATCACAGAAGGCTGTATTCAAGTGGATGCTTCTTTTGCGCTTCTCTGTTTCCCTGTCTTTCTGTCTGCGTGTCACCCCTATAAGATAGAAGTACTGGGACTCCATGGCATGGTACTATCTTTAAGTCATATCGCATTTTAGCGTTTCAAGTTTCACGAGTGAGTATAGAGTTAGATAATGGCTTCTGTGTCTTTGAGGACCCAGTGAATTTGGTTTGTGGAAACTTGGATCTTCTTCTTCTTCTTTTCTTTTTGGGCGTTAGTTACCGGTTGGTTGGTTGGTTGGTTGGTTGGTTGGTTGGTTGGTTGTTTGGTTGGTTGGTTTTAATGTTATCGATTCCATCGTAACTGTCGAAAAATATGTCTCTGTGGCTGTCTGTCTGTCTGTCTGTCTGTCTGTCTGTCTGCCTCCCCCCTCTCTCTCTGCGCTATATATATACATATAAATATAAATATATATATGATATATATATATATATCTTTCTTCCTCTATGTGTCTCTGTCTCTCTTTATTTCTTCGTCTCTCTGTCTCTGTCAGCCTGTCTGTCTGTGTGTCTGTCTCTCTGTCTCTGTCTATCTATTTGTCTGTCTATATATCTGTCTGTCCGTCTGTCTCTGCCTGTCCGTTTCTGTCTCTGTCTCTGTCTGTCTGTCTCTGTCTGTCTGTCTCTGTCTCTCTCTCTCTCTCTCATTGTCTCTCTCTGTCTCTGTCTCTGTCTCTCTCTCTCTTCCTCTCTGTCTCTCTCTCTCTTACTCTCTCTCTCTCTCTGTCTCTCTGTCTCTGTCTGTCTCTCTCTCTGTCTCTCTGTCTCTGTCTCTGTCTCTGTCTCTCTCTCTCTCTCTCTCTCTCTCTCTCTCTCTCTCTCTCTCTCTTTTGAGTGTGTTGATGTTCTCACCTTCTCTTCACCTTCCAGTACCAACATCAGGCGTATTTAAAGCAATCATCTCCTGTCCTGTTTCGACATTAAGTCATGGACATCACTAAACAGCTTTAAACAAAGGCTTCACAAGTATCTAATTGAAATTTCGTAACGGGTCTAAAGAAGACCCCTTTTTCCAAACCTACATACTCTGTGCTAATAAAATCTTTAGTTATCCATTTTATCTCACTTTTACTCTATTATCTTTCTCCGTTGAGATACTATACACTCGCTTCTTTACTCCCTTTCTGGGATTTGATTTCATTAATCTTCAACGGTGAACGGACAAAAGGCCATCGACCAAGAGGACGGCCAAAGCTTCGCTACAAAGACACTCTGAAAAAATCCCCCCCAAAATGTGACATTGATGAAGAACAGTGGGAAATCATGGCCACAAACAGATCTGAATGGAGGCAAGCTATTCGCAAGGGAACATAAGCTTATGAAAATGAAAGACGAAGCAGCCAAGCGGAAAAGCGTGCAGCAAAAAAGGCCAGAACCAACTCTACAGAGCGTTCCATTGAGTGTCCAGTATGAGGCCGTCTGTGTGCATTAGACTTTGGTGTGAGATCTCTCATTAGGGTACAGATGTAAAGTGCTAGACTGGTCTTTATCCACCACGTTAATCGACCGTATATATACATATTTACAGTGTGTGTGCGTGTGTGTGTGTGAACTGTATTTTGTTTTGTTTTCTTTCGTCTCGTTTCGTTCTATCATTGTTGTTGTTCCTTTCACTTGTTAAGTGTATTGTTCCGTTTTTGTTTGTTTGTTTGTTTGCTTATTTATTTGTTTGTTTGTTTGTTTGTTTGTTTGATGGTTTGTTTGTTTTTTCTTTTGGTTTTTTTTTTTTTTCGTTCCTTTTTTTGTGTTTGTTTGTTTGTTTGTTTTTTCTTTCTTTCTTTCTTTCTATCTTTCTTTCCTTCTTTCTTTTTTTTTCTTTTTCCCCCTTTATTTCATGCAGTCATAAAACAGGTCTGGGAGATATTTCATCTCAAAAGTAATTTTGTATTTTTTCGGTTTATGCGTTGTTGTTTATTTCTGAAAATATGGAGCAAGTGATGTAAAATCAGTTGATTTTCTTCCTTCTCTTGTCCATATTCATTTACATTTCAGAGCGTTCATACTTTTTCACTTTGTTTGTGCACCTCCAGTATACAAAACTGCACACGTAATACAAAGTTCATTGCAGATTTTAGCCAATTGCGCGCCCGCGCGTACGTGTGTGTGTGTGTGTGTGTGTGTGTGTGTGTGTGTGTGTGT
>CM060306.1:68949870-68954870 GCA_030674185.1 Monoplex corrugatus | reverse complement strand
TGCGGGCAGTCGGCGAAAGCTGGTAAGATCAATAATTTTCAGGCTTTGATTCCATGCGACAATACATAAAAAATGGCCGACTGACAAGTTGAATAGATTCATTCACTTAGGCTTATCCATGCTCCAAGCTTCCATAAACCCATCCATCTATTCAAAGACATAATGATTGTGATGAAGATGATGTTGTCTGGCAAGATTTGACGACTTATAAATGGTGCTAGTGGTGGTGATAGTAGTAGTAGTAGTAGTAGTAGTAGTAGTAGTAGTAGTAATAGTAGTAGTAGCATCAACATCATCATCATCATATAAATGGTGGTGGTAGTAGTAGTAGTAGCAGCAGCAGCAGCAGTGGTAATAGTATCAAAATCACCATCATTATCATTATCATCATTAGTAGTAGTAGCCTTATTATCATCATCATCATCATTATAATCATCACCATTATTATTGTTGTTATTGTTGTTGTTGTTATTGTTGTTGGTGTTATTATCATCATGATGAGCAGGACGAGGAGGGGGAGGAGGAGGAGGAGGATGTTGATGAGGAGGAGGAAGAGGATGATGATGATTATTTTTATTAACTTTCCCGTCGATCTGACAATTGAATAGACTTAGTCTTTACTGATTATACAACGCCTGTTGTGCGTCTTCAATGCCTGCCAATACAGAGAATTTTTAAAGTGTGGAGGGTGGGGCGGTGCAATTCTCTTCCCACTCTTTCTCCTACTGTTCTTCGTAGTTCACTTTGCCTCCGACTAAGGATCCTTTCTCGGAGGTTCGAGGGTATTTGCCCAAAGCTGTAGCACTTCATGAGTTTTAAATCAAAGTTATCCCTTTCTAAGATGTGCCGCTTTGGCAAAAGCTAAGGCACTCCATCTATCGAGTTTGATTTTAATCCTTTCTGTGGGTTTAGTGCAAACTTGGTGGCGCCTATCTCCTCCTCTCCAAGTGCTGTAAATTGTATCAGGTCCAGTGCTGAAGATCCCAAAGTGGGGAGGGTGGCAGCAAGAAGGTGGGAAGTACAAAAGTGAAATATGACCAGGGGGTTGTTTTTTTCTTGGGCGTTCTGAACCATTCACCACCGAAGATGTGCAGCACAAATAAAATCCAGTAGTTATTTCATAAGGTTTTCGGCTGACGTTTAACAAAGATGCCAGTTAGTATCAAAACAATGATTTGTTTAACTCCAGATACATAAATACACTCTTTCCTTCATTCCACCCTTCCTTTTCTCTCTCTCTCTCTCTCCTCTCTCTCTCTCTCTCTCTCTCTCTCTCTCTCACTCTCTCCATGACTTTGTTTTATGCTCCTTGCCACAAGGACAAAAATGGCAATGGCAATAAACCATTTTCAGTTTCAGTTTCAGTTTCTCTCTCTCTCACTCTCTCTCTCTCTCTCTCTCTCTCTCTCTCTCTCTCTCTCTCTCTCTCTCTCTCTCTCTCTCTCTCATCTCTCTTCTCTCTCTCTTTCTCTCTCTTTCTTTCTAACGGAAATAATAAAGATGTCAATTGGTCCATCTCTGGCTGGAACACAGGTAACATTATACACGTACGTATTTTATATTATGTGTTTGTTCTGAAGCAAAGATTGATTTAAAAAAATAATGATAATATTGATAAAAGTAATCAATGAAATTCGCCAATAACAACATTAGTTACAACCACAGTCATCGTCAACATCATCATTACAGAAAGAAAAAAAAGAAAGGTTGACAGAAAAAGGGAGAGACAGAGAGAGACAGAGAGAGAGAGAGAATAGAGAGAGAGAGAGAGAGAGAGACAGACAGACAAACAGACAGACACAGAGACAGAGACAGAGAGAACAGAGACAGAGAGAGCAGAGACAGACAGAGACAGACAGAGACAGACAGAGACAGAGAGACAGGAAAACAGAAAGAAAGAACCATAATTTGCATGTTTATATTGATAGACAAGCTTGACCCAAACTGCACAGAATTGTTACTACACACAGCTTCACTTAGTCAACAGTGAATATACAACTAAACATAAACTAATAAATACGACAGAACGGAACAATGTGTTGCGAGGAAACAATGTGGTACTCGTGACTGAAACTTACATTTGTGTATAATATATATGTGTCATGGTGATCAGTAAAAAACATGAAATCCCCTCATGCAAAATAATAGCAAACGGCACGACCTTGAAACAGGTTGATAAGTTTAAACAGATGGGAACGATCATTTCATCATACGGCAGATGCACATCAGAAATAGTCAGCAGAATCGGCCAAGCCAAAACAGCATTCAAAAAGATGAAAAGCATTCTTACCAATATATGCTATCAATTAACATCAGGAAGAGAGTTCTTGAATGTTATATAGAACCAATACTGTTGTACGGTTGTGAGGCGTGGACAGTCAACAAGCAAAGCCAGAACAAGACTTAGGCAGCTGAGATGTGGTTTCTAAGAAGGATGATGAGAGTCCATGGACAGCAAAGAAAACAAACGAGACAGTCTTGATGGAGGCAGACACAGGTAGGTCATTTATAAAGAAGATTAGGAAAAGACAGGCAACATTTAGAGGCCATTTTATGAGGAAAGGGGATTTGGAGCACCTGGTCACAATGGGAAAGCTGGAGGGAAAGAGAGCATCAGGTAGACCCAGGGAGAAAATGCTAGACGGACTTGCAGAGTGGCTGAAGACAAGAAGGGTGGAAGAGATGCTTGAGGCAACAAGAGATAGAGACAGATGGAAGTCCATGATCGCCAAAGCCATGCGCCAGGCACCTGACGATGATGAAATGTGTATTGAATATAACTGCTACTGAGACAAGAGACCACGGTTTCCCCATCCAGTAAGGATGGTGATAATGATGACAATTTAAATGACAATGGTTCTGTCAAATGACGTCATACACTGGAAGGTAAAGTTTGAACCCGTTTTCCAACGCTGGCAAAGTTTCACCATTGTCGTAATTTCGTATCAGTCAATCACAGGAAAAGACGAAAGAAAAAAGAAGAAGAAAACAATCAAGTATATTTCATCTAGGGCCAATGTTCATAATGAACATTTTAATGTTCTGGAACACAAACGATCTCGACGGATGGCGGGAAAAAATCTTTACAAGGGGCGCTACTTTTCATACAAAGCAAAATACATATTCAAACGAGTTCTTTCCCGTGGACCTAAAACTTGGCAGGCTCTCAGAGGTCACTTCAGTTTCATTTTATATATAATTTTACAACTTTATCATTGTAAGTGAACGTTTCGCGGTGCGTGCGTGCTTGCGTGCGGTGCGTGCGTGTGCATGTGTGTGTGTGTGTGTGTGTGTGTGTGTGTGTGTGTGTGTGTGTGTGTGTGTGTGTGTGTGTGTGTGGTGTGTGTGTGTGTGTGTGTGTGTGTGTGTGTGTGTGTGTGAGTGCGTGTGTGTGTGAGTGCGTGTGTGTGTGTGTGTGCGTGCATAGATCTAGTCATCCATCCCTATTTAAAACACCTGCTACCAATAAAAAATGTCAAAGTAAATAAATCCTAAACAACCAATCAACCATCACATATTAAACAGATAAGGACATACACGAATAAAGTAAGTAATTAAATATACAAATGAACAAACAAAGAAATGAATGAATGAATGAATGAACAAACAAACGAACGAACGAATGAATGAATGAATGAATGAATGAATGAATGAATGAATGAATGAATGAATGAATGGGTAATGAATAGATAAACTGATAAATAATCCAACAAATAAACTGTCAAAATGAATAAATAGATGAATATATGAATAAATAGATAAATAAATAAATAAGTAGATAAATAAATAAATTAATTAATAAACTGTCCAAAAACTTAACTGGTTTCTTAAACAAATTAATCAATTAACTGAATGATGCACTGACTGATTGATTGAAATGTTTCGTTGCTTGGTTTAATGATGCAACTGATTCCTTTTCTCACACTGGACAGGGCAGCAGGGAAGTTTCAGTCTTTCTCTCCTAATTTTTGTATCTGTGTTTGTTTGTTTGTGATCTTACATTTGACAAAGGCCAGTTGGCCAAAAGTTTGTGCCTGTCTTGTCTTGTTGTATTAAATAAGCGTTCTTATTCTTTTTTCGTGTTGTTTTCTGGTTCCTAGCTGATTTAATGTTATTAGAACCAAGAATCCAGTATGACTCATTTACTGACTGGGATTTATTCAAATGTTTATTGCTGAATCGATATAATTAATGAACATAAACAAAGAAACTCTGTGAGACAGATCTTTCAGCAAACTTGGTAACAAAATACATCACAGAATTATACAGGAACAAAAGGATACGAAAAAGATGCTAATGAACTATTCAGAATTTCCTGTTGACCTTTAGGTTCTCCACAGCGAACGTATATTATGATAGGATCACAAAGCAAGTAACGATCATTTCGCTTTGTGAAAGCTCCTCAGACTTGCTGAGAGCATGGATATCAGTTGAAGAGGGATAGCAACAAATAATGAGATTTCCAACCCCAAACTACGTAAGCCTATCTCTTATGATATCACGTGAGAAACTGAATGATTAGAGATTGATTTTTTTTTCATTTTATTTAGTTGTTGTTTTATTGTTTTGTTATATTTTGTTTTATTAGATTTTATTGATTTTATTTCATTTCATTTTACTTTATTTTCTTCTCTGTTCTTTTTTTATTTTCCATTTTATTTCATTAATTTTATTTCATTTGATTTCATTGTAGTTTAGTTCAATTTTTCTATGTTCATTTCATTTTACTGCTTTTATTTGTTTGTTTCTTTCTTTGTTTCTTTGTTTCTTTCTTTGTGTGTGTGTCTCTGTTTGTTTGCTTGTTTCTTTGTTTGTTTCTTTGTGTGCGTGTACGTTTGTGTGTGTGTGTGTGTGTGTTTTGTTTGTTTTCTTGCTTGTTTTTTGTTTGTTTGCTTTTGTTTTGTTTATTTGTTTGTTTGTTTTTTCTCTACTACACGTTTTCTTAGTTACACGTTGTTCAGCCCGTGCTATGTAGGCATTGTGTAGCTGAACAGCCCTCA
>CM060306.1:68914870-68934870 GCA_030674185.1 Monoplex corrugatus | reverse complement strand
ATGCTGGTGGACAAGGTGCAGGAGTCAAAAGGTTAAACTGTCACTGTGAAGGCCAGCAGAATGCAACAGAAACCTGACTGGAACTCACAGGCATTAATCAGTCCTGAAGGTATTATTCAGATATTTGCTAGGGTATCATTACAGAAAGGGACAGTTGCTCTGTACGACTCAAGGCGTGACTTCAACAATGGCAAAGGTGTAGGTACAAAAAGCGATGTGCTGCTATAAACTCTGTGCATTCATCCCTCTCCTCACAGGTATTCCCGTTTATAGCACGTGTCATTTGGTAAGTTCTACCGTCTGTTTGTCTGTCTCTCTGTCTGTCTGTCTGTCAGTGCTTGTGTCTGTGTCTGGCTGTGTCTAGGTGGCTGGCTGAGAGAGACAGACAGACAGACAGAGACAGAGAGAGCGCAAAAGAGACAGACAGACAGACAGAGACAGAGAGAGCGCAAAAGAGAGAGAGAAAGAGAGAGAGAGAGCAAGAGAGAGAGAGAGAGAAAGAGAGAGAGAGATGGGGGATGGGGGTGGCTGCTATCATTCTTGTAGTTGTTCTTGTTCTTGTTGTTTCTCTTCCTGGTTTGGGGAATGGATGATGAGGAAGGTGTGGTAAGTACCAGCACCTCTCTGTCTGCGGAATGCCATGTTTGTCTGGGATGGAGACTAGGATAGACTGGCTGGTTGTTGCTGCAGCTGTCAACAATCTTCATCACTGAGGGCCACACCACACCACTCCATTCCACCCACTCTGCTTCTATGGCACCCGCTTCGTGTACAGAGAAATCAAATGCTATATTTCATTGTAATTGTAGATCATTTTTGTATAGCGTTATTCTCCAAACTGTATGGACTCATTGCACATTTGGCCTTCGCGTAATCAGTCTTTTAATTCTATTATAGTTTTGTTGTTGTTGTTGTTGGTGGTGTGTGTTGTTGTTGTTGTTCTTGTTGTTTTAAGTGTGTGTTTTTTAGCTTGGAAAACTCAAGCTGTCAGGTGACCTGACTACACTCGACTATGTTGTTGCCAGTCTGCATGTCGCTGGCGTGAATGCTAGGTGTTTAGCTTTCATGATTCCATAAACCAGCCACGGACGTGACTTTCAAGCTCCTGAACGTGCGTATCTGATATTTATACTGCACATACACACAAAGAGAGTTCAAGCACTGGCAGGTCTGCACACATGTTGACTTGGGATATCTACACATTACTTTTCTCCATCCTTTACCCACTGGGTGGAGGTATCTTAACCCTTTGACTCCCGCACCCTGTCCACCAGCACCCTGCATTGTCAACCTTGCTAGCAAAACAAAAAGTACTTAACCCTTTGACTTCCTCACCTATCCACCAAATTCCTGAAGGAAGTTGGTAAGATAAGGTGAGGGAGTCAAAGGGTTAAGTATTGTAGTTGGTGGATATGGTGCGGGAGTCAGGGGGTTAACTGATTAAACCCAGGACCTTCTCACTGGAAGTCCGACATTAACCCACTTGACTATCGCATCCAATTTGTTTGTTTGTTTGTTTGTTTGTTTTTTGTTTTGTTTTATTTTTTGTTTTTTTTTGGTGTATGTGTGTGTTGTTTTTGTTTGTTTTTTGCCACATGTATCATGCACACAACACATCTTCATTTCTACCTCACTGCATCTATGGCACTATTTTTGTGACCATAAATCGGATTTCTTTTTTTCTGTCAGAAAAGTAGACCATACAGGTTTATTTAACCATACGTATTGTATTATTGTATACATGTTACCTCATTCTTCCTCCTCTGTATTCATGGTGTACGTTTTGTGCAAGAAAATTAAGTGAAATGATTCAATCCATACATATCATTCTACTCTTCTCATTCCTGTGTCGTCATTTTTCATATCATGAGAAAAAGACACATTACCTGCCTATCTATCTGTTACATGTCTGCTGTCTGTCTGCCTGTCTGTCTGTCTGTCTTTCTCTCTCAGTCTGTCTCTGCCTCTCCCTCTGTCTCTCTGTCTCATTGTCTCTCTTTGTCTCTGTCTCTGTTTCTCTTCTCTGTTTCTCTCTCTGTTTCTCTCTCTCTCTCTCTCTCTCTCTCTCTCTCTCTCTCTCCTCTCTCTCTCTCTCTCTCTCTCTAAGGACATAAGATTTTTGTTCATCAATAAGATATATAGCAAGAAGAAGATAAAAGATGTCCAATCACCTCAAGCTCATTGGGAAGTAAAGAGTTAATACTCACTTGTTTAAGTCAACATACTGCCAAGGAAGCACGATCTAATTTCTTTGATTGTTTACCTTCCCCACCACTGCGTATTGCCATGTTCCCGTTCACAGATAGTTGGCTTTGAGGCCACATGCATGCAACGATTTATTGACACAGGCTTGAACTCGTGCAGTTAGACTGGAAATGGGTGGTTCTTCTTACCTACTAACTCAGAACTCAGATGGTGGGGGTGATTGCAATAAAGAAACATCTAGAATGAATGCACTGTTTTCTCTTATGCCTTTTGTTTTCAACGCTTAAGGTTGTGTGTAGGCTCAAAAAATCTGTCAAAACAATCACAATACAATTTTTGGTGGGAAAATATAGAATCATCTGAATAAGAAGAACCCCTCTTAAACAAAACTCCAAACCCCAGTGTTACTTTTCCAATGTAGTTGACTGACCTGTCAGCATCAACTTCCCATGGACTGTTGGAATATGACATATCATTATCTCAACGCTGTGCCTTCATCTCAGCTGACATACGGGAGAAATGTGTTTTCTTTTCTTCATGTTGATATCTCTTCCTGTTTTTTGTTGTGTTTTTATCGCTTTGTTTTTGTTTTTGTTCATGTTTGTTTATTTTTGTTTGTTTATCATTCTTAGTGGTGTCAAATAGAGAGAGAGGGAAAGAGAAAGCCAGAGAGAAGAGAGACAGAGATAGGAGATAGGAAACAGGAAAAGGATGCGAGTGTTGGGTTGTTGTGTTGTTGCCGTTGTAGACCTTATTGTCGTTGTTCTTGTTGGCGGCGGAATTTTCTGTTCTTGATTGTGGTTGGGGAGTGGTGACGAGGAAAGCTGTGCTAAATGCCAGCACCTCTCAGTCTCTGGAATGCGATGTCTGTCTGGAATGGAAACTTAGGACAGACTAGCTGGTTGTTGCTACAGCTGTCAGCAATCTTTATCACCGAGGGCCACACTACTCCATTCCACCCCCACTCTCTGCTTTCTATGCTTTCCTTTTTGTGTCGAGAAAAGTACATGATGTGCTTTAGCCCTATGTATCGTTCACCCACCACTCTCTCTATACATTCCAGCTTTGCTTCCACCTATTGCGTTCTTTGCTTGTCTGAACGAGATAATGGTCAAATTAGTAGTAAACCACGCTTGTACTAGTATAGCAGTGTTTTCTTCACTCATCTGGATTCATTGCTTACAGGGTTTTTTTTAACATTCTCATCATGGTCACACCGCCTCAGTCTGCATTTTTTCAGGCATCCAGTTATATTTTCCATTGCTTCTTGGTAACATGATTACATCACTGCATGTGAAGTTTGTTTATGTACATCTTTGCCAATATGCATTTCTAAACATTACTGTATCCGCGTCTGCCTATTTGTCTGTTTGACTGTCTGCCTGCCTGCTCGTGGATAACGTTGTTCGCGAACTTGAGTAGAATTCTATATCATTATGGACGAACCAACGTAGAATGCATAAAAATGCAGGATACATTGGCAGGAATAGCAAAGCTTTTTATGGGCAGAGACATCAAAGAGAAGACGAAATCAGAAGAAGAAAATTAGACTCTCTCTTCATCTCTCTTCTCTCCTCTCTCTCTCCCCTCTCTCTCTCTCTCTCTCTCTCTCTCTCTTCTTTCTCTCCGTCTCTCTCTCTCTCTCTCTCTCTCTCTTTTCTCTTATAAACACACACGCGCACGCACGTGCATACACACAGACACACACACAAACACACACGCACGCTCTCCCACACATACATACACAAATTAGAGAAATAAAACAAAATATGTAAAATTATGGAAAAGATGAAAAAGAAATAATTAAAAAGTAATAAAGGAAAAAGACAGAAAAGAGACATTAAAATGAGTGGAAAAAATAATAGGAAAAGAAAAAAAATGATGATGGTGATGATGATGACGATGATGACAACGACGACGAAGAAGAAGAGAAGAAGAAGAAGAAGAAAGAAGAAGAAGAAGAAGAAGAAGAAGAAGACGAAGAAGAAGAAGAAGAAGAAAAAGAAGATAAAGAAGAAGAGCAACATTAACAAGATAAAAAGAAGAAAAAGAAGAAGAGCAATATTAACAACATTAATACCAAAACTTAAAAAGAAAGAACAAGAGCAATATAACATAACACCACCAACAAAACAACAATAGAAAAGCAAAGTGAGCAAACAAAACACAAACTCAAATAAGATGCATGACCTACTGTGTCGCAGATAACAAAGACGTGTGACTGACTTATGTGCAATGCTATGATCCAATGGAAATAAGATAACTGATACACCCCCTCCCTCCACGGGTTAAAAAAAAAAGACAAAAAGACAGAAAGAAGGCGGAGAAGTAGGAGAAACCAAAGTATGACGGTGGTGGGGTGGGAGAAAGGTGTAAGGGAAGGTGGAAGAGTTGTTGTGAAAATCACAAGTTCAAATGTCATGACCCATTTACTTGACACAACTGCGCAAATCTGTCCTATATCACGATGTTTTGGTAGTAAGAACCTGTTCAAATCAGTCCTTGTATTCTCGTTACATTTCTATGAAGGTTGTGAAACTGAGGTTTTGTTTCACTTCTATCTATCTATCTCTTATCGATCGATCTTCTATCTTTTCTTATCTTTTTTTTTTCTTTACTTCTTTTCTTATCTTTTTTTTTCTTTACCTTCTTTTCTTTTATTCGTTTGAAGTATGAAGTTTGCTCTTAAGGATTTCATCGCATCGAACAATTCCACTTGCGCTCCACCCAAAATCTACCAGCAGTTATCTGGCAAACTTCCTGAGGCTGCGCAAAACCCAACGATCTGGCAAGGATTTGAGGGGAGGGGGGGAACCTATGAAGCACTGAATTGACACCTCCAGAACGACAGAAATATCTCAGGAACCTTTTGTGTGGCAACAGATGCATTGAGACAGAGTTTATGGATCAGCAGCATGGACCTGTAAAGAAGGGACAAACACCACACCTCAGAAGCAGGTACTCACACATACAAAAATAACGTCAATCCCCAAGGGTCCATCATTTAACTTTTCGGAATTGGACACAGAAAAGTAGACAAACCTATAATGACTGACAAGTGACTGTAAGTAGGCATTGAGACAGAGTTGATGGAACAGTACCGTGGAGCTGTCAAGTGTGGACAAACACCACTGGCCGGAAGAGAGTACTCACACATACAAAAACAATGTCAATCACCAAGGGTCCATCATTCAACTTTTCAGAGTTAGACACGGAAAAATAGACAAGTCTACAATAGCTGACAGGTGACAGTCAACGGGCATTGGGACATATTTGATAGATCTGTGCTATGGATCCGTCAAGTATGGACTAACACCACAAGCCCGAAGTTGTACGCAAAATTAAAGAATCAGGGCAATCGTCAATAGTTCATTGTTCAAATTTTCGGAGCTAGGCACAGCAAAGTGGACAATCTGTAATGGCTGACATGTGGCAGTAACTTCAGTGTCCACAATTTACTTCTGGAAATGTTGTATTAAATGGACTAGAGTAGCATAAATATAGCCACCATGCTACGGTCTCTGTTTGAGTTACATAATTTGTTTCAAGTCAGGCTTTATGGATAAGACAGTTCGCTGAAAGGCGGACACATTAACGATCAGAGAGAAAACATCCTAAATTGAACCCCCCTTCTATAAAGGCCAGGCAGCCAGTCCTCCAAGTTAATCACCATCCCAACTGTCTTAGGGATATGTGACCTACATATTCATGTTGACCGTTTGTTAGATAGTAATGATAGAGTTAGACGTAAAGATAATATTGCATGTGGAATGATAAAGAATAAGAATAAACCAAAGTAAAATTCATGCCCTAATGTTGCGGATTGATGTGAGAATATTTTCTAATCATGAAGTCTGAGAGTTTTTCTTCTTCTCGTCTGAACCGTGCATGCGTGTAGCTTGACTCGTGTCTTCTCACTTTTCTCCTATTTCCTAGATTTGTTGACTTGATTGTGTGGTATGAAACAAAAACATCGCAAATGCTAGAATACGTTTAGAAATGTCCAAATTGGGAAGGTCATCAGTGTCTACTGCTTGATGGAAATTAATTTAATTGGTGGATGAAATTGTACTTGATTGAAGCAGTCACATGTGATCTTTAGATACCTCACACGTTGTTGAGGCCTTAACCATAAGTAGACGTCATTGTTATTGGACGCACTAAAGGTCAAGAAACCAATCATTGACTGTGTGATAGAACCATCAAGATGGGCAGAGAACAGCCCAGTTTTTAATGTTAAGGCTGGGACTGCACTCGATATATAAGACCTTGAGTCCAGACAATGTTTGTTTCTTTCTTTCTCCGCTTCTTCCTCTTTGACACTCTTTCTCTGCTTCTTCCTCTTTTTCTTTTAATTTCTTGTGGGCTTTTCACAACAGCGCCTGTTTAGGGCGTGGAAGTCAGACAGCTAGTGTTACTTTTTTCTGGGTCTTTGTTTGTTTGTTGTTGTTGATGTTGTTGTTTTGTTTTGTTGTTTGTTTGTTGTTTGTTTGTTGTTGTTGATGTTGTTGTTTTGTTTTGTTGTTTGTTTGTTGTTTGTTTGTTGTTCGTTTGTTTTCTGCACGTTCTGTGGTGTGACCTAAATTCTAGATTAAACGAGTTATGCACAAAAGACAACCACAATCCTCAAAAGAGGGGGAGAGTAAGAGAGAGACAGATACAAAGAGAGAGAGAGAGAGAGAGTGAGAGACAGAGAGAGAAAAGAAGAGACAGAAATTTAGAGAGAGAGAGAGAGAAGGACAGACAGACAGACATATACACAAAAAGGCAGATAGGCAGACAGACAGACAAGGAAAAGAGACGCAGCAGACAGACAGAAAGATAGAGAGACAAGCGGAGATGGAGAAAGACAGATAGAAGGACAGAGTGAGAGATGTCATTTGTTTAAGCACTTACGGTGCTGATGCTGATATCATTCTATGTGCCTGCCAGTCTTGAAAGGTTTCTCATATGCAACGTCTTTTTTTTTCTTTCATTTATTCATTCATTCATCACTCCTTTTTTCTGTCTTACATGTCAACATTGTGCTAATAGAGACCATCGATTGGATTTTCTCTGCTTTTTTTTTCTTTGTTTGTCTGTTTGTTTCATTGACATGACATAGTTTTTCGAGTTATGACTTGCTTTCGGTAATACCATCGCGCACAATGTTTTATCTTTATCAGGTAGAAGGTAGAAAGAAACTCTAGGGAGAGCTAGACAACAGAAGGTCTTCAGAGAAGTAACCCCCTTTAGACAAGTGTTTCGGCCCTGAATTCCTTACACTCTCGGGGGGCCGGGCCACATCCAGGTCATGACTCCTGGATGCCCTTCTGCTGTTGTCTTTTTCTTTTTTTTTTTTTTTTTTTTTTTTTTTTTTATTTTTAAAATTTTCCCACGCCGGGGATCGAACCTGGGCGATTCTGCGCTTCAGAACTGCGGTACGCGGTTTTACCAATGTGCTAACGGGGCACACATCATCTGTAGGGAATTTAATCCTTATGAAGTTCACTTTTTTCGTTCCTCCTTGCCCAGATCCAGCTTGAGCTCCTTTCTGCTGCCTCTGCCATCGCTTTAAGGGCTCTAGTCCTCTTCTTCCCAGAAATGGCGAGTTGTTTCATGAGATCATAAGCGGAGGTGCCCACAAACCCTCTTGCCCCGACCTCTATGGCGAAGATTTTGACCCGCAGACCTGCTTTCTTCAGGGTGCTGGCAAGACCGGCGTATTTTTCGGTCTTGTAGATATGTGCTTCTTCCATTCTGCTTTCGTATGGCACAGTGAGTTCTATCAGAATCACTTGTTTCGAGGAGTCAGAGTGGAGAGCGATGTCTGGTCTCATGCCTGTCTTGCTGATGACATCTGGGTAATTTCTCCACTCTGGGAGGTCTGCTGTACACTCCCAGTCGACTGCTCCATCCAGAAGACCCTTTGGCAATGTGCTGGTTGTCATAGCACTTTCGGGCCAGACCTGTTTCCCTCCTGCTTTGTAGAACGTTGTCATAGCAATTGGTGCGTTTGGGGTCATGGTTTTTTCGCTAACCACATCTGTGATCACTTTCAGAACTTGGTTGTGCCTCCATGTATACCTTCCTTGGGCTAGCGCTACTTTGCAAGAGCTTAGGACATGTTCCACTGTTTGTTTCTTCTGACAGAGCGGACATGCTGGGTCGTCTGCTTTCCCCCATTTCACTAAGTTTGCATTCGAGGGGAGCAGGTCATATACAGATCTGAGGAGGAAGCTTATCCTTAGAGGAGCCATGTGCCACATATCGTTCCAGCTGAGACTTCTTTGGAGTGCACTGTCCCATGTTGTCCATTGCCCCTGTTGACCTTGCTGGACTGCCTTCTGCACTCTTTTGACATCTTCTTCTTCCTTCAACTCCTGTATGATCATGTCTCTTTTTTCCTTCCCTTTGGCTTTGGACCACCACTGCATTTTTGTTGCTCCCAGTCCCTGTCTGTTGGTTTGCGTGTGTCCAATTATTTCTTTGATGCTGAGGTTTCTCTTGGCATTGTTTACAGCCTCTTGGACTTTCCACTTTCTGCCAGTTCTCAGCTTTGGATGAACTGATCTCACGATATTGTCTTCCGATTCCTCCAGCATGCTCAACAGTCTTGCTTTTCCAACTTTGTATTCCTCCACTATGGATTTGAGAGGTAGCTTCAGCATTGCTTGACGACAGTAGAATGCAACATCAGTGAGACCAGGTGGGACACCGAGCCATTTTCTTGTGTATTTGTTGATTTTGGCTTCCATTGCTTCGACTGTGCTGGTGCAAATGTCATAGATTAGCAGTGGCCACAGCAGCTTTGGTATCAGCATGAACTGTAGACACCAGACTTTGTATTTGCCTGGCAGTCCGCAGTTATCTATTTTCTTCAGGCCTTCTTCTGCTGTTTGCTTGGTTTCACATCCCCTTTGTGTGTCTTTCAGGGAGTCATCATACCATCTTCCGAGACTTTTTACTGGCTCTTCTGTGACAGTGGGGATGGCTTGGTTGGCTACCATGAATTTGACTGAATCTGCCACTTTTCCTTTTCGCAGTGAGAGACTTCGGGATTTCTTAGGTTTGAACCTCATTCTTGAAGAGGCCACCAGCTCATCCAGCTGCTTTAAGATTTGGTGTGTCTCTTCCTCATCCGTGGACAAGACTGTTGTGTCATCCATGAAAGCTTTCAGAGGAGGCATCTGGTATCCATCTCCCAGATTCACTGGACCTGAACTCTTCATTGCAGCTTTCAAGATGACTTCCATTGTCAACACGAACAGTATGGGAGAGATTGCACAGCCCATTGCAATGCCCACCTCTAGGTCTATCCAGTCCGTGGTGTATTCTTTGGTAGAGAACCGCATTGAGAACCCTTGGAAATACTTCCTCAGCATTGTTCGGATGTTTTCTGGGATGTGATACATTTCAAGAGCCAGCTGGATCATATCGTGTGGAACTGATCCATATGCATTCGCCAGATCAAGCCAAACTACGTCAATGTTTCTCTTCTCTGTTCTTGCTTTTTGGATGGCATCCCAAATCAACGTGGCATGTTCCAAGCATCCAGGCATTCCTGGTATGCCTCCCTTTTGGACTGACATATCCAGATACTTGTTTTCAGTCAGGTATTTTGTCAATCTTGCTGCCATAACAGAGAAGAAGATTTTCCCCTCGACGTTCAGAAGTGATATTGGCCTGAACTGATTGATGCTGCTGGAGTTCTGCTCCTTCGGAATGTACACTCCTTCAGCTCTCATCCATTGGTCGCTGATCTTCTGGTTCCTCCATGCTGATCGAATCATCTTGTGGAGCCACTCGAGCACTTTTGGGCATTTCTTGTAGAGCAGGTATGGTATTCCGTTTGGTCCAGGTGCTGACTTGGCTCTGGCTTTCTTTACTACGTTCTTCACTTCATCCAGTGTTGGTGGTTTGTTATTGAATTTTCCTTCTGGCGCTGCAGGCCAAACCAGATTCTGGATTTCAAGTGGTGCCTCGCGCTGAGAATCGGAATATGTTTCCCTGAGATGCTGCTCTAGGGTTTCCTTGCCCACTGTGAGAGTCCCTGATTTGGGTTGTTCAAACAGCTTTCTTGAAAAGTCAAAGGGATCTTTGAAGAAACGATCTTGAGTCTTTTTCTTTTTGCTCTTTCTTCGCCTTGCTGATTCCACTTTGCTGAGAGCATTGTGTTTGGCCTTCAGATCTTTCCAGAGTTCCAGGAGCCCTTGCTTCTCGAATTCTGAGGCAGTTTTCATTCGCTTTTTAAGCTTCCTTTTCTCCCTCCGGATGCTCTCCATCTGTTGCTGTCTTCTGGATTTCTGGGGAGGCGTTTTTGTCTTTGGCTGCTTCACTCCATAAGTGTCCCTGCAGATAGAGTATATGATGTCTCCGTATGTGTCAAGTTTGTGTTCCAGCGTACTGTTCCCTATTAGCGCATTCAGCTTAAGGACAAGTTCCTCATCTAATTTCTCCCATTGTTCTTTTGCACCGGCAGGCGGCAAATTGAGTTTTCCACGTTTGGCGTTAAGAGCTTGTGCAAAATCCGCATCAGAACCGTCAGCGTGGATGTCCTTGGCACTATGGTTTAATTCCTGGCCTTGGTCATCCAACGTCTCACCTGCTATCGCAGTGCGCTGCTGCTGGTTCGTATGTGTCTTCAAACAGCCCATTTTTGTCCTGTGGATCTTCATGCCGCGTTTGGTGGTGAATCTCCTTCCACACGCACACGGAAATTCCAACTGGTCATTAATCATGGTCCGTTGTGCGTTTCCAGTCGTGATGGAGTCAGTGCCGATGGATTCATCATTCTCTCCCCCTTTCGGTGAATCCTGGGAGCATCTTTCATTTGAAAAACTCGTGGCATGTTATCAAAGGCAAGGTGGGAAGCCAACCCACAAAGCCCGCAGATCTAGTCTTTCCCAGTGTCCTTCGGTCTTTCCCGAATGTCCTCCGAACTATTCCCGGAAGTCAATGGACTGACCATGTGCAGGTAGAAAGAAACTCTAGGGAGAGCTAGACAACAGAAGGTCTTCAGAGAAGTAACCCCTTTAGACAAGTGTTTCGGCCCTGAATTCCTTACACTCTCGGGGGGCCGGGCCACATCCAGGTCATGACTCCTGGATGCCCTTCTGCTGTTGTCTTTTTCTTTTTTTTTTTTTTTTTTTTTATTTTTTTTTTATTTTTAAAATTTTCCCACGCCGGGGATCGAACCTGGGCGATTCTGCGCTTCAGAACTGCGGTACGCGGTTTTACCAATGTGCTAACGGGGCACACATCATCTGTAGGGAATTTAATCCTTATGAAGTTCACTTTTTTCGTTCCTCCTTGCCCAGATCCAGCTTGAGCTCCTTTCTGCTGCCTCTGCCATCGCTTTAAGGGCTCTAGTCCTCTTCTTCCCAGAAATGGCGAGTTGTTTCATGAGATCATAAGCGGAGGTGCCCACAAACCCTCTTGCCCCGACCTCTATGGCGAAGATTTTGACCCGCAGACCTGCTTTCTTCAGGGTGCTGGCAAGACCGGCGTATTTTTCGGTCTTGTAGATATGTGCTTCTTCCATTCTGCTTTCGTATGGCACAGTGAGTTCTATCAGAATCACTTGTTTCGAGGAGTCAGAGTGGAGAGCGATGTCTGGTCTCATGCCTGTCTTGCTGATGACATCTGGGTAATTTCTCCACTCTGGGAGGTCTGCTGTACACTCCCAGTCGACTGCTCCATCCAGAAGACCCTTTGGCAATGTGCTGGTTGTCATAGCACTTTCGGGCCAGACCTGTTTCCCTCCTGCTTTGTAGAACGTTGTCATAGCAATTGGTGCGTTTGGGGTCATGGTTTTTTCGCTAACCACATCTGTGATCACTTTCAGAACTTGGTTGTGCCTCCATGTATACCTTCCTTGGGCTAGCGCTACTTTGCAAGAGCTTAGGACATGTTCCACTGTTTGTTTCTTCTGACAGAGCGGACATGCTGGGTCGTCTGCTTTCCCCCATTTCACTAAGTTTGCATTCGAGGGGAGCAGGTCATATACAGATCTGAGGAGGAAGCTTATCCTTAGAGGAGCCATGTGCCACATATCGTTCCAGCTGAGACTTCTTTGGAGTGCACTGTCCCATGTTGTCCATTGCCCCTGTTGACCTTGCTGGACTGCCTTCTGCACTCTTTTGACATCTTCTTCTTCCTTCAACTCCTGTATGATCATGTCTCTTTTTTCCTTCCCTTTGGCTTTGGACCACCACTGCATTTTTGTTGCTCCCAGTCCCTGTCTGTTGGTTTGCGTGTGTCCAATTATTTCTTTGATGCTGAGGTTTCTCTTGGCATTGTTTACAGCCTCTTGGACTTTCCACTTTCTGCCAGTTCTCAGCTTTGGATGAACTGATCTCACGATATTGTCTTCCGATTCCTCCAGCATGCTCAACAGTCTTGCTTTTCCAACTTTGTATTCCTCCACTATGGATTTGAGAGGTAGCTTCAGCATTGCTTGACGACAGTAGAATGCAACATCAGTGAGACCAGGTGGGACACCGAGCCATTTTCTTGTGTATTTGTTGATTTTGGCTTCCATTGCTTCGACTGTGCTGGTGCAAATGTCATAGATTAGCAGTGGCCACAGCAGCTTTGGTATCAGCATGAACTGTAGACACCAGACTTTGTATTTGCCTGGCAGTCCGCAGTTATCTATTTTCTTCAGGCCTTCTTCTGCTGTTTGCTTGGTTTCACATCCCCTTTGTGTGTCTTTCAGGGAGTCATCATACCATCTTCCGAGACTTTTTACTGGCTCTTCTGTGACAGTGGGGATGGCTTGGTTGGCTACCATGAATTTGACTGAATCTGCCACTTTTCCTTTTCGCAGTGAGAGACTTCGGGATTTCTTAGGTTTGAACCTCATTCTTGAAGAGGCCACCAGCTCATCCAGCTGCTTTAAGATTTGGTGTGTCTCTTCCTCATCCGTGGACAAGACTGTTGTGTCATCCATGAAAGCTTTCAGAGGAGGCATCTGGTATCCATCTCCCAGATTCACTGGACCTGAACTCTTCATTGCAGCTTTCAAGATGACTTCCATTGTCAACACGAACAGTATGGGAGAGATTGCACAGCCCATTGCAATGCCCACCTCTAGGTCTATCCAGTCCGTGGTGTATTCTTTGGTAGAGAACCGCATTGAGAACCCTTGGAAATACTTCCTCAGCATTGTTCGGATGTTTTCTGGGATGTGATACATTTCAAGAGCCAGCTGGATCATATCGTGTGGAACTGATCCATATGCATTCGCCAGATCAAGCCAAACTACGTCAATGTTTCTCTTCTCTGTTCTTGCTTTTTGGATGGCATCCCAAATCAACGTGGCATGTTCCAAGCATCCAGGCATTCCTGGTATGCCTCCCTTTTGGACTGACATATCCAGATACTTGTTTTCAGTCAGGTATTTTGTCAATCTTGCTGCCATAACAGAGAAGAAGATTTTCCCCTCGACGTTCAGAAGTGATATTGGCCTGAACTGATTGATGCTGCTGGAGTTCTGCTCCTTCGGAATGTACACTCCTTCAGCTCTCATCCATTGGTCGCTGATCTTCTGGTTCCTCCATGCTGATCGAATCATCTTGTGGAGCCACTCGAGCACTTTTGGGCATTTCTTGTAGAGCAGGTATGGTATTCCGTTTGGTCCAGGTGCTGACTTGGCTCTGGCTTTCTTTACTACGTTCTTCACTTCATCCAGTGTTGGTGGTTTGTTATTGAATTTTCCTTCTGGCGCTGCAGGCCAAACCAGATTCTGGATTTCAAGTGGTGCCTCGCGCTGAGAATCGGAATATGTTTCCCTGAGATGCTGCTCTAGGGTTTCCTTGCCCACTGTGAGAGTCCCTGATTTGGGTTGTTCAAACAGCTTTCTTGAAAAGTCAAAGGGATCTTTGAAGAAACGATCTTGAGTCTTTTTCTTTTTGCTCTTTCTTCGCCTTGCTGATTCCACTTTGCTGAGAGCATTGTGTTTGGCCTTCAGATCTTTCCAGAGTTCCAGGAGCCCTTGCTTCTCGAATTCTGAGGCAGTTTTCATTCGCTTTTTAAGCTTCCTTTTCTCCCTCCGGATGCTCTCCATCTGTTGCTGTCTTCTGGATTTCTGGGGAGGCGTTTTTGTCTTTGGCTGCTTCACTCCATAAGTGTCCCTGCAGATAGAGTATATGATGTCTCCGTATGTGTCAAGTTTGTGTTCCAGCGTACTGTTCCCTATTAGCGCATTCAGCTTAAGGACAAGTTCCTCATCTAATTTCTCCCATTGTTCTTTTGCACCGGCAGGCGGCAAATTGAGTTTTCCACGTTTGGCGTTAAGAGCTTGTGCAAAATCCGCATCAGAACCGTCAGCGTGGATGTCCTTGGCACTATGGTTTAATTCCTGGCCTTGGTCATCCAACGTCTCACCTGCTATCGCAGTGCGCTGCTGCTGGTTCGTATGTGTCTTCAAACAGCCCATTTTTGTCCTGTGGATCTTCATGCCGCGTTTGGTGGTGAATCTCCTTCCACACGCACACGGAAATTCCAACTGGTCATTAATCATGGTCCGTTGTGCGTTTCCAGTCGTGATGGAGTCAGTGCCGATGGATTCATCATTCTCTCCCCCTTTCGGTGAATCCTGGGAGCATCTTTCATTTGAAAAACTCGTGGCATGTTATCAAAGGCAAGGTGGGAAGCCAACCCACAAAGCCCGCAGATCTAGTCTTTCCCAGTGTCCTTCGGTCTTTCCCGAATGTCCTCCGAACTATTCCCGGAAGTCAATGGACTGACCATGTGCAGGTAGAAAGAAACTCTAGGGAGAGCTAGACAACAGAAGGTCTTCAGAGAAGTAACCCCCTTTAGACAAGTGTTTCGGCCCTGAATTCCTTACACTCTCGGGGGGCCGGGCCACATCCAGGTCATGACTCCTGGATGCCCTTCTGCTGTTGTCTTTTTCTTTTTTTTTTTTTTTTTTTTTTATTTTTTTTTTTTTTTTAAAATTTTCCCACGCCGGGGATCGAACCTGGGCGATTCTGCGCTTCAGAACTGCGGTACGCGGTTTTACCAATGTGCTAACGGGGCACACATCATCTGTAGGGAATTTAATCCTTATGAAGTTCACTTTTTTCGTTCCTCCTTGCCCAGATCCAGCTTGAGCTCCTTTCTGCTGCCTCTGCCATCGCTTTAAGGGCTCTAGTCCTCTTCTTCCCAGAAATGGCGAGTTGTTTCATGAGATCATAAGCGGAGGTGCCCACAAACCCTCTTGCCCCGACCTCTATGGCGAAGATTTTGACCCGCAGACCTGCTTTCTTCAGGGTGCTGGCAAGACCGGCGTATTTTTCGGTCTTGTAGATATGTGCTTCTTCCATTCTGCTTTCGTATGGCACAGTGAGTTCTATCAGAATCACTTGTTTCGAGGAGTCAGAGTGGAGAGCGATGTCTGGTCTCATGCCTGTCTTGCTGATGACATCTGGGTAATTTCTCCACTCTGGGAGGTCTGCTGTACACTCCCAGTCGACTGCTCCATCCAGAAGACCCTTTGGCAATGTGCTGGTTGTCATAGCACTTTCGGGCCAGACCTGTTTCCCTCCTGCTTTGTAGAACGTTGTCATAGCAATTGGTGCGTTTGGGGTCATGGTTTTTTCGCTAACCACATCTGTGATCACTTTCAGAACTTGGTTGTGCCTCCATGTATACCTTCCTTGGGCTAGCGCTACTTTGCAAGAGCTTAGGACATGTTCCACTGTTTGTTTCTTCTGACAGAGCGGACATGCTGGGTCGTCTGCTTTCCCCCATTTCACTAAGTTTGCATTCGAGGGGAGCAGGTCATATACAGATCTGAGGAGGAAGCTTATCCTTAGAGGAGCCATGTGCCACATATCGTTCCAGCTGAGACTTCTTTGGAGTGCACTGTCCCATGTTGTCCATTGCCCCTGTTGACCTTGCTGGACTGCCTTCTGCACTCTTTTGACATCTTCTTCTTCCTTCAACTCCTGTATGATCATGTCTCTTTTTTCCTTCCCTTTGGCTTTGGACCACCACTGCATTTTTGTTGCTCCCAGTCCCTGTCTGTTGGTTTGCGTGTGTCCAATTATTTCTTTGATGCTGAGGTTTCTCTTGGCATTGTTTACAGCCTCTTGGACTTTCCACTTTCTGCCAGTTCTCAGCTTTGGATGAACTGATCTCACGATATTGTCTTCCGATTCCTCCAGCATGCTCAACAGTCTTGCTTTTCCAACTTTGTATTCCTCCACTATGGATTTGAGAGGTAGCTTCAGCATTGCTTGACGACAGTAGAATGCAACATCAGTGAGACCAGGTGGGACACCGAGCCATTTTCTTGTGTATTTGTTGATTTTGGCTTCCATTGCTTCGACTGTGCTGGTGCAAATGTCATAGATTAGCAGTGGCCACAGCAGCTTTGGTATCAGCATGAACTGTAGACACCAGACTTTGTATTTGCCTGGCAGTCCGCAGTTATCTATTTTCTTCAGGCCTTCTTCTGCTGTTTGCTTGGTTTCACATCCCCTTTGTGTGTCTTTCAGGGAGTCATCATACCATCTTCCGAGACTTTTTACTGGCTCTTCTGTGACAGTGGGGATGGCTTGGTTGGCTACCATGAATTTGACTGAATCTGCCACTTTTCCTTTTCGCAGTGAGAGACTTCGGGATTTCTTAGGTTTGAACCTCATTCTTGAAGAGGCCACCAGCTCATCCAGCTGCTTTAAGATTTGGTGTGTCTCTTCCTCATCCGTGGACAAGACTGTTGTGTCATCCATGAAAGCTTTCAGAGGAGGCATCTGGTATCCATCTCCCAGATTCACTGGACCTGAACTCTTCATTGCAGCTTTCAAGATGACTTCCATTGTCAACACGAACAGTATGGGAGAGATTGCACAGCCCATTGCAATGCCCACCTCTAGGTCTATCCAGTCCGTGGTGTATTCTTTGGTAGAGAACCGCATTGAGAACCCTTGGAAATACTTCCTCAGCATTGTTCGGATGTTTTCTGGGATGTGATACATTTCAAGAGCCAGCTGGATCATATCGTGTGGAACTGATCCATATGCATTCGCCAGATCAAGCCAAACTACGTCAATGTTTCTCTTCTCTGTTCTTGCTTTTTGGATGGCATCCCAAATCAACGTGGCATGTTCCAAGCATCCAGGCATTCCTGGTATGCCTCCCTTTTGGACTGACATATCCAGATACTTGTTTTCAGTCAGGTATTTTGTCAATCTTGCTGCCATAACAGAGAAGAAGATTTTCCCCTCGACGTTCAGAAGTGATATTGGCCTGAACTGATTGATGCTGCTGGAGTTCTGCTCCTTCGGAATGTACACTCCTTCAGCTCTCATCCATTGGTCGCTGATCTTCTGGTTCCTCCATGCTGATCGAATCATCTTGTGGAGCCACTCGAGCACTTTTGGGCATTTCTTGTAGAGCAGGTATGGTATTCCGTTTGGTCCAGGTGCTGACTTGGCTCTGGCTTTCTTTACTACGTTCTTCACTTCATCCAGTGTTGGTGGTTTGTTATTGAATTTTCCTTCTGGCGCTGCAGGCCAAACCAGATTCTGGATTTCAAGTGGTGCCTCGCGCTGAGAATCGGAATATGTTTCCCTGAGATGCTGCTCTAGGGTTTCCTTGCCCACTGTGAGAGTCCCTGATTTGGGTTGTTCAAACAGCTTTCTTGAAAAGTCAAAGGGATCTTTGAAGAAACGATCTTGAGTCTTTTTCTTTTTGCTCTTTCTTCGCCTTGCTGATTCCACTTTGCTGAGAGCATTGTGTTTGGCCTTCAGATCTTTCCAGAGTTCCAGGAGCCCTTGCTTCTCGAATTCTGAGGCAGTTTTCATTCGCTTTTTAAGCTTCCTTTTCTCCCTCCGGATGCTCTCCATCTGTTGCTGTCTTCTGGATTTCTGGGGAGGCGTTTTTGTCTTTGGCTGCTTCACTCCATAAGTGTCCCTGCAGATAGAGTATATGATGTCTCCGTATGTGTCAAGTTTGTGTTCCAGCGTACTGTTCCCTATTAGCGCATTCAGCTTAAGGACAAGTTCCTCATCTAATTTCTCCCATTGTTCTTTTGCACCGGCAGGCGGCAAATTGAGTTTTCCACGTTTGGCGTTAAGAGCTTGTGCAAAATCCGCATCAGAACCGTCAGCGTGGATGTCCTTGGCACTATGGTTTAATTCCTGGCCTTGGTCATCCAACGTCTCACCTGCTATCGCAGTGCGCTGCTGCTGGTTCGTATGTGTCTTCAAACAGCCCATTTTTGTCCTGTGGATCTTCATGCCGCGTTTGGTGGTGAATCTCCTTCCACACGCACACGGAAATTCCAACTGGTCATTAATCATGGTCCGTTGTGCGTTTCCAGTCGTGATGGAGTCAGTGCCGATGGATTCATCATTCTCTCCCCCTTTCGGTGAATCCTGGGAGCATCTTTCATTTGAAAAACTCGTGGCATGTTATCAAAGGCAAGGTGGGAAGCCAACCCACAAAGCCCGCAGATCTAGTCTTTCCCAGTGTCCTTCGGTCTTTCCCGAATGTCCTCCGAACTATTCCCGGAAGTCAATGGACTGACCATGTGCAGGTAGAAAGAAACTCTAGGGAGAGCTAGACAACAGAAGGTCTTCAGAGAAGTAACCCCCTTTAGACAAGTGTTTCGGCCCTGAATTCCTTACACTCTCGGGGGGCCGGGCCACATCCAGGTCATGACTCCTGGATGCCCTTCTGCTGTTGTCTTTTTCTTTTTTTTTTTTTTTTATTTTTTTTTATTTTTATCTGTCTGTCAGTAATAGAGAAAGAGAAAGAGAGAGAGAGAAAGAGAGAGAGAGACAAGAAGAGAGAGACAAGAGAAAAGAGAGAGAGAGAAAAAGAGAGAGAAAGAGAGAGAGAAGAGAGAAAGAGAGAGAGAGAGAGAGAGAGAGAAGAGAGAGAGAGAGAGAGAGAGAGAGAGAGAGAGAGAGAGAGAGAAGGAGAGAGAAAAGACAATTCTAAATGATACGCATTCCACGAAACAAGACATGCACAAACGAACAGGCAGCACAACGCATTCACACAGACACCTGATCTATCACCCACCTCATACATCTCTGTCTCTCTGTCTATCTCTACTACTCTGCTCTTCGTCTTCACTCTCCTCCTCTCTCTCTCTCTCTTTCTCCTCTCTCTCTCTCCTTCTCTTCTCTCTTCTTCTCTCTCTCTTCTTCTCTCTCTCTCTTCTCTCTCTCTCTCTTCCTCTCTCTCTCTTCCTCTTTTCTCTCTTCTTTCTCTCTTCTCCTCTCTCCGTCTATTCTGTTTCCTGTCTCTCGTGTGTACTGTCTGTGTGTGTGTGTGTGTGTCTCACACACACACACACACACACACACACACACACACACACACACACACACACACACACACACACACACACACACAAGCTTAAAGACAAAAACAAATCAGAAGCAAAGACATAAGCAAAGAGGGAGATGAAGACAGAATGACCACCACCTCTGTAGCCCATGTCATGTACATTACTGTCTTGCTGCTGGCTTCACACTGAAGCCGTTTCCCTATTGATTTCTGGTAGGACATCTCCCCGCCCCTTTCAGAGTTTTTTAAACTTAGTTTTTTTCTCACAATTCCTTTATTTCCTGCGGATGAGCTGGCTTGTCTTTGTGATGTAGTTGGACTCACACACCACACACAAACAATCATGCACCCGTACACAAACACGCACATGCACACACACACACACGCACGCACACACAACACACACACACACAACAACACACACACACACAAAACACAGCGCACACACACACAACACATGCAAACACACACACACACACAACACACACACACACACACACACACAC
>CM060306.1:68884870-68897370 GCA_030674185.1 Monoplex corrugatus | reverse complement strand
AACTGTTCTGTTCTGTTCTGTTGGTCTTGAACTGTTCTGTTCTGTTCTGTTGGTCTTGAACTGTTCTGTTCTTTCTGTTGGTCTTTGATCTTCTGCTTGTCTGGTTCTGTTCTGTTGGTCTTGAACTGTTCTGTTCTGTTCTGTTGGTCTTGAACTGTTCTGTTCTTTGGGGTTTCTTCTTGTTCTGGTCTTGCTGTCTGTTTGGTCTGAACTGTTCTGTTCTTCTGTTGGTCTTGAACTGTTCTGTTCTGTTCTGTTGGTCTTGAACTGTTCTTTGTCTATTTCTGTTGGTCTTGAACTGTCTGTCTGTTCTGTTCTTGAGTCGTTGGTCTTGAACTGTTCTGTTCTGTTCTGTTGGTCTTGAACTGTTCTGTTCTTTCTGTTGGTCTTGAACTGTTCTGTTCTGTTCTGTTGGTCTTGAACTGTTCTGTTCTGTTCTGTTGGTCTTGAACTGTTCTGTTCTGTTCTGTTGGTCTTGAACTGTTCTGTCTATTCTGTTGGTCTTGAACTGTTCTGTTCTGTTCTGTTGGTCTTGAACTGTTCTGTTCTGTTGGTCTTGAACTGTTCTGTTCTGTTCTGTTGGTCTTGAACTGTTCTGTTCTATTCTGTTGGTCTTGAACTGTTCTGTTCTGTTCTGTTGGTCTTGAACTGTTCTGTTCTGTTGGTCTTGAACTGTTCTGTTCTGTTCTGTTGGTCTTGAACTGTTCTGTTCTATTCTGTTGGTCTTGAACTGTTCTGTTCTGTTCTGTTGGTCTTGAACTGTTCTGTTCTGTTCTGTTCTGTTCTGTTCTGGTGAACTGTTCTGGTCTGTTCCGTTCCGTTCTGTTCTGGTGAACTGTTCTGTTCCGTTCCGTTCCGTTCTGTTCTGTTCTATTCTGCTCTGTTCTGTTTTGTCTTCTTCTGTTTTGTTCTGTTCTGTTCTGTTCTGTTCTGGTCTGGTTGGTCTGCAGTCGTTCTTATCTGTCCTGTCGTGTCCTGTTCTTGTTGTTCTGTTCGTTCTGTTTTGTTCCGTTCTGTTCTGTTTTCTTCTGTTCTCTTCTGTTCTGTGGTGTCTGTCTGTCTGTCCTGTCCTATCCTGTCCTGTCCTGTCCTGTTCTGTTCTGTTCTGCTCTGTTCTGTTTGTTCTGTTCGTTCTGTTCTGTTCTGTTGTCTTCATTTTCTCTTCTCT
The DNA here is from genome assembly GCA_030674185.1 of Monoplex corrugatus. Classification (NCBI taxonomy): domain Eukaryota; kingdom Metazoa; phylum Mollusca; class Gastropoda; order Littorinimorpha; family Ranellidae; genus Monoplex; species Monoplex corrugatus. Next base: position 68,896,202 of record CM060306.1, on the reverse strand, counting down.
TGTCTTCTTTTCTCTTCTCTTTCTTTTCTTCTCTTCTCTTCCCTTGTCTTGTCTCCTCTTCTCTTCTTTACTCTTCTATTGTCTTATTTGTCTTCTCTTTTCTGCTCTTGTCTTGCCTTGTCTTGTCTTTATTCTTCTTCTCCTATGTTGCCTTGTCTTCTTCTCTTCTCTTCCTTTCTCTTATTCTCTGGTCTGGTCTGGTCTGGTCTGGTCTGGTCTGGTCTTTTTTCTACCCTACTCTTCTCTTCTTGTCCCTTCTCTTGTCTTCTCTTCTCTTCTCTTGTCTTTCTCTTTTATCTATACGTACACAATGAACCTAATCTTGAAACAAGGTGAATTACTGTCTCCACCAAGAGAAAAGCAAAACAGGGAAAAGGAAACTTACATAAGAAGCGAGTTCTGCGCAAGAGAGGCTACAGAAAATGAAAGCTGCCGTAATGGATGTGGATGCAGGAAGCGGGGGGGGGGGGGGGGGGAGAGAAGAGATGCGCGGACGGGGAGAGAGGAGCAGCGGCTGTTAAAAATCGCCTTGGAGCGGAAGATTAACACAAAAAATCTTGACAATGTCGTAGAACATGTAAGACGTCTGCTTCCATAGGCACCATTGTATAATCTGGCAAGGGTAAGAGTGGCCTGTTGCAGACAGTTTCAAGTTTTGTGCCTCGCTGATCCACTGAGAAAACTTCAAGTTGTTTACGAAGCGAGGTATTCATTATTTTGCCACACACACTTTCCCATCATATGACAAATAATAAGGTAAAGGGTATGGAGTTGTTATTCTGCAGCCTCACCTTTTTTTAGGTAGGGGGGCGGGGGGGGCGACAAAGTAGCATTGAATTACACACAAAATCGGCTGCCACCTTTTGTATGTTTCACTGTTGGCAAAATAACTTTTTTTATCGTAAATGTTTATTTTCTGCTTCTTAGTCTTGTAATCTAATTGAGTGTTTGGGAGCATTGCTTCTGTTAGCTATGTACCAGTTGACTCCATTTCTGACAACCGTGGGCAAGTGCCTGCATTGCAGCAATGTATCCTCCTGGTCCATGAAACAACATTGCCAACCCGTCTCTCCCTCTGTCTGCCTTTTATTTTGTGTGGGAAGACTTGATAGTTTTGATAATGATAATATCATGATGATGAAATTGACAATGATGATAATGATGATGATGATGAGACGACGACGACGGTGATGATGATGACGGTGATGATCATGATCTATGATCGATGATGATCTTGATGATTGAGACGATGTGACACGATGATCATGATGATGACACTGATGATGGTTTCGCCATCATCATCATCACATCAGCAGCAGCAGAGCAGCACATATCATCACCAATGTCTTCGTCGTCAACGTCGTCATCATCATCAGCAGCAGCAGCAGCAGCATCACACGTTGTCATCATCATCATCATCATCGTCATCATCATCATCGTTCGTTATCACCCCAGTATGCATCTATTTAGTCATATATCTATTTACCTGGAAGCAGTGAGATGCGGGCATAGCTTAGGAGGGCCAGTTGGAACAGTCTGACGTGACCACCCTGTGGTGACTCTGTTATTGACTTTTGCCATATGACCTATGTCACCAATGTAAGGGAGCAAGGAGAATTAAGTAGTATCTACCATAGCACAGTTGCTGTGTGTCACGTTCCTGTGAGCGTGAGACTGGTTAGGCGTGATGGTCAGAGACAGTGAAGCTGGCATACGATTCATTGTGTGTGGTGGAGGTTATGGTAGTGATAGTGATAGTGATAGTGTGTATGTGTGTGTGTGTGTGTGTGTGATGATTCATAGGACTGGAATTTTTGTAGTATAAGACTGATTGAGTTTATTTCTTTAGTATTCAGCTATAAAAAGATGAGTAGGCTGATTTCAGTAACAGAGAGAGAGAGGGGCGGGAGGTGGGAGAGAGAGAGAGACAGAGACAGAAGAAACAAGAGAGACTGAGACAAAGAGAGACAGAGGCAGAGGAGTGAGAGACGGAGATTTATGCTGATAACTGCTATTTTTTACATGCTTGCGACTTCTTGTTTTTGTTTTTGTTTGTTTGTTTTTTTGTTTTGTTTTTTTGTTTTGTTTGTTTTTCCTTCCTAATCCTCTCAGCTCTTATCAACTACTTTGTTAACATTCTTCTGCGTGCCCTCTTAATTAATGCGACAGTGATAATGGCAAAAATTTTTTTGCATGTTCATTAATTAGATGGTAGCTTTCTCTATCGTTGCTTCCTTGTTTATAACCGTAAGCCCCAAATTCATCCAATGAAATATATTCAACTGATTATCCATTCACTCAGAAAATCATTTACCTGACAGAATAAATAATGCACTGCAGTTGTTTCAATTCAATCAAATATAAGCATTACCTTCATCATTACAGAATAATTAAATTCATCTGCCTGGGACTCACACAGTTTAAATGTTCCTGCCTTGACCAGGTTCAGCAAAGCTTCCAGGTTAGGCTACTTATATCAATTAATTTAACTTTGATCCGACTTTCTGTCCACAGCAATGCTTGTGACCATGTAGCAAAGCAAAATCTTAATTTTGACTCTCAGTATTACCAATGCAAAACTTAACTCTTTGCTCTACTTATCACACAAGGAGGAGGAGAATAGGGAGTCAAAATTATGTTTTGCATTGGGATTGGCGGGGTCAAGGTACTGTTTAGATGGAACTTTCTCACACGCGTTTGTGATCATGGTACATGATTGACTTATAATACAACGAAACAGCAGTATACCTACATGTATGTGAATACTACATGTATAGCCCGATCTCAGTGTAGGTGGTGTCTCAGTATTCAAAGAATATACATGAATTGCGAGGAAGTACATTTGCTGCAATGCAATGAAAAATACTGTTTCAATACATAAGACAACTTGGGGGGGGGGGGAGGGGAGACGTGCAAGGAAGACTATGGGGTGTCTTCAAATCGATTACCGTTCCCTCAATCACCATCGCTTGTGTAGCAGTTGAACTAGGCAATTCTTCTGCTTTGGAATCATTTGTCATTACACCAATTCACATCGTGTTTGTGTTGGTTAATATCAATATAAGACCATCAGTTTGTCATACATCAATTACCATTACATCTTAAGCTAAACTCTTCAGATTAAGTTTGTTCCAGTTTAATGAGTATACTGCCCAGCATTCTTAGCGTTTCCCTGTGTGGTTCTATGTTGTAATAACCTGACTATCATCGAAGTCATTTTTCAACTTGGACGTTTTCTATCTGGAGTTCACAGGTAATTTAGACGACGCTTATAAAACACAGCGGTGTCTAGAGACCTTGACCACACAGTGAACGAAGCAAAATAACGGCCACTTCTTACAGACTTAGATTCATGATGGGACAGGCCATCCCATCATTGATCGGACTGACCAGCAGATAATGATCTACTATCATAAGGCCGCCGTCAATTTACAGAATGTAAGAGAGTGCTTTGTCTCTAAAACATGAAAGAGATAGATAGATAAATAAATAGAAATAGAGATAGACAGAAGACAGACAGAAGATGACAGATAGATAGATAGATAGATAGATAGATAGGATAGATAGATAGATAGATAGATAGATAGATAGATAGAGATAGAGAACAGAACACAGACAGCAGGACAGAGTCAGAGAGAGACAAAGACATCATCATCATCATCATCATCATCATCATCATCATCACCACATCATCATCACATCATCATCATCATCATCATCATCATCATGTGCCCTGCCGCATGGCGTTGGCGATCATGGCCCTCCATATGAATCTATCCCTTGTCGCTGCAAGTACATCTTCCTCCCTGTCTGTTCTCAGCCATCCTGCAAGTAAGTCCAATATTTTCTCTCAGGGTCTATCTGGTGTTCTGTTGACCCCCGGCTTTCCTGTTGTGACCAGGTGTTCTAATTCCCCTGTCCTCATACAATGGCCTATAAACGTTTCTTGTCTTTTCCTAATCTTCTTTATCAATGGTTTTCTTGTATCTGTCTCCGTCAAGACTGTTTCATTTGTTTTCTTTTATGTCCATGGAACTCTCAACATTCCCAGAAACCACATCTCAGCTGCCTCAATCTTGTTATGGCTTTGCTTGTTGACTGACCACGCCTCACAACCATACAACATTATCGGTTCTATATAACATTCAAGAACTCTCTTCCTGATGTTAATTGATAGGCATTTGTTGGTAAGAATGCTTGTCATCTTCTTGAATGCTGTTTTGGCTTGGCCGATTCTGCTGGCTATTTCTGATGTATATCTGTCGTCTGGTGGGATGGCCGCTCCCAGATGTTTAAACTTATTTAAACTTATCAACCTGTCTCAAAGTTGTGCCATTTGCTGTTATTTTGCACGACGGGAATTCATTTTTTCTTACTGATCACCATGACTTCAGTCTTCTTGCTGTTTAGCTCCAACCGTGTATTTTTGCTTTCTATTTCTAGTGTATTCACAAGGTTTTGTAGGTCCCTTTCATTTTCTGCAATTAGTACGGTATCATCTGCATAATGAATGTTGTTTATCGTTTATCCTCCAACCTTTATCCCAGGGCATTCTTCTAGTTTCTCATGATGGTTTCGCTGTAAAATGAAAACAACTTTGGTGACAGAACACAACCCTGCTTGATCCCTCTGTTGATATTTTGGAAAAGTTTATATCGTTTTCTATTCTCATTGCTGCTATTTGTTCCCAATACATATTTCTTATTATTCTTAGATTTTTTTCATCAGTATCGAGTCTTTCTAGTTTCTAGCTGGTTGATCAATTCTTCCCGTTTTACCCAATCGTATGTATGTATGCGTGCATGTATGTATGCATGCATGTATGTATGTATTTATGCGTGCATATGTGTACGTATGATGTATGTATGTATGCATGTATGTGTGTGTAAAGGCCAGGATGATATACTATGTTCCTAACCACTTACGAATCAACGTCGCATTACTCTTTTCACAACTAATACAGACGGAAATTTAAAGAAGACAGACCTAGTGACAGCAACATTTACAGTGCCTGCATGAGCTCGGCAGCATAATAAATGCATGTACATAGTGGCTGTGTAGCCTGGTGCCTTGTGATGTGAACAACCTACACGAAGTCAATCAATGTTTGAAAGACATCCAGCTCGCCTTTCGACACTGCTATGTAGGGATCGATCGACTTGATGGTTCCAGTTTAATCACTTACACACGTACTCTTAGCGAGTTTAGCTTCTGCTGCTGATAATGATGATGCTGCTACCGAAGAGAATAGTATCTGGTGTTGTTCTCTTTGCTGCTACAACACGGAACGTTGGATGTTGGCTTAATGTTATGTGTAGTGCATTTAAACATGTTCATGTGTATCTGTGTCAGATTCCATGTACGCACAAACACATGCGCGCGCACACACACACATACATCATACACACGTACACACACACACACACACACACACACACACACACATACACACACACACACACACACACACACACACACACACACACACGCACACACAAGCATGCACACTTGCACTCACACATATTCAAAACACACACTGACAGACGCATTCTCCTATGCACACTCATACAAATAATACACGCTCCTACACACGCACACAACAAACACATCCACATTACACAACATAACACATACACAACACACACACACACACACACACACACACATACACACACGTACGCGCGCACACACATACACACACACAAATGCACTCTCATTGGCGCACTCATTTCTCTCTCATAAACGTACACGTACACACACACACACACACACATACACACATACACACCACACACACCACACACACACGCACACACATACACACACACACGCATCCACAGGCACGCACACACACACACACACACACACACACACATCCACAGGCACGCACACACACACACACACAGAACACACGCACACACACACACACACACACACACACACACACACACACACACACACACACACACACATTATCACAATCCACAGAAAAAACGCCTGCGGGGATTGTCAACCGCCGAACACTCCACTGTCACTCGTAACGTAATCGCCCACTAAATGATGTTACAAGCACACAATTTCATAGAAAACAGTACAATACTTGAAGCGAATCTATCGCTTTGTGTTTCATCATACTGAATTAATAAAAACTGTTATAAAACTGCTTTTTAAGGGATTGAGGACAGCCAAGCAATGTCACTAACTAAAACGTGTTAGTGTCATCATCATCATGTGCCCTGCGCATGGCGTTGGCGATCATGGCCCCCCATATGCAAACACATCTTCCACCCTCTCTGTCCTCAGCCACCCTGCAAGTCTGTCCAATATTTTCTCTCTGGATCTACCTGGTGTTCTCTTTCCCTCCAGCTTTCCTGTTAGTGTTAACGTTAGTGTCATTGTCTATAAAACGTGGGCCCTCTTGTTCAATTTTCTCCAGTTTTGTTCATTTTCATAGGAATTGATTGTGTGTATCGGACTGACAATATTTGAAAAAATAGTGGAAGTTAGATTCTGTTCATCGTAATTATTATTTGAAATATTTTTCCTTGGTGTTCTATGATAACAGCTGTTTGTTATGACATGTATCTACAATGCAAATGGGGGGGGGGGGAGGGAGGGAAGACATGTATGAGAAATTTGCTAGTTTCATGCTAGGTGACCGGTGATGGAGAGAACTTCCATTAGTGTTGATAGCCTCCACAAATTACCATGTAGATTTCAAGGCCGTCAAATGAACCGCTATGTAAACCTCAGTACTAACCTCATTCCTAAGAAGGCACTTGAACAGACTAGCATTAACAACTAAAGTTGGTTCAATGAAACAACAAAAACTTCTTTCTTGAATGTGGACTGACTTTGGTGTTGTTGTTTTTTTCTCCAGGGACTCCGGTTTTCCCTTCAGCCCCTTGGCTGTTGGTTTAGGATGTTTTTCTTCCTATTCCAAGGTCAGACCGGATTCGTTGCACTAGGCACGGTCCATTTACCTCAGCCATACCTCTTGATTAAATATTTTCCCATTCTGTCGAATATATGCCTCTATTTTCTCTTATGAATTATTTAACACTGGTATCCTTTACATTCCAAACACTACTCTTCGCTAGTGCGTCATAGTTCTCATTTCCGCTCTGACATCATAATTACTCAAAAACACATTATGATGTCATCTTAGTCAGTTTATTCCTTTTCGGACACAGCAGCAGGGAAGTTTCAGTCTTTTTCTCATAATTTTTGTATCTGGTGTTTGTTTATTTGTAATCTTACGCTTGACAAAGGCCAGTTGGCCGAACGTTTCCGCCTGTCTTGTCTTCTTGTATTAAATACGCGTTCGTATTCTTCTTTCGTATTTTTTGTGGTTCCTGAATATGGATATGTTCAAGAGAGAGACATCGTTCTATGATCTGTTGTTATTTCTGACGAACTGTGTTTATGCTGTACTGGTGTACTGTTGTGTGTATGTGATTATGATTATACTGCAGTACTATATTGACAAGGCAACCCTCCCTCCCTCCCCACTTTCTCACCCACCCCTCCCCTCCCACCTTCGAATATTTTCTTATGTGCGGCGAGAATTTTGTGACGTAGACTACTTACGTTTGTGCTATTGAACTGGTATTAATGTGAATACCGTTCTTCTTATTAGTAATATCATCAGCATCAGCATCAGCATCGTCATCGTCATTATCATTATCATCGTCCTCCTCCTTGTCGTCATTATGATTAGTATAATTTTGATGATGATGATGATGATTACTACTGTTATTATTACCTTCATAATTATGTGTTTCTTTTCGTTATCATTAAGGTTCATATTATTAGTATTTCCTTTATTAACGCTTAAATAATCGTGGTCATTGTACTAGTTGTTATTATCATTAATACTGTCATTGTTTTCGTTTGTTATCAATATCATTATCATTATTAACGTTATCATTGTTGTTGGTATTATTACTATTGTTATATTTATTACCAACAAATGCCTATCAATTAACATCAGGAAGAGAGTTCTTGAATGTTATATAGAACCAATACTGTTGTACGGATGTGAGGCGTGGACAGTCAACAAACAAAGCCAGAACACGATTGAGGCAGCCGAGATGTGTTTCTAAGAAGAATGTTGAGAGTTCCATGGACAGCAAAGAAAGCAAATGAGACAGTCTTGATGGAGACAGACACAAGTAGATCACTCATAAGGAAGATTAGGAAAAGACAGGCAACATTTATAGGCCATTTTATGAGGAAGGGGAATTTGGAGCACCTGGTCACAACGGGAAAGCTGGAGGGAAAGAGAGCACCGGGTAGACCCAGGGAGAAAATGCTGGACGGACTTGCAGAGTGGCTGGGGACGAGGAGGGTGGGGGAGATGCTAGGGGCAACGAGAGATAGAGACAGATGGAAGTCCATGATCGCCAACGCCATGCGGCAGGGCACCTGATGATGATGATGATGACTGTTGTAGTTGTGATGATGATGATGATGATGATAATGATGATGATGATGACGATGATGACGGTGACGATGATGACGCTGATGCTCATGATGATGATTATGATGATTATGTACTAGATGATCCTTCAAAAGAAAGATGGGAATAGGACATACCCCTATGAAAACACTTCAAAACAAGTGACACCATTTCATGGGTGATACTTTTACACGCAACACCATCAACGCTTTGCTGACCTTTGGCCTTTCCAATGACATGAAGCAGCATGTAATAGCTCGTAAAAAGAAACAAAACAAAAGAATGAATTGAAAAACTAGAAAGCCACTGGCCCTCTGGCAAGGACGTTTTGGAGAGATAGCATGATCCTTTGGCACAGTTGCTGGCTGCTGACATTTAAAAACAATTTATTTTCCTTCCATTTATTCTTCCCTTCAAAAATAAAATCTCAAAAGGCATTTCGGTCACTTGAGAGAGTAATGGGTCTTTCTATGGGCTATGGGTCACTACTTGACCGCTTCAGGCTTCTGCTGGGGTCAGGCAAAATTGGAGCATCACCTTCATTAAAAAGAACTGATAATTTTTTTTCTGGTATTTTACCTTGAAGCTTCTTTTAAAGATGCTTGGTGAAGAAGGATTAACGATTTTCATTTTACTGCACATTGAACTAACACTGTAATTTTGCCCTTGAAAATAAACAAAGCAATGAACCAAAATGTGGTCTCTGTGGCCTTGTGGTTAAAGTAAATTCTGTAGGACAGAAGAAACCTAGGTTTGAATCATTGATTTGACGCGGATGTTTCTTTCATTCACCTCCTCCACCCTCAATTTCATTAGAGCTTAAGTGGTGTTTTCGGTGTCATTTATTCATTTTTCTTATTTATTACTTTTTTTTTTTTGATGGGACAATGAACTTAAATCTCGTGTATAATGCGCACTCAGCGCACGTTAAAGATCTCACAGCAACAAAGGAATTGTCCATGGCCAAATTAAGTGCAAAAAAACCAACACTTTCCTAGGTAAAGTAATCATGTGCTTACAGAAAAAGGATGGGACTGCATAGCGACCATGCTATCTCTCTGAAGATAGCAGTTGAGTTTCGCATGGGGAATCCTTTGTTAGAGAAAACAAAGTAAAGAAAGAAAAATAACAGTGGAAATATATTTGCTGGGAACACGTTTATATTGCTAGTGTCTGTGATTTAAAAATACTTTGTCCACCGTGACATAAAATACATCTGTACTATACCTGTGATTCTTAAATTCAAAATGGTCATCCTTAAGCAGGACTGCGGAAACAAGATTTACTTTATGATATCTATTATTTAAAGTAAACGATAGTCGAAGGTGGAAAGCAGGTAAACTGCCAAGTCTCAACAAGGTTAATGGTATAAAACATAAAGTTGACAATAACAATGTTAGTTAATTTGGCTTCCCCCTTGGGGACACCGGGGCCTCTTTCAGTATAAATAGTATCCCCACCTCCTGGAAATTCTGTGCTAGAAACTTTCTGTCACTCTCTTTGTTTTTGCCTTGCTCCTTTGCTTTCTGTCATTTCTTCCTATCAATTTCTGCCTTGCTGGTCCATTCACCTGTATGTGTTCAATAAAGTCTTGCATACTTTTTCTTACGATTATTAATTGGGCACATGTATTAAGTACATTTTTGGTTCTAGGGAAATGAGATATGCGGAAAGCAATTTTAGGTAGCTTAGGGCCAATTTTATATGTTTTAGAGTCCTCAGTTATATTTGAAATTGTATTCAGGTATGGTTTTTAAATCCCCTGTGCGATAAATTGGTCGGAACGGTCAGCGGCAGGCCCTTGGATTATGAGCGTGAATGCAGCGATATGTGTGCTTAATTTTGTGTTCTTTTTTTCCTGTTGAAGTACTGGGTGTGTATTGAAATGGTTATAGCCCTGATATGGCTCTACGTAGTCGCCTGGGCTTTAAACAAAAATAAGAATAAGAACACGTCAATCTGGTAGTATACTCTCATTGACCTGACCAGTGGGCTACCTGCTTCTGTTCATAGAGCCTTGGGCTTAAGACTTGATTCCTGAGTTTAATCCCAGCTCACAAGGAATAAACTGGCCTATTCGCTACCCATCTTCATGTCAATCATTGTGTGCATTTGGAAGTAATTCCGGTCGTGGTGACGCGATCTTGATAAACTGAACTGAAACAGAAACTGAAGTTAGTCCCATTTGCTTGATAGGGTTAAATACTAAAAGTGACATTGAATCATCAGATTATCAAAATGTTAATTGTCGATTAATTCTCTCTCTGTGTCTCTTTGTCTCTCTGTATCTCTGTATCTCTCTCTCTCTCTCTCTCTCTCTCTCTCTCTCTCTCTCTCTCTCTCTCTCTCGCTCTCTCTCTCTATCTCTTTCTGTGTGTCTCCCTCTCTCTGTGTGTCTCTCTCTCTGTCTTTGTCTTTCTCTCTGTATGTATGTGTGTGTGTGTGTGTGTGTGTGTGTGTGTGTGTGTGTGTGTGTGTGTGTGTGTGTGTGTATGTGTGTGGTATGTATGTGTGTGTGTGTGTCTGTGTGACCTTTGTGTACGTTTTGAAATCATGCGTTGGGTTGAAAGTTAGGTCGTTTAAACACTATCTGTATCATATGTTCGTTCTTTGGTGTAATTGCCAATACATAATTCTGAACGGACGTGGGCCATACTTTCACATTGTCTCTGTAATTGTTAATTCGGCTCTACTGTACTTTTTCTAAATGCGTGGATCTTTACTGATTTTAAATCCCTTCTTTAACCAAACGGAACTCGAAATTTTAATGCTTCAAGCTGGTGCACATTATTTGTGTGTAAGGTCACATGTACTTCACAATCAACAGTACAAACGTGATTTAGCAAGTGGCTGACAATTTGCCCAACGTTT
>CM060306.1:68872370-68874870 GCA_030674185.1 Monoplex corrugatus | reverse complement strand
TGAAAGAGACTGCTGAGATCACATGACAGTGCAGATTGTTTTCTGCTGCTGTTCTCTGTATTGATCAGTCCCTGTCCTCCATCACCACACTGCTCTTTCTCTTGACTCTCCAGACCCATTCAAGTCCACCCTCACCACCACATCGCTCTACCCTTCCATCCGCCCATCCATTTCTAGCTGCTCTCCTGTGACAGAAAGCAAACAGCTAGATGTGGCACCAATAATGGTCTGTACTTCTGTTCCCCTGTTTTCAACCAACATGATGAATCCCCACTTTCCCATTCCAGTTGTCTTTGTCTTTATGACCTACGAAACATCATTCACCGTCTAAAGACACTATTTTCTGTTCAACCCTTAGGCGAGCCACGGGGGTTGTGTGTGTGTGTGTGTGTGTGTGTGTGTATGTGTGTGTGTGTGTGTGTGTGTGTGTGTGTGTGTGTGTGTGTGTGTGTGTGTGTGTGTGTGTGTTCTGAGTGTGTTTGTGTGTGTCTGTGTGTGTCTGTGTGTGTCTGTGTTGTTTTAGTTTTAGTTCTTACTTTTGTTTTGCTTTGCTTTTTAACCTGTGGGCTGTTCTTTAAATAGAGCATTGCTCAAGTCTGAGATCTTGAGTTCAGTCCCAGCCTACAACATTACCTCAAAAATCTGTTCTGCCCATCTCAACGAAACATTGAAACTGAAGAAAAGAAAACAAACCATAAATAAGTCTTGGACTCTTAAAGACAACTGAATCAATTCGTGCAAAAGTTAGCGTATCTATTCAAAACAAATTCAGTACTCTGGAAAATGTAGGGGACAGTGAGAAACAATGGAAAACATTCGAAAAGCTCAATGAATGAAGCTTGTGGCAAATTCGCTAGAGTTGAAAGAAAAACTAAGAAAAATGGAAAACGAAAGAAATTTTAGACTTGATGGATGAACGTAGAAAGGGAACAGGAAAAGAGGACGAATACAAAAAAATAGATAAGGAAAATCAGGAGTATGTGCGATGAAGCTAAAAACAAATTGCAAACAAATAGAAGAACGATACAAAACACACCCTAACTTTATGTACAGAAATACTTAAGAAACTGCCCACAGGAAAAAGACATACACATCAGTTGGCTGCATAAATCTAAAGATGGTAAGATAATTATGGACAAAGACAAAATATTACGTAGATGGGGAGAGCACATCAAACGCCTTTTTGACGATGATAGAAAGGAGGAACACATCATCAGAAAGAACTTTGAAGGACCACAAATGATGAAAAATGAAGTTAGAGCAGCGATGAAAAAGATGAACAATGAAAAGACAATATCACTGTAGAAATGACTGAGGCTCTAGACGAAATTGGTATTGAAAAAGTAACTGTCCTCCTGAACAAAATTAATGACCTCAAAAGAATTCCTACAGATATGTCAAAGTCAATTTTCATTCCACTTCCAAAGAAAGCAGGGGTTTTCGAATGCAAACTCCATCAGCTTGATAAGTTATGTGACAAAGATTCTATTAAGAACAATCATGATGAGAACAAAGTATAGAATCAAACCAGAAATAGCTGAGGAACAATGTGGATTTTTGAAGGGATAGGAACTGTCAATGCCATATATATCCGAAGAACTCTCACAGAAAGATCAATTGAGTTGAACCTTGAATTATATTTACGTTTTGTTAATCATAAACCAAATTTTATATCGGGTAAGACACGAAGAATTCATCAACCAACTGGAAAAGCTCAATATTGATGGAACAGATCTAACAATAAAGAAGGTATGTATTGGGAACGAACGTCAGCAATGAGAGTAGAAATGATATAATTTCTTTACGAAATATCAAAAGGTTTAGACAGGGATGTGTTTTGTCACCAGATTTGTTTCTTCTTTACCGCAAAACCATAAGAAACCAGGAGAATACCCTGCTATAAAGGTTTGAGGAAAAATGACAAACAGCCTTCGTTATGTAGATGACACCGTTCTAACTGCAGAAAATGAAAAAAGACCTAAAAGTCTTGTGAATACGATAGAAATAGAAAGCAGAAGAGTTAAATCAACAAGAAAACAGCAAGTCCCTTCACGTAAAATAACAGCAAACGGCACAACATTGAGACAAGTTTGTAAGTTCGAAATACTGCGAACAATTATCTCATCAGATTGCAAATGCTGAACTGGCCGAGCTAAAACAGCATTCCAGAAAGTCAAAAGCGTTCTTACCAACGATTATTTGTCAGTTGACATCAGGAAGAGAGTTTTTCAGTGTTACATGTATATTAAGTAAGTACTGTTATATTCTCGCGAAGCCTGGACGATCAACAAACAAAATCAGAACAAGATTGAGGCTGCTGATATTCGGTTTCTAAGAAGAATATTGTGTTCCTTGGACAACAAAGAAATCAAAAGAAAAGTCTTGAAAGAACTAAACACGAAAAGAACATTTATGAAGAAAATTAGGAAAATAAAGCAACATTTATATGACAATTGATAAGGAAAAATAAATTTAAGCACCTAGTCACAACAGAAAGGTA
>CM060306.1:68847370-68869870 GCA_030674185.1 Monoplex corrugatus | reverse complement strand
CTCTCTGTGTCTGTCTCCCTCTCTCTCTCTTTCTCTCTATATCTCCCCCCTCTCTCTCTCCCTCTCTCCCCTCTCTCTCTCTCTCGCTCTCTCTCTCTTTCTCCTCTCTTCTCTCTTCCCACTCTCTCACGCACTTACTCTCCCCTCCGTTACATGTATCTTTCTGTCACCCGTCTATTCCTGTCTATCTGTTTATTTTCTCATGCCTGTAACACACACACACACACACATATACACACACATACATATACATATATATATAGATAGATAGATAGATAGATAGATAGATAGATAGATAGATAGATAGATAGATAGATAGATAGATAGATAGATAGATAGATAGATAGATAGATAGATGGATATAGGTAGATATACACACAAGAAAAGACAAATCGATAAAAGTTTTAAAAAATGAACACGCTCACACGAAAGAACAGGTACTAAGATGAAGAAGATGACGATGATGATGGTGGTGGTGGCTGTGATCGTGGTCATAGTAGTGGTAATGATGAAGTTGATGATAATGATAATGATGATTATGATGAAATGCTGCTACTGATGCTACTGTTGTGATGATGGAGGTTGTGATGATGGTTGCTATGGCATGATATACAATGACATAATGAAAGTAGAGAAGCGGTAGCAGCATCAATCGCAGTATGAGCGACATGGGACATGTTAAAACAAAAAAAGAATGGAATAAAGAGACAACAAAAACTAAATTGATTCATAATTTTTTATCACCTTTTGCCTTTCTTGCGAAATGTAAAGCGCTGGTGAGCATGTTTTTATATGGAATATGCGCTATACAAATAAACATTATTATTATTATTATTATTATTATAGACAAAATGAGGTAGGTATTGAGAACATCACACAAATGACAGAGCTGAACAATTCAAAATCATATTTTTAATTGTTTTACCCCCCCCCCCCCCGAAAAACCGATTAAACTTACAGAGATGTTTCAAAACAGTATAACAAACCAGTATCATAATCATATTATCTCCATAAAGAAAAAGAAAAAAGTCATATTTGCTCGCGCATTTCAGCTAATCATCGGTCCAATGCCCATCTGTGAATAAGCTTAGAGTGTTGAGACCTTTGCCGAACAATGGCCCTTCTCACTTCCATTTCCATATTTCTTCCCCCATTCCTCCACGTTCAGGCTAACACATTTCTCCGAGCCCTCTAGTTCTCATTCCGATATCCACTATGCCAATCCTCTCCCTCCCGCGAGTTAATATTCACTAGCATTTCTCCATCTTTCTATACATCACAATGAAGTTTGGAAGCGTTTTACCCTCTAGCAGAATTGTGGAATCAGAGAACACAGGGATCTAATGGTTTTAAACCAAAATAGGATGAGCCAATAAAAAAGGCGGGCTTGGGTCAAACAAAATGTGGATTCTGGACATGCGTGGTGGTGGAATCAGTAAGGCAACTGAAATCAGTCTCGCAATTTCAATCTCGCCTTTTCAAATAGTGATCCCAAGAAAGGAAATCTACGATGCGATAAAGTTCTGGTCAAACTGATCTCTTTCTGTCTTTCTTTCTTTCTTTCTTTTTGTTTGTTTGTTTCTTTCTTTCTTTTGGTTTTTTCTTTCTATCTTTCTATCTTTCTTTCTATCTTTCTTTCTTTTTTTCTTTCTTTCTTTCATTCATTCATTCTTTCTTCCTGTCTTTCTTCCTGTCTTTCAGAACAGCCATCATATTAACATCAATACGTTCTGTTAATGATAAGGTGAGAAAAAAAACTGAAAACATTCTGACCTTGCTATAGAAGTCATCTCTCTAACTCTCTTTTCCATATCCTGTACTTCGCTCCTTGTCTCCACACTTCGTTCTTCTAATTTTGCTCCCACCGTTCTTGTTCTCATTCCTGTCTCCTTCCCACGTCTGTGGTAAACCTCACCCCCCCCCCCCCTACATCTTAATCTTTGCCAGCATATCTCCATCCTTCTAAACTCGACAATGAAGTTTGGAAGCTTTTTGCTGTCCAATCCAATCTCATATCAGATAACACAAGGAGCTAATGGCTTGAAGCCAAAACAGGATTTGCCAATAAGAAGCGGGGCTGGGTCAAACAAAATCTGGATTCAGGGCATCCATGGTGGTGGAATCAATAAAGTAACTCACATTAAACAGGCTTTTTCAGTCTCCTTTTTTGCAATGAACAGAAGGTATTTTATCATAGTGACCCTCAGATACGGATATGTACACCAAAATTATATCGGATTGATTTCTTGTTTGTCTATTTATTTGTTATTTTCAAGCATTTATTTATATGTTCATAGTAAATTGCCACTGAATTTTGTCGCTATAAAGATGCTGGTATTTGGTGTTGGTATTTTGATACTGATTGAATGATAGAAACAGACTGAAGGCATGAAAGAAAATGTTAACTTGTGAGTCTCAGAAACATTCGGCTCAGCTAGCCGTATTTTTTCAAACTAATTCTATTTCTAAATTAATTCTTTTCATACACACACATTCAGGTATACACCTCTCTCTCTCTCTCTCTCTCTCTCTCTCTCTCTCTCTCTCTCTCTCTCTCTCTGTGTGTGTCTGTCTGTCTGTCTCTCTCTCTGTCTCTCTCTCTGTCTCTGTCTATCTGTCTGTCTGTCTGTCTCTTTCTTGCTCTCTCTCTCGCTCTCTCTCTCTCTATCTCTCTCTCTCTGTCTCCGTCTGTTAGTCTGTCTATGTCTGTCTGTCTGTCTTTCTGTCTCTGTATCTCATTCTCTCTGTCTCCCTCCTCTTTCTCTCTCTCTCTCTCTCTCTCTCTGTATGTCTGTCTGTCTTTCTTTCTTTCTATCTGTCTTCTTTCTCTGTCTCATACACACACACACACAACAGAGAGAGAGAGAGAGAGAGAGAGAGAGAGAGAGAGAGAGAGAGAGAGAGAGAATCAAAGAGATAGATATTTGACAAACGAACAAAAACAAAACCAACAAAATGATTAGATACCAACCAAGAGATTCTGAGCACCATAGAAAAGATGAATTAACAGAAAGGCAAGGCTATCATCAAGACAAAGAAGTCAGTTCATGATCAACTTAGCAATTTCAACTCAGTTCACGATCAGATGATAACTTTCAAGCAAATTTTACAATCAATTGATTAATTTTAAACAAGCCACCATCAACTGAGCAATTTCAATCCAGACAGCAGGCAACTCAGCAATGTCAAGCCAGACTGCAGGCAACTCAGCAATTTCAAGCTTGTTTGTGATCACCTGAGCAATGTCAAGCCAGACTGTAGGTAATGAGCAATTTCAAGCTTGTTTGTGATCAATTAAGCAATTTAAAGGAAGCTTGTGATCATACTGAGATTTTCAAGTCAACATATTTAAATTAAACAGTTTCGCTTTAGCTTGTGTACAGCCATGCAATGTCAGTTCAGTCTATGGTTCATGACTAACTGAGCAAGAAAAGAGACATACAACAAACCAAAACCACCATCGTATAAACATCAGTATGATTACGTAATGATGCCCAACTCCATCTATAAAAAAATCAAAAGCATTCTGACGTTGTGATAGAAACCATCCCTCTCTCACTCTCATTTCCATATTTTATTCTTCGCTCCTTGTCCCGACACTCCATCCTGTATTTTTCATCCCAAATTTCTCGTTCTAATTCCAGTCCTCCTCCCGCATCTCTTGTATACCTCACCTCCCACATCTTAATCTTTGCCAGCATTTCTCCATCCTTCTACACACAACAATGACATTTGGAAGCTTTTTGCTCTCCAGTCCAATCTCATATCAGATAACACAAGGAGCTAATGGCTTGAAGCCAAAACAGGATTTGCCAATAAGAAGCGGGGCTGGGTCAAACAAAATCTGGATTCAGGGCATCCATGGTGGAGGAATCAATAAGTCAACTCACATTTAACAGGCATTTTCAATCTCCTTTTTTGCAATGAACAGAAGGTATTTTATCATAGTGACCCTCAGATACGGATATGTACAACAAAATTATATCGGACTGATTTCTTGTGTGTCTATTTATTTGTTATTTCAAGCATTTCGTTATATGTTCATAGTAAATTGCCACTGAATTTTGTCGCTATAAAGATGCTGGTATTTGGTGTTCGTATTTTGATACTGATTGAATGATAGAAATAGACTGAAGGCATGAAAGAAAATGTTAACTACTTGAGTCTCAGAAACAGTCGGCTCAGTTTGCTGCACATATATTTAAACTAATTTTATTTTTGAATTAATTCTTTTGGTGCATTCACATTCAGGCATACATGCCTCCTCCCCCCCCTCTCTCTCTCTCTCTATCTATCTATCTAACTATCTCTATCTTTCTCTGTGTCTCAGTCTGTCTCTCTCTGTCTTTCAGTCTCTCTCTCTCTCTCTCTCTCTCTTTCTTTCACTCTCTCCCTCTCGCCCTCTCTCTCTTTTTCTCTTTCACTCTCTCCCTCTCTCTCTCTCTCTTTTTCTTTCACTCTCTCCTCTCTCTCTCTCTCTCTCTCTCTCTCTGTCTCCCCTTATGTCTGTCTCTGTCTGTCTGTCTCTCTCTCTCTCTCTTTTTTTTTCTTTGTCACACACACACACGCACAGACACACACACACATATACAACACACACACAAACACACACACACATAAACACACACACACACACACACACACACACACACACACACACACACACACACACACACAGAAGGACATTTCACAAACGGACAAAAGCAAAAACCAACAAAATGATTAGATACCAAACGAAAGATTATAAGCAACCTAAAAAAGATGAATTGACAGAAAGACAAGGTTATCATAAAGACAATCAAAGTCAGTTCATGATCAACTCAGTACTTTTAACTGAGTTCACGATCAGCTGATCAATTTCAAGCAAGCTTATAATCAACTGAGCAATTTCAAACCACCGACCATCAACTGAGCAATTTCAATCTAGCTCATGATAAACTGAGCAATTTCAAGCTAGCTCATTATCAAACGAGCAGTTTCAATAAGCTATTGATCATACTGAGCATTTTCAAGTCAACTCATAATCAAATAGAAAAAAAATCACGTTAGCGTGCGTTCAGCAGTGCAATTTCAATTCAGTCTGCCGTTTATCGACTAACTGAGCAAGAAAAGAGACATACAACAAACCCAAACCTCCATCGTATAAACATCAGTATGATTACGTAATGATGCCCAACTCCATCTATAAAAAATCAAAAGCATTCTGACGTTGTGATAGAAACCATCCCTCTCTCACTCTCATTTCCATATTTTATTCTTCGCTCCTTGTCCCGACACTTCATCCTGTATTTTTCATCCCAAATTTATCGTTCTAATTCCAGTCTCCCTGCCGTCTCTCTTCTATACCTCACCTCCCACATCTTAATCTTTGCCAGCATTTCTCCATCCTACTACACACGACAATGAAGTTTGGAAGCTTTTTCTCTCCAGTCCAATCTCATATCAGATAACACAAGGAGCTAATGGCTTGAAGCCAAAACAGGATTTGCCAATAAGAAGCGGGACTCGGTCAAACAAAATCTGGATTCAGGACATCCATGAGGGTGGAATCGATAAGGCAACCCAAATCAAACCAGGTTTTTCAATCTTCTTTTTTTTTTCAATTTTAATCATCGATGTTTTTAAATCACAGTGGCAACAAAATTGGGAATGTGCAACCACACTTTGGTTGGAGTGATGTCATCAATCAAAAGGGAACGTAGTTTGTTACGTGTCTGTTGTGTTTTTATTTTGTTTGGATGTCTTACTTTAAATAAGAAAAAATAGAAGACGTAATACAAGTGTTAAGCATCAGGTGTGTATGTGTATGTGTATGTGTGCATGTGTGTATGTGTATGTGTATGTGTATGTGTATGTGTGCATGTGTATGTGTATGTGTGCATGTTTGCGAGAGCGTGTGTGTATGTGTGTGTGCATATGTGTGTGTGTGTGTGTGTGTGTGTTCATGTGTGTTTGCATGAGTGTGTGTGTGTATGTTTGTGTGTATGTGTGTGTGTACGCGCGCGCGCGCGAGAGAGAGAGAGAGAGAGAGAGAGAGAGAGAGAGTGTGTTTGGGGTGGTATGTGTGGTATGTGTGTGTGTGTGTTGTGTGTGTGTGTGGTGTGTGTGTGTGTGTGTGTGTGTGTGTGTGCGTGTCTGTGCGTGCGTGTGTGTGTGTGTGTGGTTATGTTTGTAAATATTCTAATACTAAACATTCATATATTGATGATTTGAGTGTACTGTCATAAACCAACTTGAAAATGTAATGTGCTTTTTTCTGTTTTTCGTTCTGCTTTAATGTCATCTGTTGAATTAAATGACTCGTTTATTTGCTTTCATCTTCCGTCCTCTGTTAGAGCTGAAGTATCTATTAAACATCCAACACTTAACATTGAACATTCTGTGTGTGTGTATATATATATATATAGTATATTATATGTAAGTAGGCTGTATATGTGAGTGTTGTGGTGATGTTTGTGTGCGTGTGTGTGTGTGTGTGTGTGTGTGCGTGCGTATGTGCATGAGTATGTATGTGTGTTTGTATGTGTATGCGTCCGAGTGTGTATGTGTGTGTCTGTGTGTGTGTTTGTGTTTGTCTGCGTCTGTATTTATGTGTGTATTTAATAAGTGTTTGTATTTGTGTATGTATGTATGTATGTATGTATGTATGTATTCTATGTATGCATGCATGCATGCATGTATGATGTATGCATGTATGTATGTATGTATATATGTATGTATGCATGTATGTATGTATGTATGCATGTATTATGTGTGTATGTAGTACGTACGTATATGTACATAT
The DNA here is from genome assembly GCA_030674185.1 of Monoplex corrugatus. Taxonomy (NCBI): domain Eukaryota; kingdom Metazoa; phylum Mollusca; class Gastropoda; order Littorinimorpha; family Ranellidae; genus Monoplex; species Monoplex corrugatus. The sequence continues at coordinate 68,863,086 of CM060306.1, read as the reverse complement.
GTGGGTACGTACCTACGTATGTGGGTACGTACCTACGTATGTATGTTATGTATGTGTGTGTGTATAGAGTGTGAGAGTAAGACACAAACCAGTGATATATGGACTCTTGCTGGTGGCAAATCAAGCTGATTTGCTCATTGCAGTCCTGCCAGTTGCTGGAATGGTAGTGTACGGACAAAAGACTGAAGACACGAGAACAGAAGAAAGCAAGGGGAAGTGAACGAAGAAGGCACTCTGGATGAAAAAGCACTGTGGTCGATATGGAGAACAGCAACAACAACAGCAAAAATGTGCCCTTGAAAAATGAAAATGGTGGCCCCTGTCCTGTCACCTTCACCCAACCCAACCCTGCTGAATATTTTATGGAATCAGTTTTGAGCAGTTGTTCTCTGTCTCTGTTTCTCTGTCTCTGTTTCTCTGTCTCTGTCTCTGTCTTTTCTCTCTCTCTCTCTCTCTCTCTCTCTGTCACTCTCTCGCTCCCTCTCTCTCTTTCTCTCCTCTCTCTCTCTCTTTCTCTCTTTCTCTCTTTCTCTCTCTTTATTCTTCTGTCTACCCCCTCTCCGTCTCTCTCTTTCATCTTTTTTCATCTCATCTCATGTCTTCTTATCTCATCTCATCTCATTTTATGGTGTTCCTTTTCTTCTCTCCAATCATTGCTCTTTGCCAATATCACTGTCATAGCCTAAGGCTATTAAAACGTGAGGGGTTGAGTAAGCAAAAGACGTAATAAGGTGATGGGGTGGAGATAAGACTTGGGAAATGTGTATGATAGAAAGAAACCTTATATGAAGAGTTAATCTAAATAGAAAGCTGTATATGTGACATGCGAAGAGTAAAGAGTGAATAGTGGGTAAAGGCGGAGATAAAAGAGAGGGATCACAAGCTGGGAATGTTTGATTTAGACCTTTGACTTCCGCACCTTACCTACCAGCTGCAAAAATCTGACTCTTTGACTCCCTCACCCTATCCACCAGCATCTTGTAGGATAGGGTGGATGGGGTGAGGGAGTCAAGGAGTTCAGTTTTCGCTTTGTTAGCTTGGTTGACAATGTAGGATGATAGTACACAGGGTGGCGAGAGTCAAAAGGTTAATTAGAAGAAGGATGGTGTTGTGGCATACATAAAAATGCTGTGTATATCGCATACGACTTCTACTGAAAACTAATCGTACTATTTATAAAAACGTGTTTTGAGTCTTGTGAAAATGTATTCTGTGGGATATGAATTTTTTTTCTCTGAACGTTAAAGAGAAAAGCTAGAAGGGTTGACTGTGATTTACTTCTTTCTCTTTTTTGTTTCTGTTTTGTTTTGTTTTTTTTAGTTTATATTTTGTTATTGTTGTTTCTCCATTACGTTTTTTGTTTGTTTCATTATTTGTTTGAAGACTCCTTCCATAACCCACCTTGTATGCTATGATTAAACTAAAATCATGTAAATGTGAACATATACCGTTTTTTCGTTTGTTTGTCTGTTTGTTGTTATTGTTGTTGTGTTGTTGTTGTTGTTGTTTTGGGGGGTGACTATGCGGGTTTGATGATGTCTGTTAAGCATCAAAAATGGAAACATTATTGATTTTGCCATTTCATTTCATGCATTATTTGCCCCCAAATTTCTCTTACCTAAACTCTTCACTTTGAAAAAGAACAGGAAACTTGACCTTGAAAACAGACACATCCAAGCTGAATTACTAGATACGCAATACCTTCTTGGGCCAAATATCAAAACAGACATAAGGTTGCCTCCAATTATCTTGATCAATAGTCAAGAAGTCTTCATTGAACAATTCTCAAACTTTCAGTCGTCGTGACTAAGATAATGAAATATGCTCGATGCAAGTGTTCTATTGGCTATAGACTGAATGTTGTCTGACCGTGCTTAATATCCATCATTAACAGTTCGCAGATCCTTGATGCCATAGTTTATCTTATAGCCAAATTATACACAATTATCATTGCTCCATTTGAATTTGAATATAATAAAAGGCGAGACCGAACAAAATGGAACAACAGCAGACAGCAAGTACAGGCTCAAAAATGAATTGCCATCGCACTTTCTGATGTGGATGTGGTGATGGTTTCATTAACTATCTCAACAAGCTTACCAAATGAGGACGACAGAATACGATGTTATCGGCCAGAATATACATACATAACATTACCGATTGCATGCGCCTGTACCAGTAGAGCCTGCAGCTAGCAAGGCATTTAAAGGAACCAGCAGTTGACGGAACAGGGGAAAAGATCGATAGTATCTCCAAGCACACAAAACGGAGGTCCAAAGGCTCGATGCGATTTTCTCCACACTGCCTGTAATGCACTGCCCCACGTTAATTTGTTCTTTGACTCCCGTATTTGCCATCCTGCTTTGTGAGATCGCTTTCCGTGTCAACCGCCTGGTGGCGCTGCCACGACTTAGCCAATGGAGAAGTTACAAATGTAGGTCATTGAAAGTTTCCAGCTCTGGTTTTTTTTTTTATTCTGTTGTATTTTTCCATGCCAGTTCCATTTGTTTAAGCTGGTGACAGCTGGAAACTAAACAAATAAAAACAAAAAACAAATAAAAGCGAAGATGAGATGGTAAAGCTATTGCGTCTGTGAATTTGGTTTGATAGCAACATTTCAGTTTTCATCAGTGAATTTAATGGTGTTAATTTCTTTGAGCATTGAACAATTTGTCTAAAATATTTGAGTATTAGTATATTAAACAGAGAATCTACACATTACATTTTTCATATTTGTCTCAATGTTTTAACTTCAGGAATGAATTTAAGAAAGAACCTGAAAGAACTTCTTAACAGTATCAATAATATCATCTTTTTTACGAATTATAAATGCAAAATTTTTGTTCGTTTGTTTTCTTATTTTTGTTTGTTTGTTTGTTTGTTTGTTTGTTGTTTGTTTGTTTGTTTGTTTGTTTGTGTGTTTGTGTGTTTGTTTGTTTGTTTGTTTGTTTGTACATGTCTTCATTTGTTTGGTTTGGCTGATTGTTTATTAATGTGTGTTTAAAATGAACTTGTGAGGTGAACAAAATTAAACTAAATACTTAGCTTATTGCCATAACTTAAGAGACTGCCCTTCTATACGATAAAAGTCCATTACTGCTGGTTTAATTATGTACAGGGTATCTCCCCTTCAGCAGCAGAGTGCCCATGTTTTTACCATAGAAATGACATATTTTGTCAACATTCTTACCATTACGTCCAGCATCATTTGAAAATTAATGTATCACCAGTACGTCCCAGGGCATAAAGGTCATTTACGTGTAAGAGAAATATGCATCAAAATATTTTTAAGAAGTCATATTCAGTTAGTGGTCACTAGGCAAAACCAAGATCAGTCAGTAATCGTACTTTGAAAAACAAAACAAAACTGTGTATAAATGCACTAAAAGATTTTAAGAAATCCTATTTGCAATCCGTCAATGGCCACTAAATGCACAAAATCCGTAGTCAAAACCCAGATAACTCAATATTGGAACGTCGAAAAAGACAAAGCCTGAGCATTATATGGAAATCCCTCAGTACAATACTTATGACCTGAATTTTCTTCCAATGTATACGATAGATGGATACACTTTTTCACGGAATGAGTAGAAATATGCAAAATGAAAAGAATGAACATGTGTGCAAGGAAGATGAGCAAACTTGAAAAACTGCATCCGGGAGAACATCTCTGAAGAGTTTCTTGAAGGAGTCGGCCGTGTAGTGCTTATGTGTCATATCGTGAAGACGAGACGAAAATCCACACATTTACAGAGCAAGCCAACTAAACCTAAAGTTTCAGAATTCCACAAAATGTTGGGACATCACCTGAACAATTAACAGAGTAACTCAATAAGGTAAAAAAAAACACAAGAATTTACAAATTTTCATCCAATTTAATTATTTCACTTACATAGCGCAAAAGATCAATGTCAGAAGCATGTTTGTTGCACTTTACAGGAACAAAACATTGTGAAAACTTTCAATCTACTAAAAGAGGCACTGACTAAACATGAAATCATTATGTGTGCTCGGAACAATAGTAAACAGAAGAACTGAATAATATAAATGAATGCAAATATTCACAGACATACACGCAATGCGCATGTGCAAATGTACACACAACACACACACAAACAAAAACACACACACACACACACACACACATACATACATACACACACATGCACACACATACCGCTTGCACACACACGCGCACACATACACATGCACAGGATACTTAACTAGGGTACAGGCATCCTTTTAGGCGCGTGACCCTTGACCCAAGTATATAATGCTCTCTCTGTCTCACCTCCACAACACGCACAACACACACACACACACACACACACGCACACACGTGCGCGGGGCACAGACACACACATATATAAGCTCGCGCGCGCACACACACACACACACACACACACACACACACACACACACACGCACACACACACACACACAGACAGACATGCGCGCGCACAGACACACATATATACGCACGCACACACACACACATACATTCTCTCTCTCTTTCTCTCTCTCCCTCTCTCTCTCTCTTTCCACACACACACACAAACACAACACACACACACACACACACACACACACACACACACACACGCACACACACACATACACACACACACACATTCCATTCTCAGTTACCCATTGTGCACTCAGATTGTTAGGCGTGTGACCCTTGTCCCAAGTTGCCTTCCTTTCCAACCAGATGACACGTTCTGGTCGACACGTTCTGGTCAACCAACCAGATAACACGTCCCGGTCAACCAACCATATGACATGTCCTAGTCAACCAGATAACAATCCCTGGTCAACCAGCCAGATAACATGTCCTAGTCAACCAACCAGATAACATGTCCTAGTCAACCAACCAGATAACATGTCCTAGTCAACCAACCAGATAACATGTCCTAGTCAACCAACCAGATAACACTTCCTAGTCAACCAATCAGATAACATGTCCTGGTCATGAACACGGGCCGTTGAACTCCTGGGAGCCCAATTTGCCTCGGCCGTTGACTTCTTTAAGAAAGTTTTTCCGCCCATTGATGCTGGTTATTTCTGAGTAAGACGATCAATGGTATGATGACCAACATTTTGTTCGTGAAAGTATGATTTTAAGCATCTGAGAATTTCGGACTTTCCAAGATGCAAACTTTTTGTTGTATTGGCATTGCCCACAACTTTGTCAGCACGGTTTTTCCCTGAACAACAGCGTGTCCGGTGCAGTAGATCAACTTGTGATTTCGTAGGTCGATACTGTTTATTGCTTTGGCACGAAAGAAAACTCCCCCCCCCCCCCAAAAAAAGGGATATAATCTTAGGAGGAAGGTACATATCTCTCTACCTATCTGTCTATCATCCATCTATATATGTAATGTATATGTATGTATGTACTAATTGTCATATATTATGTATGTATGTATGTATGTATGTATGTATGTATGCATGCATGCATGCATGTATGTATCTATGCATGCATGTATGTATGTATGTATGTATGTATGTATGTATGTATGTATCTATCAAATCAATCAATCTACTCTATCTATCTATCTATATCTATCTATCTATCTATCTATGTGTCCACATGCTTACATACATACATACGTACATACACAGATACATACATATATGTATACATACAATACATCATGCATGCATACATACATGTATACATGCATAAACACATACATGCATACACGCATACATGCATACATGCACATACATACATACATACTACTACGTACGTACGTACGTACATGCATACATACATACGTGGGTAGGTCGATGGGTAGTACGAACGTGCATACACATACATACATACATACATATACATACATACATACATACACATACATACATATACATACATGCATACACACATACGTATATACATACATACATGTACACAATACTATACATACATACATACATACAATACATACATACATACATACATACAACACATGCATGCATACATACATACGTGGGTGGGTCGGTGGGTAGTATTATAATGCTCTACTTTATAACATTATTCACTGTAACTGACTTGAACTTTTTTTACATTAAAGTCATATAAATGATCTAATCTTTGGGAAACTGACAATAAAATATTTCTGTTGGGCGTCACATTTATGAAAAAACAAACCTACCTATTAACATACTCAGCGTTAAAATATATTATCTGATGTGTGCGTCTTCATGTCGATAACAGAACAGTCCTTGCTATCCATGTACCCAAAGTTCACACTTCATACAGAGCCACAATGTCCAATATTAGTGCCAGAAAGCGTAATATGTTTTGCAAAATGATTTGTATATCGCTATTTTCTTTCCAGTCTATTCATCTTCAGAACCTTGAGATGTAAATGTTTCTGTTACCCTTTGGCAGTTGTTTGTTATTGTTTTTGTGAAAGTGTTACTGTCAGGTTTTTTTTTTTATACAATTTACTGGATGTTTTTTGAAAGAAAAGAACCTTCTTTGCAAGGGTGAAAAAAAGACCAAAGTCACAGCAAAACGAGGCAGTTGTCCAGAAAATCTTAAGTTAGAAATCGGTTACGGTGATATACTGGAATAATGTAAATATAACTGTGTACAAGAACGGAGATTGCAGTTACTGATGCGATATAAAATCAAGTTCTGCAGTTTAGATCAGTTTACTGATTTCCTATCGGCGTAATATCACGATCTGTCAAGTGAAAACAGAAATTCATTAAACTACCGGAAATCCAGGTACAGTATCCTATTAACTCGTATTTTCAGCTGAAGATGACGGCCATTCTTATCTCTTGCAAAAATAAAAATGTTGCGACCGCGTCCAAGAACTCATTCTTTGCCTTCCCATTTCCATATCCCTCTCCTTCCCTCGAGCCCTTTTCCTCAAATGTACCTCATGAACCACTAGTGGTTTATATTCTCATATCCCTCCTTTACCTCGGAGGGGTAGGGTAGTGGTTAAAGCACTGGCTTTTACGTGACAAACCCAGGTTCAATTCAAGGATCAGAAGGCAGTTTTCTCCCCCCCTCCCCCCCCCCCCCCGCCCTGCCGTTCTCCACTAGATCATAAGTGGTGGTCTGGGTGATGAAACAATAAACCCATGTCCAATACATAACATACGCATTAACGCACGTTAAAGATTCCATGGCAACAAAAGAGTTATCCCGGGCAAAATTTTACCCCCACCCCCCAAAATAAATAAATAAATTAAAAATCCACTTTCATGAGTGAAAATGAAAACATAGGCATTTCGGGGGGAAAACAACATAAAAAAGGGATGGCAATGTACTATGGCGACTGTGTTGTCTCAACAGAAAGCATCTTACATTTTACTTGGAACAAATAATGTCAGGATAAATAAAAACAAACCCAATCCAATCCAGTCTATCCCACCCTCTTATTTCCTGCAATTTAACCTTTGATAATAGTTCTCCTATTTGGACTAATCTCATTGACGGTCGGATGCTTTTCCTGCTCTCATCTCAAGTCAGAATCAAAAACTAAACAGCACGATGTCATTAAAAAGAACGGGCTTTGGGTCAAACAAAATCTGGATTCAGGACACGCATGGTGGTGGAATCGATAAAGCAACTCAAGTAAATTGGCTTTTTTCAATCTTGATGTTTCTAATTAATTGAGGACTGTTAGATCACAGTGACCCTAATGTTGAAAATGTGCGAGCCACATTCTAGTGGCGGCGGTGTCTTCGGCCAAAACTGTTAGAGGTTTGTCATTGGTCTGTTGTAAACAAGTGTCTTTGTGTCTCCGTGTTTAATTTGCATTGCTAAAAAATCAGATTGTAAAGCCTCTCTAACAATAATCCTGTTTGTGCAAACATTATCATAAAAAAGTCCAGTTGTTGTACTTTTCAAGGTCACAAGCTTCAGATGAAAACTATGAGGGAGGACAAAGGTAGGCTGTCAAAACATTGCGAGGGTGATGGTCATACACCTTCCTCGAAAAGAGCTCATTTCAGATATTTTGTCTATGTGATCTTGATCTTAGTACCATGGATTCTACACTTATAAATCATCTCTCCTTAGTGGCCCGTATGTTTAAGCTCAAATATGGTTAAGATCTGTCCAGAAACAGCGAAGAAATCCTGCTCAGACACCTTATCACAGACACGCAAACACACAAAGCGGTATTGAAAAAGAGTGTAAGAGAAGAGTTAGACAAAATAAGAGAAACGGAGTTATCTGATGACAATGGTGTTCTGTTTCAAGTTAAGGCGTTGATTATGAGAAGAACGGCGAGTGGAGGTATAAAATAATAGAACTGATGATGACAGTCATTTGATAGTTTAAGTCTATCATAATGGATAGAAAAGAGGTGAGTGTCACAGGTGGGAATAGACTAACGATACTGACACGATGCCTTATTTTTCAACATTGAAGTTATTATCTTTAAGTCCCTTTTTTCAATAAATTTGCATGCTGGGCGTTTTCAGGTTTCTATACGCTAGCCTCTATCGCGATTTACAGACTATGTAACGTGCTTATTGGGTATTCTGTATGCTTGTACATACAAAGGGGGTTTAGGCACTAGCAGGTCTGCACACATGTTGACCTTGAAGATCGGGAAAAATATCTAACTTTTACCTGTCAGTGGAATGTGACGAGGCCGACTGAATCCACGACCTTCTCGTGAACCAATTAACTACTGACAAAGTACTAGTCATTGTTGCAAATCAGTCGCTGGTATGACAGAGCTGAAACAAGAGACAAGACAACAAAGAGGATCAGGACGCGAGAAAAGAGATGGCTGTGGTTCATGCAGGCGACAGTGGCCATCGGCAACATGCAAAGGACATGATCATGGTGGTCTCTGTCTCTCTCAACCTAACCCAGCTGAATATTTCATAGAGTCAGATATCCAAGTTGCACTGTCTCGATTGCTCTCTCTCTCTCTCTCTCTCTCTCTCTCTCTCTCTCTCTCTCTCTCTCTCTCTCTCTCTCTCTCTCTCTGTCTTTCTCTCTCCTTGTCCCTGTCTCTCCCCTTTCCCTTTCTCTCTCCCTCTCTATCTCTCCCTTTCTTTTCTCTCTCTGTCTGTCTCTCTCTCTCTCTCTCTCTCTCTCTCTCTCTCTCTCTTTCTAGCTCTGCCTTTCTTCTTTATCACCTTGCCTCATCTATTTTTTCCCTCATCTCATCTCATTTTATGGCGTGTGTTTCCCCATCCCCATTTGTTTTTCGTTTCTCTTAGCAAATATTACTTTGTTGTAGCCTGAGACCATTAAAGCAAAAAGGAAAGCCACGGTGAATACAAAGAGGCGTTAAATCCTGGGGGTGTTGAAACTGAGGAATGGATAGGATAGAGAGAGATGGAGGCCTAGGACTCATTCACAGGGGAAACAGTGGAAGTGAAATATGGGAAAGGAACAGTGAACAGGTACAGATGAAGGGTTAGCAATAAGGGATGTTGATTAGACTGGATAAAAGAGCAGTGTTATGGGAGTAGGAAGTCTGTAGCAATACGCCATACGTGGGCTCTGTGCTGAAAATAAGTCATATGGCAGAGCTGTGAATCTTTTGTCTGTGAAGTCATTCCCAATCCTGTAGCACGTGGTTCTCTTAATCTCAAATTTATTGTGGGTAGTTTCAGCTTGTGTGGTCATGGGTTCAGTTTGCCTATGCCATTTCATGGATCTTGTGTCGTTGTTTTGTTTGTTTGTTGTTGTTGTTGTTGTGTTGTTTTGTTTGTTTTCAGATTGAAGGAATTTTGCAGAGGGTTATTTCAAGATTCGGTTGGAACACGTAATTGTGGAATTGTCTAAGTGTGACCCACTTATACAAACTCAAAACTCTAAACTCCAGCGAGTATACACCAGGAAGAACTACAAATTGTTGCTGGGTAGGATTGTTTATTTGCTTTGTGTCTTTGTTTCTTTGAAGTTTTGCTTAATGTTTTTTCTTCATCTAAAATCTAGCTTTTAGGTTATTAATCTAATTATATCTGAAAACAGTGCAAACAGGAATAAACATAGTTCACTGTGTACCTACATTAATGCATCCGACGAAAAATGGAAACTGTGTGCAAGGGGAATTATTTTTAATACTGTCTTGTCATTTTCATAATTTCTCTGAATGTGTGATTTGATAGTGTCTGTTGCCTGAATTTCAGGTATGTGTCCACAACCACCTAAACTCGAGTCAGTCAGCTTATGTCACTCACAGATTCTGTGCCCCCATGGTCTTTGCGGATTGTGAGAACAAGCAGCCTCTTATAATAAGTTATATATAAAAACAGTGAAAGAAAAAACATTTGCTCGTATGGAATGTTCACTTCAAATGCTCTGTTACATAGTTTATGTGAATTTTCATTGAAACAAGGTGCTGTAACAGATAAAAGAATCCATAGGAGCAATGACACAAACGGTATTTTAATGTTGTCTCTTTTTGATTATTTCTTTTAGTTTATAATATCACTATGTCAGTTGTTAAAAGTGGCATAAGTTGGCCTATGTCAGACACAGCTTAATTCAGACTGAATAAGGTGGACTTGGAATACATTCTGTTATGATTTGCCAGTGCATATTAAAGATTATGGCCACACTGGCAGTCAGAAACAGGGCATTATTCGATAGTGTGTGTGCGTGTGTGTGTGTGTGTGTGTGTGCATGTGTCTGTCTGTATGTATGTCTGTTTGTCTGTCTCTCTGTCTGTGTGCCTGTGTCTTGGTCTGCATAGGTGTGTTTGTTGTGTGTGTGTGTGTGTGTGTGTGTGTGTGTGTGTGTGTGTGTGTGTGTGTGTGTGTGTGTGTGTGTGTGTGTGTGTGTGAGTGTGCATGTATACGTATCTTTGTGCGTCTATGTCTGTGCCTGCGTGTGTATGTGCGTGCATATAAGTATGTGTTTTTTTACCCAAATAAACAATAAGGCAATCACACATGGGCACAGAGAAAGAGATAGATGAGGAGGAGGATGAGAACGAGGAGGAGGATGCTGATGAGGATGAGGAGAATGAGGAGCTGGAGGAGGATGGTGATGGTGGTGGTGATGGTTGGTGATAATGACAATGACAATGACGATGACGATGACGATGACATGATGATGATGATGATGATGATGATGACGACGACGACGACGACGGACGATGATGATGATGATGATGATGATGATGAGATGATGATGATGATGATGAGTAGTAAATGAAGGTGATGGTGAAAATGATGGTGACGACGACGACGATGATGATGATGGCAGTGGTGATGGCGACGACGACGATAATAACAACAGCGGACCTGTGCCAGGTTTCACACATTAACTTTAGAGACAACAGAAATGTCTGATCATCACTGTAGGAGGCCACAAACCACCCAGACACAGGCAGGCACTGATGGTGGCAAATCAAGCTGTTTGTTCACTGATAGACAGACAGCCAGAGGATAATGGAGATGGTGGAAGGTGTTGGGACAGGCTTGACATGGAGACCGACAGCGAGGAAAAAATTACAGAGGAAAGCAAGGGGGGGGGGGGGGGGAGAGAGAAGAAGGAAGGGTCCGATCGATACACACGACGGCAGCAGCAACGTCCAGTGAAATGTGATCATGCTTGTCTCACTCAACCCAACCCCTCTGTATATTTTATAGAGTCAGCTGACCTGGTTGCTCTCTGTCTCTCTGTCTCTGTCTCTGTGTCTCTCTGTGTCTGTGTCTGGTCTGTCTCTGTCTCTGTCTCTGTCTGTCTGTGGGTCTGTCTGTCCATCTGTCTGTCTGTCTGTCTGTCTCTCTCTCTCTCTCTCTCCCCTCTTTCTCTTTTCTTCTCTCTCTTTCTCTCTACCTCCCCCCCCCCCATCTCTCTCTGTGTCTCTATCTCTCTGTCTCTGTCTCTCTCTCTCTCTCTCTTTTCTGTCTGTCGGTCTGGTCTGTCTGTCTGTCTGTCTGTCTCTCTCTCTCTCTCTCTCTCTCTCTCTCTCTCTCTCTCTCCTCTTTATCACCTTGCCTCATCTATTTTTCCCTCATCTCATCTCATTTTATGGCGTGTGTTTCCACTCCCCCCTTTGTTTTCGTTTCGCTTTGCGAATATTACTTTGTCATAGCCTGAGACCATTAAAGCAAAAAAAGGGAAAGGCACGGTGAATACAAAGAGGTGTTAAATCCTGGGGTTGTGAAACTAAGGAATGGATAGGATAGAGAGAGACGGAAAGCCTAGGCTCATTCACAGGGGTAAACAGTGAAAGTGAAATGTGGGGAAGGAATAGGGTCCAGATGAAGGTAAGCAATAAGGGATGTTTGGTTAGACTGAATAAAAGAGCAGTTTTGTGGGATTTGGGAAGTCTGTAGCAATACGTCATACGAGAGCTCTATGCTGAAAGAGAAACTTGTTCCACATTCTGTGGAATCATATTTTTCAAATGTGAAGTTGTTTTTTCTTTTTTTTTTTTAATCTCTCTGTAAAACGATGGGAGTATTAGTTGACTCTAACATTAATGGGTCTGTCTAAATATGTCTCAGATCGTAGAAACACATATCAGTAAGGATTCGTTTTATTGATGTATATTGACCATGTCTACACCAATGTGACTGGCTGGTTCTTATGGCAGAACTGTGAACCCTCTGTCTGTCTGAAGTCCATTCCCAACCTGCAGCACTGGCTTCCATCTTAATGCTCCAATTATCATGGTAATTTCAGCTTAGTGTTTCATGGGTCCTGTTCTGCCTAGCCATTTCAAGATCTCGAGTGTTTTGTTTTTCCAGATGAAGGAATTTTGCAGAGGATTACTTGAAGATTTGGTTGGAGCACGTAATTGTGGAATTGTCTTAGTGTGACCCACTTATACAACTCAAAACTCTAAACTCCATCGAATATACACTAGGAAGAACAACAGATTGTCGCTGGGTTCGATTGTTCGTTTGCTTTATGTCTTTTTTTCTTTGCAGTTTTGTTTGACTTTTTTTTTTTCATCTAAAATTAGCTTTTACATTGTCAATCTAATTATACCTGAAAACAGCACAAACGGGAATACACATAGTTCACTCTGTACCCCACATTTATGCAAGCGATGAAAAATGGAAACTATATGCAAGGAGAATTATTTTTAATACTATCTTTTCATTATCCTAATTTCTCGAGTGTTTGGCTTTGATAGTGTCTGTTGTCTGAATTTCGGGTACGTGTCCACCTAACCTGAAGTCAGCTTATGCATCACTCATTGATTCTGTGCCTCCATGATCTTTGCAGATTGTGAGACCAATCAGCCTCTTGTAGTAAGTTATATAGTTATATATCAAAAAAGTATCAGAAAAAATTCCTCATATGAAATGTTAACTTGAAATGCTCTGTTAGATAGTTTATGTGAATTTTCATTGCAACAAGATGCTGTAACAGAAAAAATGAATCCATAGGAGCAGTGAGACTAACGGTATTTCAAAGTGTTATCTATGTTTTTATTTCTTTTAGTCTATGTCATTGTGTCAGGTTTTAATAGTGGCATATGTATGCCAGACACAGCCTAATTCAGACTGAATAACGTGGACTAGGAATATGTTCTGTTACGATTTGCCAGTGCAGAAACAGGGCATCCTTTGTCTCTCCAACATCAATCGATATGTGTGTGTGTGTGTGTGTGTGTGTGTGTGTGTGTGTGTGGGGTGTGTGTGTGTGTGTGTGTGTGTGTGTGTGTGTGTTTGTCTGCTTGTCTGTCTCTCTGTCTGTGTGCCTGTGTCTTTGTCTGTGTGCGTGTGTATGCGTGCATGTGCGTATGTGTCTGTGTGTATCAGTGTGTGTGTGTATCAGTGTGTGTGTTGTGTATGTGTGTGTGTGTGTGTGTGCGTGTGTGTGTGCAAGTATATGTATCTATTTGCATCTGTGTCTGTGTCTGCGTGTGTGTGTGCGTGCATTAAATGTGTGTTTGTTTTACCCAAATAGACAATAAGTCAATCAAACATGGGCACAGAGAAAGAAATAGATGAGGTGGAAGAGGAGGAGAGAGGATGTGATGGTGGCAGTGACGACAATGATTGATGATAAATGATGATGATGATGATGATGATGATAAATGATGATAGTAATTGTGGTGATGGAGTAAGTGATGGTGACAACGATGACGAAGATGATGATGATGATGATGGTAGTGGTAATGGCGACGACGACGATGATAACAACAGCGGACCCATGCCAGGTTTTACACATTAACTTTAGAGAAAGCAGAAATGTCTGACCATCACTGTAGGAGACCACAAAACCACCCAGACACAGGCAGGCACTGATGGGGGCAAATCAGGCTGTTTGTTCACTGATAGACAGACAGCTAGAGGATAATGGAGATGGTGGAAGGTGTTGGGACAGGCTTGACATGGAGACCGAATGTGAGGAAAAATTGCAGAGAGAAGAAGGAAGGGTCCGATCGATACACACGACGGCAGCAGCAACGTCCAGTGAAATGTGATCATGCTTGTCTCATTCAACCCAACCCCTCTGTATATTTCATAGAGTCAGCTGACCTGGTTGCTCTCTCTGTCTTTCTGTCTCTGTCTCTCTGTCTCTGTCTCTCTGTCTCTGTCTCTCTGTCTCTCTCTCAGTCTCTCTCTGTCACTCTCTGTCTGTCTGTCTCTTTCTTTGTCTCTGTCTCTGTCTCTCTCTTCTCTCTCTCTCTCTTTCTCTCTCTTTCTCTATCCTATCCTCCTCTCTCTCTCTCTGTCTGTCTCTATCTGTCTCTCTGTCTGTCTGTCTGTCTCTCTCTCTCTCTCTCTCTCTCTCCTCTCTTCTCTCTATCCTCTTTATCACCTTGCCTCATCTATTATTCCCTCATCTCATCTCATTTTATGCATGTGTTTCCTTCCCCCTTTGTTTTCGTTTCTCTTTGTGAATATTACTTTGTCGTAGCCTGAGACCATTAAAGCGAAGAAGGGAAAGGCATGGCGAATACAAAGAGGCGTTAAATCCTGGGGGTGTTGAAACTGAGCAATGGACAGGATAGAGAGAGACGGAGAGCCTAGGGCTTATTCACAGGGGAAACAGTGGAAGTGAAATATGGGAAAGGAACAGTGAACAGGTACAGATGAAGGGTTAGCAATAAGGGATGTCTGGTCATACTGGATAAAAGAGCAGTGTTATGGGATTTGGGAAGTCTGTAGCAATACGCCATACGAGAGCTGTGTGCTGAAATTAATTCAGATGAAAAGAAACTTGTTCCGTTTGCTGTAGAATCTTACTTTTCAAGTGTGAAGCTTTTTTCAATCTCTCTATAAAACGATGGGCGTTGGGGTTGTCTCTAACATTAAATGGGTCTGTCTAAATATGTCTCTGATTGTAGAAACAAACATCAGTAAGGATTCATTTTATTGATGTATATTGACCATGTCTACACCAGTGTGACTGGCTGGTTCTTATGGCAGAACTGTGAACCCTCTGTCTGTCTGAAGTCCATTCCCAACCTGCAGCACTGGCTTCATCTTAATGCTCCAATTATCATGGTAATTTCAGCTTAGTGTTTCATGGGTCCTGTTCTGCCTAGCCATTTCATGATCTTGTTGAGTTTTGTTTTTTCCAGATTGAAGGAATTTTGCAGAGGATTACTTGAAGATTTGGTTGGAGCACGTAATTGTGGAATTGTCTAATCGTGACCCACTTACAAACTCGAAACGCTAAACTCCAGCGAGTATACACTAGGAAGAACTACAGAGTGTTGTTGGGTTGGATTGTTTATTTGATTTGTGTCTTTGTATTTTTGCTTAATTTTTTCCTCCATCTAAAATCTAGCTTTTACTTTATC
>CM060306.1:68842370-68844870 GCA_030674185.1 Monoplex corrugatus | reverse complement strand
ATATTGATTCTTTCACGTTGGTTGATCAATTCTTCATGTCTTACCCGATCGAAAGCCTTGGTATAATCAACAAAGCATAAATATAAATCATTATTCATCTCGATTGACCACTCTATGATAGTTCTTAGGATGTATATAGCATTAATAGTTCCTTTCCCTTCCACAAATCCACACTGTTCTTTTGCTGTTTCTCTTTTGATTCCATTCCTTGTCCTCATCATGATTATTCTTAATAGGATTTTCGTAACATGACTCATCAGGCTGATTGTGCGATGGAGCTTGCATTCTATAGCCCCTGTCGTCTTTGGAAGTGCAATGAAAATTGATTTTGACATGTCTTTGGGCATTTTTCCATTGTCATAAATTTCATTTAGGACTGTTATTTTTTCAATACCAACTTCCGCCAAGGTTTCAATTATCTCTGTAGTAATGTTGTCTGGTCCTGGGGCTTTTCCTGGTTTCATCTTTTTCAGTGCTGCTCTAATTTCAACTTTCATTATGGGTGGTCCTTCAAAGTTCTTTCTTGTAATGTATGCTTCGTTTCTGTCATCTTCAAAAAGGTCTTTAATGTACTCTCCCCATCTGTCTAATATTTTGTCTTTTTCCATGATAAGCGTACCATCTTTCGATTTTATGCAACCAGTTGATGTGCATGTATTTTTCCTGCGGACAATATCTTCAATTCGTCTGTACATACCCTGAGGATCCGTTTTGTGTCGATCTTCTATTTCTTTGCATTTTGTTTTCATCCAAGCTTCCTTAGCTTCATTGCACCTATTCCTGATTTCTTTGTTTATCTTCCTGTATATCTCCTCGTTTCTCTTTGCCTTCCTCCGTTCCTCCATCAAGCCTAATATTTCTTTTGTCATCAAGTTTGGTTTTTTTTGTTTTGTTTTGTTTTGTTTTGCTTTTCTATCTGTTTTAGGGATTTCTTCACAAGCGTCATGTATCGAATTTCTCAACTTTGTCCATTGTTCCTCATTGTCACCAACGTCTTCCAGAGCACTGAATTTATTTTGAACATGTACATTATATTTTTTTCATCTCACCAGACGGCAGATGCGCATCAGAAATAGCCAGCAGAATGGGCCAAGCCAAAACAGCATTCAAGAAAATGAAAAGCATTCTTACCAACAAATGCTTATCAATTAACATCAGGAAGAGAGCTCTTGAATCTTATATAGAACCGATAATGTTATACAGTTGTGAGGCGTGGTCAGTCAACAAGCAAAGCAAGAACAAGATTGAGGCAGTCAAGATGTGGTTTCTGAGAATGTTGAGAGTTCAATGGACAGAAAAGAAAACAAATGAAACAGTCTTGATGGAGACAGACACAAGAAAATCATTGATAAAGAAGATCAGGAAAAGACAAGCAACGCTTATAGGCCATTTTATGAGGAAAGGGAATTGGAGCACCTGGTCACAACAGGAAAGCTAGAGGGAAAGAGAGCGCGCCAGGTAGACCAGGGAGAAAATATTGGACAGACTTGCAGATTGGCTGAGGACAAAGATGGTGGAAGAGGCGCTCGAGGCAACAAGGGATAGAAACAGATGGAAGGCCATGATCGCCAACGCCATGTGGCAAGGCACTTGATGATGATATGTATATATATATATATATATATATAATATATATATACATATATATTGATCAGTGCCATCGCTACTATTGCGATCAATATTATCAGCAGCAACAGCAGCAGCAACGTCATTATCACGTACAGCAGAACAGTTCTATTCAGAAGAATTGCAGACACAAATTGGCAAGATATACAGCTTTCTCTAAGGCATTAGACAAAAAGGACGAGAAAAACTGATGGCAAGACATTATGAGACTATGCCTGTTAAAGTCTGCACATAGAAAGCATCAGGTCGTAATTGTTATTGTAACAACACAATCTTTCACGAAATTTTGGATTTTGGTGAACATGTCATAGATGGAGCAGTTACGAATCCTAATAGCTTAAATAGACATAGTCCATCTTAAATTCACAGTGGCCCAAAAAGCTCGAATGCATAAGCAGGAAATTCTGAGGGTTTATCTTTAAATGAATGTTTTTTAAGCCTAGAACTAGATATAAATCGACTAAACAAAAACTGTTGACTGCTAAGGATAAATATGAAAAGCTCATCCTTTATTTGAGAAATTAGCAAAGCACAATAAAATGCACAGTAACACCTAACTGACCTTGAAATATTGTTTTCACTCTTTTGTGTTTTTATTACTTCTCTTATGTGAGCTGTTCCATTATTGGCAGGTTTTTTTGAAAAATAATGATATTAGTATGGTTCAGACCAGTGTCTTCCTTTGTTCATGTATTTGTTTATGTTATGGATATTTACATTTGTTCATTTACCAGCAGCGTCATTGCCATACTGTTCCACGGGATACCTATCGTTCCAAAAATGCTGGCTGATTTAGCTGGGTTACTTGGGCTGGGGAGACGGCCGGAAAACTATACAACTCAGTATTAATTCAAGATTACAGGAATGGCTCGAC
>CM060306.1:68827370-68829870 GCA_030674185.1 Monoplex corrugatus | reverse complement strand
GACGATACGTGACACGTGCGATTTGTGAGCTCTGTACATGCGTGCATGTGTGTGTGTACGTGTATGTGAGTGTGTATGTGTATGTGCATATGTGTGTGTGTGTGGATGTGTGTGTGTGAGAGAGAGTGTGTATGTGTGATGTGTGATGTGTGTGGTGTATGTGAGAGAGAGAAAGAGTGTATGTGTGTGTGTGTTTGCGGTGTGTGTGTGTGTGTATGTGTTAGTGTGTGTTTGTGGTGTGTGTGTGTGTGTGTGTGTGTGTGCGTTTGTGTGTGTGTGTGTGTGTGTGTGTGTGTGTGTGTGTGTGTGTGTGTGTGTGTGTGTGTGTGTGTGTGTGTGGATGTGTGTGCATGTGTGTGTGTATGGGAAAGAGTGTATGTGTGATGTGTGTGGTGTGTGTATGTGACAGAAAGAAAGAGTGTGTGTGTGTGTGGTGTTTGTGGTGTGTGTGTGTGTGTGTGTGTGTGTGTGTGTGTGTGTGTGTGTGTGTGTGGATCTGTGAATGTGTGGATGTGTGGATGTGTGTGTATGTGTGTGTGTGTGTGTTGAGAGAGAGAGAGAGCGTATGTGTGTGTGTGTGTCGTGTTTGTGGTGTGTGTGTGTGTGTGTGTGTGTGTGTGTGTGTGTGTGTTGTGTGTATGTGTGTGTGTGTGTGTGTGTGTGTGTGTGTGATGTGTGTGTGTGTGTGTGTGTGTGGTATGTGTGTATGTGCGTGTGTGTGTTGTGTGTGTGTGTGTGTGTGTGTGTGTGTGTGACAAAGACACACAGAGAGCGTGTGTATATGTGGCGTTTGTGTGAGTGTGTGTGTGTGCATGCGTGTGTGTCGTGCGTGTGTGAGTGTGAGAGAGAGAGTTTGTATGTGTGTGTGTTTGTTTTTGTGTTTGTGTGTATGTGTGTGTATGTGTGTGTGTGTGTTTGGTTTTGTGTGTAAGTATGTCTGCATGGTATGTGTGTGTTTATTTGATTGCATGTGTGTGTGTGTGATGTGTGTGTGTGTGTGTTTTGTGTCTGTGTGTGTGTGTGTGTGTGTGTGTGTGTGTGTGTGTGTGTGTGTGTGTGTGTGTGTGTGTGTGTGTTGTGTGTGCGTACGCGTGTGCGCCCATGCAGTCAATCAAAACAATTGGTTTTGTAAGAGAATAAATCACTGTTTTCGGTAGCCTGTTTTCGTTTCAAATACAGTAAGTGTAAATTATATTTATTTCTCCAAAAATACTGTGTATTTTCAAACCACCATCAGCATCAGTAAACAAAATATAAGAAGAAGAATTACAATAAAATTTGACAGACAAAAATATCCATCAATTTTAAATAAGCTTGCATGGCCAGTTGATAAGTCATTCCTTTAGCAGTTTTATTTTGATGCTGATGGAATACTAAATAATGTTATACGTTTTTGACTGGTGTTCTCTAGACATGTGGTCTATACAATGGGGAGATGGGGAGAAGAGAAGAGAAAAGTGATGACTGCTGACTGTTATGATATGACCACTTCATCAGTCTGTAGATTTAAGTCTCCTTGATACCTGAATTATCTCTTAGAATAAATGATATCATGTGAAGGACATAGCATTTGTTGTTTGTTTTCTTTTTCACTCCCTTCCCCTCCTGCGCACACACGTATGCACATATACTCTTTTCCTGATTATGTTTTAAAGGATCGGATAGACTCAAAACATTGTCCACATCTTGCTGAAAAGGAAAAAAGTAAACGCTAATAATCCAAATGTACTTGCTCATTGTAAAAGATAAAATAAATATGGGAAAGACAGGGAGGGAGGAAGAGAGAGAGGAAGGGCAGGAGAGAGAGGGGGATAGAGGGAAGGAGAGAAAGAGGCAGAAAAGGAGAGGGCGAGAGAGCGAAGGAGACACACATAGAGCAAGAGACAGAGACAGAGACAGAGAGAAAGAGAGCGATAAAGAGAGAGAAAGAGAGAGAAAGAGAGAGTGAAAGAGAGACAGACATAGATAGAGAGAAAGAGGGAAGGAAAAAAAGGCAACATTCTTTATTTACGAAGGTAATAGATAAGCACTCGCGTGCATTTTTTACATCTAGCCCTCAAATAAGCAGGAGTAAACTACACAACGAATATATCTGGCCAACAACAAGAGAAAAATTCTGAGAATCCTAAGGTAATGTTAAGTATTAAATCTAGATTTAATAACCTGGAGAGAAGAGAAGATGGTATATACCGAAGAAATATAACCACAGAGGCTATAGTGAAAAGAATTGAATAAAAGCACATACGATGAATTAAGGAAGATGATTTAACGATTGTTGATATTGTTGTTATATTAATTACAATGAAAGAAAAAGGAAACAAATAAACATCATTAGGATGGACGAATACACAACTTGATAATACAAACAACGAAAAAACAATTGAATGAATAGAGAAAAACCTTTGGCATGTATATTTCACATCCAATATACAATAAGTAGCGTTATAGTCATCAACAAAGATTTTTTAAAAATTAAAAAAATTAAAAAGGGTAGGGGGAG
>CM060306.1:68814870-68817370 GCA_030674185.1 Monoplex corrugatus | reverse complement strand
AGAAACAAATAGGGAAAAGAGATAAAAAAAAAAAAAAGGAACACAAGAACAACGATTGGCAACTTTATTTTTACAGATTATTGTGTAGGACTGTGTTCCCATATTCATGACCCCCCCCCCCCCCTCAAAAGGTCTAAGTTTCCCTAAATGTTATGTATGTTCCACATGAACAACTACAATGTTTGTCTTTTGGGGTTTGAAAATATAGAATTTGGGGGGTGGGGGGATATTCTTATATAAATCGTTCAATAAATGTTATTATCATATAGTTGTGAGAACAAGTGTGAAATATAACGCCAAATGAGATGGCCATACCTTTCTAGCATTCTTACTTTTTCATTCAGTTCATAATGGCCTATTTCATTCACTACTTAAGTTGAAAATCAGATGACATCTTGTGAAGTTTCTTTTTCATGAATGGGTTTCACAATTAGCCTCCCAAAGCCCAACCCCTCGTCCTCGTCGTGGGAGGTGGAAACAGGTAATGCTGGTCAACGGGGCACTGGTGAAGCTGCGACTGGCTTAGCAGGCCGGCAGTGGATAAACAAATTGCTCAAGAAAATACAAGGAGATACAAACCCTTCTCCAGGCCACCCGCCTTGCTGCTGACAGACGACTGTATCTCCCCGAGACGCCCACCGGTACAAGCGGAAGGAAAAAGTAAAAGTAAGTAGGTTTCACAATTACACCGAACATTTTGTTTTCGTTTTTTCTTCAAATTGGTTCATAATTAATAAAAGAAATTATATTGTTTGTTTGTTTGTTTGTTTGTCTGCTTGCTTGCTTGCTTGCTTGCTTGCTCGTTAGCCTGCTTGAGTGCTTGTTTATATGTTTCTTTGTTTGTTTCTTTCTTTTTAGATATATATTTATTTTCGGGGGGGGGGGGGGGGATTCTGCTTAACATTTTTATCCGTGTTATACAGATATTGGACCATGTTTTATTTTTTTCCCGACTTTCTGTATCGAGGACAACGCACAAGACTAGATATGTCGTCCAAATTTTGTCAAACTCCACTGATAAACAAAAGTGAAATATTCTCTCATCTTAGTAAATCACATAAATCTGACTAGGCAAATGTGTATGAACATTATCCCCAAAACAAAAGTTTTGATCAACGAATAATAGTACAATCGTAAGAAGGCAACGCAAGCCACTATTTTCTGAATGAAAGTGAATATGTATGTGGGTGTTGCTGTTGTTGCTGCTGTTTTTTAGGTGACACATGTTGCATCACACCGAGAAAGAGAAAGAGAGAGAGAGACGGGGGGAGAGAGAGAGAGAGAGAAAGAGAGAGAGAGACAGGCAGACAGACAGACAGATGGACAGACAGACGGACAGACAAACAGACACACAGAGACAGAAAAAAACACAAAGAGAAAGAAAGAGAGAGAGATGGAGAAAGAGAGAGGAAGAGAGAGATATAGGGAGAGAGAGAGAGACAGAGAGAGAGACAGACTGACAGACAGACAAACAGATGGACAGACAGACGGATAGACAGACAGACAAAGAGACAGAGACAGAAACACCACACACAGAGAAAGAGAGAAAGAGAGTGGGATGGAGAAAGAGAGAGGAAGAGAGAGAGACAGGGAGAGAGAGAGGAGGAGGAGAGGGAGAGAGAGAAACAGAGAGAGAGACACAGAGAGAGAAGAGAGAAAGAGAGAAACACAGAGGCATAAAAAGAGACAGAGAAGAGAGAGACAGACAGACAGACCTCTAGAGACAGAGAGACAGAGAGAAACAGAGACAGAGAGAGAAACAGAGAGAGAGAAAGAAAGAGAGAAAGGGAGAGAAAGAGAGAGAGAAAAGAGAGAAACAGAGACAGAGACAGACACACAAAGAGACAGAGAGCAGACGGTAAGAAAAGAGATACTTGGCAGATGTAACACGGAAGAGGGAGTGAGAAGGTGTCGGAGAACGAGAGTTGACCGCGACAGCTTGTTCATCTTCCATTCAGAATACACACACACGAACACACACACGCACGCGCACCACACACACACATACACACACATGCAAGATACATGCATGCATTCACACTTACACACACTTACACACAAACACACACACCACACACACACACACACACACACACACACACACACACACATGCACGCACACACACACACATACACACACACCGATGTATGTATGTAGACATGCATGATATTATACGTACGTATCTATTTTGGTACGCACAAACAGATGTATAAATATACATATATACATACATATATGTACATACATACATACATACATACATACATACATACATGCATACATACATCCATATATACACACACAAACATACATAATACACACACATACATACATACATACATACATACATACATGCATGCATGCATGCATGCATACATACATACATACATACATTCATTCATACATACATATCTACATACATACATT
This sequence comes from Monoplex corrugatus, assembly GCA_030674185.1. Classification (NCBI taxonomy): domain Eukaryota; kingdom Metazoa; phylum Mollusca; class Gastropoda; order Littorinimorpha; family Ranellidae; genus Monoplex; species Monoplex corrugatus. The sequence goes on along the minus strand of CM060306.1, from coordinate 68,814,942 downwards.
CATTCATACATACATTCATACATGCATACATACATACATACATACATACATACATACACACATGCATGCATG
>CM060306.1:68787370-68809870 GCA_030674185.1 Monoplex corrugatus | reverse complement strand
TTGAGTGAGGTTAGGATTTTATGCGGAGGAGAAAAGGTGAGTTTTGAGAGCGGACTTGAAGGAGACAAAAGTAGGTTCCGTCCCCTGAGAGAGGAAGTTTGTTCCAGGAGAGGACCAGAAACAGAGAAGGCTCGTGGACCATAGGTATTGAGCTTAGTGCGTGGAAAGTGAAAAGTCAGAGGATCGGAGGCAGAGCGGAGGGTACGTGAGGGAAGATAGATCTCAAGTAGGCTTGACAGGTAATCGGGGGCTGCGTTATTGAGGCTTTTGTAGCACATGGTATCTAGTTTGTACTGTATGCGCTTTGATACAGGGAGCCAATGAAGTTGTGCCAGGAGAGGAGATATGTGGTCAGCTTTTTTCTTTTTGAGTACAAGGCGTACAGCATTGTTTTGAATGCGCTGTAGGATGTGAATGGTGGAGGCAGGAAGACCAGACAGGAGTGAATTGCAATAGTCAATGCGAGACATTATGAAGGAGAGAACGAGTTTTGCAGTTGTTTCGACAGAGAGATACTTCCTGATCAGGCTTATACGATGGAGATGATAGTAGCAAGATCTGGCAGTTTGAGAAACAAAGTTGTTCATGGAGAGGGTAGAGTCAATGCAGACACCAAGGTTTTTAGCTGAATCAGAAATTGGGACTGATGTGTTACATAATGGGAGAGAAAGAGGAGGCAGCTGAGAAAGTTTCTGACGGGTGCCAATGAGGATAGCTTCTGTCTTGTCGTCATTAAGCTGAAGTTTGTTGAACGTCATCCAGTTCTTAATGTCCGAGTAACACTCAGTGGTGCGAGTCAACAGGCGCTGTATATTATCAGGTGAGTCACTGTCTTGAAGTTGGGTGTCATCAGCATAGAAGTGGTGTTTTATAGAGTGGGAGTTGATGATGGTGGACAGGGGGGAGGTGTAAAGAGTGAAAAGAACAGGGCCAAGGACAGATCCTTGTGGAACACCACAGGTCAGGTATGCAGGTTGAGAGTAAGTGCCATTGATGAGAACAGTTTGTTTTCTGTTTGATAAATACGAAGTGAAAAAGGAGAGAGCAATGTCAGAGATGCCAAAAGTATGATGAAGTCTAGAAAGGAGAATACCATGGTCAATGGTATCGAAGGCTGCAGACAGATCAAGGAGTGTGAGGAGAGAGACTTTGCCAGTATCAGTTGCAAGGAGGAGATTGTTGAGAATGTGTAGTAGGGCAGTTTCAGTGCTATGGCACTGGCGGTAGGCTGACTGGAAAGGATTGAGGAGATTGTTGGCAGACAGGTGAGAGTTCAGCTGGTTGAGGACGACTTTTTCAAGGAGTTTTGACAAGAAAGAGAGATTAGAGATAGGCCGGTAATTTTTCAGTTCATTTGGGTCTAAATTGTGTTTCTTGAGGAGAGGTGTGAACAATAGCAGACTTGAAAGAATCTGGGACAGTTCCAGTTTGAAGAGAAGTGTTGATGATGTCAGTGATGAATGGGAGGAGAGTAGGGAGACAGTCGGAGTAGAGAGAACCTGGAAGAGGATCCAGTTCGCAGGTTTTGAACGACATGGATCTGATTGTGTTGAAAATTTCTTCTTGTGAGACTGGGGTAAAAGTAGTAAGAGGTGTGCCAGAGAAGGAAGGGTCAGGTGGGCATGGTTGACAGGGTGTCCTGTCAAGCCTATCACAAAGAGTTTGTATTTTGGTGGTGAAATACTTGGAGAATACAGATGGGAGTTCTTCATTTGTATGTTTTGTTGGGAGAGGTAAATCTTTTCGTGTGCCAAGGAGATAATTCATGGTTGTAAAGAGTTCTTTTGAAGAAGAGGCATTCAGGATTTTGGTTTGGAAATAGCTTGTTTTTGCTGATGCAATGAGGGTGGATACTTTTGTTTTAGAGGCTTGGAAAAGTTGCCTGTGTACAGTGAGTTTGGATTTGCTGCTCTGCGGCGGGCACGTTTTGCACAGGCAATCTCATGAGTGAGCCAGGGGTTAGGGGGGCGGTCAGGTAAAAGACGGGTTGTGGCTGGAGCATGAGTGTCCAGAAGATGGTGGAGAGTAGTATAGAATTCATCGGCAAGGTTATGTGACTTTTCAGAAAGGAGACGGGAGGCATCAGATGAAAATGTGGAGAGGTCGATAGATTTGAGATTGCGTCGAGTCACTGTGCGCATGGTACGGGAAGGAGGAGAAATGTCGAGAGAACAGAGAATTGCAGAGTGGTCAGATGGAAGGGCTGAAGTTAGACGGGTAGAAAAAACTAAGCAGTTGTCAGTAGCTGAATTGTGGTGATCACGAGAAATGATCCAGTCAAGAATGTGACCTTTTTGATGGGTTGGTTCAGAATATATGTTGTGTCATATTGTGATTGGACAGAGAGTTGATGATATGTCTTGTGTCATAATGGTGAGTGTTGTCGTAGTGGACATTGATGTCACCTAGAATGATGAGATTTCCAGATAAGAGGCAGTAGTAATCAATTAGTTGGTCAAAGTCAGAGAGAAACATGGATGTGGTGAGCTTGTTGGCAGAGCTAGGTGGAGGTCGATAGACACAGGAGAAGGTGATGGGGTGAGGGGTGGATTGGAAGGATACTTCAACGTGCTCAAAAGAAGGATGGGAGAAAGGCAGAGACTGCGAGAAAGATAGGCGGGAATGGAGTGAGTCGTTGTAGAGGATGGCGATACCACCACCTCGGGATGGGCGATGGAAAGAAGCAAGCCTATATCCACTCGGAATGAGATTCGCATGTATGGGTTCGTGACCAAGGGGGTTAAGCCAAGTTTCGGTGATAAATATAATGTCAATATGCTCGTCTGTGATGAAGTCAGCAATGACATCGGCTTTGCCGTCTTTGCAAACTGACTGAGCATTAAACAGACATAATTTCAATTTATCACAGTCACATGGCGGTGGCAGAGGTGGAGATGAAGGCGGTACCGACGAGACAGAAGATGAAGGCAGCACCAGCGGGACAGAAGACGAAGGCAGTACTGACGGGACAGAAGATGAAGGCAGCACCAGCGGGACAGAAGATGAAGGCGGCATCGACGAGACAGAAGATGAAGGCGGCACCAGCGGGATAGAAGATGAAGACGACACCAGCAGGACTGAAGATGAAGGCGGCATCGACGAGACAGAAGATGAAGGCGGCATCGACGAGACAGAAGATGAAGACGGCATCGACGAGACAGAAGATGAAGGCGGCACCAGCGGGAGAGAAAGTGAAGGCGGCACCATCAGGATAGAAGGTGAAGGTGAAGATGACAGAGGAGAAGGCGAGGTCTGCAGCAGCAAGGTCGAGGGCAGGGGCAGTGGAGGGGAGACTGGTTCAGCTGGAGACAGGTTGTGCCAGAGACGGTGGAGACGTCCAGCACGAAATAATGATAAGGATAATAATGGTGAGGATAATCAGAGTAAAAAGAACACTAATAACAAATATGATAGTATTAAAACTACTACTAATAGTAATAAAATTAGAACAACATCAATAATGATAATAACATCTATACTCATCATCAGAATGATCATGATCTTCCTGATGATGATGATGATGATGATGATGATGATGATGATGATGATGATGATGATGATGATGATGATGATGATGATGAGGGATGATGATGATGGTGATGATGATGGTGATGATGGTGATGATGATGGTGATGATGATGATGATGATGATGGTGGTGGTGGTGATGGTGATGGTGGTGATGGTGATGGTGGTGATGATGAGGAAGATGATGATGTTGATGATAATAATCACCATCATTATCATCATCACGAAGAAGAAAAAAGAAGTAATAGTAGAAGAAGGAGGATGAGGAGAAGAAAATTTCCTATGAAACTCTTACACTTAGTCCGGAAATTTTAGAATTTCATCAAACACATGTCAATAAATAATTCAACATTTAACGCAAAACGTCACGAAGCTTTGTACTGTCCCGTGTCGTTCTAAATATGCAAAAATACAAAAAAGAGTAAAAAGGATAGAATATGTGATTTCATTATAATGCTTAAAGTAATTTACCTATAGAAATACGATTGATTGATGTGTTTCACCTGGTCCTACTTTCAAAAGAATAAATAAAACAACTAAGTATAAGATTTGAAATTAAACGGTATAATGCAAAGCAAATTCTGGTCCAACTTCAATGCAGAATGGAACAATTATTTGCCAGTGTTTTCCCAATAGATATCACATTACTATTTTGATGTTCGTAAAGGATTTACCACTTTTTAAAGTACTGTTATTTACGTTCATGTATCTTAGATGTCATTTATACGTCAAAATTATACCGGTTTCTGTATGAATAACATCATAGTGTTGGCTTAAATTATATTGTTTGTTCATTTTCGTCATTGAGAAATAAAATTTTAAAAATCTAAAAAAGTTAAAAGCAAAATATTAACATTTTGTTATTTAAAAACAAACAAAACTGTCTCAAAAAAACATTGAAAAATACGTATTACAGTATTAATAAAAATAATGAAAATGGTCAGTTATATAAATGATGAAAATAATAAAGCAATAGCATTAAAATTGATAGCAAATGATGATAATGATGATGATGATGATGATGTATGATGATGATAGATGGGTGATGATGAGATGATGATGATGATAACAACAATACCAATTGCATCAAACTACAAACACAAACAGCAACAACAGCATCAAGCGGCACAGATGACAATGGCAATAATAAACAAATGTATGACTGATGCGCTGAATTGATTATTTAAAGGTAGCTTTTTTAAGTATGTTTCGATTACAGTTATTATGAACTAATTCCTTTTACATTCTATTATGCTAATATACAAGTATGCCCTAAACCATTCATAATGAAACCATGATGTGTAACCTTCCGTCCCGTTTGTGACTTAAAGACTGTGGCTGAGGCTGTCATCTGATTGTTCTTTCCAGGCTCATATTTTTTCCAGCTCATTTGCTCCCTCACTTCCTGATCATTCAAAATGGCCGGGGATCCACTGGACGTCGACTTTCCGGTTTTGTGGTTTGTTGGAAAGTCTTGGTCAGGTTTGCGATCTTGTTTTTCTTCAGGACATAAAAATGACATGGCATCTGAGAGGAAAACTACTTGTTAGCACGTGTCACTTGTTATCTAAACTTGCATGTGTGTATCTGTTCCTGCTCGGTAGTCGGTGCAGTGTTTCCCTTTAGACAACACTGGCAATCACACAAGGGAATCATGTTGACATGCGCACATACATGTACACTGACATAGGTTTGCTAACAAATCGATGAAACATGCTTTAATAGTATTAGCTCACACAACCAATAACAAGCGTACAATTTGAAGAGACAGTATGATGAAGAGCAGAGAGGAGAAAGAGTGAAATGCTAATGCTGGTATTGTTTGAAGATACATATTGATTATGACCTTCCTTAAAAGAAAACAGATGGTTGCAAATGACATATGGGGAAAACAAGTTGTATCATTATGGTAAAAATGCTGTTTCCGACATCAAGACGACAGCAAAACGCCTGTGAAAAGCTCTCTTCCCTGCAATAAACAGATTTGGCCACTGCTCATAGTGTATATGTCCATAGGTGACCCATGAACTAAAATGTGGCTTTCACTTAAAAGGGCCAAACCCACCAACTCCACGTTATCAGTACATTTTCAGTTATTGACCTAACCAACTGCACTAATATACCCCGAAAATGGCCTTTCTTTGTAACACTATAAAGAGACAGTTGGGAAGATGGATAGTTACAAGACATCAGCGCTGTCAGATGCAACATGACCAAACTGATTCATTGTATAGATAATTTGAAGCATCAGCCTACGTGTGTATATCAGAACTGTAGCTGCTGTGATATCGTCCCTTGATGAATGTAAAGATGGAGTATGCATCTTAAATTAAGTATCATGGTAACAACTTTTCTATCCCGAACAAATAACCGCTCTCATTTTATACAAAAGTTTAACCAGAGACGTTGCTGTGGTCAGTTACGTCAATGTCCATACTGGCGTTTGAAGATTACGTGCCTGAAATCAGTGACCGATTAAACGATTTCAAGCACAATAGTCAAACTGTACATCTATTCCAAATTTTTGGCTATACAATCTAGGTTACGCCTACATCTCTTTCTTAAAAACAATTAATGCTAAAATTTTCTATCCAAAGTACACGCATGTGTCCCCACGTGCGCGCGTGTGTGTGTATGTGTGTTTGTGTGTGTGTGGGGTGTGTGTGTGTGTGTGTGTGTGTGTGTGTGTGTGGTTGTGTGTGTGTGTGAGTGTGTGTCTGTGTGTGTGTGAGTATGTGTGTGTCTGTGTGTGTGTGTGTGTGTGTGTGTGTGTGTGTGTGTGTGTGTGTGTGTGGTGTTGTGTGTGTGTGCTGTTGTGTGTGTGTGCGTATGTGTGTGTGTTAATTGTCGAGCACGTCTATGTGGGATTCAAGCCACTTTATAAGTTTAGCTTCTTTCGATATCCTTCGTTTTTCTGCCCAAATATTGAAGGTGTATACAAAGGGATTGAGAGCGGAGTTTAAGGGCAGTACAAAAATGGCCAAAGCCACATTCACCTCTCCAGATACAGGAATACCAGCCATTGACAACATCCCACACAGTCCAATGGGAAACCAGCACATGAAGTCTGTCACAGCCACAGAGATCAATCGCCGAGCTATGGTCATGTCCTTTGATACTTTTGTTGTATTACATGTCAAAGCATTTTTCTGTATTGACCAGTAGATGAAAACTTGACCTGTGGAGATCATTAAAAATAGAAGGAAATTGAGAACAATTAATATACTAAAAGAATAAAATCGTCCTTTGAATTGTTGTCTTGTAACTGGCAGTGGAATGCAGATACCTGTCTGACTATAAAACTCCCAGTCTGACGTCACTGGAAGTAAAGGCACAAAAGCTAGAAGCCATCCAACCGCCCAAGTTAGCAGACATGATAATGCTGAAGTTTTTCTTCCAAATCGCAAGGAGCTAAATGGAAAACGAAGAACGATGAAACGATCGAGTGTGATAAGCCAGATGATCATCGCTGATACTTCACTGGACACTAGACAAAGAAATCCAGCTATTTTGCAGGCCACACTGGTCATCCAGGTGTCATCATAATAAATATACCTTTCACGAAATATTTCATCAGCTACTCCAATATAGCAATATAGACACCCATAATAAAGTCAGCCACCGTTAAGTTGATGACAAACATACTAAACCCACGAGAAGACGTCATCTTCTGCCCACACAAACGTACAACAAAACTGAAAGCGTTGCCAGTCAGTGACAGACAGCTTGTTATCCAGAGGAATGCTCGATATATTCCCGACTGCAGCAAATCTTTGCAAGATGAAATTTCATTTCTAGGAGCATTGCAAAAATAATCATCAAAATTATCTGGAAGTATTTCATTACAGCATAGCTTGTAGGTTTGTGCTGACACGATCTGGAGATGGGTCAAATCTCTGAAGACATCAGAGGAAAACGTTTTAATAGGACAGCCTTTCAGGTATAATTCAGTTAAGTGTGGTGTAAACTTGAAACCACCAGAGCAAACAGTATGGATGGAAGTAAATGTCAAATTAAGCTTTCTTAATCCAAGAACATTGACAAAACTTTAGAATCAAACACTGTCAGGGTGGTGTGTGACAGATCAATGGATGTAAGAGCACTTTGCTGGATAACAGATGAGGGATCAGTATACAGCAATGTGAGAGGATTTTGGGATAATGACAATGTGTGAAGATTTACCAAAGCAACAAATCGGCTCATGTTGATATGCTTCATGTTGTTGTCAGAGAGTTCCAGAAATTTCAAATTAAACAATTCCATGTGTGGCAGTATTGTCAAAGAACATTGAACGAGAACAAGATGAATCAGATATGTATGTCTACTAACATCAGACAGATTCATGCCCGAGCCTGTGGCATCTAAGCTGCGGAGTTGAGGAAAGTACAATGCAGGAAAAGGCTGAAGACACCGAAAACTATAACCTTGACATGCACATTCTACAGGACACGCCATACTACACATTAGTTCGTCATCATGCAGTGGACAGTGAGGCCAGCCATCACACATATGATGCACATGTACACATATCTTGGAAGCTCTACAGCGGAAAATCCCTGGACACATAATATCATCACACCCTTTTTCGTCCTCATGGTATATACAGTCGTACATTCCATTGCATCGTGTGTAGACAGGCAGGCAGTCATTGAATTTACCAGGACAACGATAGTGTGTGTCAGGACAGGAATCACTGGAATTCATTGGAGTTGATATAAACATGCTTGTCTCAACACCGAAATTGATAAGAGCAGGAGATGGAAAACATTTTATGTCCAGCCAAACCTCTTTGAAATTATCACATATTTTTTCATCAGATTCGTCCAGACAGTCAGCTATATTGTCACACATGTTGTCATATGGCACACACTGACTGTTAGCACATGTGAACATGTTAAAACAAGGAGGATGTTTGCAGAAAGTTTCATCACTTTTATCCTGACAGTCAGGTCTAAAGTCACATATCAGGGTGTATGGCAGTGTAGTAATGTCATCGTCACACATAAATAAAGGGACAGAGAAGACGTACTGATCGTTTGAATCAGTCCTACCATGCAGGTGCGAAAGATTGTTGGAAAAAATGCAAAGAGAATTGTTTCCTTCACCACACACATTATAATGGTGTGAACCACACAAGAGAAATGTGTGTGTCACATGACCGTCAAGACACGTCGTCATTGAGACTTTTCGCGCTGAGAACAAATTCTGAGTGATGATCACCGATATCATTTTTGAATTTTTCAGATTTTCTTTAAATTTGTCATTTCTGATTTCACATATCGCCCCATAAGTAGCAGCATCACGAAAATTGGCTTGTTGTGTAATCATCACTACAACCATATAATTCTTTTCGATAATATTTGCTATGGATGATCAAACGTCTTTTTGTTTTCTGTGTTGACAATTTAACAGAATGATAGAGAACAGTCTTGTCTTGGCTTACGACATTTTGTCTGTACATATCTGCAAAAGATGTATCACCTATGCTCAAACCAACCAGAATTGCTTCCCAGAACACACGATTTCTTTTGGTAACATTTTGAATAACCGTAACCCAGTCAGTGTAACCTTTAGGTATCCCCAGTGTGCCCCCCAAAGAACTACAGTACTCTCTTGCTTTTTTGTCGGCAGAACTTTTAGAATTGTCAGATCGACTCAGTTGCTGACTGCTTATGATTTTATAACAATGGTTGTATATTGATATACCACCCTTGCACTCGGGACTACTAAAAGGACAGTGTTCTGTTTCATCCTGCCCATGTTCACATTGTGTCCTCAGATTACAGTCTAAGTGGTGCTGAAAACGGGAATAGTTATCTACCGAGCAATTGAACAAACCGTCAGGTAGCGTTTGCGGTGCCTTACTGTCGGTGTGAAAAGAAAAGGAAACATTAAAACAATGTATTTCCATGCACACAAATCCATAAACCTCAGTTCTGAATCTTGCTATTTTAAACACTGCACTTGTTTGAGATGGGCATTTGAAACTGTCCCACACCTTAATTTCAAATCCACTGGCGTAAACAACGTACAACCTCATGTATGCACAATCAGATATATCTACGCTGATCATGACGACATGCCTATTGGGCACAGGTACACTCTTCTGAAGAAATATAACAGTATGCAACGTACGTGTATGTACTGTTGGTACAATGTATCCAGATGATTTAGTTGTCTTCACACACTGCAGGTATTTCGTTGTGTCGTTGTAGGATTCTGTAGAATCAGTCACTTAACATGATCTTAAATGGAAACACATCGAGTGCAGGAAGAAGACATATACACAGTGTGCAACAAATTGTGATTTGTACATTAGATTTGTTTGCATTGTTTTACACTCGTCATATTTTCAATTTTTGATAACTGATTATATCAAATGGTTCGATTTTGCATTGTAAGAAACGGTAGCAATCATAGTAGAAGTAATAATAATAATAATAATGTTTATTTGTATAGCGCATATTCCATATAAAAACATGCTCACCAGCGCTTTACATTTTGCAAAAAAGGCACATGGTGATAAAATATGTTCACAATTACATGCACAATAAGATAACAACAAACATTAAAGCTATACAAGTAAGAAGACACATAAGAAACCACAGAATATTGAAATTTAAACACTGACTTATGTAATGAAAAAAGATTAACAGATTTTTCATATGAATAAAGAGGCATACTGTGTTTATATATTGCTGCGCGTGTGTGCGTGCGTACGTGTGTGTGTGTACGTGTGCGTGTGTGTGTACGTGTGTGTGTGCGTGTGCGTTGCTGTGCGCGTGTGTGTATGTAAGAATGTGTGTGTGTGTGTGTGTGTGTGTGTGTGTGTGTGTGTGTGTGTGTGTGTGTGTGTGTTGTGTGTGTGTGTGTGTGGCGTGTGTTATGTTTGCGTGCGTGTGTGTGTGTGTGTGTGTTTGTGCATGCAATAGTTGTACATAAAATTATAATCAATATTTTGAATGAAGATAAAAACACAGAAAAATTCTAATTCATATACAGGAAAAACATTGTAACTTCAGTATTACAGCATTAACACCTTGACAATCAAAATTACCTCACAAATTATAGACTATCGCATATCATATATCACAATTTACATACAAACAAGGATTAAGAAATTTCTTAAAGTATTTCAGTCTCTTTCCCACTCAATTTCTCCCTATCCCCTCCTCAGCTGTACACACACAGTGACACACACACATGCTCACTCATGCACACACACACACACACACACACACACACACACACACACACACACAACACAACACATACACACATACACACACATGCACGCACACACACACCTCGCTCTATAGGCTCTATAAGTATGTCATTGTAGTTATACTAATTCCTGTTATTCTTGTAATAATAATGGTGAGGAAGAATTTTACATAACTTTCTGAGATCCCATATCTTTGCTACCGTGCTATTTCATAGTTTGTTATTTGTTTGTCTGTTTATATATTTGTTAATTTGTTTGGGGTTTTGTTGTTGTTGTTGTTGTTGTTGTTTATTTGTTTTATTGTTTTATTAGTTCGTTTGCTTGCTTGCTCGCTTGCTTGCAGGCTTGCTTCCTTGTTTATTTGTTTGTTTCTTTCTTTATTTTCTTTTGTTTGTTCCTTTGTGTTCTTTCTTCCTTCCTTCCTTCTTTCTTTCTTTCTTTCTTTACGTGCTTGATTGATTGCGTACTTTCTTGTTTGCTTACTTGAATGTTAAATAATGTTCATCAGATTTTCTCTTTTATAGATAATAGTGTTTTATGTATTGTGTTTTCAGTTTGTTCAACTGTGTACTAGATTTATCTTCCAAATTGTCTTCTCAACTTCGAAATGTTTCATTTAAATAATGTTTTATTGGTTGTTTCTCATGGGAAAATAATTGAAAAACATCATTACATTGTAATAGAAGAAAGATAGACAAACAGACAATCAATCAAAATACTAAGTGTAAGCTATACACAGACCACAAAACAGTGAAATGCTAATGCGATACAAAGACAAAATAAACATTCTTCCTTAAAAAAAAATTGGTAAAGCATTGATGGTGTCTTTCGCTGTTGTTTTTTTTCCTTGTCTTAATCCTCTCTCTCTCTCTCTCTCTCTCTCTCTCTCTCTCCTCTCTCTCTCTCTCTCTCTCTCTCTCCTCTCTCTCTCTTCTCTCTTCTCTCTCTCTCTCTCTCTCTCTTACGTCGGGTGTCAACTGTTTCTTCAACTTTTTGTTCAACTTTTTAAATTAATGTACGTTTATCTCCAGTGAAGATGTTACGTTATATTGTTTTTTTGTTTGTTTTCTGGATTTGGGTCTTCCTTTTATATGACTAATTATGTTAGGTGGTTAACTATTTAACTTTTTGTTCAACTTTTTAAATTAATGTAAGTTTATATTCAGTGAAGATATTACTTTATACTGTTCTTATGTTTATTTGGCGGATTTGGGTCTTCCTCTTACCTATATGACTAATTACGTTGGGTGGTCAACTGTTTTTTCAACTTTTTGTTCAACATTTTGTTCAACTTTTTCCGTTCAATTTTTTTTTCACCTTTGGGGAATAAATTCAAATGGATGTATTGTCAGCCATGACTATATTTATAAATCTTTGTTTCGAGAAAACGTCGCCGAAAAATTTAATGACTTTGTTTTATGCTCCTTGCCACAAGGACAAAAATGTCAATGGCAATAAACCATATTCAATTTCAGTTTCAGTTTCAGTTTCTCTCTCTCTCTTTCTCTGTGCCGTCTGTCTCTCTGTCTCTGTCTCTTTGTCTCTCTTGCTCTTCTCTCTCTCTCTCTCTCTCTCTCTCTCTCTCTCTCTCTCTCTCTTTCTTTTTCTCTCGGTCTCTATCTCTCTCCAGTAGTGCTTATAAAGATTTTGATGCATTATGTCCATCATTGAAAATTATATCCATTTCTGTTTATGTTGTTTAGTCCTTCAAATACTTAAGAAACAGTTTATTTGTAGAACGTACTTCAGACAGCCTAACTTGATGAAACCATTTCCGTTCAAAAATAGTCATATTTCTGTAGATATAATAACTTGTTGCTGTTATTCATGTGCATTGTGTAAGCTATATTCTTTCTCTCTCTCTCTCCCTCTCCCTCTCTCTTTTTCCCTTTCTCTCTCTGTCTCTCTCTCTCTCCCTCTCCCTTCCTCTCTCCCTCTCTCTTTCCCTCTTCTCTCTCTCTCTCTCTCTCTCTCTCCTCTGTACATGTGAGTGAGCGACTGTATCACTTTATGTCTTCTAGATATATCTATACATGCATAAAAGATGGTTAATTGATAGATAGATAGATAGATAATTGATAGATCGATATGATAGATAGATAGAATAGATAGATAGATAGATAGATAGATAGATAGAGTAGAAATAGAGAGAAAGACAGACAGAAGAAGATAGATAGATAGATAGATAGATAGATAGATAGATAGATAGATAGATAGATAGATAGAGACAGAGGAACCTAAACAGACCTTAGCTGCTTTTGTTGTTTGTTTATTTGTTGTTGTTTTTTTATCATGTTAAATGTGGACTTTTGTATGCAAAATGAAAGTAATACAATAAAACAAAATTCTTATACTTTTACTTCATCTTTTTTTCCGGTAGGGTGGGGAGAAGGCAGGGCTTATCTATAAATATGTCACATGAAATCCTGGAATCAAGAGTATCAGAAATCTCTTTTTCATAAATTAAATGTGCAATCCTACTTTGCCCAAGTAAATTATACTATCATCTTTTTCTCAATAATGCAGGTATTGCACGTTTACTTGCGACAGACAATGAGAAGTATGTTTTGACTAAAATCAAATTGATCGTGAGACTATGTGGAACCTGAACGTAGTCATTATCATTTCATCTTATAAGCCGTTCTTGTGTAGCAATGTTCTTTAAATATACCAGCATTCATTGTGATTTACACGTAATCATACTTTCCAGTAGGACACAGACAATTCTCGTTGCGTTACTGGGCAATCTGGCCACATGGTTTGAAAAGTATACCCTAACTTAAACATTCCGTTATAGCCTCAGAAAGATTATAGTAGTCTTGTTGAGGCCACAGTGAAATTTCAAATTATGATTTATGCGAGGAAAAAGGTTCAAGTTTGTCTTTGTAAACTCTAAAAGTTCAGTTGACACTAGGACAATTGCAGGTTTTCCTGGATTCCACTGTCATGTAACAGATATAAAAAATCTTCATATTTTCAAAGAGATCACAAACACATATTAAATTTAACAAGAAAAACAAACAAACAAGTCAAGAGTTTTATCTGCATGGCTTCTGTCCAGCGTACACAGCAGACCACAAACATACAAATCTACCCGCCATAGGACACAACAACAGAGAAAAGTATTTCCCTGATTCTGTTCATTAAGTTCGCCATTTGTTTCTTCAAGCTTGGTCTGTAAGTACCCAAAAGTGATAACCAAACAGTTTATAGTTTTTAATATATGTGGCTTTATTTTACGTCCTGTTGGAATGCAAGCTCTAATGTGGGCGTTGTTTTCACTGATAACATACCTGCTTTAGACCTTTCTTCATACTTTTATAATGATTTATGTTACTTTGAATATTCAGGGTAATTTCTTCCAACGCTACCGTAAATGTTCGTTCATGATTCAACAGTTGTGAGTAATTCGTCTTGTGTCTGATGCTTCTCGCAAAGGCAGAATCCCCATACTGCAAAAACATCTTATAAACAAACTGAGCATTCACATAATCTCATACTCTGTTGTCTGATTACGATTTATACATTACTGCAGAGACTGGTCTCATTTATCATTTTAGAATTTTATCTGTTCTTAAGCTATGTTTTTACTGATGACGAAAGTCGTGATTTCAATATGCGTAAAACTTTTTCTTCTTGTATTCGCTGGAGTCGTTGTGTTCCAACAGTCCACAACTGTAAGAGAGGGCTAAGAGCAGAGTTGAGGGGTAACATGAACACAGCCATGGCCACATAAACTTTATTTGATATGACAGCATGGCATAAGGTCAACATCATGAGTAGTCCAAATGAAAGCCAACACAAAACATTACATACAGCTATGTTTATGAGGAGATGGACTGAAAGATAATATGATTTCTTAGTACCATTCATCATGAGTCTGCATTTTGGAGTTTTCCTATAGGTAATTACTTCGCCAGGGACAAGCAATGAAGACAAAATAAAATTGAAAATTACAGTGATTTTGAACCAACTGCCTTCTTGGGTGGCGTTGTAGGGATCAAATAGAGCCACGCAACATAAACCAGTCTGTCCTTTAAGGGCCCAATGTGACAATCCAGGAAGAAAAGGTATGACTGACAACAGTGTTCCAATACACCATGTTACTGCACATGCTGCAACTGTGAAACGTTTGTTTAATCTGTAACTAGTCAAAGGGAATAGAGAAATGACAACGTGATCCAGTGTCATAAAGCAAACGATCAGAATTGATACCTCACTAGAAAACATAGACAGAAATGCAGCCATCTGGCAAGCTATACTGTTGATCCATTTCTTTTCAAAATAGATATATCTTCCATAGAACAGTTCATGTCCTATTGCAACTATGATAAGATATAACCCCATACACATATTGGCAAATTCCAAGTGGGCAAAGAACTTTGTGAAATTGTCTGGGGTTGATTTCTCTACTACAAAAGTGGTAATGAAACAAATTATATTTCCAGAAATGGCAGCCATTCCAACAAACCAAATAAACATTCTAATCAGGTCGCTTGATAAAAGTTGTATACATGACGAAAACATAGGCTGTGGTGCTAAACACTTTATTTTAGTTCTTTTTTGGGGTAGTAGACTGTCACAGCAAAATCTATAGTTTGATGAATATACAGATCTTAAATGGCGAGACAATAGATTCAAATGAACGGTGGTAATTGGATTTCCTCTGATATCGAGTTCAATCAGTTTCCGTACATTTTTGAAACCTATGGATGCTATGGTACTGATGTCAGAAAAAGACAATTCAAGTATTCAATTTGATGCATGTACATGAACAGTTCATTGTCAAATAGTTTTAGTTGTGTTCTGGATAGATCTACTCTGCTCAGTGTGAAATGAATATAACTATCTGTTTTACTTAATAATGTCAGAGGATTATTCGCTAATATCAAAACCTTTAAATTTGACAGTTTCATGAAAACACTCAAATCTGCACTTTCTATATGATTGTTCGCAAGATCGATGTGCTGCAAGTTATCAAGTTTCACGCCTAAAACATTCCTTAGTGAACAACATGACAAACTCAGATGAATAAGATATCTGTTATAACTAAAATCAGTCAGAGTCATTCCTGAGTCCGTGGCATCGACGTAACGGAGCAGAGGAAAACTTTTAGCAGAAAAAGGTTGAGAACACAGGACAGAGTGACCGTGACACAAGCAGTTTTTGGAACAGTTCATATCACAGAACCATTCATCGTCTCGCTGAGGGCACTGACTCCAACCATCACAGAGATGATGGCTATGGACACACATTTCAAAGCTCGACACTGGTAGAAACCAGGACATGTCACTGCCTCACAGTTTTGCTCATCTTCACCATATGTACAGTCAGAAAATCCGTTGCATCTAACATACACAGGTAGACAGTACAACCAGTCAAATGTGCAGCGAAAATGAGTGACAGGACAATACTCCTCAGCTTTCATCTTGAGCTGAGTAAAGTAACCTGTGCCATCTAGACTGATAATAAACTGGTCTTTTTTGTTTGCCTCTTGCTTACAGGGGTATATACTTCGTGACAATTGACTTCATCAGAATCGTCCAGGCAGTCTGAATGGCCATTGCAATGTTGACTGTTCATTGCGCACTGACCGTTAGAACACTGAAGGTATTGCATGAAAAATGCTCACAGAATACTCATCACTGTTGTCTGGACAAATCCTCTCTGAAATCACACACTAAAGTGTAAGGTATCAATGATAAATCATCATCACATTTAAACATGGCAAAGATATAACCAGTTCTCTTTTCGGAAAAATCCAGTGTACAATTTTCTCAGCAATTCTATGCAAGAATATGCAGGACTGGGAATATGTGTTCTCTCCAAAATCACTCTTGGAATGCATGATAAGAATAGTGTGTTACATGTTCATCTGGACAAGCAACTATATACTGGTGGGTCCATGTGAATAGTGTTAACGACTATGTAATTCAGGAAACTGAATGTCTTGGACGTGAAATATATTTTCTGTGTGTGGTTTTGTTTCGCATACTATATCTTTGGAAAAGATGTTGTCCTAGTGGATGATATTCATCAAATCCAAAATTAATCAATCTTGTGGTCATAATACCTCTGGAAATATGGTACAAATTCTTCTGAAAATGAATCATGTTGTAGATCAATGTGCTATCAGACCATTTCCGGAACTTACTGTACACAAGAGGCACAGAATACCATCCAGAACTGTAACCGCACAAGAAGTTTATTTTGGCAGAGTTTTTTAGACTACGAAACAGGGTGTCTCGTTCCTTTTTCGTTTTTATTGAAGCCAGATTTCCTCCCATCTTAAGACACAAATGTCTTGCTTTTGAATGATGGAAACGCTGATTAAAATAGTGATATTTGAAACACTTGTTGAGCGAAGCCACCAAACCCTGACATCCTGGACTGCTAAAGGGACAGTGTTCAGTTTCGTCTTGTCCATTGTTGCATTCTGGTTTCATGTTACATTCTAGGTGTTGCTGAAAGGTCAAATAGTAGCCTACAGAGCAGTTAAACAGACCGTTAGATAGCTTTTGAGGTAAAAAGATACCGGGGTGAAACGAAAAAGTCATGTTTGTACCACTAGGATAACTTAAAGTCTTGACATTAAGTTGAAGATGCGATGTTGGGAAGACATATGCTTGAGTATTATAATCTACACAGACCCGTTCCACAACTTCTTGATCTGTATTTGGTTCTCTATAGTTAAAGTCAATATGCTTTTCACAAGTGGAAACTGTGTTGTAATATGGCGTCTTAAAGCTGAACATAATGATGCATCCAGGGGGTGCTTTCAGCTCTTTCCATAAATTTGTATGTGTCCACTCTACCTGCTTTGGTAGTATCATGTGCCCGTAATCTGCCAATACATATTCTACAATAAAATGTGTATCTTTCACTTCATTAATTTGGATTTTCACAGGAGGGAGATTGACGTGGGTAAAGAACAATTGTCGTGTAAACACAAAATAATCTTCTTCAGCAGAATGTTCTTCGCAGCGTTCAACGTGTGTGACAACAGATGTATCTGAAGGTTCGATTATTGTATACCAATAACCCAAATCGCACCAAACATATTCTAAACGTTTAACATATACACTTACTGACAAACCCAGTGGTATCTCTATGTGCAAAAAGCAGTAAAGCGCAAGACCACCACACACCCCATACACCACTTCCTGCTGTACTGTATGGTCTGGCAAGCCTTTTCCACAGTCTGAAGCATTGTGCTGCAAGAATGTAACGTTTGTTGTGTTGCGATTCATCAGATATTCTACGCCAGGACACAAATCACTCAAATTCACTGGTCCAAAAGGTGTGTTGATAATGGGGTTCTTCATTTTAGCTTTTTGTGAGGAAACTTTAGTACCCAACGAGAAAATAATAATGATAATACACTTTAATACCCAACGAGAAAAGAATGATGATAATAACAATAATATTGGTAACAATAATAACAATAATATTACTGATAATAATAACAACAACAATAATAATAACAATAATACCAGTCACCATAGTGCAATGGTTAGCACTATAGACTAGCAACAGGAAGATTGTGGATTCACATCCCATCAGATCTGTCAAAATCAGGGTGGGATGTTCTCACCTCAACTAGTATGTAGCCAGAGGTGAGTGTGCTATGGACTTGTTTGGAAAGCTTGAGTCCACACTGTGGATTCTCTTCTCCTATAGACGTGTCATTGAGGTGTTGCTCGAATTTTCTTACCAGCAATGTAGGTGCCTATATCTCTAAGGTCTTGTTGACAGGGGGAGTGCTGAGTACAGTGTTGTCACACATTCTCAGTCTTGAGTTAAACTGCATGGCAACATGATTATCATTCTAACTGTCATGCATCATTGTGTCACTGTGAAAACATGACCCCAGATTCTGTGGCCAATGAAATGGCACAGAAATTAGGACACAACAATTAACGTTAAGCCAAACACGTCGAAAATTAAAAACTAATTCTGTCCAGTCGCATCACACAGATTGCCCACTGTTTCTTTGAAACAGTCACATTTCTGTTCATGTTTTAAAGAAACGTTCGTTGATAGATGTCCTTTGTTCGTGCTGTTGACGGTGATGGTGATGACTTTGGTCTGTTTTTCAACAGCCAAATGTTCACAATGACAATGATTCTAAATGTATGCTAATATTTTCCACAGGACACGCAGCTGAGTCAGTCTAGTCTGCAAGAAAACTAATGCAAGATTTGTTAGGCGTCTGTGCTATTTTTATTAGTACAATCGTGAGGTGTGAACAGCAAAGGTTTGAGCTAAAAAAGATACCACTCCAAAATCTAAACCTGCCCTGCTACCACACAGGCTCAACAACTCACAAAAAGCGAGTACTAAGAAGACAGGTTGACAAAATCAAGTCAGGTTTTAATTACAAGTTAAAAAGAAACGCCATGAGGGTGCAGAGCTCCAATGCATTCCCATTCTCCAGACAATCACCCCTCAAACTCCTGACGCCTCTCGATAGTAATTCCATCAAGCAAAGGGGGTTGTCCATGCGTTGAATGACCCATTTGGACCTCGTCATTAATTGTCCTGTCTATAAACTGAATGACCTCGTCATTAATTGTCCTGTCTATAAACTGAATGGCAAGGTGGGGAGACGACAAACCCCAGGACATAGCCACACAACGCACACCAACCAGATGCAGACCAGCGTCCAGACCAAGAGAGAATGGAAAACCCCTCTCTTGCCCCATTCTGGTTTTCATCTCTTTTTCGGCAGCCCGCCTTTCCACCAGCTCACATAGCTGCCAATTCCATTTCCCTTACTGTAGTCTCGACAGTCAGAAGCTCCCGACGTTGCCTTACTTCAACCACATGGGCTGTTTGAGCGGCCACGAAAGTGGCCAGGCATCATGCTCCAAAAGCAGCCTATGTTGCTGTTCAGCAAGGTCTGATGTGCCCCGAATGGGATCCCAAGTTTGCCGTCTTTCCAAACAACCAGCAGGTCTTTCCCTGAAGCCATCAGGCCTGAATCTCTGAATTCAGTGGCCAAGCCAAAAGCCAAAGTTAACAAGAAATACCATGAAGGTGCAGATGGGACCCAGAACACCAATGCATCGCCACCCTCCAGACAATCACCTCCAAAGTTTCCTTCTGTTGTCTCTTGGTCCGGAAGCTGTGTTGGACGTGGTTCGTGCATGTTGTATAGCTATGTCCCAAGGTTTGTCGTCTCTCCACCTTGCTATTTGGTTTATAAACAGGGTAACTGAAGACTCGACCCAAAAGGGTCAATCAACGCATAGACAACCCCCTGTGCTTGAAAAAATGACTATCGAGAGGAGCTTCAGAGGTGACTGTCGGGAGAGCGACTTACGTTGTTTGAATCAGCCAGTGCAAATGCTATTGTACACGTAGCGCATACAAACGTGGACTGGAACCTGATTATCTGAATCATCCAGCATGCAGCAAACACATTATACAACATTTAGTGCGCTTGCACTAAAAGAAATGTTGATGATTAACAAAGAACATTCATGCAAAATAATGTACTCGGATTTATCTCACAAACGTTTCAGTCCTAACCTAACCGCAAACCCATGACATCCCACTAAATTTCAAGTTCCAGTTCTAGAATTCATATGTTTATATCAAAGCTTTTATAGTTTGGTAGTTCACACTGGAACAGCCTTCCATTTAATATATGATCCCAACAAAATTTAAAATCATTAACAAGAGACCTTCCATACATTTCACAAAAACACAAAAGAAAAAGAAACAAAAAAAAAACAATCATTGCCTCTATCAGCAAAGAGAGAGAGTTGGCCACCTGGTCGTCTGAGTAGAATTTTCCTTCAAACAACTGTTTCAGCCCTAAATTTACGCTCTGAGGGGGCTGGATGGCTTCCAGGTCATTGTTCTCAAAATATTTTTTCCGTCCATCTATGTTCGGATCAGAGTCTCCAAGGTGATCGGGCAGCTCAAGGCTAAATCACTCTTGTGATGGAATGTTTTAACTACTTATACATCAGATAGTAGAAGGATACATGCTGCACATAGGGAGATTGTAGGCTTTGTGAAGTTCACTTTGCTTGTTTCTCAATCATATCCAACTTGAACTCTTTTCGATGCCTTCTGCCATTGACTTTTGGGTTCTGGTCATCTCCTTCCTAGAAATCGAGATCATAGGCAGATGTATGTACCTTGCTCGAATCTCCAAAGTGAGGACTTGGGCTTGGAAGACTGGCATATTTTTTCTGCCTTGTGGAAATGATTCTTCTGTTGTACATTCATACAACATAGTAAATTCGACCTGAATCATTCATTTAAATGATGGGGAGTGGAGTACTACATCTGGTCTCACGCCACTCGTGCTGATGATTTCTGGATTGTTGTTTTTTCTCCCATTCTGGAAGATCTACTCAACACTCCCAGTCATCTGTTCCATCCAGTAGACTGTGCTTCCATGCTGCCAGTGCCACAGTATTTTTTTCATGGCACAGATTTCTGCTTCCTTCTTTTCCTTTGTAAAACATTGCCAGAGCTTCTGGTGGCGTGTTCCTTCCTACCTTCCATCCACCCCCATCCCCGGCAGCAGTAATCGCTTGTTCGATGTGGCAAAGCAAAGCAGGCATGTAAGGTTATCTGCTTCCTCAAGTTTCACCAGATATGTATTCAATGACAGGAGACTGTATACAGATCTGATGATGAACCTGATTCTAAGAAATGGTATATTCCACATGTCATTCAAATCGAGACTTCTCTACGTTGTCCATTGTACATGTTGGCCTAACTAGACTGCCTTCTGAATTCTTGTGGCATCCTTTTCTTTCTTAATCTCATGCATTACAATGTTTCACTTTGTTTTTTCTAGAATGCGTCGTACATCCCTAAAGTTGTTCTTTCCAGTTTTTACAAACATAGTTTTGATAAGCAAGGTATCAGCATCATAAGTCAACATCACATAACCTGTATGAGGTATGGATCTGTATCTCCATTATCGTAAAATTCTTGATTTCTCGGTTATCATGTTTTTGTACTGAAGCGCATCCTCTGTGGTTGTGACTAAACAACGTAAGGAGCTTCCGGCCACTAGATGCAGAGATTATTGAAAGGGGAGAGGACCATCAGGTGTTTCTCGTTACATTCATTAAGCATGGTACAACTAAGTACCTGTCAACTTTTGCAAAAGTCTGTACTGCTTTATGTGGTTGATCCAATAACAGATCGAAGAACAGATTTATGTGTCGTCACTACCAACAAAATTGACAACACAAATGTTGTAAGTAAAATATATCTGCCAGCTGTCATGACTAGCCATGACCTACCTGAAAATTAGCAACAAAAATGTTTAAGTGTAATCTGTTTGCCAGTTGTCACGACTAGCCATGACCTAGCACAAGACGCACTTTGCTAATGAACACCCAGACAACACCAACACAAAATCACAGATAAACGTAGAATTGCTATTGCCCACACTCCAAAAATCATAGTTACACGTGTAATGGTGATCCTAACAAACTCAAGTAACTGTTGTTACTAAGACATCAAAAAGACACACAAAAGTGTGGTCATTTAGTCCTTGCAGACTTTTCTTCATGCCATTTAACATTCAATCATGGAAAATGATTCCATGGTCATGTCCCATTCGAAAAAAATATTTGACAAGTTAAACAGAGAGAGTGCACAGTAGCAGTGCCTCTCTGGTTGGTACGACAAACAAAAGCAATGGCACACAGCCTCCCTGTGATCGGCATGAAATATTCAATCAAGAACATTAAGACAGAGTGAGTTAAATTAA
>CM060306.1:68779870-68782370 GCA_030674185.1 Monoplex corrugatus | reverse complement strand
GTCATGCAACAAGAACACGGACCTCACGGCAAACATCTTTCAAGGAAAAACAGTGGCAAAAAGAAAGAAAGGCAGATCTTCTTCAACCTCATCGTGAACATAACCAACATCAGTGGCTTAAATATTCACGAAATTGTCCATATAGTCAAGACAGAATGGCGGCCTGGAGGGAGATGGTGGCATCCAGATGTGCAGCAGCCAACACCGAACCCGTTGACGCCGACAGGTGAGACAGGTGAGGGCTGATGGCTGGGTCTGGGCGGCTCGTGCGGCTCGTGGGCGCCCCCCCCCCCCCTTTGCATTGTGAGATGGCTGTCGGGTGGCGTCTGGAGCTTGGGGGTGGTTGTCTGGAGGGTGGCGGGGCATTGGTGTTCCGGGTCCCGTACGCACCCTTGTGATGTTTCTTGTTAACTTCATTCCATTCATGTGTGAATGGTATTGAAGATGAAGTACACTTTCTTTTTGAGTGTATTTCCTATTCAGGTATGAATATCAAATACATGTTTTCGCAATTCTTACGCCAGTCATATATAATCGTAATCATTACTGCGTTGAAATCAGAAGATAGTAATGTTTCTTCATTTGTCAAGTCATATCGTCACATCTTTGAAATGAAATTGATCAGACGTAATAATCTTGTATGGTTTGTGCTATTCTATTTACAGATATTCTAAACTGTAAACTGAAAATTTTCAGTACCTTTGTGTTGGTGTAACAATATATCACACTGCAGATGTAAAACCGTACGTAACGTATTAATGGATTAATCACTCTATCACTTGGCGTTTGTGTTCGTGTGTGAGTGAGTGAGAGAGAGAGTGTGTGTGTGTGTGTGTGTATATGTGTTTGTTTTCTTTGTGTGTGTGTGTGTGTGTGTGCGTGCGTGTGTGTATGTGTGTGTGTATGTGTGTGTGTGTGTGTGTATGTGTGTGTGTGTGTGTGTGTGTGTGTGTGTGTGTGTGTGTGTGTGTGTGTGTGTGTGAGTTTGAGTAAGAGTAAGTGTTTGTCTCTTGGTTGAAGATTTTCTTTGGTTGTATTAGAACATCAGAACTGGTTTCATACTTACATGGGTACAACACACAAACAAAAGTGTTTGGATCAATTTTTTGTGTGACGGTTACCTCATGTATTCCATGTCATCATCATCATCAGGTGCCCTGTCGCACGGCGTTGGCGATCATGAACTTCCATCTGTCTCTATCTCTCGTTGCCCCTAGCATCTCTCCCACCCCCTCGTCCCCAACCACTCTGCAAGTCCGTCCAGCATTTTCTCCCTGGGTCTACCCGGTGCTCTCTTTCCCTCCAGCTTTCCCGTTATGACCAGGTGCTCCAAATCCCCCTTCCTCATAAAATGGCCTATAAATGTTGCCTGTCTTTTCCTAATCTTCCTTATGAATGATCTACTTGTGTCTGCCTCCATCAAGACTGTCTCATTTGTTTTCTTTGCTGTCCATGGAACTCTCAACATTCTTCTTAGAAACCACATCTCCGCTGCCTCAATCTTGTTCTGGCTTTGTTTGTTGACTGTCCACGCCTCACATCCGTACAACAGTATTGGTTCTATATAACATTCAAGAACTCTCTTCCTGATGTTAATTGATAGGCATTTGTTGGTAAGAATGCCTGTCATCTTCCCGAATGCTGTTTTGGCTTGGCCGATTCTGCCGGCTATTTCTGATGTGCATCTGCTGTCTGATGAAATGATCGTTCCCAGGTATTTGAATTTATCAACCTGTGTCAAGGTTGTGCCGTTTGCTCTTATTTTGCATGAGGGGATTTCATGTTTTTTACTGATCACCATGACTTCAGTCTTCCTGCTGTTTAGTTCCAGCCCCTTACCTTTGCTTTCTATTTCTAGTATATTCACAAGGTTTTGTAGGTCCCTTTCACTTTCTGCAATTAGCACGGTGTCATCTGCGTATCGAATGTTGTTTATCATTTTCCCTCCAACCTTTAATCCAGGGTTTTCGTCTAGGTTTCTCATGATGTTTTGGCTGTAAAGTGAAAACAGATCTGGTGACAAAACACAACCCTGTCTGACTCCTCTTTTGATGTTTTGGAAAGAGCTTACATTGTTTTCTATTCTCATTGCAGCTGTTTGTTCCCAGTACATATTTCTGATTATTCGTAGATCTTTTCCATCAACAATGAGTCTCTCCAATTGGTTGATCAATTCATCATGTCTTACCTGATCGAAAGCCTTGGTGTAGTCAACAAAGCATAAATACAAATCCTTATTCATCTCATTTGAACTCTCTATGATAGTTCTTAGGATGTATATGGCATTAATAGTTCCTTTTCCTTCCACAAATCCACACTGTTCTTCTGCTATTTCTCTTTTGATTCTATTTCTTGTCCTCATCATGATTATTCTTAACAGGATTTTTGTTACATGACTCATCAAACTGACTGTGCGATGGAGTTTGCATTCTATAGCCCCTGTCTTCTTTGAAAGTGCAATGAAAATTGATTTTGACATATCTTTGGGAATTTTTCCAGT
>CM060306.1:68764870-68767370 GCA_030674185.1 Monoplex corrugatus | reverse complement strand
TACCCAGGTGTTCTCCTCTTCACCCAAGTCTTCTCCTCTTCACCTTAGTATTCTCCTGTTCACCCTGGTCTTCTCTTTTTATTCCTGGTATTCTCCTGTTCATCCTGGTCTTCTCCTGTTTACCCTGGTATTCTCCTGTTCACCCTGGTATTCTCCTGTTCATCCTGGTATTCTCCTGCTTACCCAGGTCTTCTCCTCTTTACCCAGGTCTTCTCCTGTTCACCCTGGTATTCACCTGTTCGGCCTGGTATTCTCCTGCTTATCCATGTCTTCTCCTGTTTACCCAGGTCTTCTCCTGTTCAACCTAGTATTTTCCTGGTTATCCAGGTCTTCTCCTGTTTACCCCCTGTTTACCCAGGTCTTCTCCTGTTCAACCAGGTTTTCTCCTGTTTACCCAGGTCTTCTCCTGTTCAACCTGGTCTTTTCCTGTTAACCCTGGTATTTTCATGTTTACACAGGTCTTCTCCTGTTTACTCAGGTCTTCTTCTGTTCACCCAGGTGTTCTCCTATTCACCCTGGTCTTTTCCTCTTCATCCAGGTATTCTCCTGTTCACCCACGTCTTCTCTTGTTGACTTTCGTCTTCTCTTGTTCACCCTGGTATTCTCCTGTTTACCCAGGTCTTCTCCTGTTCACCCTGGTTATTTCCTGTTCACCCAGGTATTCTCCTCTTTACCCAGATCTTCTCTAATTCACCCTGGTCTTCTTCTGTTCACCCTGCTATTTTCCTGTTCACCCAGGTCTTCTCCGGTTCACCCAGGTATTCTCCTGTTTACCCTGTTCTTCTCCTGTTCACCCTGGTCTTCTTCTGTTCACATTGGTATTTTCCTGTCTACCCAGGTATTCCCCTGTTTACCCAGGTCTTCTCCTGTTCACCCAGGTATTCTCCTGTTTACCCAGGTCTTGTCCTGTTCACCATGGTATTTTCCTGTTTACCCAGGTCTTCTCCTGTTTACTTAGATCTTCTCCTGTTCACCTAGGTATTCTCCTGTTTACCGAGGTCTTCTCCTGTTCACCCTGGTCTTTCGGTTCATCCAGGTATTCTGTTTACCCAGGTATTCTCCTGTTGACCCTGGTCTTCTGTTCACCCTCGTATTTTCCTGTTTACCAAGGTCTTCTCTTGTTCTCCCTGGTCTTTTTCCTGTTCACCCTGGTATTTTCCTGTTTACTCAGGTCTTCTCCTATTCACCCAGGTCTTCTCCTGTTCACCTTGGTATTCTCCTGTTTACCCAGGTCTTCTCCTGTTTTACCCCAGGTCTCCTCCTGTTGCAACCCTGTATTCCTCTCTGTTCCCCAAGTATTCTCATCTTTACCCTTATATTCTCCTGTTCACCCAGGTATTCTCCTGTTTACCTAGATATTCTCCTGTTCATCCAAGTATTCTCCTGATCACCCAGACATTCTCCTAGTTTCACCAAGGTATTCTCCAGTTTACCCACCTGGTCCTTCTCTGTTCACCACTGGTATTTTCCTGTCTACCGAGGTATTCCTCTTGTTTACCCACAGGTCTTCTCCTGTTCACCCAGGTGTTCCCCTGTTTACCCAGGTCTTCTCCTGTTCACCCAGGTATTCTCATGTTTACCCAGGTCTTCTCCTGTTCACCATGGTATTTTCCTGTTTACCCAAGTCTTCTCCTGTTTACTTAGATCTTCTCCTGTTCACCCAGGTATTCTCCTGTTTACCCAGGTCTTCTCCTGTTCACCCTCGTCTTTTCGTTCATCCAGGTATTTCTGTTTACCAGGTCTTCTCCTGTTGACCCTGGTCTTCTGTTCACCCTGGTATTTTCCTGTTTACCCAGTCCCGTTCCTTCTTTCATCCTGTTTCCACCTGGTTCTTTCTGTTCCACCCTGGTATTCTGTTTCCTAGTTTCACCAGGTCTTTTTCCCTTGTTTCCTTACCCGGTCTTTTCCTGTTCACCCTAGTATTCTTCCTGTTACCTCAGGTCTTCTCCTATTACCGAGGTCTTTCTGTCCACCTGGTATTCTCCTGTTTACCAGGTCTTCTCCTGTTTACCCAGGTCTCCTCCTGTTTCACCCGGTATTCTACTATTCACCCAAGTATTCTCCTCTTTACCCTGATATTCTCCTGTTCACCCAGGTATTCTCCTGTTTACCTAGATATTTCTCCTGTTCATCCAGTAATTCTCCTGTTCACCCAAGTATTCTCCTCTTCACTCAGATATTCTCCTGTTTACCCAGTATTCTCTCTTGTTCACCTAGACATTCTTCTGTTCATCCAGGTCTTCCCTTGTTCACCCTGGTCTTCTCCTGTTTACCCAAGCATTTTCCTGTTCACCCAGATCTTTTTCCTGTTCGCCAAGGTCCTCTCGTATTTATCCAGGTCTTCTCCTGTTTACCCAGGTATTTCTCCTGTTCGCCCATGTTTTTTCCTATTTACCCAGGTCTTCTCCTATTTACCCAGGTCTTCTCCTGTTTACCCAGGTATTCTCCTGTTGGCCCATGTTTTTTCCTATTTACCCAGGTCTTCTCCTGTTTACCCAAA
>CM060306.1:68754870-68757370 GCA_030674185.1 Monoplex corrugatus | reverse complement strand
GTTTGTTTTCTTTGCTGTCCATGGAACTCTCAATATTCTTCTTAGAAACCACATCTCGGCTGCCTCAATCTTGTTTCATCCAAAAGTAGACGAAAACCCAAATTCTTTTGGACATGTTTACAAACATTTGTAAAGTTCCATTTCTGGTAGTGTAAGAAACAGTTGTTTCTTTTGTCACACACAAAAAAACAGCATTCCTCATTACCGTCGTTAATATCATCAGTTGCATAGTGGGCGGTTATGCCGGACAAGAAGCATCATGAAGGTGATAAAGACAGAACAATATGAAACAATTAATTCAAGGCATTAATCACAAACATATTAGATTAGTCTCACGGGAGTCGCTCGGACTTTATTATTTTGGTTTAAAGCCCAACTGACTGCTCAGAGCCATATCTGGGATATAACCATTTAAAAACATACACAATACTTCAACAGGAAAAAAAGGAAAAGAAAATGAAGTACACATATCAATGCATTCGCGCACATAGTAATCTAAGGAGATGCCCCTGGTGTTGACCACTCCGTCCAATTTACTACACAAGACATTTAAAAAAACGTACCTAAATACAAATTTAAACATAACTAAGAACACTAAAGCACACATAAAACAGGCCTAACTTCCCTACAGCCAAAAATGCACACAATACATATACCCAATTATCAATCCTAAGACTTTATCGAACACATACAGGTAAATGGACCAGGAAGGCAGAAAATGGTAGGAACAAATGACAGAAAGCAAAGGAACAAGGCAGAAACAGAGAGAGTGACAGAAAAGAGGAAATTTCTAGCACAGAATTTCCAGAAGGTGGGGATACTATTACTATGTATACTGAAAGAGCCCCCGGCGTTCCCATGGAGGTGGGGGGGGGTGGCTTAGGCTGGTTGGCTCTGTTGATAGACCCCTGAACACAAAACCTGATGGTTTGAGTTCAAGCCCCAACCTGCAACATGAAAATTGACCTCTCAGCTGCCCATCTTACTACTTCAATCTCTCAGGAGGTATCAGCTTAACCCTTTGACTCCCACACCCTGTCCACCAGCATCCTACATTGTCAACCATGCTAGCAAAACAAAGGCTTAACCCTTTAACTCCTCACCTATCCACCAGCTTCCTGATAGGGTGAGGGAGTCAAAAGGTTAAGTTTTAGTAGTCGGTGGATAGGGTGAGGGAGTCAATGGGTTAATGTTTCAAAGTCCTGTCCTCCTTCCCTTCCCCTCCCCATCTCCTGTTTCTAGACTTTGTCAATACATACGATTTTGTGCAGGCTCAAAGATTCTGCTGATGTGGATGGAGCGCATATGGATTACAACCATGAATCATCTCCTTGGCACACGAAAAGATTTACCTCTCCCAACAAAACACAATAATGAAGAACTCCCATCTGTATTCTCCAAGTATTTTACCACCAAAATACAAACTCTTCGTGACAAGCTTGATAGGACACCCTGTCAACCATGCCCACCTGACCCTTCCTTCTCTGGCACACCTTTTACTACTTTTACCCCAGTCTCACAAGAAGAAATTCTCAACACAATCAGATCCATATCATTCAAAACCTGCGAACTGGATCCTCTTCCAGGTTCTCTCTACTCCAACTGTCTCCCTACTCTCCTCCCATTCATCACTGATATCATCAACACTTCTCTTCAAACTGGAACTGTCCCAGATTCTTTCAAGTCTGCTATCGTTCACCCTCGCCTCAAGAAATACAATTTAGACCCAAATGAACTGAAAAACTACCGGCCTATCTCTAATCTCTCTTTCTTGTCAAAACTCCTTGAAAAAGCTGTCCTCAACCAGCTGAACTCTCACCTGTCTGCCAACAATCTCCTCAATCCTTTCCAATCAGTCTACCGCCAGTGCCATAGCACTGAAATTGCCCTACTACACATTCTCAACAATCTCCTCCTTGCAACTGATACTGGCAAAGTCTCTCTCCTCACACTCCTCGATCTGTCTGCAGCCTTTGATACCATTGATCATGGTATTCTCCTTTCTAGACTCCATCATACTTTCGGCATCTCTGACACTGCTCTCTCCTGGTTCACTTCATATCTATCAAACAGAAAACAAACTGTTCTCATCAATGGCACTTACTCTCAACCTGCATACCTGACCTGTGGTGTTCCACAAGGATCTGTCCTTGGCCCTGTTCTTTTCACTCTTTACACCTCCCCCCTGTCCACTATCATCAACTCCCACTCTATAAAACACCACCTCTATGCTGATGATACCCAACTTCAAGACAGCGACTCACCTGACAATGTACAGCGCCTCTTGACTCGCACCACTGAGTGCTACTCGGACATTAAGAACTGGATGACATACAATAAACTCCAGCTTAACGACGATAAGACGGAAGCTATCCTCATTGGCACCCGTCAGAAACTTTCTCAGCTGCCCCCTCTTTCTCTCTCATTATGTAACACATCAGTCCCAATTTCTGACTCAGCTAAAAACCTTGGTGTCTGCCTTGACTCTACCCTCTCCATG
>CM060306.1:68702370-68722370 GCA_030674185.1 Monoplex corrugatus | reverse complement strand
ACTGTTTCATATATTTCTCACTGTTTCATATATTTCTCATTGTTTCCTTGGCCCCGACAGACATACACAGGTGTGCATTTGTGTGAGCTGATCAATCAATGTTTCAGTTTTAGTCTAAACTACATGGAAACTGCACGTTTTACTGCTGTGGTTGCTCTACTGATAACTGGTTTTTTTTTTAATAGCAAAAGGATTATCGCAAACAGCAGCAAACGCAGCGTTATCAAAACGAAGTTCAGGAACAACAGCAGAAATCAACTGACAAACTTGTTACAAAACCATCGTGACAACACAACACAACACAACACAACACAACACAACACAACACAACACAACACAACACAACACAACACAACACAACAGTCTACCAATCAGCAGCACCCTCGCCAAAAGGACATACAACCAGCAACCAACACTTCTAAGTCGCTCACATTCTTCTCACACCTTTGCACACCTGTAGCAATAAACTGTACCAGGTAAACGGCTGCTGACTGACTGACGTGATCCAAGAGATGAAGCAGGAACTTACAGTGTGAAGAAGTCTGAAGACACATCAACACTGGATAACTGACAGCTATGGTAAGCTGCCAAACGTTTGACTGAGGCTTGATACACGTTTTCTGAAGGCAGAATGACAGAGAGAGATGGAGAGACAGAGACGGACAGAGAGGGGCAGAGAAGGGGGAGAGGGAGAGAGAGGAGGAGGAGAGAGAGAGGGAGGGAGGGAGAGACAGTGACAGACAGCGAGAGAGGGGGGAGAGAGGGCAAAGAGAGAAAGAGAGACAGAGAGAGAAAGAGACGGATACAGAGAGGGGGAGAGAGAGAAGAGAGACAGACAGACAGACAGAGGAGACAGACAGACAGACACACAGACACAGACACACAGACACAGACATAGATCCAGAACTTTGTTCGATGGTACTGACATAGACAATAAGCAATACAATACTTTTTTTTACATCCAGGATATACCGCCAGCAACCAACACTTCTCAGTCACTCACATTCTTCTCACACCTTTGCACACCTGTAGCAATAAACTGTACCAGGTAAACGGCTGCTGACTGACTGACGTGATCCAAG
This sequence comes from Monoplex corrugatus, assembly GCA_030674185.1. Lineage (NCBI taxonomy): Eukaryota > Metazoa > Mollusca > Gastropoda > Littorinimorpha > Ranellidae > Monoplex > Monoplex corrugatus. The sequence continues at coordinate 68,721,288 of CM060306.1, read as the reverse complement.
AGGTGAAGCAGGAACTTACAGTGTGAAGAAGACACATCAACACTGGATAACTGACAGCTATGGTAAGCTGCCAAACGTTTGACTGAGGCTTGATACACAACGTTTTCTGAAGGCATGCTTTGTAGTAATGGAGAGAGAGGGAGAGAGAAGGAAAGAGACAGACAGACAGACAGACAGAGTCATAGACAGACAGAGTCATAGACAGACAGAGACAATGAGGCAGAGAGACAGACAGACAGAGACAGAAACACAGTGAGGCAGAGACAGAGAGAGTGAGAGAGATAGGGAGGGAGGGAGGGAGGGAGAGAGAGAGAAAGTTTTCGAGGTACTGGCATAAGCAATTTTTTTTTCACAACCAGCCTCACCCACAGAAGGTGTGCACTGATACATATACAGTTAACAACATGAAATTATAAACTTGAAAGGAAGAGAGAGAGGAGAGAGAGATGAGGGGCAGGCGAGAAAAATTTTGTAATGTGTACGAACTATCACTACTTCCATTACTGTCATTATTTTTCTTAATCAAAAAGACAGAGAGAGGAAGAAACGCGCACGAAAAAGAGAGTGTGTGAGAGAGAGAGAGAGAGAGAGAGAGAGAGAGAGAGAGAGAGAGAGAGAGAGAGAGAGAATGAGTGAGTGAGTGAGTGAGTGAAAGAGAGACTGAAGAGCAGAAGAAGAGAGACAGAGACAGAAAGACACAGATAGAGACAGCCCTCCATAGTATGTGTGTGTGTAACTGTGATCACATTCTTGTTTTAGTTCTGCATCTTTATCATCAATATGTAGGATGTTCTCGTTCACGAACAGCTAAAGTTACCATCAAAATGCTAATTTGTTTCGTTCAGATGATTATATTTTATATTACACTGATACTGATGAAAAGGGACAGGGAAAATTGGTGTGAAATTCCAGCCACGAATAGGCTCGCAAGATGCTAAAGATATAAATACACAACCTTTCTACGCTAGTAAACAAGTATCTATAATTATCCACCGGCATCATCTTCGCCAAAGTGATACACAATCAGGATGGCGTGGCGTCGGGAGCTTGGGAGGTGATTGTCCGGAAAGTGGTGATGCACTGGGTGCTCCGGGTCCCATCCGAACCCTCGTGGTGTTTCTTGTTAACATCTACTAGCATCATCTTCGCCAAAGTGATGCACAGCCAGCCACCGACACTTTTAAACGTCTCTCACATTCTTCTCACAACTATGCATGCATACCTGTAACAATAAACTGCTTCAGGTAAACAGCTGTTGATTGATATAACCCAAGAGAAACAAGAACTTGGTGGGACGAAGATTGAAAAAAAAGTCCAAAAGTGGATGATTGACGGCTACGGTAACTTGCCAAACGTTGAACTACAGTTTGATACAAAAGAGGCGTTCTAAACAGATCAGTTTCAATGGCCAGAGAGAGATAGAAACAGAGGCAGAGAGGCAAAGAGAGACAGAGACAGACAGAGATACAGAGAGAAGACAGAGAGAGAGTGATAAAGTGAGAGAGAGACACAGAGAGAGAATGCGTTCCATGCGTATGTTCATATACGTGTGATGGTGCTCTTATTCGCAAAGAGAGAGAGAGGAAAGAGAGAAAGACAGACAAACAGACAGAAGAACAGAGTGAAACAGAGAATGCATCCCATGCGTATCCATGTTTGTTTTGTGTGTGTGTGTGTGTGTGTGTGTGTGTGTGTGTGTGTGTGTGTGTGTGTGTGTGTGTGTGTGTGTGTGTGTGTGTGTGTGTGTGTGTGTGTGTGCGTGTGTAATGATGCTTTTATTCATGTCAGACTGCGCCATCTGTAATGTGTGATTCTGATTCATACATCAAAATCAGTCCTAATCCGGTGTACTTAGTTATTGCCTCCCTCCCCTATTCTGCCACACTTTTGTATCACTGTTCCACTTTGGCTGTCTAACACACTCCCAAATCTGCCAAAACTGAGGTCAGTATGAGACCATGCCACGAAGGGCCATAAATGCTGGGACAATTTTTCTTAGTGCTATGATGTTGAATAATGATGATAATTGTTTTGCTTTGGAGTTCTATTTTGGACTGAGACTAAGTGACAGAGTTGCAGTCAATGTCTGATATGATGATACAATCCTGGCGTGAACCAGGCCTGAGAGATACAAACACCTGCTGCGGTGATCATGGAATATGAGCAACACCCTCAGTAATTACCATCATTATTATGTGCCCTGCCGCATGGCGTTGGCGATCATGGCCCTCCATATGAATCTATCCCTTGTCGCTGCAAGTATGTCTTCCACACTCTCCGTCCTCAGCCACCCTGCAAGTCCGTCCAATATTTTCTCCCTGGGTCTGCCTGGTGTTATCTTTCATTCCAGCTTTCCTGTTGTGACCAGGTGCTCTAATTCCCCTTTCCTCATAAAATGTCCTATATCAATGATCTTGTGTCTGCCTCCATCAAGACTGTCTCGTTCGGATTTTTGTTTTTGTTTATTTGTTTGTTTGTTTGTTTGTTTGTTTGTTTGTTTGTTTGTTTGTTTTGTTTTGTTTTGTTTTTTGTGTGTTTGTTTGTTTGTTTGTTTTTGCTGCCCATGGAACTCTCAGCATTCTTCTTAGAAACCACATTTCGGCTGTCTCAATCCTGTTCTGGCTTTGCGTATTGACTGTTCACACCCTCAGTATGTACAAATAATGTGGATGGGACTTGACTGCGTGGTCCTAATCTTCTCAACGAGCCCATGGCGTGCTCAGCATTGGGTGGGAGCCAACAAGGTGATAGTATTAATCGTGATATTAGTAATAATGATAAAAAGTCGGAAGTGAAACTACATGGAAACTACAGCAAACACCAAGTAGGCTGGCAAGCTGCTGAGAGATGTTGAGTAAACAACAATCTGTTCACCGCTGTCGTTTTAGCCCAAAGTGATAGCACAGCCAACAACCGACGCTGATAAACCACTTGGGTCTTAGTGTTTAAACGCCTCTAGCGATATACTGTGCCAGGTAAGCGGCAGCTGGCTGATGTGTCCCAAGGGCTGCTAGGAGTGAAAAAATAGTGAAACTCCGTGATTGACAGACATCTATGGCAACTTGCCCACCTCTTCGCCTGCCTGGCGGTGCCACTTTTTAAAAATATTCCCCCTATATTCAGTCTGCCCCTTACGTTTTTAATTCCTTACAAATAATGACATTCAGATTGGCCCTTGCTGTCTGTTTTGTGTTCTGCAGGAATGAAAGTATCTGCAAGGATTTCTCTGTCAGCTTAATGGTAGATCTGCATCAAATTTAGGTAATCAAATGTGTTCCAAGGGTAGTTCCGAAGGTTCCAAAATGAAAGGTTTTACCCCCGTGGTTCGTTACTACTTTTCAGTCACGGATAATGAAACGTATAAGAATGTAAGCAATGATTTCTCTTTTCTAATAGAGTTGATTTTAACCAAACTTTGGACATGTGGATGCAAGACACACTTCTGAATAATTTGGCCTTTGATAGAGAGCAACAGGGAAACGGTCAGAAAGCGTGTGTAGGTGTAATTGTAATGGTGCACTTGTGCACCCATGCTTAACGTTCAACTGACCACTCAGTAACTGTAAATTCCTCTGTAGCTTATACACAATTGACTTGGAGAATCTGATCTGACATCTCTATTCTTTATGTGATGGCCATTGCTACAATAGTTCAGTATTACCACGATGATAACGGCAGAAGTAGACAGAAACTGAAGCTGAAACGCAGAAACAAGCCAAGCTGACTTGCAAAGCATTCGCACGTATCTCAACAACAGTAAACAATTCATCTACCAACAGCATCTTGGCCAAAGGGTAAACAGCCAGTTATCGACACTTCTAAATCACTCAAGTTCTTTTCACTATTTAGCATATCTCTAACATCTCCAGTGATAAGCTGTGCCAGGTAAACAGCTGCTGACTGACGTGACCAGAGATCTGTTTAAAGAGACTGGCAACTCAAGAACTGTCAAACGCTTGTACGTCCGCCATGCTCTGTCACAAGGCTCACAAATATACAGTTAGGTAACGTGAACTTGTAATTCAATTAGAAAAAATATCTCCTTTTTTTGTCTATTCATTTTGCTCTTTCAGTATAGTAGTATCTCCAACTTCTGGAAATTCTGTGCTAGAAATCTCTTCTGTCACTTTCTTTGTTTCTGCCTTGTTCGTTTGCTTTGTATCATTTCTTCCTATCATTTTCTGGTTTTCTGGTCCATTCATCTGTATGTGTTCGATAAAATCTTATACACTTTCTCTTAGGACTGATTACTGGGTACATTAATAAGTGTATTTTTTTACTCTAGGAAAATGAGATACGCGGAAGCAATTTTAGGTAATTTAGGCCCGTATCATATATGTTTTAATGTCCTCAGTTATGTTTTAATTTGTATTCAGATATGTTTTTTAAATCCACTGTGTGATAAACTGGACGAAATGTTCAACGCCAAGGGCATCTCCTTAACTTATGTGCGTAAATGTATTGGTATGTGTATTTAATTTTCTTTTTTTTTCAATCTTATTGAACTATTGTGTATATTTTGAAATGGGTCATAGCCCTGATATGGCTTACGCAGTCGGCTGGGCTTTAACCTTTTGACTCCTGCACCCTGTCCACCAGCGACCTGCATGGTCAAATATGCTAGCAAAGCAAAAACATAACTCTTTGACTCCCTCATCCTATCCACCAGCTTCCTGCAGGAAGCTGATGCGTAGGGTGAAAAAGTCAAAGGGTTAAGTTTTGTAGTTGGTGGATAGGGTGCGGAAGTCAAAGGGTTAATTAAACAAAAATAACACAAACAGATCAAGTGAGAGAGCCCAGATAATGGAGGCCGCCATCATGGCCTTGTAGCGACAGCTCCCATGAACCACTGACGCTCCAGACGCCTATACTTGAGTTCACGCCATGCATAGAAATAGTGCAAGAAAACGATATTGTGGTCACCACGAGATCAAGGCATGAAGGGCCACAGAATCTGGAACAGGTTCACAATGCTATTTTGACTGGCGATTTCATGTTAACCCTTTGACTGCCTCACCCTATCCGCCAGCATCTCACATTGTCAGCCAGGGCAACAAAGCAAAAACTTAACCCCTGGTGGATGATGGAGTGAAAGGGTTAAGTTTTTTTTAAGGTGATGGAATAAAAAAGTTTCTTTTTTGTTTTGTTTTTGTTTTTGCAGCTGACGGGTAGGATGCGGGAGTGAAGTGGTTAATGGTAATAATGATCATGACGTTACGGAGTTCCATCCAAGATGTGGACTGTGTGACAGAGCTGTTACTCTATGCTTATTATCATCACTTTACAGCCGTCAACCAGGCCCGAGAGTTACAGATGCCTGCAGTACTAGTCTAGAAATTTGAGCCACCTTCTCAATGACTCATCCATAAAGTGTATATGACATACCTATAATGCGAGATCATTTAAAAAGCAACATACAATCTTTTTTAAGTTTCATCGTTATTTCGAACTAAGCAAAAATCTGTTATTAGTTTCATCGTTATTTCGAACTAGGCAACACTGTTTTATTAGTTTCATTGCTATTTGCAACTACGCAACAATGTTTTATTAGTTTCATTGCTATTTCCAACTAAGCAACAATGTTTTGTTAGTTTCATTGTTATTTCTAACTAAGCAACAATTGCTATTTACAACTAAGCAACAATATTTTAATAGTTTCATTGCTATTTCCAACTAAATAACAATCTTTACTAGTTTCAACGTTATTTCGAACTGAACGACAATGTTTTATTAGTGTCATCGATATTTCGAAGTACCAAAATGTTAATCTTGTAAAATAAGTAGCAATCGATGCTTCGGCAATCACAGCTGGAAGCACGCAGAGTTGCAAGTCTGTCGGATATATAAGTCTATGGATGTGAACCAAGAGGAGCAAGAACTTAACCCTTTTTGACTCCATTACCCTATCTGCCCGTATTCTGTATTGCCAGCCATGACAGAGAAGCAAAAATTTAATCCTTTCACTCCCTACTTTATCTACCAGCTTCCTGTAGGAAGCTGATTGATAGGGTGGGGGAGTGAAAGGGTTAAGTTTTTATAGCTTATGGACAGGATGCAGGAGTGAAAGGGTTAAGCACTGACGAACTGGCGATACTAAGTGATTGACACACAATGACAGCTCTGGCAGCTTGCCCGTCTGTCTCTTCGCCTGTCTGGGGGTGTTGCTAGTTAAAAGTAGTCCCCCATTAGAAATCTGCTCCACGCAATATTTTTCTTTTTCAGACGATCATCGCATATGAGATATTGTTCAATCTTATTTAGATTATTGTTTAACCCTTTGACTCCCGCATCCTGTCATCTAGCATTTTGCTTCGTTAACCATGCTAGCAAAGCAAAAACTTAACCCTTTGACTCCTTCATCCTATCCACCAGCTTCCTGCAGGAAGCAAATGGATAGGTTGAGGGGGTCAAAAGGTTACGTTTTTGCAGTTGGTGGATAGGGGCAGGAGTCAAAGGGTTAATCTTATCAAATTAATTATTTTGCCATATTTAAGAAAACGAGAGGTGAGTGAAGTATGAGCGCTGGAAAGGTGTGATTCTGAGACCTAGAGGCCATGACTGAACACTGCCAGTGTGTGTACGTGTTATGTGTGTGTGTGTGTGTGTGTGTGTGTGTGTGTGTGTGGTGTGTGTGTGTGTGTCTTGTGTGTGTGTGTGTCTGTGTGTGTGTGCGTGTTTGTGTGTGTGTGCGCGTGTGTGTGTGTGTGTGTGTGTGAGTGTATGTGTGGTGTGTGTGTGTGTATGTGTGTGTGTGTGTGTGTGTGTGTGTGTGTGTGGTGTGTGTGGTGTGGTGTGAGTGTGTGTGGTGTGTGTGTGTGTGTGCGCGTGTGAGTATGTGTGTTTGTGTGCGTGTGGGGGGAGGTGTTGTGTGTGTGCGTGTGTGTGTGCGCATGCGCGCGCGCGTGTTTGTGTGTGTGTATGTGTGTGTGCGTGTGTGTGTGAGTGTGAGTGTGTGTGTGTGTGTGTGTGTGTGTGTGTGTGTGTGTGTGTGCGCGTGTGGTGTGTGTATGTGTGTGAGTGTGTGTTTGTTTGAATGTGGAGGGAGGTGTTGTGTGTGTGCGTGTGTGTGGGGGGGGGGGGTGTAGGGGGTTGTGAATGTGTGCGTGCGTGTGTGTGTGTGAGTGTGGGGGGGGGTATGTGTGTGTGTGTGCATGTGTGTGTGAGTGCGCGTGTGCGTGCGTGCGTGTGTGTGTATGTGTGTGTCTGTGTGTGTGTGTGTGTGTGTGTGTGTATGTGTGTGTATGTGTGTGTGTATGTGTGTGTATGTGTATGTGTGTGTGTGTGTGTATCTGTTTTATACCTTACTTTCGCTAAATGTCAAGAAATACGTCATCGATCCTGTCGAGACATTAGAAGGACAGTAGTTACATATGAACATTTAAGCTGAAGATTCTAAGCAAAATCACCAAATCATCATTGACAATGAGAATACCTGAGCTGATCTGTCTGTCTGTCCGTCTGTCTCTCTGCCTGTCGTGCTCAGTGTTTGCCTATCTACTTGTTGCCAAAAACGTGACAGGAATTTCTTTACTGCTTGCAAATGGACTTGAACAAAATCTATGGCAGAGGTGTGCTTCGGGGACAAGTTGTGAGGTTATTAGCATGAAATGGTGTGATTTTGTTCATGTTCTAGTAATCCCTAATTAACCATTTAATTTACGATTTCTGGGCCATTTGCCTTCCATTTTTAACTTCAAAACTGGACTATGGATAATTTCAAGACACGAATGTGCATTTCTAGAGTTATTTGAATGGATTCAGCCCAATGTTTTGGATCAGAATGATCAGAACAACAAAAAAACTGACAACTAAAGATTTTTTGGCTTTACCAAAAGCTATTGGCAAAATCTCGGTCGTACTGGGTTTTTTTGTTTTGTTTTGTTTTGTTTGGTTAGGTTTGGTTTCGTTTCGTTTCGTTTCGTTTCGTTTTGTTTCGTTTCGTTTCGTTTCGTCTCGTTTCGTTTCGTTTGGTTTTGGGGTTGGTTGCTTGTTTGCCTGCTTGCTTGCTTGCTTGCTTTTTTGTTTGGTTGGTTGGCTGTTGTTGCTGTTGTTGATGTTGTTGCTGTTGTCGTCGTCGTCGTTTTGTCGTTGTTGTTGTTGTTGTTGCTTTGTTGTTGTTGTTTGGTTGGTTCAATTGTTTGTTTGTGAGTTTGTTTGTTTGTTTTTGTTTTTGTGCTTGTTTTTTACTATATAAATTTGAGGAAGACCCATCTACGTGGTCACAGTTTATGAATTATGACACAAACACATTAACAGGGACGAGACAGACAGGTGGACTGTCAACGGCTTAACTAATTTTTTCCGTGCGATGTAAACTCAGAGTATAACTGGCATATACTTAAGAAGTATGATTCTGGCACGTGGTGTACCAGAATTTCTGGCATTCTTTGGCACGCCAACCAGACCCTCACACCAGATGTGGCCACTCTTGCTTGACTTTACGGAATGTGAAAAGAAGTGCTCCTACATACAGGAGGCAAGAGGCGAACATCAGTGACACTCAAAACCTGTTGAGTCAATATATAAGAATATTGTTACAGATCCAGAGAGGGGAAGCAGGGTTTTCTCCTTTGCAATAATACAAACAGACAGAAAGGCAAAAGAAAACACAAGATAGGCCTTTCACAGAATAAAGAGTTTGATCAAAAATACGAAACAAAAGAGAAACTTTTGCAGAAGACGACGCAATAAATGAATAAACAAACAATTGAATAATAAATAAATAAATAAATGCAAAAAAAGAAAAAATGCTGCGGTTTGGGGAGCAGCCCAACAGACTCTCCCAGAGTGCTCTGACAGTATTTTGGTTTTTATTGAGAAGGTCTTATTACTTGGCAATGCGATCCATAGTAGTCCCCCCCCTCTCTCTCTCTCTCTCTCTCTCTCTCTCTCTCTCTCTCTCTCTCTCTCTGTCTCTGTGTGTCTCTGTCTGTCTGTCTGTCTGTCTGTTTGTCTGTCTGTGTGTGTGTGTGTGTGTGTGTGTGTGTGTGTGTGTGTCGTTCTGTCTCTCTGTCTCTGTGTGTCTGAATCTGTCTCTGTCTCTCTCTGTATCTGTGTGTCTGTCTCTCTGTCTGTCTGTCTGTCTGTTTCTCTCTCTCTTCTCTGTCTCTGTCTCTGTCTCTGTCTCTCTCTCTCTCTCTCTCCTCTCCTATCTAAAAACTATAATGTTCTGTCTTTGTCTTTGTTTTCTCTCTCTCTCTCTCTCTCTCTCTCTCTCTCTCTCTCTCTCTCTAAAAACTGTAATGCTCTGTGTAATGATTGAAAAATTTGTTAAGAAAAAATTCCCATTTCTCTTGCACAGGTACATTTTGTGTCTTCATTTTCTTTTCATAGAATACAGAACACTCACACTTGTGCACAAACACGCACCATTAACACATATCGAGTCAGAGGTGTGCATGACCCACATGCACAGAGAGAGAGGAGGGGACAGAGGGAGAGAGAGGGGGGGGAGAGAGAGATCAATAACGGTCGATTGACATCAGTTCCTCTTCATTAAAAAGGAAATACAACTATAAAAAGTGATAATAAAGGTGCAGGTACCAAGTGTCACGCAGACCTAAGGCGTATCGTCCGTTAACCGCGAAAAATTGCCAGGGATGGTTCTGCCTGGAGAGATTCCGTACAGGAAAACCGATCCAAGGGAAGTAACCGCTGAAATCAACAATGCTGCTGAGGCGTTTACAACATTGTGTGTGTATGTGTGTGTGTGTGTGTGGAGAGAGAGAGAGAGAGAGAGAGAGAGAGAGAGAGAGATCAGTACTGTACGGACTCAAGTATGTATGTGTGTGTGTGTGTGGAGGGGGGAGGGGTGGCAAGATCAGTGCTGTACAGACCCATGTGTGTGTGTGTGTGTGTGGTGTGTGTGTGTGTGTGTGTGTGTGTGTGTGTATTAGAGACCTGAAACAGACAGCGAGGGCATTCCAAGCATAGCTGATGAGCTTGGAGGTGCATCCTTGCACGTTCTGTATTCACTTGGGGGAGGGTAACTGGCTGTTTAGCTGTTGAGCCGTGTAAATAGCACTGCGGTGGAAAACATTTGGCTGTTGTAACCACCACGTAGTTGGGCTGACTCAGGTGAAACGCCAAGCAGACAAGTGTAGCTAGCTTGCAAGGCCAAGGTTGAAGAGAGCCGGAAATGTAGCTGGCTGAATGGGTAGGGGTGGGGGAGATGGGGAGATGGAGGGAACGTCTGGCAACGGGGAGGAGGGAGGACGGACGGGACGGGAGAGTTAGACTTTTTTTTTAATTTTATTTGTTCTTTTTCCTTTTTTTTTTTCTTTTCTTTTCTTTTTCCTTTTTTTTTTTTTTTTTTTTTTGTAATGGTGGTGGTAATGGTAGTGGCTGGGTTTTTTGTTTGTTTGTTTTTTATTTTGTTTTTGTTTTTGTTTTTTGCTTGTTCTTTTTCTCCCCACCCCCACCCACCCCATTTTTTTTTTTTTTTTTTGTGGGTGGGAGATTTGGGGTGGGGGTGGGGGTGAAAGAAGAAATAGTGGCAGGAGAGCAGGTAACTTGGTGTAGTGGCAGAGGTGCAGCGTGTATGTGACTGCTATCTGTTGTACGTTGCGTGTATATCGAGAAGAGAAATGTGCCACACAAAACTAGACCATCCCAGTACATACAGTACAGCACACTGCAGTACGGCGTCTTCTCGTACTTTCAACCCAACTGGCTGACCTCAGCCGTCACACTGAACAGTTTGAAGTACGCATATTGAGAGGGAATTTTAGACCTAGACAAAGACGTTTAAGGTATTGCTGGGATTGGCGGGGATTTTCTAAACCAGCCCCTTTTCCGCCGTCCTCTCCCTCCGACAGCTTTCCTTTACTTTCAGATTTTAATTTATTTTGTGCCAAGGCCTTTGGCGCCAGCCAATTTTGCTCCTCGGAAACAGGATAGAAGTTTCCTGAGATAGTGGTATTAACAGCACATTAGTTGCAGAGAAACTAGACAGAAGGTTGTTAAAGATTGTGTTATTTACTACACGTTCGTACAAAGATACTCAGTGGATAGAAAGTGTGTGTGTGTGTGTGTGGTGTGTGTGTGTGTGTGTTGTGTGTGTGTGTGTGTGTGTGTGTGTGTGTGTGTGTGTGTGTGTCTGTGTCTGTGTGTGTGTGTGTGTGTGTGTCTGTGTCTGTGTCTGTGTCTGTGAGAAAAATACGTGAGCAAAATTTTCTCAGTCCTCCTTCACTGAATCTTTACCAAATTTGGATGTAAGGTGTGGAGACCGTTGAGGACGCATGTAAACATACATTTGAAGGTAAGACACCAAGATCACGGCCACAAAGACAAAACAAAGTCCTAGAATTGGCAATTTTCATGGAAGATAGTTGAACAGCACTTTTTCGGGAACGTCTGTCAACATTTGAAAAAAAATCTATTTTCACCGATTCTGACAGTGACAGTCTACCAATGTTTTTGCTTCACGACAAGTCTTATTTTCAACCGAAATTCGAGCAATACAAAATCTAGATTTTTTGCAATACTATTGTATATACAAAGAGAGAAGTAAGTGGACACTCCAGCTTCACATGCACGCCTACTGTCTCTGGACTTTCCTTTGTAGTTTATAATCCACTGTGTGATAAATTGGACGGAGTAGTCAACACCAGGGCCATGTCCTTAGATTATGTGCGCGAATGCATTGATATATGTACTTAATTTTCTGTTGTTGCTTTTTTTTCCCCTGTTGATGTTTTGTATATTTTGAAGCGGTATGTAGCCCTGATATGGCTCTACGCAGTCGGCTGGGCTTTAAACAACAATAACTATCCACGGGGTGAAGAGGAGGAGACCCGATACGTGTGCAAGAGCTGGTTTTCCATATACCCCTGACCAGGATTGCACACTGGAGTACAAAATCACAACAAACACCTGCTACTGTTATGAATGTGTACACAGTGAAAATTGCAGGTGCAAGACACTTCACTTCGCTTTTAAATACAAGTATCGTCTTCATGCGTGCTCACGTCTGTTAACACCCCATCGGTATACTCAGCCCTATCGGTATGCTCAGCCCTATCGGTATGGAAGCAGGTGTGTTTGTTGTAGATCTGCTTCAAATCCACCCCAATGTGTAATATCTTTCAAACTCGGTAGATGCAGTTTGGCTTACCATTCACTGAGATGGTGATTCTCCAAAAGAAAGAAGAGAATTTAAACATATTTCGACGAAGTGAGGCTTATACAGAAGTAACAAAGAAATGGCCAAAACAGATTGAGAAGAAAAAAAGATTGAAAAAGTAACAGAGGCGATTATAACAGTGAACACCAAAACATGTCCATTTCGAAGGGTGTTATTGTTGTTGTTTTTGTTTAAAGCCCAGCCGACTGCGCAGAGCCATATCAGGCTATAACCCGTTTCAAAGCATACACAATACTTCAACATGTCAAAAAACAGGAAAACAGTTAATTATACATATCAGTGCAGTCCCGTAAATAATCTAAGGGCATACCCCTAGTGCCGACCACTCCGTTCGATTTATCATACAGGGGATTTAAAAATCATACCTGAATACAATTTTAAACGTAAATAAGGACATTAAAACATATATAAAAACAGCACTAAATTATCTGAAATTGCTCCGCATATCTATTTCCTCGAGCCAAAAACGCACTTAGTACATGTACCCAATTATCAATTTTAAGAGAAAATACGTAAGACTTTATCAAAGACATACAGATGACTTGACCAGCAAGGCTGACGATGATAGAAAGAAATGACAAAGCAAAGGAGGAAGGAACAAACACATACAGATGACTTGACCAGCAAGGCTGACGATGATAGAAAGAAATGACAAAGCAAAGGAGGAAGGAACAAACACATACAGATGACTTGACCAGCAAGGCTGACGATGATAGAAAGAAATGACAAAGCAAAGGAGGAAGGAACAAACACATACAGATGACTTGACCAGCAAGGCTGACGATGATAGAAAGAAATGACAAAACAAAGGAGGAAGGAACAAACACATACAGATGACTTGACCAGCAAGGCTGACGATGATAGAAAGAAATGACAAAACAAAGGAGGAAGGAACAAAGACATACAGATGACTTGACCAGCAAGGCTGACGATGATAGAAAGAAATAACAAAGCAAAGGAGGAAGGAACAAACAAAAAAAGAAAGTGACAGGAAAGAGGAAATTTTTAGCACAGAGTTTCCTGAAGGTGGGACTATGATACTATTCATACTGAAAGAGTCCCCGGGCATCCCACAGGGGGGGAAGGGGGCACAAGAGTGCTTGATTTCACAATCTGTAAGTACTGTTGGGGTTTAGCAACAACAACAACACATGTCAGACAGAGCAATGAGGGGTGACAGAAGATAATACTAGCTATACCAAGTCACGATGTGTGACACGCCGGGGACCTTGTGTCTTTTAGGTGCAAGACACTTCACTTCGGTTTTAACCCTTTGACTCCCGCACCCTATCCAACAACTGCAAAAACTTAACTCTTTGACTCCCTCACCTTATCCACCAGCTTCCTGCAGGGTGAGGAAGTCAAGGGTTAAGTTTTTGCTTCGCTAGCATGAATGACAGGAAGCAGGAGTCAAAGCGTTAAATATAAGTATCGTCTTCGTGCGTGTTCACGTCTGTTAACGCCCTATCGATATGGAAGCAGGTGTTTTCCATCCCACACATCCCAACTAACAACTTCTCCCCAAGAGACTTAGCACTGGCACCGGTGGTCAGCCAGCGCGCACAGCCATGCAAAAATAAATACATTTCACATTATATTTTATGCACATTCCTTCCGTTTTAGAAATATCACAAACTTGTTGATATAGAAAGAATTTCAAAAAAAGATATATTCTTTTGTGCATATTAAATCGAAATAGGACTCTACCGAAATGATGAAATGACTTTAAATATTCTGCTGGGGGTGCAAACAAATGTATCATTGTTCGCGATTAAAGCAGACAAAGCCAAAAGTAGGTCAGGATAGGGATGTCAGATTGTAGTAAGGAATTATAGATAAGTGCATTTCTAACTTGATCGTGACCTTTTAATTTTTATTGTGTACACATTGATAATCTTCCGAAGCAATATGTTGAAATGTTAAGCTTTAGATTTCGTAATCTTTAAGGATCACTGCACTCAGGGAGGTTACCGTTGTGTTCACCTTTTTTTTTTTTCGTCCCATTTTCTACGCCAACTTAAAGGCCACAGAATCTGGAACAGGTTTTACAATGCGATGATGATGACGATGTTGATGAGGATGATAATCATGACACTATGCAGTTCCATCTAGGACTTTGACTGTGTGACAGGGCTGTTTTCTATCATAACATATCCTGGCGTCAATCAGGCCCGAGAGATACAGACACCTGCATTGCTGGTCAAAAGATTTGATCAACACCCTCAATGACACACCTGTGAAGTGGATGAGACACGACTGTGAGGTCCAAGTCTTCTCAAATGAGCCCAAAGCACCCCCAACTCTGGGTAGGAGCCGGTTAGAGCCGAAAAATCCCACAGTGGTTTTTGAAGGGACTGATGGGGATTCGAACCCACAATCTTCCAGTCGGTAGTCCGTTGCACTAACCAGTACACCACGGCGAATGGTCAGAGATTTCGTAAATGTTATAGTGTATGTTGTTTTCAACGAAATACACCGATAGTGCTGAGTATACCGATAAGGCGTTAACCCTTTGACTCCCCACACCCTATCTACCAACTGCAAAAAAAATAACCCTATGACCCCCTCACCCTATCCATCGAGCGTCCTGCATGAAGCTGGTGGATAGGGTGAGGGAGTCAAAGGGTTACGTTTTTGCTTTGTCAGCATGGTTGACAATGCAGGATGCTGGTGGACGGGGTGTGGGAGTCAAAGGGTTAACAATCGTCTTCGTGTGTGCTCACGTCCCTCAATCCACCCAGCTGTGAACACGTACCTATCATCATCATGAACCCTGCAGCATGGCGTTAGCAGTCATGGCGCTCCATACGAATCTATCCCCTGTCGCTGCAAGTACATCTCCCACCCTCTCAGTACGCAGCCACTCTGCAAGTCCGTCCAGTATTTTCTCCCTGAGTCTACCTGGTGTTCTCATTCCCTCTAGCTTTCCTGTTCTGACCAGGTGCTCTAATTCCAATTTCCTCGTGAAATGTCCTATAAATGTTGCTTGTCTTTTCCTAATCTTGTTTATTAACGATCTTCTTGTGTCTATCTCCTTCAAGACTGCCTCGTTTATTTTCTTTGCTCTCCATGGAACTCTCAACATTCTTTTTAGAAACGTACCTACTACATTACTGCCAGCAGTGTATTTTATTTGCTCTCCATGGAACTGTCAACATTCTTTGTAGAAACGTACCTACTACATTACTGCCAGCAGTGTATTTTATTTGCTCTCCATGGAACTGTCAACATTCTTTTTAGAAACGTATCTACTACATTACTGCCAGCAGTGTATTTTATTTGCTCTCCATGGAACTGTCAACATTCTTTGTAGAAACGTACCTACTACATTACTGCCAGCAGTGTATTTTATTTGCTCTCCATGGAACTGTCAACATTCTTTGTAGAAACGTACCTACTACATTACTGCCAGCAGTGTATTTTATTTGCTCTCCATGGAACTGTCAACATTCTGTGTAGAAACGTACCTACTACATTACTGCCAGCAGTGTATTTTATTTGCTCTCCATGGAACTGTCAACATTCTTTGTAGAAACGTACCTACTACATTACTGCCAGCAGTGTATTTTATTTGCTCTCCATGGAACTGTCAACATTCTTTGTAGAAACGTACCTACTACATTACTGCCAGCAGTGTATTTTATTTGCTCTCCATGGAACTGTCAACATTCTTTGTAGAAACGTACCTACTACATTACTGCCAGCAGTGTATTTTATTTGCTCTCCATGGAACTGTCAACATTCTTTTTAGAAACGTACCTACTACATTACTGCCAGCAGTGTATTTTATTTGCTCTTCATGGAACTGTCAACATTCTTTGTAGAAACGTACCTACTACATTACTGCCAGCAGTGTATTTTATTTGCTCTCCATGGAACTGTCAACATTCTTTGTAGAAACGTACCTACTACATTACTGCCAGCAGTGTATTTTATTTGCTCTCCATGGAACTGTCAACATTCTTTGTAGAAACGTACCTACTACATTACTGCCAGCAGTGTATTTTATTTGCTCTCCATGGAACTGTCAACATTCTTTGTAGAAACGTACCTACTACATTACTGCCAGCAGTGTATTTTATTTGCTCTCCATGGAACTGTCAACATTCTTTGTAGAAACGTACCTACTACATTACTGCCAGCAGTGTATTTTATTTGCTCTCCATGGAACTGTCAACATTCTTTGTAGAAACGTACCTACTACATTACTGCCAGCAGTGTATTTTATTTGCTCTCCATGGAACTGTCAACATTCTTTGTAGAAACGTACCTACTACATTACTGCCAGCAGTGTATTTTATTTGCTCTCCATGGAACTGTCAACATTCTTTGTAGAAACGTACCTACTACATTACTGCCAGCAGTGTATTTTATTTGCTCTCCATGGAACTGTCAACATTCTTTGTAGAAACGTACCTACTACATTACTGCCAGCAGTGTATTTTATTTGCTCTCCATGGAACTGTCAACATTCTTTGTAGAAACGTACCTACTACATTACTGCCAGCAGTGTATTTTATTTGCTCTCCATGGAACTGTCAACATTCTTTGTAGAAACGTACCTACTACATTACTGCCAGCAGTGTATTTTATTTGCTCTCCATGGAACTGTCAACATTCTTTGTAGAAACGTACCTACTACATTACTGCCAGCAGTGTATTTTATTTGCTCTCCATGGAACTGTCAACATTCTTTGTAGAAACGTACCTACTACATTACTGCCAGCAGTGTATTTTATTTGCTCTCCATGGAACTGTCAACATTCTTTGTAGAAACGTACCTACTACATTACTGCCAGCAGTGTATTTTATTTGCTCTCCATGGAACTGTCAACATTCTGTGTAGAAACGTACCTACTACATTACTGCCAGCAGTGTATTTTATTTGCTCTCCATGGAACTGTCAACATTCTTTGTAGAAACGTACCTACTACATTACTGCCAGCAGTGTATTTTATTTGCTCTCCATGGAACTGTCAACATTCTTTGTAGAAACGTACCTACTACATTACTGCCAGCAGTGTATTTTATTTGCTCTCCATGGAACTGTCAACATTCTTTTTAGAAACGTACCTACTACATTACTGCCAGCAGTGTATTTTATTTGCTCTCCATGGAACTGTCAACATTCTTTGTAGAAACGTACCTACTACATTACTGCCAGCAGTGTATTTTATTTGCTCTTTTTTCCACAACAGATTTATGGTATGAAATTCAGTCTGTCCTCCATAGAAGTCAGCTCGTCATCGCAGTGCAGCACCACCCGTTTTTGTTTGTTCGTTTGTTCGTTTGTTCGTTTGTTCGTTTGTTCGTTCGGTCGTTCGTTCGTTCGTTCGTTCGTTCGTTCGTTCCTTCGTTCCTTCGTTCCTTCGTTCCTTCGTTCCTTCGTTCCTTCGTTCCTTCGTTCGTTCGTTCGTTCGTTCCTTCGTTCGTTCGTTCGTTCGTTCGTTCGTTCGTTCGTTCGTTCGTTCGTTCGTTCGTTCGTTCGTTCGTTCGTTCGTTCGTTCGTTCGTTGTTTGTTTTTTATTATCATTTCAATGTACGTAATCACAGGATATTTTTCACGGGTTGTCGTTATTTTTAATGGTTGTGGGTTCGAATCTCGGGGGTGCGCTACATTAAAACTGGGCGTTCTCACTGTCCCATCTTAACATCATTGTTGTTTTGCTGGTGTCGATATAGGATAAGATAAGTTCCTCCTTCCCCTACTTCTTTGGGATGGTTATCCCCGTCGGCCATATCCCCTGATGTGAGTGTCGACGTAAATTCTGAACCAAATCAATCAATCAATCAAATTACGTTTAATATCGTAGTGGCCCCGTCGGCCCAGGTGGTTAGAGCGTCATGGTGGTTACACAGGAATCGTGGCTTATATTAGCGCCATGTGAACTCAAGATCTCACGTCCCAAGTTCAGTCTAATCCATCAAATAACAATCTGGCATGTTCACTGCTCTTCATATGCCTCCAATCATTCTGGCGGTGTCAGCGTTTCATGTTCATAGAAAGCTGTCCCCACCCCCACTCCTATTTCAAGATGACGGCGGCGAGGTTTTACGCAGGCTGAAAAGTTTGCTAGAAAAACTTCCGGCAGATTTGGGTGAAGCGCATATGAGATTGTCCGGGTTTGATGAGTACCTCTTGACTAAACTCTAGACTCTGAATTCTTTCAAAATAAAGAAAGAAAGACGGACAGGCAGACAGACAGAAAGAGAGAAAGAAAAAGAAAGAAAGACAAAAAGAAAAAGAAAGAAAGACAGAATAAACAAGAAAGAAAGAAAGAAACAGACAGAAGAAAGGAAAAGGAAAAGAAAGACAAGAAAAGAAAGGAAAGAAAGAGAAAGAAAGACAGAAAGAAGAAAGAAAGAAGAAAGAAAGAAAGAAGAAAGAAAGAAAGAAAGAAAGAAAGAAAGACAGAAAGAAAAGAAGAAAGAAAGAAAGAAAGAAAAAAAAAGAAAAAAGAAAAGAAAGAAAAAGAAGAAACAAGAAAGAAAGAAAAGAAAAGAAAGAAACGAAAAGAAAGAAAAAAACGAGAAAGAAAGAAAAGTGTGTATAGCTTGACTGTCTTTTTCCACCTCCCTCTCTTTCCGCCCTGCCGGTTTCTCCACAGTCTGGAACTGAACAAAACTGACTAAGCTAACGGGGAGGGGGAGAAATCTGTGTAATGCCAGGAATGTTTGCGAGGGGACGGGATGGGGAAACGGGGAAGGGAAAGTGGCCGGAGAATCCTGAGAACGATGTCTCTATTTATCGTTCTATTTTTATGAATAGCAGC
>CM060306.1:68684870-68687370 GCA_030674185.1 Monoplex corrugatus | reverse complement strand
TACTATATTATCTACTAATAGTTACTGACTTACAGTTTTAAAACTTTTTTTTCATGTCAAAATATTTTTAACAAATTTTTGATTAATAGAAACCAGTAAAACGCAAAACTGTCCTGGCTTGGTTAAATACAGCTTCTACCCGTATGTTTGTATTTTCTGGTTCGTATTTGCTTGAACGCTGGCAGTCATCTTGATTCAAATTTTTGGTTAATACAAATATACTTTGCATGACCATTCAGTAAAATCAAACTCATGTACACGCAAACATTGCAGCCTCATTATTATATTCCACATATTCTCCCATTAGTCTACATGTATGCATTTTCTTTTGTTTTGGCTAATAAACTTTTATGTTTCTCAGTCTGTGCATTTTTATTTTCTTCTTTAGCACGCTTTTGGGTTTCTCGATAATGTATTTTGATAAGTGTTAAAACACTGAGAACTCTGACAAAATGAAATTGTATAAAATCACGTGTCATCTGGGGAATTTACATCATGTAGGCTTTAACACGAATGGCAGTTTGATAAAAAAAATTAAAAAAACATTCTAAAGAGAGAGACAGGGACAGAGAGAGACAGAGACAGAGCAGAGAGACAGAGAGACAGAGACAGAGAAAGAGAGAAACATACACACAGAAAGACAGAGACAGAGAGAGAGACACACACACACAGACACACAGACACAGAGAGAGAGAATCGACAATAAAATTACCTATTGTCCCTCCACTTACCATCCGTCCTTCTCTCTACTTCCATCCTCTCCTTCTCCCATTTACTCTCTTCCTCCTCCTCCTCCTCCTCCCTCCTCCTCCTCCTCCTCCTCCTCCCTCTCCATGTCTCCCTTTCCCTTACATTCCCATCTCTCAACCTGTTCGCACCATCTCGGTCCCCTTTCTCTCCTGCAAGCTGCTTTCTGTGGCTGTAAACAGCTAATCGTGTTATTGAGTCTTGTTGGACACCAGGGTGTGAATACCTCAGCCTCTGTATTGCTGACTGGTTCGTTTCCATCTCATCCGTCAGCCAGTTAGCTGCCCGCGAAAAAAAATCAATTCTATAGGCTAAGGCTATCTCCCACTCAGTGAGTGTGTGTGTGTGTGTGTGTGTATGTGTGTGTGTGTGTGTATGTGTGTGTGTGTGTGTTGTGTGTGTGTGTGTGTGTGTGTGTGTGTGTGTGTGTGTGTGTATGTGTGCTCGAATGTGTGTGTGTCCGTGTGCACGTGTTTGTGTGTGCGTGTGTGTGTTGTGTTGTGTTGTGTTGTGTTGTGTCGTGTCGTGTCGTGTCGTGTGTCGTGTTGTGTTGTGTTGTGTTGTGTTGTGTTGTGTTGTGTTGTCTTTCACTCAGTTTTAATTTCATCTCTTTCATTCTTGTCTCTCTGATTTCTCTCTCCTCTTTTTTTTTTCTCTCTCTCTCTCTCTCTCTTTCTCTCTCTCTCTTTCTCTTGCTTCTCTCTCTCCTCTCTCTCTCTCTCTCTCTCTCTGTTGCTACTGTTTCTTCTCTCACCCTCTGTCTCCTTCCCCCTCTCTTTTACCTGTTTTCTCTCTCTGTCTCTGTCTCTCTGTCTCTCTCTGTCTCTCTCTGTCTCTCTGTCTCTGTCTCTGTCTCTGTCTCTGTCTCTGTCTCTCTCTCTCTCTCTCTCTCTCTCTCTCTCTCTCTCTGTCCCGCTCAACCTCCTCTGTCGCTCCTCTTTCAATTTCCTGTTTTCTCTCTCCCTTTCCTCCCTCCCTCCCTTCGTCTCTCTCTCTCTCTCTCTCGCTCTTTCTCTCTAACTCTCTCTCTCTCTCTTACTCTCTCTATCTCTGTCTCTCTCTCTCTCTGTCTCTGTCTCTCTCTCTCTCGCTCGCTCGCTCGCTCGCTCTCTGTGCCCATCGCCACTAGATAACTGGATCATTGCTTCGTTCCTATCTTTTTTTCAAGTCTTTGATCACCGAATGAAATAATCATTACAGAAGGGATACTACCACTTGTGCGCAATGTAACAAATGCTCTGGATTCGTAGCTAAGAGAAGAGAGAAAGGGGGAGGAGACAGATAGACAGGCAGACAGACAGACGCACGGACGGGCAGACGAACACACAGAGACAAAGACAGACAGACAGAAAGAGACAGTGTGAGAGAGAGACAGAAAGAGAGACAAAGAAAGCTTAAAAACACGGAAAAAGCAAAAGGGTATTGTAAACCTGCAGGCCTATATATGTGTGTGTGTGTGTGTGTGTGTGTGTGTGTGTGTGTGTGTGTGTGTGTGTGTGTTGTGTGAGGGAGGGAGAGAGAGTGTTTGTGTGTGTATGTGTGTGTATTGTATATGCGTGTATATGCATGTGTGTATGTATGTGTGTATGTGTACTGATCATACGTTTGTGAGTATGCGTGCGTGCGTGTGTGTGTGTGCGTGTGTGTGCGTGTGTGTGTGTGTGTGTGTGTGGTGTGTGTCTGTGTGTGTGTGTGTGTGTGTGTGTGTGTGTGTGTGTGCACGCTCGCGTGCGCATGTGTGTGATGACCTAAA
>CM060306.1:68667370-68672370 GCA_030674185.1 Monoplex corrugatus | reverse complement strand
TATTCATTTTTTAGAAAGTAACACAGACAAATGCAAACGAAAGCAGGGAAACGTAGTTGTAATCAAATGGTAAGATCAAAACGTTTCAAATTTTGCAAAGTGTCGTATTCTTATGCTTAAATTACAAGTCTATACCTATCTTCTTGGGGAAAAAATCTGAAAAAATTGAAAACAAGTAACAACATGTTAGTATGCACGAGTGCTTTTTTTGTTTTGTTTTGTTGTTGTTGCTAACTAAGAAGTCATTACATACTTTGACAATATATGTATTATGAATTGAATAAACAGCAACAAGTTTCGGTTGTTATTAATGGCAAATATGGCAGCCATTTCGTTTTAAAGTGTGCAAATTCCACAGATGTTCTGCACTATTTTGCTAGTGATATTTTATGGCGAAGTGTCTTTTATAAGAGGTTATCTTAAATAGAGAGTCGTTTCGTATTCGCATTTATGAATGTACATTTTCTTGGAAAGGTTAGCTGACTTGCATCTTAATCAAGTGGCCAAAGCATTTGATCCGCTGTTGAGCGATATATTGTTGACTGGTGTTTTCTACCCATCTCTCGGATCTTTTCATTTCTTATCACATCGCTTCTATTCTTGCCTGCAGCTCTTATGGCACATCTCATCTCACAAGTTGTGATCTTTTACTCAAAGATTCTGTTTGACCCTTTGGCTCCTGCACCCTATCAACCAACAGCAAAAATGTAACCCTTAGAATTCTTCACCCTATCCATCAGTTTCCTGCAGGAAGATGGCGGATAGGGTAAGAAGTCAAAGGGTCCATTTTAGCTTTGCTAGCATGGTTGACAATGCAGGATGCCGGTGGACAAGGTGCGGGAGTCGAGGGGTTAAAGTCAAAATCGGGCACTGGTGAGTTCAGTATTTATACACAGGTTATACCGACAAGCCTGTCTTTTGTTTTCCTGATTGCTTGAGTGTTTCAAAAAGCGTAAAAAGTGGTAACTCACAACATATGCTTTTAAGATTCTGGTATCAATTTCATAATGTTCATTTTTCTATGAAGACAAAAAAAAAAACCTGAGTCAAATATGACACGGGCTCATTTCTGGTATGTCACACGGTGTGGTTTCTTGCTTGCCTGTGGTGCAGCGGGCAGCAGGGAGAGTTGGATCGTAGGGGAAAGTGTCAGGGTTTCGCCGCATTTGATTATTTAACCACCCGTGGGTGTATTGACTGATGATGATGATTGGATTGAAGCACGCTTGATCGGCAGTCCGTGTGCATGTCCTGCTGGTGGTATGATGACATACAGTAGGATGGTCAACCCATTGTGTCTGTTTTATTTTTTTATTCGCTTTTGTCACATCGTGCTTTGTCTGCGTCTCTGTCTGTCTCTGACTGTCTCTGTCTCTGTCTCTGTGTCTCTCTCCCTGTGTCTCCATGAAATAACAAAGATAAACATTGGCACTGAGAAAACCGCAATTTAACTTTTTTTTAAGGAGATTGTTTCCTATCTCCCAAAGGTGAGCACATGCGTGCGGGTGTGTCTGTTTGTCTCCCGTCTGTTTGTGACAAAAATATATGAACAAGATATTTTTCTGCTCTTTACGGATGGATCTTTATCAAATTTAGATCAAGGTTGTGGATTGTTAAAGAGTCGCGAATACTTGGATTTTTATTAGGAAGTCATGATGTCAAACTTAAGATCACACTGACATAAAAACAAGAGAGAGAGAGACAGAGACAGACAGATAGACAGACAGACAGACAGACAGAAACAGAGACAGACACAGACAGACAGCAGACAAACAGACAGACAGACCGACTGAGAGGACGAGTGAGATAGAACAAAAACAAAAAACTGAAATATGGACAGATTTTCATTTTTGAAGACAGTGGAACAAACACGTTAATGATGCTTATTTGTTACAAAATTGGAGTGTTCTTACAAAATGAAAATATCAAAATGAGAGAGAGAGAGTAGAATCAGAGAGAGAGGGGGGAGGAAGAGAGACAGACAGACAGACAGACAGAGACAGAGAAAGACAAAGAGACAGGGAGGAAGACAGAGAGAGGGAGGGAGACAGAGAGACCGAGGCAGAGAGAGGCATAGAGACAGCGAGAGTGAGAGAGAGAAAGAGACAGAGAGAGAGAGAGAGAGAGACACAGAGAGAGACACAGAGAGAGACACAGAGAGATAAAGAGAGACAGAGAGCGCGGAATTAGGGAGAAGAGGGGGAAGGAAGAAAGGAAGGAACAAGTATGAATACAGGCACGCAAAACATGATAAACACTTTTGCAAAAGACTCCTGTCGTTTGTGCTTGGTAGTAATCTGCTTGTTGCAAATGTATACGTGCAATGAATTTGTACTCGGAATGCACCACCATATCATTTTGCTCAATATCATTTTGTTCATCAATCTTACACCACAGAGGACAGGAAAACTACAGCATAAGGTAACAGATGCAATAGCTGGGTTTCACACACAAAAATCAATCGTTAAGCACTCTAAGAGCTTGAACACCTGACACACAGTCTATATGTACTTAGTGTACATTTAGACAGTTTGTGTCTGGGGGGGGGGGGTCACGTCTTTCCTGAACACAGGTACACAAATAGATGCACAGAATGACAGACAAACAGACAGGCAGAAGTAGAGACGGACAGACGAACAGATAGATAGGAGCACACACACACACGCACACACACACATAGATAGATAGAAAGATACATGCATACATACATACATACATACATACATACATATATACACACATATATACATATATACATACATACATACTATATACATACATACATACATACATACATACATACATACATACATACATACATACATACATACATAGATGGATGGATGGATAGATGGATAGATGGACGCATGGATGCATGGATGGATAGATAGATAGATCAGCATAGCGCACACACACGCACGCACGCATATATACAACACACACATACACACGCACGCACACAAACCCATCAGCATAGCACACACTCACACGGACGCACTCACACATACACACACATACACACGTACGCATGCACACACACACACACACACACACACACACACACACATACACACACACACACATATATCTCTCACACGTACACTCACACGCACGCAAACCCATTTGCATAGCACACACACTCACACCCACCCACACACACACACACACACACACACACACACATACACACACACACACAAACACGCACACAAACACACACACACACACACACACAATCATTATAAACATTTCCTCATCGTTAGTTGTGAATATGGCCTCTGTATACTTACCAAGAGGCCCAGACTCTGTGAACACTGAATGGTTAAGACACTTTCAAGATCAGGATGACAAGTGGATAATTGGAGGTGATTTTAATGCACATGCCCCATTTTGGGAAAAGTATTGTACAAACATAACAAGCAACAGGTTGATCGAAAATATTGTAGATTCCAATTTATATTTACTTAACAACGGACACATTACCCGGATCCCCGATATACCAACCCACAGACCCACAGCTATCGACCTCACTTTAATCTCACCATCCCTAGCCCCAAACGCCACGTGGCAAACAGAGGATGACTTGTTGGGATCAGATCACATCCCCATACGTCTTACCCTAAACCATACTACTAAAATAGACGCCATGCCACAAGATAGTTTACCCAAGTTTAATTATAAAAACGCAGACTGGATCAGTTTTAAGGCAATCCTTGAAAAGACAAGAACAGATCTATCTGAAGCAATGAACATAAACGACATGTACGAAGTTTTCTGTAACTCACTGTTAAGAGCTGCTAACATTTCAATTCCAAAACTTACAGTGTCGAAAATAGGAAAACATCATGGAAATGTCTGGTGGAATGAGGATTGTCAAAAGGCAGTGAACGAAAAGAAAGAAAAATACAAAATCTATTTAGCAAACAGGTCACCTGAAAATCATACAGCGATGAAAAGTGCCAACATTAAGTGTAACAGAATCATAGAGCAAGCCAAAGAACAACACTGGACGTCTTTTTGTAAATGTGAAGTAAATGACCACAAAGACATGATAAAGATTTGGGAAAAAATAAAATTAATGAAAAACGGGATTAAGTTGCCATCAATTCCAGTAAAGCTAGAAAATAACCCTTTTCCTAGCTCACTGGAAAAAGCAGAAGCTTTTGCAGACGTGTTTGCTGAGACCTGTCGTGTAGAAGGACTTCCTGTCTCTAGTAGAGACTATAGGGAACGAGAAGAAAAGAAAGATGTATATAAGGATCCTGCCTCTGACAATACTCACTACATAAATGCATCACTCACACTTCAAGAATTAAAAGATGCCATTCAGTCCCTTCCAAGTAAAAAAACGTCAGTTGGACTAGATGCAATTTCCAATGAGATGCTGAAAAATTTACCAGAAAATTTTATAATTTTGCTACATGACATATTTCAAAAATGCTGGAATAGTGGGAAAATGCCCAAAAACTGGAAAGAAACAATAGTGGTTCCTGTACTAAAATCAGGTAAATGTAATACCGATCTGAAAAACTACAGGCCAATTGCATTAACATCACACGTATGTAAACTAATGGAGAAAATAATCTTAAAGAGACTGATGCACTATTGTGAAAAGAATAAAATAATACCAGTAAATCAGGCCGGATTTCGAAAAGGCAGGTCACCAGTAGAAATCCTAACAAAGCTAACTACTAACATAAAACAACAATTTGCAAGACGTCATTGTGTTTTAGCTACATTTTTTTATATAACGAAAGCATACGATCAAGTGTGGCACTCCAGATTGTTATTTAAATTTAAAAGTATTGGGCTGACAGGTCACATTTTTGACTATGTTAAGTGTTTCTTAGAAAACAGAGTATTTCAAACGAGGATTGAAAATGTATATTCCACGAAACGAATTCTTCAAATGGGTATCCCTCAGGGATCCGTTATAGCTCCCCTTCTTTTCATGATATTAATGCATGACTTACCCAGTAAAGTATCTAAGCATATAGTTT
>CM060306.1:68652370-68657370 GCA_030674185.1 Monoplex corrugatus | reverse complement strand
GTTGGTTGGTGGTTGGTTGGTTGGTTGGTTGGTTGGTTGGTCGGTCGGTTGGTTGGTTGATTGGTCGGTGGTTGGTTGGTTGGCTGGTTGGTTGGTTGGTTTGTCTGTTTGTTGGTTTGTTTTGTTTGCCAGCTTGTTTTGGTTGTTTGATTGGTTGGTTGGTTGGTTGGTTGGTTGGTTGGTTGTTTGGTTGCTTGCTTGCTTGCTTGCTTGTTTTTTGCTTGCTTGCTTGCTTGCTTAGTTAATTTGTTTGTTTAGGATCCGGGAAAGTACTGGAGCAAGGGAGGGAAGATGGGTACAGCCCTCATAATGCTGGTCCAGAATAAGGTCTCTACCACCTCACTCCTCTACAAGCCCTGGATTATGGGAAAATCTTCACCTTTACCTTCCTAAAGCAGATTAAGAGGGAGGGTGGGGAGAGATTACCAAGTAGCTAACGAAATGACGGTAAAAGTGAGGAGGGGGGGGGGAGTTGAAGACGGGTTTTGGGAGGCAAAGTGAAAGAAGTAGGACAGTTCAAGCGAGATAAAGGCAAATGTTGTTCCATAGCCACGAGATTGGGGAGGGGGGGGGGGGGGGGGGAGTGAGGTAGTACAGAAACCTCAGCCTATTTTCAGGGCCAGCCAGCATTGATGATGGTGGGTGCCCATCACCTCTTCCGTGCTTCTTTACCTGTCCTAATCCTGAAGATCTTGATGTCAGACAAGTCACTCACAGCTGGGTGGACTGGAGACTGTGCGAACGAAATTTTCCCGACTAAACCCTTTGACTCCTGCACCCCGTCCACCAGCATCCTGCACTGCCAACCATGATAGCAAAAACAAAAACAAAAGCTTTTGACTCCCTCACCCTGTCCACCAGCTTCCTGCTGGACTTGAAGCTGGTGGATAGGATGCGGGAGTCAAAGGGTTAAGTTTAGTGCCGTTGGTGGATAGGGTGCGGGAATCAAAGGTTAAGTTGTGCGTTGTGTAGGGCGGATCATAGGTTAAGCTTGTGCAGTTGGTGGATAGGGTGCGGGAGCAAAGGGTTAAGTTGTGCAGTTGGTGGATAGGGTGCGGGAGTCAAAGAGGTGAAATCAGTCGCCGTAGTGCAGTGTTTAGCACGACGAACTACCGACTGGAAGGTGGTGAGTTCGAATCCCATGAGTCGTTGTGGGATTTGGGACCCAACTTTCTCCTACGTACCCAGGCTCACTGAGAAGACTAAAGCCACACAGTTCACTTCTGCTTCATTGAGGGTGTTGCTCAAATATCCTGACCAGCAACGCAGGTGTCGGTATTTTTCAGGCGTGGTTGATGCCAGGAAATAGTATGATAACAAGCGTAGACATGCACTTAATTTTGATGTGCAGAATGAAACGTTCACTGTTTAAAATGATATATATGTATAATCTGCTTAAATGATATAGTATAATCTGCTTGTTCTGTATTGGTCATGTATGTCAACAGTACTTTTTGCACAACTACATGAATTGATATCATTGGGTTTTACCACATTTTTGTTTATATCTGTTTATTGTAATACAAAAAAGACAAATAATCAAAAAAGGTTTGATCAAAAATAATAACAAAATAAAAAGGCGTACAGTACTGCCCTGCCACGCAGTCTCAATACTGGATGGAACTCTATAATATCCTAATCATTATGTCCATTGTCATCATCAACATAGCATCTTGAAGAACTGTGTCAGATTTCATGACCATTAATGTTCATAGGATTTGGGACTCCAACAAAATGGTCCCCAGTGACATTGGTTTATGGCTAAAACGTGACAAGATAAAAAGCAATTCGTGCATTTGCTGTTGACACCCTCTCAATGAACATCCATGGACCCATCATTGTGGGTGATTTGAGCGCAGTGATAATATTGCAGAATACTCCTCCAAAGAGGAAGAAATCAAACGGAGGATAATCCTTGGCTGGTAAGCGTTTGAAAGAGCAAGTGCGGTTTTCAAGAATGACAAAATTCCAAGTATCCTGAAACGAAAAGTCTACGACCAATGCATTCTGTCCACAGTCACATACCGTGCAGAAACGTTGAATCTAACGAAAAAATAACTAGCTTTGAAACCAAGAACCATGCAGCGAACATATGAAAGAATCATGTTTGGTATCACCTGAAAAGATCAGAAAACAGATCTGTGGATCAGAGAAAGAACAAAAGTGCGAGACATACTGGAAACCATCAACAAACTGAAATGGAACTGGGCAGGACATCTCACCAGGAGAATGGACAATCACTGGACAGCAAAAACCATGTTCTGGATACCAAGAGACGGCACTCGCAATAGAGGAAGACAGAAAACTAGATGGAGAAACGACCTAGAGGGTTTGACAAGAACTGGAGAGAAAAAGCGCTGGAACGAAGTGAACGGAAGCAGCTGTGGAAGGCCTACGACCAACAATGGACTTTCGATGGCTGAAAGAAGGGAAAGATAATAACGCAGAGGTCGTGGATTCGATCCTCAGAAAGGGACACGTATGTAAAGTGGGCTGGCTGGTTCTGCTGATAGAGCCATGGACTCTACATCTCATGTCTCTCGAGTTCAATTCTACACAGCAAGATAAAAGCTGGTTTTTGTTGCTGCCATCTTAATGCTCCGATCATTCTTATAGTATCCATGTCTTCATGTGTCTCCTTGCCCTCCCCATTCCCCTTCCCTTTTCATGACCTTGCCAGCACATAAGGTTTTGTGCAGGCTTAAGTTATCCACTGCTAGAGAACTGCTGGAAGATTTGGGTTAAGCGCTTATGGAACTGTCTGAGTGCAATGAATCCCTCTTGAATAAAATTCAAAACCTCAATTTCAGTTTCAGTTGTTGATTTTCTGGTTGATTTTTTCTAACGAGTTATTTGATAAACGTTATTTATCCATACAACTGTTATCCAGCTACTGCACAAAATGGGAAATTCAAATGACCTTAACAATTATAGAGGCCTATCCTTATTTCTGTCTGTCTGTCTGCCTGTCTGTCTGTCTGTCTGTCTGCCTGCCTGTCTTGTCCATCTGTTTGTCTGTCTGTCTGCTCTCTCTCTCTCTTTCTCTCTCTCTCTCCTCCTCTCTCTCTCTCTCTCTCACTCCCTCTGTGTCTCTGTCTCTCTCTGTCTTGCTGTCTCTGTGTCTCTGTCCCCCCCTCTCTCTCTCTCTCTATGTCTCTATCTTTGTCTCTCTCTGCCTCTCTCTGTGTCTGTCTCTGTCCTCTGTCTGTCTGTCTGTCTCTCTCTCTCTCTCTCTTATATATATATATTATATATATATATATATAATATATCTGTGTGTCTCTGTGTCTCTGTGTCTTTGTCCTTGTCTCTCTGTCCCCTGTCTCTTTCCCCCTCTCTCTCTCTCTCTGTCTCTCTCTCTTTCTTTCTCTCGCTCTATGTCTGTTGTCTCTCATCTCTCTCTCTTCTCTCTCTCTCTATGTCTGTCTTGTCTCTCACTCTCTCTCCTCTCTCTCTCTCTCTCTGTCTTTGTCCTTGTCTCTCTCTCTCTCTCTGTCTCTCTCTGTCTCTCTGTCTCTCTGTCACTCGTCTCTCTCTCTCTGTCAAAGCTTTACTGTTATAATCTTAAAGAGAACGTTATTTTGAATGGTACAAGATGTGTGTGAATGTTCAGAGCAAAAGCCAACGACAATGAAATGGAGAGAGAGAAGAAAGCCATAACAAGTGCAGAGAGGGAGAGGAACTTGTTTGTTTATGAGGAGGACGAAGAAAGGGACAGAGAATCTACCAGAGAGAACGAAGTGAGATGGCTGAGGCAGGGGGGGGGGGGGGGTGAGCCAGTCCAGGAGAGAGGGTGGGGGAGCAACAAAATGTGAGGGGGGTCAGGTTGTGGGTGAGAGGACATTTACGTGTGTATTTAGACAGATACAGTATCCAGCCAGTCATAAGTTCACTCCAAGGGTGCTGATGCTAAATGTGTAAAGTGCTTTTTGTCTCGTCACGTTTTATTCGTGTACATTGGTCTTACCTGTTTCTTAGTGCTTCTAGCGACCCCATTGACCTTACATGCGATTTAGAAAAGAGTCACGCTGTGATATTGAAGTGTATGGCATGTACCTACACTTGTTGCAAACGCCTCCATATGTACTCCTCTCTGTCGATCTCTGTCTCTTCCTTTCTCTGTCTCTGTCTTTCTCTCTTCTCGTCTCTGCTCTCTCTTCTCTCCTCTCTCTCTCTCTGCTCTCTCTCTCTCTGTCTCTGTCTCTCTCTGTCTCTCTGCTCTCTCTCTATCTCTCTCTCTCTCTCTCTCTCTCTGCTCTCTCTCTTTTTTCTGTCTCTCTCTCTCTCTCATCTCTCTCTCTCTTTCTCCCTCTCTCTCTCACATACCACATACACACAACGTGCAGGGCATACTGTATACATGCTCAAAACATATGCATGTGTGATGTATGCATGTACTCACATCACACATAATAAACACACACACACACACACATTAACACACCACACACACACACACACACACACACACACACACACCACACACACACACACACACACACACACACACACACACACACATCTTGTGTCATTCAAAATAACTTTTCTTTAAGATTATAACAGTAAAGCTTTGACAGAAAATGAAATTGAAAAAGTAAAGACAGGTAAATGTTCGGAGCAAAAGCCAACGACAATGAAATGGAGAGAGAGAAGAAAGCCATAACAAGTGCAGAGAGGGAGAGGAACTTGTTTGTTTATGAGGAGGACGAAGATAGGAGACAGGAGAATCTACCAGAGAGGGAATGAAGTGAGATGGCTGAGGCAGAAAGGGGGGGGGAGGGAAAGGGTGAAGTCAGTCCAGGAGAGAGGGTGGGGGAGCAACAAAATGTGAGGGGGGGGGGGGTCAGGTTGTGGGTGAGAGGACATTTACGTGTGTATTTAGACAGATACAGTATCCAGCCAGTCATAAGTTCACTCCAAGGGTGCTGATGCTAAATGTGTAAAGTGCTTTTTGTCTCGTCACGTTTTATTCGTTACATTCGTCTTACAAACGAAAGCAT
>CM060306.1:68632370-68644870 GCA_030674185.1 Monoplex corrugatus | reverse complement strand
TACATACATACATATACACATACATACATACAAACTACATACATACATACATACATATACTACATACATACATACATACACATACATTACATACAGACACAGACATACCATACATACATATATACATCATACATACATACATACATACATACAGACACATACATACATACATATATCACTACTACATACTACATACATACATACATACATTACATCATACATACATAAAATACATACATAATATTACATATCATACATACATATACATACATACATACTAATACAGCATAACATACATACATACATATATACATACATACATACATACATATACATTACATTCATACATACATATACATACATAACATTTACATACATAATACAATATACTATATACATACATCATATACATTCATTACATACATATATACAGACAGACAGACAGACAGACATACATTGCCCAGCAGCACTAACAATCACACTTTCCCCAATGAGACAACTACAACAAATGTACATATTTCGTCCGCCATTTGTTTGTTTGTTTCTTTCCTTCTTTGTTTTGGATGGGTGTCTGTCTGTCTGTCTGTCTGTCTGTTTGTTTGTTTGTTTGTTTGTTTGTTTGTTTGTTTGTTCGGTTAAGGATTAAGAAATGATCTGATGATGCTCACTCATCCTCTCGATGTAGCTGAAACAGTTGTCTGGTTGGTCTTCCACCCTCCTCCTTTTGCTAGCTTATCTATTGTTTCCATTCCTAGTATCCCACAGTGAGCGGGGATCCACTGGAGGACTACTCTCTTGGCATTTCTGACTTAATGGAAAGCCTTGATCATAGTAGAAAACTTGACATTCCCCAGGGCCTGGAGAACAGACAGGGCATCTGAGAGGAAGATCATTTCACAGCACGTGTCATCCATATTTGTTCTGAGTTAAGGAAAGTTGCTCGTCTTTTCCTAATCTTCTTCGTGTAGGAAAAGACAAACCACATTTATGGGCCATTTTATGAGGCAAGAGATATTGGAGCACCTAGTCACAACAGGAAAGCTGGAGGGAAAGAGAGCACTGGGTAGACATAGGGAGAAACTATCGGACGGACTCGCAGAGCGGCTGAGGACAGAGAAGGTGGGAGATGTACTTGAAGCGGCTAGGGACAGATTCGTATAGAGGGCCATGATTAACAGCGCTATGCAGCAGGGCACATGATAATGATGATGATAAGGAAAGCGAATACGACACAGTCAAATAAGACTGAACTTCGTTACCGTGACATACTTGTACATATATGTGTATATATATAGTCTATACATCGCCTAGATAATGGGACTACAGTGATGTTATGCATTTGTGATCTGGAAAAAGAACTGTAATAAAATTAGGAGTAGAGGTTAGAATTTAGAGTAGGTGTTGAGGATATGGATAGGTGTTACATTTTGCGGTTCAGGTAATGGCTAGGTCGTAACATACTCCCTACAGACTTCAAGGTTAGAGCACCATTTTTATCTTACCTTAATGGTTAAAATTAGAGGCATGGATCACAATCAGGGTCAAGGCTTACAGTTGGCATAGGGTCAAGGCTTACAGTTGACACAGGGTCAAGGCTTATAATTGGCATAGGGTCAAGGCTAACAGTTGGCATAGGGTCAAGGCTAACAGTTGGCATAGGGTCAAGGCTAACAGTTGGCATAGGGTCAAGGCTTACAGTTGGCATAGGGTCAAGGCTAACAGTTGGCATAGGGTCAAGGCTAACAGTTGGCATAGGGTCAAGACTAACAGTTGGCATAGGGTCAGAGTCATGGCTGGAAATTTTGTCATGGGGAACGGCACATCAACGACAGAAGAGACTCGAACGTGGTCACTTATCCTTACGGACAACGGTGTTGTGACCCTTTGACTCCCGCATCCTGTCCACCAGCATCCTTTGTTGTCAATCATGATAGCTAAGCAAAACCTTAAGCTGGTGGATAGGGTGAGGAAGTCAGAAGATTAAGTTTGTGCAGTTAGTGGATAGGGTGTGGGAGTCAAAGGGTTTTTAAAACAACGCTGGAGTCATGTCGTCAATCACATAGTGGACGTGTCCTGTATAAACATGCCTTTGTTATTATATGTATTGCGATAATGAAACCGTACATAAACTACGACCACCAACAAGCTAAAAGCTTATGGCGTGCAGTACCACAAAGATAAATGCAATACAACATAATGCGATACAATATAACACAGCCTTTCTTGTGTTTAACATGAAACACCTAAGGGTGCTGGATGGGAACTAGACCACCAATACCTCACCACTCTACGGACGATCAGTTGGGATTTTTGTTTTGTTTTATTTTGTTTTCTTTAGTACCTGTTTTCGTTTTCGTTTTTGTTCTCTCTTGTTTTGTTTTGGGGGAGGAGGGTTGTTGTTTGTTGTTGTTTTTTGATGGTTGTTGTTGTTGTTGTTGTTTTTGTTTGTTTGATTTTTGGTCTTGTGTGTGTGTTTGTTTTGTTTTGGGGTGCCTTTTTTGCGTTGTCCCAACCCATGGGCCACTCCAGTGGCACTGATCTCACATCATCCACTCCGTCCCTACACCAGCCCACTAACCCAAGCTCATTCAGACAATGTCTCAGTGTCAGGAAGCCTACCTGAACCAGAAATGACAAGCTGCCATAGACCACCCACCAGGGAAGAACCTGCATTGCTGACTGAACTTCTTTACTAATCTAACTTTGAAAATTTCTGAGTGCATCAACTTCATTCGTAACACACACACACACACATACACACACATACACACACACACACACACACACACACACACACACACACACACACACACACACACACACTCATACACACACACACATTAACATACACACAGGCACACACACACACACACACACAGTAACATAAACATACGCGCACACACACACACACACACACACACACACACACACACACACACACACACACATACATACACACACACATCGTTCTTAAACCATCTTAAAGCATGAACACAGATCAATCATTAAGTGCTACGAAAATGTATTGTAAAGGCAATGTTACATAGAGTGCAGAATACCATCCTTTATTGAAATCAATTATCAAGTTATGATTTTTGTGAAGGGTAGAAAAAAACATCAACGTAAGAGCAAAACATGTTCATTCTCCCTTCCTTGTTCACAAAGAAATATTCTCAAAAACCGCAAAAAAAATTTTGAACAACTGCTGATCTTTTTTTTCTTTTTTTCCTCGAAAGAATGACATAGATATTTATCACGAAAGGCGATGGGCAGGTTTTGTGAAGTTTGAAACAAGAAATTGAACCAGTGCATAATTGATTCAGATCGGGACTCGAGGTGTGTGTGTGTGTATGTGTGTATGTGTGTGTTTGTGTGTGTGTGTGTGTGTGTGTGTGTGTGTGTGTGTGTGTGTGTCTGTGTGTCTGTGTGTGTGTGTGTGTCTGTGTATGTCTGTGTGTCTGTGTGTGTGTCTGTGTGTCTGAGTGTGTGTGTTTGTTTGTTTGTGTGGTGTGTATGTATGTGCGACATGTGTGTGTGTGAGTGTGTGTGTGAGTGACATGTGTGTGTGTTTGTGTATGCGTGTACGTGTCTGCGTATACATATGTATGTATATATATATATATATATATATATATATATATATATATACATATATATACTTATAGTATACATACATAAATATATTTATATATATATGTGTGTGTGTGTGTGTGTGCATGTGTGTGTGTGTATGCATGTGTGTGCGTGTACGATTGCATGTGTTGAGCGTATGCGTGTGTCTGCACGCGCGCGGCGCGCGCGTGTGTGTGTGTGTGTGTGGTGTGTGTGTCAGTGTGTGTGAGTGAGTGAAAGAGAGAGGCAATTTGAGTTTGGATCAAATAATAATATGTATGTGTATGCAGAGCGCGCATCCGTCTGTTCAGGCGCTCGTGTGTGTGTGTGTGTGTGTGTGTGTGTGTGGTGTGTGTGTGTGTGTGTGTGTGTGTGTGTGTGTGTGTGTGTGCGCGCGCGCACGCACAGGAGTATCGGCGTACGCGTACGGACATCTCTCTCTCTCTCTCTCTCTCTCTCTCTCTCTCTCTCTCTCTCTCTCTTGCACACATACACACACTCACACACACACACGCACATACATGTATACACACACATACACACACGTTTTCCCCAGATTTGGCATGTAGTTTTGTGTGTGTATGTGTGTGTGTATGTGTGTGTGTGTGTATGTGTGTGTGTGTGTGTGAGTGTGTGTGTGTGTGTGTGTGTGTGTGTGACGTTTCATCGGTGGGGTAAGATGACAAACGAAAAACGCCACGGTTTTGTTTCTGCGTTCGTTTCTTTTAACGTTGTACAGGGAGTATCAATAATAAACCACGTATGAATTCTCTCAACCAGTTCTTGCTTGTTTCTTTGCAACCGAACACGATCTCGGTCACTTCTGTCACCCACACACACACACACAACACGCACAAACACACCACTCACACAGATCACACACACACACGTACACACTGCGGCAGTAGAAGGCTAGTTGTCAGTTCACCGGTGCCGAAGCCAGAAATAGATCCCTGTTACATGTGTCCCCTCTGGAGAAATAATGTTATCTCCATCACACTGTCAGTTTAAAGCCGTGTCTTCATACAGCTCTTTCAATTACGGTCATTAAAAGTGCTTAGCAGAACGGAAGCTGCCTACGCACGACAAAATAACCGTCATTCGTGCTTTTCTTTCCAATGGGAAAAAACAACTATACAAATAATGAATACTTTCTGCAATGAAGAACTGTCTAACCGGAGCCTTGTCAGTCACCAAACAGGCAAAGTTTTCATTATATGGAGTATGGAAGAGTCGAGTATCAGTCTGTTTTCTCCTTCCCATCACCCCTCCCCTCCCCACCCTCCAAAAAAAGAAGGAAGAAAAAGAAGAAAATGAAAAGAAGAATAGTAGTATTAAGAAAAGCCCATCTTTTATCATTATCATCTGCCGCATGGCGATCATGGCCCTCCATATGTATGTATCCCTTATTAACGTAAGCACATTTTCCACCCTCTCTGTCCTCAGCCACCCTGCAAGTCCGTCCAATATTTTCTCCCTGGTGCTCTCTTTCCCTCCAGCTTTCCTGTTGTGACCAGTGCTCTAATTCCCCTTTTCTCATAAAATGGCCCATGAATGATGTCTGTCTTTTCCTGATCTTCCTTATGAATGATCTTCTTGTGTCTTCCGCCATCAAGACTGTCTCGTTTGTTTTCTTTTCTGTCCATGGAACTCTCAACATTCTTCTTAGAAACTACACCTCGACTGCCATCTTTAAATAGGGTAAATATCAAACAAGGTAAACTAGTGCAAAATTTCACGACAGTGAATATTTTACGGATAAAGTTATTTTCCTAAAGACTCGGTTCAAGAAGAAATGATGGCAACGATGGCAGTTCGCCATGGCGGTGAAGAACGCAAAACACGAAGTCTTCTTTTATCAGTTGTCTACATGGTCAGGGCATATCTGGTGATGAATTTGACTCCTTTTGATTGGTTGGTTGGTTGGTTGGTTGGTTGGTTGGTTGGTTGGTTGGTTGGTTGGTTGGTTGGTTGGTTGGTTGGTTGATTGGTTGGTTGGTTGGCTGGTTGGTTGGTTGGTTGGTTGGTTGGTTGTTTGGTTGGTAGCTTGTTTGCTTGCTTGCTTGCTTGCTCGATTGCTTGGTTGGTTGGTTGGTTGGTTTGGCTGGCTGGTTGGTTGGTTGATTGGTTGGTCGGTTGGTTGGTTGGTTGGTTGGTTGGTTGGTTGGTTGGTTGGTTGGTTGGTTGGTTGGTTGGTTGGTTGGTTGGTTGGTTGGTTGGTTGGTTGGTTTTTCCTTTCCTGCCTGCTATCATAGAACTTGGTGGTCAAGAGTTGTCAGTGGTTTTCCTCTAGCGTTCGCTAGTGCTTCAAGATGGACGGGAGCCTTATTGGACGAGTGCCATTTTCGTCTGATGTAGATGGTTGTGTAGACATTTGCGTTATATCACGTGGTACCATGGTTTGTTAGATGGCATCTGGAGGCCTGGTACCTTTCGTTCTAGCTTTCTAGGGTTGGTATCTCGAGGCCTAGTACCTTTTGTTTAAGTTTTCTAGGGTTTTACATCTGGAAGCCTAGTACCTTTTGTTCCAGCTTTCTGGGTTTTGCTTGTGTAGGCCTAGTACCTTTTGTTTAAGCTTTCTAGGGTTTTACTATCTGTAGGCCTAGTTACCTTTTGTTTAAGCTTTCTAGGGTTTTACATCTGGAAGCCTAGTACCCTTTGTTCCAGCTTTCTAGGTGTGGCATCTGTAGGGATTACCCTACCCATAGGTCAGGACCAAAATACCTACCCGGTGAACAAAGATAATGCTCTAGGTGGACCTTAACCGTCTGATGGCCCCGTCATACGATCATTATCATCATGTGCTTGCCACATGGCGTTAGCGATCATGGACCTCCATACGAATTTATCTTTTGTCGCTGTAAATATACCTCCTAACCCCTCTGTCCCTGTCCACTTTGCAAAATTCTCAAATATTTTCTGCCTGGATCTGCCTGGTGCTATTTTTCCCTCTAGCTTGTCTATGTCTATTGTGACTAGGTGCTCAAATTTCTCTTGCCTCATAACAAATTAATGTCCTATAAATGTTGCTCGTCTTTTCCTAATCTTTCTTCATTAATGCTCTTTTTGTGTTTGTTTCTTTCAAGACTGCTTCGCTTGTTTTCTTTGCTGTCCATGGGCTGTTAACATTCTTCTTAGAAACTACATTTCAGCTACCTCAATCTTGTTCTAACTTTACTTGTTGACTGTCCAGGCTTAACATCCATACAACAACATTGCTTCTATATAACAATGAAGAACTTTCTTTCTGATGATAAAAAGGATAA
Organism: Monoplex corrugatus; assembly: GCA_030674185.1. Taxonomy (NCBI): domain Eukaryota; kingdom Metazoa; phylum Mollusca; class Gastropoda; order Littorinimorpha; family Ranellidae; genus Monoplex; species Monoplex corrugatus. Next base: position 68,637,992 of record CM060306.1, on the reverse strand, counting down.
GTGATTTTTTGGTAAGAGCGCTTTTCATATTCTTGAAAGCTGTTTTAGTTTGGCCAATTCTGCTTAATGTTTCTAATGTGCATCTGCTATATGAGGAGATGACTGTCCCCAGATATTTAAACTAATCAACTTATCTCAATGTTGTGCCATTTCCTGTTATTTCACATGAGGGATTTCTTGTTTTTATTGATTACCATAACTTCAGTCTTCTTACTCTTTAGCTCCAGCCTTTTATTTCTACCTCGTATTTCTATTGTATTCACGAGATATTTTAGGTCTTTTTCATTTTCAGCAATTTTGAACAGTATCGTCCACATGATGAAGACTGTTTATCTTTTTTTTTCTTCTCCAACCTTTATCCCAGGGCATTCTTCTAGGTTTCTCATGCTAGTTTCCCTGTAAAGTGAAAACAAATCTGGGGATAATATACAAGATATTATCGAATGTGGTCTTACCGTATACCACCCCCTCACTCCATTCTGATAGAAACCATTACCATTTAGTCAGGGACTGCTTATTTCAGAAGGCAAGCCTGGCTTATTTTGTAGCTAGCCTTTACTTCTGTAGACTCGCTACCAACCGCAGCCTGCGACCACTGAGTTAGGGCCAGTATCACCTGGCGCTGGGGTCATTTTTATGTTGTTGTTTTTTTGTTTCTCAGCAATGAGACATCTGATTTTGTTGAAATTTTGTCAAAGTATGCAGAAATGATGTGGCTTTCCTACAAAAGTACTATTTTGATCATATTTACCAGTGATTTGTCTCCAAACAAATTTTTTAATATTTTAATTCAGCACCGTTTGACTGGTTTTTCAATCATATCTTTTTTGTTTTTTATACTACATATTTGATTATTTCAGGACTGTTTTTGGAGTGGTTGAACTGGATCCTGTTTTATCTATAAGTGTGTAGATGAAATAGTCTTTTAGTATCCGGCCCCTACAAAAAGTAGAAAAAAAAGATTTTTACAAAAATAAAAAAAATCATAATCAGTCTTCTATAGCGACAACTGCACTTAAAATAGATAAGGTTCCAGTACTAATAAGAGAGAATGTCCATGCCAAGTTTCATAGCTCTATCTTAAAAAGCAAAAAATATGGTGGAAAAACCAGTGAAACGGTGCGGAATTAAAATATTTAAAGAAAAAATGTTTTGAGACAAATCACAGGTAAATATGATCAAAATAGTACTTTTGTAGGAAAGCCACATTATTTCTGCATACTTTGACAACATTTCAACAAAATCAGATGTCTCATTGCTGAGAAACAAAAAAAAATCATAAAAATGACCCCCGCGCTAGGTGATACTGCCCCCTTAAAGACTCCTTGTTTGCGACCCGCTGGGCTGACAGCCGGCCCCAGTAGCTCAGTTGGTTTGAGAGTCGGATTCACATGCTAATGGTTGTGGGTTCGAATCCCGGGGTGCGCTTACATTAATTAAAACCGGCCCTCCTCACTGTCCCATCTCAACATCGTTGTTGTTCAGGTGGTGTCAGTGTAGGATTCGATAGGCCCCCTTCCCCCACCTCCCGGCCATATCACTTGAGAAAGGGTGTCGACGTAAAAACTGAACCAAACAACCAACCTGCTGGGCTGAGAATGATTGCCTTACTTCCCAGGGAACACCATGTAAAAGCGAGAGGAAGACAAGCTCGTTTCACAGTACAACGAAAATGTGTTGTCTGTGCATGAATTTTGTATCTTAAACTTAAATTTTGACATGGAAGTGTCATTATCAAGGTCGATTGTTCATAGCTGTTACGAAATGTTTTCCTGTTTCCTTGTCATAAGGCTTTCCTCGGGTCAGATTTCTACGCCGTTTTTCATGACAAAATCAGGATGCAGTATGCATGTAAATAACGAGATTATATTACTACGCAACTTCGGTTCTGTCTACTTGCTGAAAGAAATTCTTCTCTGTTTTTGGCCCAACAACATGGAAGTCCCTTCCAGTGTCTTGAAGACAAAGCGAATGCTTGCTTATTTTCAAAAAAAATCTCAAAATAGAGAGCTTTTAGAAAGGTTTACCAAACTGCATAGAGAAATGCTCATAACGTTTCTAGATCCGGTCATGTTTCAACTGATTTCTGTGTGCGTGTGAGGGTGTGGGTATGGGGTGTGTGTTTTCATGTGTGTACGTGTACGTGAGTGTGTGTGTGTGTGTGTGTGTGTGTGTGTGTGTGTGTGTGTGTGTGTGTGTGTGTGTGTGTGTGTGTGTGTGTGTGTGTGTGTGTGTGTGTGTGTGTTACAAAAGAGTTGAAGTGATTTAAGTGTACATACTTTTTCTTCCTTCCGTTTTGGTTTCTTTCTTTCTTTCTTTCTTTCTTTCTTTCTTGTTTGTTTGTTTTGTTTTGTTTTGACTAGGGGTATTGTTACCTATTTGTATTCATGTTATTATCTGTTCCCATTCTTGATGAACTACTGAGTGTGTTTATGCAACATTAATGCCTGTGCCCCGTTTCCACACCTCTCCCCCCCCCCTCCCAATTTTCTAATAATCTATTCTATTACTAGAAGTGCAATGAGCATAATTTGACATGGACTGCTTACACTATACAAATGGAATTATTATCATTATCATCATCATCATCATCATCATCGTCGTCGTCGTCGTTGTCATCAATATTATCAGTGTCATTAATATTATGATTAATATTGTTGTTGTTCCCCCTTTTTTTTGTTTTTTTTGTTATCGTTGTTGTTGTTGTTCTCCTTGTTGTTGTTGTTCTCCTTGTTGTCTTGTTCTTGTTCTTGTTCTCGTTCTCCTTCTTGTTCTTCTTGTTCTTCTTGTTCTTCTTCTTCTTCTTGTTTTTTCTTGTTCTTATTGTTGGTGGTGGTGGTGTCCGTGGTGATGGAGTTGTTATTGTTGTTGTTGTTGTTCTTGTTGTTGTTGTTATTGTTGCTGCTGCTGCTACTGCTGTTGTTGTTGTTGTTGTTGTTGTTGTTGTTGTTGTTGTTGTTGTTGTTGTTGTTGTTGTTGTTGTCCGCTGAGCCAGTGAAAGAGACAATATTCACAAAAGAGTGTAGTCGCATATCGCTGCTTCCGTTTGTTCTGTCTGGCCTACTTGTCTGTTTTGACAGGTCCTGCTGTGTCACCCTGGATGACAACAGCCCTGTATTAAATTCATGATCGTTTTGGGTTATTCAGGAGACTAGTTTATATAACCGCGTGGAAAGAAATCAAGAATGATTGATTCGGGATGTCATCTGGCCTAGGATTTTGTTTATTTGTTCTTTTGTGTGTGTGTGTATGTGTGTGTGTGTGTGTGTGTGTTGTGTGTGTGTGTGTGTGTGTGTGTGTGTGTGTGTGTGTGTGTGTGTGTGTGTGTGTGTGTGTGTGTGTGTGTGTGTGTGTGGACAATGGCAATAACAATGATGACTTTATGTTCCAACAGTAAACGTTTTTGTCTAAAAGCTACTTTTCAAACTTTCGTTTGCTAACCTGTACACGTAAAATCCGCTTACAAGTATGAATATAGCAGAAGAAAGTAGAGGAATAGCAAGCACACAATGAACAATGAGTCCAAAACACAATAAAGTTTGTCTGCATCAACAAATATTCTTCAGGCCCTCTTGAAGCTTCATAGATGTTTCTTAACCCTTTGACTCCCTCAGTCTATCCACTGGCATCCTGCTTTGTCAACTATGACAGCAAAGCAAAACTTTAACCCTTTGACTCCCTCACCCTATCCACCAGCTTCCTGCAAGAAGCTGGTGGATAGGGTGAGGAAGTCAAAGGGTTAAGTTTTCCTGGTGGTGGATAGGGTGCGGGAGTCAAACGGTTAAATTCAGACGTCTCGTCATGATATTTATGATGCTACACTATTCTGCCTCGATGTAAAACATGACGATACTGACTTGAGGCTTCAGACTTCAGAACACTACATTACTTAAGGATAGTGGTATTAGATCTCTTTGGATCTTTATTACAGGTAAATAGTCCTTGTTCTTGAATGTTATATGGAACCGATAATGTTATACGGTTGTGAGGCGTGGACAGTCAACACGCAAAGCCAGGACAAGATTGAGGCAGCCGAGATGTGGTTTCTTAGAAGAAAGTTGAGAGTTCCATGGACAGCAAAGAAAACAAACGAGACAGTCTTGATGGATACAGACACAAGAAGATCATTCATAAGGAAGATTAGGAACAGACAGGCAACATTTAGAGGCCATTTTTATGAGGAAAAGGGAATTAGAGCACCTGGTCACAACAGGAAAGCTGGAGGGAAAGAGAGCACCAAGTAGACCCAGGGAGAAAACATTGGACGGACTTGCAGGGTGGCTGAGGACAGAGAGGGTGGAGATGTACTTACTAGCGACAAGGGATAGATACATGTGGAGGGCCATGATCGTCAACGCCATGCGACAGGGCACATCATCATGATGATGATGATGATGATGATGATGATGATGATGAGAGGGGAACAGTCCTTGCTACTCTACACACACAACATTGGGTTCAGCTAGACAACTACTGCACACATGCTTAACCCTTCGACTCCCGCATCTGTCCATTAGCATCCTGTTGACAAACCATGCTAGCAAAGAAAATACGTAACCTTTAATTCCCTTACCCTATCCACCAGCTTTCTGCAACAACCTGGTGGATAGGGTGAGGGAATCAAAGTATTTAATTTTTGTGTAATAGAGGATAGGGTGCGGGAGTCGAAGGGTTAAACAAGCCGGCGTCCTTCGAAGAAGTGACCAAAACTACATCCTCACAGTAAGTGTGTATGCTTCAAAGTGAATTAAAAAAAGGCTGTCTCACCTCAGCAGAAAGAGGCAAACACAAAGAAGAGCTGAGTCACATTGACATGTGACATCAACACAAAGAAACTAAGACAAAGAAACCAGTACATAAAGACTTAACTTGAATCACAAGATGTGACTATGGAGTACATCAAGACTGTACTAGTACTAACTCTCTGACTACCGCACCCTATCCACCAGTTTCTAGCATGGTTGACAATGAAGGACGCTGGTGAGCAGGGTGCGGGAGTCAAAGGGTTCAATGTACTAATATTAGTACCGATACAATATTGATTTATTCTTATTACCTAAACAAGGTAAACTAAAATATCAAAAGTTAGAAATAAAAATAATTGTATTGGTGAGAAATGTTTATCCTGTCGCATTTAGATCATTTAGATATTAATGTAATCAATCGTGTACAGCACCATATCCTCCACTACACATTTGGACGATATTCCATGCATTTGATACTCACAATCACACACTTGGCGTATTCTGCATTACTCACAATCACACATTTGACGTATTCTGCATTACTCACAATCACACATTTTACTGGAACATGAAAAACTCAAGCTCTCAGACAGCAGACCCCATTCTGCGATGTCTTTTGCAGTCTACATTTTGGCTCTGGTCAGCGTGCATGTTGGGCGTTTTCATGTTTTCATAAGCCAATCAGGGACATGACTGACAGGATCTTTAACGTGCATATTTGATATTCTGCATGTTTGTATACACACGAAGAGGGTTTAGGCACTGTCAGATCTGCACACATGTTGAACTGGGAAATGGGGAAAATCACCCTTTATCCACCAGACAGAGGTGTCTGGGCGGATCGAACCCAAAGTCAGACATTCATCCACTTGATCAC
>CM060306.1:68609870-68627370 GCA_030674185.1 Monoplex corrugatus | reverse complement strand
AACCCCTTGACTCCTGCACTCTATCCACCAACAGCAAAATCTTAACCCTTTGACTCCTTCACCCTATCCACCAGCTTCCTGCAGGACGCTGGAGAATAGGGTGAAAGTCTAAACGTTCAGATTTTGCTTTTGCCTGCATGGTTGACAATGCAGGATGCTAGTGGACAGGATGCTGGAGTGAAAGGATTCAGCAGATCGTTGCAGTACCTTTAACTATTAACATAATCAAGAAACACGCGAATGTGCTGGGTGTGACCCAGAGCAACAATGCCTCGCATCGGCCAATCACTTCTAGACCCCTGACGCCACACGCCAAGCAAAACGAGGGCGGGGTGGGTGGGTGGGGGTTACACGGCAGTCTGATCTATTCGGATCTTGTCATCAGTTGCCTTGTTTGCACATCGAATGGAAAGCTGAGGAGATGACAAATCCTGACACAACTAGCCACACATCGCATAACAGCTAGGTCCAGCCCACCTCCTGGATCAGGAATCATAACAGGGCCCTTCCTTGATCATTATGATAGTACTGGTTTTAATGACAGTACCATTTAACCCTTTGACTCCCGCACACAGTCCACCAACTGCAAATACTTAACCCTTTGACTCCCTCGCCTATCCACCAGCTTCCTGCAGGAAGCTGGTGGATAAGGTGAGGATCTAAAGATTACGTTTTTGCTTTGGCAGCGCGGTTGACAATGCAGGATGCTGATGGACAGGGTGCGGGAGTCAAAGGGTTAATTAAGCAAGATGGTCAAGCCGTGCTATCAATCTCCATTTTTATACCAAAAAAAAAAAAAGTTTACACAATATCTAGATTGTGTATTTCTCGAGAGTCACTGTGACCTTGAAAAAGAAATAGTTGAAATAAAACTTCACGCTCATCGATGACAAAGGTAAGACTGTCTCAACAATGAACAAAGAAATTAAATATTGTCAGAGGTTTCTGAGAAAGTGGTCTTCACACACCTTCCTCGGAAAGTGGGGGGGGTGGGGGGGTGGATTGGGGGCTTTTTTTTTTTTTTTTTTGGATGTGTGTGTGACCTTGATTTGACCATGATACCGTGTCCTTCAAGCAAATGCATTCGCTATTCTTCAAAGATCTCCTACGCCGTTGACCAAAGTTTTGTAAACATCTATCGATAAGCAATATTTAAGGAGATACTGGAAACACATTATGGTCACACACGTACGCACGCACGTACACACATACTCATACACACGCGCGCGTACTCACGCACACAGGCACACATACACACACACACACACACACACACACACACACACACACACACACACACACACACACACACACACATCCCTCCTGGGTAATATGAAATTACCTCTTCTCGAAAAAAAAAGAAGCCTAAGAAATGAATGAGGGCATTGATGGAATCATTGATAAAGGTATTATATAGTGACATAAACATTTAAACACGACAGGCATGCCATTGTAACAATCATACTCTTTACACAACAATGATAACAGATAATACAGATCTTGCACTCTAAGTCACTGTAGTCCTGAAGAAGCATCAGGGAAAAACACACTAAACCTGGCCTGAGGCGACACTATGGTAACAGGGAAAACAAAAAATGCTGATCTGGGTCACCTGCTTTTGTTGCTGTTGTTGATGTTTGTTTGTTTGTTTGTTTGTTGTTTGTTTATTTGTTTGTTTGTTTGTTTGTTTGTTTGTTTGTTTGTTGTTGTTTGTTTGTTTTCATAAATACTATCAGAAATTTCACACAACAAGCTGTTCACAGATCTTCCTAGAAAAAAGTACTATTGCGGATAGGTTTGGATTTGCCCATGTGACCTTGACCTCGGTTCCATGACTTCCAAATTATGCATTCTTAACTTCTCAACGCTTAACTCTTTTCATATTCATATTCATATTCATATTCATATTCATAATCTTATTCATATTCATATTCGTATTCATATTCATATTCATTTCTTTTGTCTCAATGGATTTACATGTAAACTCGGCCTGCTCTCCCCTTTGACAGCGCGTCGCCACAGTGCAGCGCCATCCAATTTTTTTAACCACGACTTCAGAAAGATAAAAACACTGATTGGCCTTCAAGGGGGGGGGGGGGGACCTGGGAAATCAGTGTTATATCACTCCAGTGTTATGTATCAAGGCAGCCGGGTGAAACTCCTGCTCTTCACGATTTTCAACTGCCTTGGGATCTTTAGCGTGCCCAGGCCAGAAGACGCACAGGTCTGACTCGTTTTTTGTCACCTTCCAGTTAACTCTTTGCCTCCTGCACTCCGTCCACCAGCATCCTACATTGTCAACCACGTAGTAAACCAAAAACTTAACCCTTTGACTTCCTCACCCTATCCACCAGCTTCCTGCAGGAAGCTGGTGGATAGGGTGAGGAAGTCAAAGGGTTAAGTTTTTTGCATTTGGTGGACATGGTGCAGGAGTCACCGGCTAAACTGAGGAGAAAAGTCCAGGCCTCAACAGAAAACGAACCCTGGACTCTCGAGCAGGCGAAGGTCTGAACCATTCTGCCACTCTTCTCTTCATTTGGTAAAGATCCATCCAGATGCAGCTGAGGAAATCTTCCTAATCTTTTTCAATTATAAATGCACACAGACAGATCGATACACAGAAACCCACCTCTCTCTGGTCAATATGGAACAATATCTTTTTCTCAAAATTCTTATTAGTCTTTTTCAACAAGATGCAAACACAAAACAATGTCAGCAAAGCAGATGCATTCATATCAACGAATTAAATTTCAAATCACACCCAAAACATCCACATCTTCAACAAAGGATCTGTCTGCATGAATTACTGTCACTATCAGCAACACATAAGACAAACATTCACACGTAGATCATATGATCATATAGAATACATGAGTATATGTAATTAAGAAAGGGTCTTAAAATGTCATATGAAAAAAGAGATAGGCATGGTAGCCGTTTTTCTCCACCCGAGTGTTGCGTTATGTTCTTCTACCTGGCATTTTGTAGCAAGATATAGTGTACAAGAAATGCTGTGGGGGCTTGTTTGTTTTGTTTTCTGTTTGTTTTATTTGTTTGTTTGTTTGTTTGTTTGTTGTTTGTTTGTTTTTTGTTTTCTGTTTGTTTGTTTGTTTGTTTGTTTGTTTTGTTTCTGTTTGTTTGTTTTGTTTGTTTGTTTGTTTGTTTGTTTGTTTGTTTTGTTTTCTGTTTGTTTGTTTTCAGTATTCTTTTTCGAATAACAAATATGCATTTTTCTGGAATAATTATTACATCATATAGGAAATCTGTGCGCATACTTTCAACAACGCCAATTACGATTACATTTTCATGTAACCTCACGTTTGAAGCATTCTCCCTTTACAAAAAAGAGAGAGAGACTGAGACAGACAGACAGACAGAGATAAAACAATGGCTTTAGTGGCGTGATCACTCTTGACATAAAACTGTTGCAATGACATGACAATTAACACAGCTGGTTTTTTTCTGTTCTTTTTTTTTTTTGTGGTTTTTTTTTTTTTTTTATGGCTGGTACGAAATAATTATTAAACTGAATCAGTGACAATCATGATCGCTCAAACATGGGAAACAAAAAAAATAAAAAAAATATAAAAACGATTGCAGCTTCATGGCCTTTTAAAAATGTCGAGTACAGACTGGGCAATTAAAATGTATGCGTGATATAGACATAAAAGATGACCCATGACATGAACATGTGAAATTTGTATGTAATGACGTAAAGTAAACGCAATGAGTGCAAAGACGATTCTGTCCGCAGAGAAAAGAAGCGCAACCTATAAATAAAACAGCTACACACGAACACAAACACACGCACGTACGCACGCACGCATGCATGCATGCACACATACACTTACATACACGCACGCACGTGCACACACACACACACACACGCATGATGAACACACACACACAGACACACACACATATACACGCATGAGAACGTGCACGAGCACACATACATACATACGAGCACTTGCGAATGTGCACGAAACACACATATTCATACACACACACACACACACACACACACACACACACAACCACAAAATTCACACACACACATACACATATATATATACATACACACACATATACACACCGCGCGCACACAGTCTACACTCAGAAAAAAATGAAAGGGGAGGGGAGAGAGAGAGAGAGAAGAGCATTCGAGAACATGCACAAATATTCACACACACACACACACACACACACACACACACACACACACACACACACACACACACACAAACACACACACACGCACGCACACACAACACACACATACACACACACACACACACACACACACACACACACACACACACACACACACACACACACACACACACACACACACCTCTAAGTAGAATCTCACGAATACACAGATCTCACACAACCTTATACTTAAAACAGTAAAAAGAAACACAAACACAAGCACAAACACATTTTCTCTCTCTCTTTCTCTCACTCTCTCTCTCTCTCTTCTCTCTCCTCTCTCTCTCCCTCTCTTCTCCGTCTCTCTCTCTCTGTCTCTCGCTCTCTCTCGCTCTCTCTCCCTCACCCCTCATTCTCTGTGTTATCTAAGGTATAAATTATGTGTAGTGTGATGTAGACCCTCTTTGGGCAAAGGCTAGATGTAAAAAAGCATACATTTTGCTCATGTCATACCTTGTAAAAATTGTTCTTGTTCTTGTTCTTGTTCTCTCTCTCTCTCACTCTCTCTCTCTTTCTCTCTCTCTCTCTCTTTCCTCTCTCTCTCTATCTCTCCCTCTCTCTCTCTATCTCTCTCTCCTCTCTCTTTCTCTCTCTCTCTACTCTCTCTCTCTCTCTTTCTCCACTCTCTCTCTCTCTGTCTATCTCTCTCTCTCCACTCTCTCTCTCTCTCTCTCTCTCTGTGTCTATCTCTCTTTCCACTCTCTCTCTCTCTCCTCTCTCTCCTCTCTCTCTCTCTCTCCTCTCTCTCTCTCTCTCTCTCTCTCTCTTGCTCTCCTGCCCCCCCCCCTCTCTCTCTGTCTTCAGCTGCACTTATGCATTTAGCCTCGTTTGCATACATTAGCCTACTGTCCAAGTTTTTGAGGCAATTGTTTTTTAGTGTTCCAAAAAGTTTATGAGTGGGGTGTGTGTGTGTGCGTGAATCTGTCTGTCTGTCTGTCTGCCTGTCTGTCTGTCTGTCTGTCTGTCTGTCTGTATGTATGTACGTATGTATGTATTATGTATGTATGTATTATTTATGTCTGCCCGCCTGCCTGCCTGCTTGGCTGTATGTCTGTCTGTCTGCCTGCTTGCCTGCCTGCCTCTCTGTCTGTCTGACTGTCTGTTTGTCTGTCTGTTTGTGTTTCTGGGTGGAATTGTGTTTTCTGCGGATTTATTTATCGATTGTCTAGTTGACGGAAAGAGAGAGTAAAGAGTGTGTGTGTTAGCGTTCCTGGTGTGTTTTGCTTGCGTGAGTATGTTCGTGAGGATGTCGTGAAGGTGTGCGTGCGTGCGTGCTCGTGCTTGTGTGTGTATGTGTGCGTGTACACATGTTCTTGTCTTTGTTTGTGTGTACGTGTATGTATGTGTGTGTGTGTGTCTGTGTGTGTGTGTGTGGTGTGTATGTGTGAGTGTGTGTATGTGTGTGTGTGTATGTGTGTGTGTGTGCATGTGTGTGTGTGTGTGTGTGTGCATGTGTGTGTGTGTTGTGTGTGTGTGTGTTGTGTGTGTGTGTGTGTGTGTGTGTGTGTGTGTGTGTGTTGGTGTGGAGTTATCTGTTTTGGCAGATCCCACTCCTCGTATCGCTGCTTTGCCTTTACCATCTCGAACATCTGATAGACTGAAAACTATTTACTCTTCGAGTCAAAATCAAACCTATGCAGTCAACCTGACAGACGAAATTCGTGCTTCTACACCATCCAGACGTTAAAATGTGTAGCCTAAATCAGAAAGTTCTTCGCTTTTAAAACTGTTAACAAGAGCAAATATAAGTTACTTTGCAGAAAAGAGGAGTAAACAAGGGAGTCAGTACGTACAGTGTCACTGTGGACAGAGTGGTTGAGACAAGACACCAGAATGCAAGTTCAAAAAAAGTAGTTTGCTTGTTTAATTGAAAACACTGTTGAATTTAAGATTACATTTCTCCTCACAAGAACAACACATGGCTTGAAAACAGTACATAGAACGACACGAAGTCACAGAGACTACTGTTCTCCCCACCGTCTACATGTAGGACAAGTTTTTATTGATGTCAGTTTTTACGTCGGCACCCACCTCAGGTGATATGACCGACAGGCATAACCATCCCAGGAAAGTGGGGGAAGCGGGACTCATCTACTCCTATACTGACATCACCAGAACAACAATGATGTCAAGATGGGACAATAAGAAGGCCAATTTCAATCTAGCGCACCCAGGGATTCGAACCCACAACCACTAGCATGTGAACCCGACGCACAACCAACTGAACTGCTAAGGGCACAGCTTGTTATTGTTCTTGTTCTTGTTCTTGTTTTGTATTATCGTCCTAGCGTGTTTCACGATTAGGGATTGTCTTGGAAAGGCCACAGCGATGACTGTGACCGTTATATTTAGTCCCTGTCGCAATGCCATGAAGCTTGATAGTCAGCGGAATTGTAATCGGCCATGTCTCCTGTCGCTCCGCTGGATAGAGGCGACACAAAGACAGTATAATGTATAACGTCTTTGGGGTGACATCGCTGTCTGGTCATCTTGACTACAGGGGAAGTCTGTTGAAGGCGTCAGTTTGGCTTTTGCCCTTCATGTGGACGTTCACAGAGATCGGGACCCTGGCACAAAGAGGTGATGGGTATGGTGTTAAGTAAGTAACCTGGAAGACACAATGAAAATTATCTCTCCCCTCTCTCTCTCTCTCTCTCTCTCTCTCTCTCTCTCTCTCTCTCTCTCTCTCTCCTCTCTCTCCTCTCTCTTCTCTTCTCTTCTCTCTCTCCTCTCTCTCTACCTATCTTTCTTTCTTTCTTTCTTCTCTCCTCCCCCTTTCTCTGTCTCTTTCTTCTCTCGCTCTCTCTCTCTCTCTCTCTCTTCTCGCTCTCTGTCTCTCTCTCTCTTTCTTCTCTGTCTCTCTCTCTCTCTTTCTTATCTCTCTCTTCTTATCTCTTTTTCTTCTCTCTCTCTCTCCCTCTCTCTCTCTCTCTCTCCTCTCTGTCTCTCTGTCTCAGTCTCTGTCTCTCTGTCTCTCTCTTTCTCTCTCTCTCTCTCTCTCTCTCTCTGTACTCTCTCTTTTCTTTTTCTCGGGGCTACTTGTATGGGTGATGCTATCCCATCTCCCTCTTTGCTTTCCCTTCTCCAACGCTGTTCAGGGTTAGGTACCCATGAAAAGTTTGATGAATTGATGCCGCTCTCTTCGAGGATTTATTTTTCTCTCGAGCCAAAATCGAACTTATGCATCCAGATTTGAAGGCCTGAGTTCTACCTCTGCACCAGCCAGGCTATAAGATACCGATAGATACCCAGATTAACTTGGTGAATGCCACAGCTACCTTGGGCGAGCTGGAGGGTATTTAACAGATGGGATTTTTTCCAGGAAAATATTGTTTGGAGAAACGAAATCATAACAGTCCCTAATAATTACACTTGTGCGTTGGGACGTTAATATAAACTGACAACAACACGTCTAGGGATAGATCTGGCCTGGTTTCAGTTTTGCCCTGACACTGAACCAACGACGCGATATGGTTGTACAGCAGTTGTAAATCAAACTGCAGATTTGTTCAACGCCGTTTCAGTATCTCCTGTTGAGACAGCCGCGCCGCCTTCCAGTGTCTGGGCGTTTAACCCTTTGATTCCCACACCTTATCCACCAATTGCAAAAACTTGATCCTTTGACTCCCTCACCCTATCCACCATCTTCCTGCATGAAACTGGTGGAAGCTGGTGGATAGGGTGAGGGAGTCGAAGGGTGAAGATTTTGTCTTGCCAGTATGGTTGACAATGCAAGATGCTGGTGGACAGGGTGCGGGAGTCGAAGGGTTAATACATAGTGCCTGTAACATAAATAGTGATTGTGTCTGTAATGTCCCGATTATCGGAAGTTTTTGTTTTCCTCGGATAAATTCTTTGAAGAGGGATTCGTTGCACTTAGACGACTCCATATGCGCTCTACCCCAATCAAACATGACAGCAGTTATTTGAGAGGCTCCTTGAGCGTGTGCAAATCCCTATGCACTGGCTGGCAAGGTCTGATTGTGGGGAGGTGGGGGCCGTGGGATTTAACCCTTTGACTCCCACACCTTGTCCACCAGCATTCTGCATTGCCAACCATGCTAACAAAGCAAAAACTTAACTCCTCTCTCTCTCTCTCTCTCTCTCCTCTCTCTCTCTCTCTCTCTCTCTCTCTCTCTCTCTCTCTCTCCCTCCCCCCTTTGGATCTTTTCCCTCCCAAACAGCCAAACAGACCAGAGAAGCATTACGTGCTTCGTCTGAGGAAAAGTGTCAAGAGAAAGTAATCTGATTTAAAGAGAGCTGAAAGTGAATTAAAGAAGATAATTGAATTTTGACGTCCTCAACAGATCGGTTCTATATTGCAATGAGACAGCCGACAAGGACATAAAGAAAAGACCATGTTACTCTGTATTATAATATTATTTCCATCGGACGACGAAAAGGGGAATAACTGTGGCTGTGGCTGAGCGGTTCATATCAAAACAAAAAACAAAACAAAAAAACCGAAGAGAATACGTGGTAAGACAAGACAAATTTGGAGTATGGAATTGTTTTGAGAAGGATTCATCGCGCTCAGACAATTACTTATGCGTGTGGTGACCCATTGGTTAGTGAAAGAGTTGACGTCTGGATTTGATTAGTTCTGTAGTAATGACACTACTACTATTGCTGACTACTACTATTGCTGCTGCTGCTGCTGCTACTACTACTACTACTTCTGCTACTACAACAACTACTACTACTGATGATGACGATAATAATGATGATGATGATGATAGGGTGACGGAATCAAAGGGTTAAGTTTTTGAGATTGGTGAATAGCGTGCAGGTGTCAGTGTTAATGAAGAAAATAAGGGAAAGACAAGCAACATTTCTAGGACATTTTATGAGGCGAGAGAAATTAGAGCACCTGGTCACAACAGGAAAGCTGGAGGGAACAAGAATACCATGTAGACCCAGGAGGACATATTGGACAGGCTTGAACACTGGATGAAGACAGAGAGGGTGGGAGAAGTACTGGCAGCGACAAAAGATAAATTCATATAGAGGGCCATGATCGCCAACGCCATGTGGCAGAACACATGATGATGATGATGATGATGATGATGATGATGAGATGATGATGATGATGATGATGATGATGATGATGATGATGATGATGATGATGATGAAATCTCCAGCCTTTACCTACCAGCCGAAAGGGGGAGATCAGAAAATAAATTTACTCCCTTTCACCTGCCAGCTGGGAGGTACCCAGGCAGGATCAAGCCCATACCTTTCAACTAGAAGTACGATGTCTTGTACACTTGATCGTCGTGCCCGTCATTGGTTTACAATTCAGGGGAAATGACCGAGTTTGTCCTTTCATCCATGTGATCGGGCTGCATTAACCCTATGATTCCAGCACCCTATCCACCAACTGCAAAATCTTAACCCTTCGACTCCCTCACTCTATTCACCAGCTTCTTGCAGGAAGCTGGTGGATAGGGTGACGGAGTCAAAGGGTTAAGTTTTTTGCATTGCTAGCATGATTGACAAAGCGCTATGCCGGTGGGCAGGGTGCGGGAGTCAAGGGGTTAATGTTGTAAATGCGGTGCTGTGCACGTGTAAAGGACAATCACTCCGGGATGCTTTTGGTTCAAGTATCTCAAATCGAGATCAACATTCCCTTATAACTATTTTCACTACTTTCATCATGATTTTTATAATAATCAATATTATCGTCATTATCATCATCATCTCTTTTGTTTCTATCATCTTCATTATCATGATCATTGCTATTAATATTATCATCATCGTTATCGCCGTGGTCGTTCTCATCGTCTGCGTCGCCTTCATAGTCGTCGTCCTTTTCTCTTTGTTATCGGATTTGTCATCGTTGTCATTGTTGTCGTCGTCGTTTTCCTTTTCGTCGTTTCGTTATTGTTGTAGTTGTCGTCAAAATTGTCGTTCTTGTCATTGTTGTCATCGTCGTTGTTTTCGTTGTTGTTGTTGTTGACGCCGTCGTTATCATCGCTGTCGTTGTTTTTTTATCATTGTTGTCGTTGTGGTTGCTGTTGTCATCGTCATTGTTATTGTAATTGTCGTTGTCATCGTTGTCGTCTTTGTCTTTGTCGTCGTCATTTGTTGTTGTCATTGTCTTGTTGTTGTCGTTGTCTTTGTTGTCGTTGTCGTTGTCCGTTGTCGTTGTCTGGTATCTTTGTCGTCGTTGTAGTCGTTGTCGTTGTCGTTGCATTGTCTTTGTCGGTTCGTTTGTCGTGTCATGTCGTCGTTGTCGTCGTTGTTGTCGTTGTCGTTGTTATTGTGGTCATTGTGTGTGTCGTCGTCGTTGGGCGTTGTCATTGTCGTTGCTGCTACTGCTATTGTCATCACCGTTTTTGTTCAGACAGTCAACGCCTAGGCAACCAGAAATCATGACCACAGTGCTATTCACAACCCATCCCGCACTCTGCCCACCCGCATCCTGCACTGTCAACCATGCTTGCAAAACAAAAAGTCAGCTCTATGACTCCCTCACCCTATCCACCAGCTTCCTGTAGGAAGCTGGTAGATAGGGTGAGGGAGTCCAAGGTTCAGTTTTGCAGTGTGAATAGGTGCTGGTGTCAAAGATTAAGTTTGCATTGGACAGGGTGAGGGAGCCCAAGGTTCAGTTTTTGCAGTCGGTGGACAGGGTGAGGGAGTCCAAGGATTCAGTTTTGGCAGTTGGTGAATAAAGGTGCTGGTGTCAAAGAGTTAATTTTTTTCAGTTGGTAGATAGGGTGAGGGAGTCAAAGGGTTCAGTTTTTGCGGTTGGTGGATAGGGTGAGGGAGTCAAAGGGTTCAGTTTTGGCAGTTGGTGGATAGGGTGAGGGAGTCAAAGGGTTCAGTTTTTGCAGTTGATGGATAGGGTGTGGGAGTCAAAAGGTTCAGTTTTGGCAGTTGATGGATAGGGTGCGGGAGTCAAAGAGTTATGGTTTTTATAGTTGATGGATAGGGTGAGGGATTCAAGGAGTTAATTTTTTGCAGTTGCTGGATAGGGTGACGGAGTCAAAGAGTTAAGGTTTTGCAATTGGTGGACAGGTGAGGGAGTCCAAGGGTTCAGTTTTGGCAGTTGGTGAATAAAGGTGCTAGTGTCAAAGAGTAAATTTTTTTCAGTTGGTGGATAGAGGTGCGCGAATCAAAGGGTTAAGGTTTTGTAGTTGGTGGATAGAAGTGCGCGAATCAAAGGGTTAAAGTTTTGCAGTTGGTGGATAAATTTTCGGAAGTCAAAGGGTTAAGGTTTTGCAGATGGTGGATAGAGGTGCGGGAGTCAAAGGGTTAAGGTTTTGCAGTTGGTGGATAGATTTTAGGAAGTCAAAGGGTTAAGGTTTTGCAGTCGGTGGAAAGAGGTGAGGGAGTCAAAGGGTTAAGGTTTTGCAGTTGGTGATAGAGGTGAGGGAGTCAAAGGGTTAAGTTTTGCAGTTGGTGGATTGAGGTGAGGGAGTCAAAGGGTTAAGTTTTGCAGTTGGTGATAGAGGTGGGGAGTCAAAGGGTTAAGGTTTTGCAGTTGGTGGATAGAGGTGCGGGAGTCAAAGGGAGAAAGAAGACTAGGGCCATCACGTACAAGGAAATAGCGCTTTTCACAGCTAACTGCCTGTAAACATGTTGTCACCCTGCTGAGCAAATCAAGCAAACAATGAGGCCGAGAGATTCTCTGGCTGAGAAAATACAATTCGATTAGCGAACACGAGCCATAGTCAATAATTAATCTTCAGGCAATCAGTCCTGAACTGAATCAATGCGACCGCCAAACGTTGACAATGCGTAAACTCATAACAGGACATAAACAAAAACAGCGGGGGGGATCTTTGTGTTTAATTAACCCTTTGACTCCGCATCCTGTCTATCAGCATCCTGCCTTGTCAACCACATGCTGGCAAAGCAAAAACTTAACCCATTGGTTCGCTCTTCCTATCCTCCAGCTTCTTGCAGAAAGCTGGTGAACAGGGTGAGGGGGTCAAAGTATTACGTGTTTCCAGCTGGTGGATAGGATGCGGTAGTCAAAGGTAAGGCATGGAAACCAGCGACATGGAGAGAAACATCCAGTATCTCTATCCAAATACAAGTGTGATTGTCCGCGTTCAAGCAAAACAGGAACCAGAAAAACACTAAAATCAATCAGAACGTGTACTTAATACAACCAGATAAGACAGGCGCAAATTTTCGGCCAACTGGCCTTTGTCAAACGTAAACGTAAGACCACAAAAAGAACGAACAACAAGTACAAAAATTCGGAGAAAAGACTATGACTTCCCTGCTGCTTCGTCGTTAGGAAAAAAGAGACTAAAACGTCCCTGCTGCTTAGCCCAGTGACAAAGGCCAGCTGGCCGAAAATTTGCGCCTGCTTCTCGTTTCCTGATTGGAATTTAACGTCCGCACCCACATAAGCGATACGGCATACGGACCCTACTTGCAAGCAGAGTAACACAGACAAACAAAACGTGTGTCTACACTCGCTTCTGGTGATTGATTCCACCCATCGCGCCTGTCTTGTCTGGTTGTATAAGATATGCTTTCTGATTCTAATTTCGTGTTGTTTGTTTTTTGTTTTGTTTTTTCTTGTTGTTGTTTTTTTTTCTGGTTCCTACAGTATCTCTGTAAAGATGCAAGAGGTTTCGGATTTGCTTCCAGGATTGGACAGATTTTTTCCTTTTCCATGTAAATGATGTATGCTTGGCTTTTAGTATGTCAAGTGCAGCGAGTGTGTTTTCGTCACGGGCTGTTCACGCTGTATAAATGAAATTATGTACCATTAGTTATGCTTTGGATGTCAGTCGGAGGGAGGCTGTCTGTGTAAATATCTGTCTGACTGTCTGTCTGTCTGTCTGTCTGTCTGTCTGTCTCCCTCTCTCTCTCTCTCTCTCTCTCTCTCTCTTCTCTCTCGATCTGTCCTCTCTCTCTCTCTCTCTCTCTCTCTCTCTCTCTCTTCTTTGTCTCGCTCTGTCTCTGTCTGTCTCTGTAAGTCTGTCGTCTGTCTTCTGTCTCGCTCTGTCTCTGTCCTGTCTCTGTCTCTGTCTCTCTGTCTTCTGTCTCTCTGTCTCTCTGTCTCTCGTCTCTCTCTCTCTCTCTCTCTCTCTCTCTCTCTCTCTCTCTCTCTCTCTCTCTCAACAGATTGTCAGTGATTTGGGATCAGTAGAGGCAAGTTCTGGGGAGAGCCGGACAACAGAAGGTCCTCACAGGTGAAACTCCCGTAAAGCAAGTGTTTCGGCCCCTAACTCCTGACACTCTAAGGGGATCGGGCCACATTCAGGTCATGACTCCTGGACGCCCCTCTGTTGTCCTCATTTTTTTAAAATAAAATTTTTCCTCTTCCGGGAATCAAACCCGCGCATCCTAGGTGGTCAGGTTTCTCCAAGCAAAGTCACCCTTGGGATGGCTATCGGTCACCAGCAACTTATGGGAGAATTTTAAGCCTCATGACGTTGACTTATTTACCGCATTGTCCATGTAACTTTCAAAGACAGCGAAAATTCGTTATGCACTTTGATAAAAACTTTGTTCTATCCCATCATCCAGTTCATTTCTGTATCTCTAACCACACGTCTTTTATTTGACACTCCAGCACACCTCCAAATCTGCTGGAATTGATATGACTGTGAGAACAGACTATGAATGGCCACAGAAGCTGGGGCAGTTTTGTGCTATAATGGTGGTTCTATGGACGTCTCTTAACCCTTTGGCTCCCGCACACTTTCCACCAATTGCAAAAAAATTAACCCTTTGACTCCCTCACCCTATCCATCAGCTTCCTGCAGGAAGCTGGTGAGGGAGTCAAAGAGTTAAGTTTTTGCTTTGCTAACATGGTTGGCAACGCAGGATGCTGGTAGATAGGAGCGGGAATCAAGGGGATAAGGGTGACCTGAAAAGACAAGAGAAGCGACAAGAATATACCCGACCAGCTGAAAACTGGTACAGATCATCCTTAAAAATAAATGGACCTTCTTTGTACATGTGTACAGAAACAAAAAAAATGCACTCATGACAGGTGTCATTCAGGGAAAAGTCGAGGGCAAAAGGGAAAGGGGAAGATCACAAACATAATTATATTGCCTAGGACACATCAAGGAGTGGACAGGTCGTAACAGTCCAGAGATTTTCAACCTGATTGAGGAAAGATTAGATGTGGAGGACAGAGACCCGAAGAGCAGTGCGGGCAGCCAACATTCCAATGACATGCTGTAGACTGATAATGATGTGAATAGGGATGATAGTGATGATGCTATGGAATTCCATTTTGGGATGAGACTACATGACAGGCCGGTACTCCGTGCATACTTTCATCATATATCCTAGCGTCAACCAGACTCGAGAGATACAGACACTTGCGATGTTGGTAAGGAAATTTGAACAATAGCCGCAATGGCACATCTATAAAGTAGACGAAACTCCACTGTGTTATCCCAGTCTTCCCAAACAGCCTACAGCAGTTTGTCGGGGCTGAAAAATTAAATTCCACATTATTTTTTTCGAATCAAACAATTTTTTTTTAGCTTTTTAAATCCTAGTCAGTAGTCCGTTGCGCTAAACATGTCACTGTGTTGATTGGTCCCGAATGACGATAAATTTCATATTCATATTCATATTCATATTCATATTCATTTCTTTTTGTCACCGTCGATATACCATATCAAAATCAGGCTGCTCTCCCGTTTGAGAGCACATCGTCGCAGTGAAGCCCCACCATCTTTTTAACCAAGACTTCAGAGAGGCAAGAAGGCTAATTGATCTTAAAGCAAAGGGACCCGGGAAATCAACCTCTCTTCCCAAACTTTTATACCAGGGCAGTAGGGCGAATGCTCTGCTCTTCACGACTTTCAACTGCTGTCGGATCTTTAATAGGCGCAAGCCAGAAGACACACGGGTCCGACTCGTTTTTTGTCCCTTTCCGAAATTCTTGTCATTCAGTTCGATTTTCCGGTCACACTGAGGAGGAAAGTCGAGGCCTCAACGGGAAACGAACCCTGGAAAGTTAAGTTTAGTTATTGGCAGGCGAACGTCCGAACCATTTTGCCATTCTTCTTCACTCTTGTAAATTGCAACGATGAAAGTAACTGTCTACTAAATGCCTCACAATTAAATCTCCAATCCGGCTACGTGTGGTTTCTTTAAAAACTAAGGATATTGTCGGTACGGTTTCACAATATCATTTTACGGCTAAAGAAAAAAATGACAGTTTGGTCGACAGAAGGTCGTTTGTCTTGTGTTGTTTATTAAAGAAGCATACACTTTTTTGGCTTTCTAGTGTTCTGAATTCAGAAATAGCCTACGGGAGTGGGTGGTAGGAAGCTACATCCATGTCGTTCAAACTGCATCGAAATATCATGCATATGTTTTGAAGTGCAAAAAACAAAAACAAAAAACAAAAAGACAAAAAAAAAAAGTACGCGACTGCTAATACCGTCACCACTACAACCAACAACACAGCAGCAGGTAGCAAAAATGTCTTGCGTGGACAGCATCAGTGATAAAACAAAGGTAAGACCGGACGGGATTGCACTAGATTTGTTTTTCAAACTTATATTCATATATATTTTTCTCTCTCTCTCCTCTCTCTCTCTCTCTCTCTCTCTCTCTCTCTCTCTCTCTCTCTCTCTCTCTCTCTCTCTCTCTCTCTCTCTCTCTCTCTCTCTCTCTCTCTCTCTCTCTCTATCTCTCTCTTTCTCAATGGCTTTACCGTACAAAATTCGGGCCGTTCTTCTGGAAAGAGCATGCCGCCGCAAGTCAGCGCTACCATTTTTTACTTTTCTATATATGTACATTAATATCTGTCTCTACCATTGAGAAATAAAGATCAACCAATTTATCAATCAAGCACTCTCTCTCACTCTCTCTCTCTCTCTCTCTCTTCCTCTCTCTCTCTTCTTTTCCTCTCTCTCTCTCTCTCTCTCTCTCTCTCCCCCTCTCTCTCTCTTCTCTTTCTTTTCCTTTTCTCTCGCTGTCTCTGTATCTCTCTCTCTCTGTTCTTTCTGTCTCTGTCTCTGCCTCTCTCTCTCTCTCTCTCTCTCTCTTCCTTTCTTTCTTTCTTTCTGTTTCTTTCTTTCTCTCTCTCTTTCTCTTTCGCTCTCTCTCTCTCTGTCTCTCTGTCTCTCCCTGCCTCTCTGTCTCTGTCTCTGTCTCTCACTCTCTCACTCTCTCTACTCTCACTCTCTCTCTCTCTCTCTCTCTCTCTCTCTTTCTCTTCTCTCTCTTCTCTCTCGCCTGTCTGCATGTAGTTTTTGTTTGCCTATGAAATTTGATTTTTTTTCCTCACCATTTTGCCAGAGACAAGTCAGTTACTTCCTTTAATTTTTTTAAAATATTTCTTTACAGTGCAATATGCCCTTTAGCGTACAGCAGTCAACACACATAGTAGACTAAAGAAAGGACATATAATCTAAAAAAAAAAAAAAAAGGAAATATGAATAAAAGAGAAGCAACAAGGGAAAATGACATGAAATAGACAAAGTGATCGAATACACATGTTAGCCTTAGGAAAAGGACATGAAATCTGAAAAAGAAGTAATGAAGAAAAAAAGAACATGACATGGACAAAGAGATCGAATACAAAGCAACTCGTCAGAGGTCTTCATCTTTCTTGCTGTCCCCTACCCGCTCGTATCATCAGGGGTGTCGCGGGAGGAAAGAGTTAATGGTCAGCAGTGAACTGGAAAGTCTGTTACGGTACTGTTATTTTGTTTAAAGCCCAGTCGATTGCGTAAGCCACATCAGAGCTTGAACCGTTTCAAAACGTGCGCAATTCTCCAACAAGAAAACAAAGAAAAAATAAAGTGCACATATCAATGCATTCGTACAAATAATCTAAAGGGATGCCCCTGGCGTTGACCTCTCCGTCAAATTTATCAAAGGGGATTTAAAAAATATACAAATTTAAACATAACTAAGGACGCATAGATATGAAAGACGAGCCTAGCTTTCCCAAAATTGCTTCCGCATATCTCATATCTCTACAGCCAAAAATGAACTTAATACAGACACCTAATTATCGGTCATAAGAGAACGTACGTAAGACTTTATCGAACACATACAGGTAAATGGACAAATAGGCAGAAAATGATAGGAAGAAATGACAGAAAGCAAAGGAACAAGACAGAAACAAAGAGAGGGACAGAAAAAAAGAAATTCTAGCACAGAATTTCCAGAAGAAGGGGATACTATTTATACTGAAAGAACCTCCGGCATCCCCACGGGTGAGGGTGGGGGGAGGGTAGTTGGATAGCCTGAAGAGCAGAACTGCCGTGTGATGTCAGTGTCATCTTGTCACAATCGATCTTCCTTGGTCTGCTTCTCGTTTTGAAACCCACATGTCTTT
>CM060306.1:68592370-68599870 GCA_030674185.1 Monoplex corrugatus | reverse complement strand
ACCCAAATATGCCGGCAATTATCTGACAGATTTCCTGAGCCAGCACAAAACCTTATGCTCTGTCGTTGAAACAGGGAAAGGGGAGAAGGGACCTTTCACGCGTTAAGCTGACACCTATCAGAATGATGGAAACATTAAAATGGGCAACGGACAGACCAGGGTGTTTTGTTGTTGTTGTTGTTGTTGTTGTTGTTCTGGGCTTTTGTTTGTTTGTTTGTTCGTTGTTGTTGTTTGTTTGTTTGATTGATTGATTTGGGGGGGGGGGTGTTTGTTTTTGTTTTTGCTTTTTGTTTTTGTATTGTTTTATTGTTGTTGTTTTTGTTATTGTTGTTTTTGTTGTTGTTTTTTGTTTGTTGTTGTTGTTGCTGCTGCTGCTGCTGTTGTTATTGTTGTTGTTATTGTTGTTGTTATCGTTGTTGTTGTTGTTGTTGTTGTTGTTGCGGGCTAGGATTGAACTCAGGATATCAGACCCTGAGTCCATGTCTCTACCAAATAGCCTGTGTTGGTAGTCGGAGGAGTTGTCATCGGATCATGTCTGCTGTTGCTCCAGTTAATACAGACGACGTCGCTGTTTTGTGTGTTTAGCTGTGTGGTCCTCTTAATCGCAAAGGCAATATGGTGAAGGTGTCAACTGAACCTGCGCTTCATGTGGGCACTGAGCCAGCTGTGGCCGGTGTGGAGCCTGGTAAGAACTACTTGCTGCTGCTCTCCAGACAGAAGATGGTAGTCATCCCTTTCTGTTTGTGTTTTAACCCTTTCACTCCCGCACCCTGTCAACTATCATCCTGTGCTGTGAGCTATGCTAGCAAAGCAAAAACACTCAACCCTTTGACTCCATCACCCAAACCACCAGCTTCCTGCAAGAAGTTGTTGAAGCTGGTGAATTGGGTGAGGGAGTCAAAGGGTCAAATTTTTGCAGTTAGTGGATAGAATGCGGGAGTCAAAGGGTTAAGGGGAGAGAGCGAGAGAGAGAGAGAGAGAGAAGAGAGAGAGAGAGAGAGAGAGAGAGAGAGAGAAGAATCAGAATCAGATCAGAATCAGAAATTTATTCAGTAAGGCCAAAGCCCCATTTGAAGGGGTGTGAACACATTATAAACATTATACAAACACAGAATATAATACATAGTTGTTTTTGGATAGTGCATAATTAAGAGACAGACAGACAGAGCAGAAAGAGAGCGAAAGAGAAAGAGAAAGAAGAGAGAGAGAGGTGAAGTGAGAGAGACACAGAGAGAGAGAGACAGAGAGCGGGAGAGAGAGAGATGTTCCTCTTCTAGTTGTTTGTGTTGTCTGGTTGAACCTCTCAGGTTTTTCTTCTTACCAGTCCATCTGCGTCTGGTTTCCTAGAATCCCACAGTGGGCAAGGAAACCACTGCCAGTGGAGAGCTAATCTCCAGGTTCCTCCGACTTGCTGGAAGGCCTTGATCAGATGGGGGCGTTTGTCATTCTTACAATTCCAGGTAAAAGAGAAAGCATCTGACAGGAAAACCGTTTTAAAGCATGAGTTGTCTGTACCGTGCACATTGCTTTATGAGCACCCCTGTTTCTGTTCGATAGCTGAGTCAGTGTTCGCCCATAGGATCGTTGGCATCATCATCATCATCATCGTCGTCGTCGTCGTCGTCATCATCATCATTATCATCATCCTCATCATCTTCATCATCATCTTCTTCTTCTTCTTCTTCTTCTTCTTCTTCTTCTTCTTCTTCTTCTTCTTCTTTCTTCTTCTTCTTCTTCTTCTTCTTCTTCTTCATTAGTCACATCATCATTACTATAATCATTACTTTGAACTGAAGTCTCTAATTCCTCACTCCCTCACTAAAATTCAGGTGACGAGAAAACTAAACTATTACTTTCACCACCAAAAAGAAAAAAATTCTAGAACAGAAACCTGCTTCATCAACTATGCGCTGTATAGAGAGAGCTGAAAGTTTACCTTCTCATGTTGGTTACAAGCAAAAGTATCGCATATATGCGTAGGTCGATCGAATGAGCCTTGAAACGTGGGATCTGGTTAGACCACAATGCATACATACAAGTAATGGGGGGGGGGGGGGGGTCAGGTGGTTGTAGGGAAGAGAGAGACAGGACAGCATTACAAAGAAAGATAAAGTGATGCCTGTTACACTGACTCATCCAAACTGACGAACGCATGAAAGAATATGACTATGTGTTATCTTTTTTCCACACAGACATACTATATTCCTGGTGTGTTTTGTTTTAAATGCATCAAGTTTTCGGGTGAAAAGACATATCCCTACACTATCTAAGACAGTTTCTGATATATTTGCCTCACCATCCTTAACATATGAATTTTTCGTTAGCCTGTCAAAAAGTCCTATAGCAAATTATCTTTAACACGCCGTTATTTCACATGTTCAATGTTATGGTTAGCCAATTTTATTGTTTCAATCGTTAATTATGATAGCGTCTTGTGATTTTGTTCCTTCTCGTCTTCGGCACAGTTGTTTTCTGGTTCATTTCTTTTTCCTGAAGATTAACCATTTCCAAGTATACTTTTCACTCCTCATGAATTTTTTTTTTTTTTTTTTTTTTTTTTGGTCTAAAATCACTTAAGTGAATAGACATTAAATGAAAGACCACCACACACACACAAACACACAAAAACACGCTCACGTTCGTCTAATATCACTCATAGTGAAAAGACTTTAAATCAAAGAACGAACGAACACACGTACACACACAAACACACCACACAAAAACACACACTCACATACAGACACAAACACACTCACGTACACACACAACCACACATAAACACACACAAAACACACACACACACACATACACACACACCACACACACACACACACACACACACACACACACACACACACAAGCACACACAAACACACACACACACACACAAAACACACACACAAACACACACACACACACACACACACACACACACACACACACACACACACACAAACACACTCACACACACAAATACACAAACACACACACGCGAGCACACACAATTGTTGGAAGGACGGAAAGTGTTTGAAAGGCCTGAAGCAACTGATCACGTGTAAGCTCACACCTATACACAGACATACACATGCACTCGCGCAGTTAAAGAAAAATGGGCTAGATGTAGAGATTAACAGGGACAGAAACTTGTGGGGATGGAGAAAGGGGAGGGGGTGGGGTAATCCTAAATGTCAAAAGTGAAAAGAGACTGTAACACAGACACAGACTGCTTGGCTGAAACAGTCAGAAGACAGGCAGACTGACATGAGGATGGACAGACGGACGGACAGACAGGCAAACATGTAAACAAACAAACAAACTAACAAGCAAATGGACAGATCCCCTATTTTTACAGCTAGTTCTTCCAGGCATTTGGAAGTTGAATGCAACTGTGATACAAATGAGACAAAAGTTCTGATCTCCTCTGCTGCAACTGAGCAATTACTTTCGTAAGTAGGAGAAAGAGACAGACAGACAGACAGAGAGGGAGAGACAGAGATGCAGAGAGAGACAGAGACAGACAGACAGACATAGAGACATAGAGAGACACACAGAGAGAGACAGAGACAGACAGACGGAGACACAGAGAGACAGGCAGACAGACAAAGACACAGAGACAGACAGACGGAGACACAGACAGACAGATACAGAAACAAAGAGAGAGAGAGAGAGAGACAGACAGACAGACAGACAGACAGACAGACAGAGAAGCATGGTGGGCTGCGTCCTTAGTGAGTCAGATCAGAACAAGTTCTGTGAAACCCCACCGCAATGTCCCGGTAGCAGTGCAGAGTCTCTGCTGATGGGTAGTCTGACGGTGGCTTAAAAATCACCGACTCCCTTGGCTTTCCTGGCTTTGACTGAATGCAATGGTGTTGTGGTGTGGCGAGGAGCCGAAATGAGTGGCTTGGGATTGTCATTGCTATCGTTATTTTTGTTTAAAGCCCAGGCGACTGCTTAGACCCATATCAGGGCTATAACCGCTTCAAAACACACTACCTCAACAAGAAAAAAAAAGGAAAAGAATATTGAATATACATATCAATGCATTTGCGCACATTATCCAAGGAGATGTCCCTGGCATTGACCACTCCGTCGAATTTATCACACAGGGGATTTAAAAAAAATACCTGAATACAAATTTAAGCATAAGTAAGGACACCAAAACATAAACATCATCATCATCATCAGGTGCCTTGCCGCATGGCGTTGGCGATCATGGACTTCCATCTGTCTCTATCTCTCGTTGCCCCTAGCATCTCCCCCACCCTCCTCGTCCCCAGCCACTCTGCAAGTCCGTCCAGCATTTTCTCCCTGGGTCTACCGGGGCTCTCTTTCCCTCCAGCTTTCCCGTTGTGACCAGGTGCTCCAAATCCCCCTTCCTCATAAACTGGCCTATAAATGTTGCCTGTCTTTTCCTAATCTTTCTTATGAGTGATCTACTTGTGTCAACGGGCTTAAATTACCTAAAATTGCTTCCGTCTTTCTCACTTCCCTAGAGACAAAAATGCACTTTATACATGTACCCAATTATCAATTCCAAAAGAAAGTATGTAAGACTTTATCGAACACATTCAGATGAATGGACCGCCAAAGCAGAAGATAGGAAGAAATGACAGATAGCAAAGGAACCAGAAAAAACACGAAAGAAGAATACGAACGCGTATGAATATAACAAGACAAGACAGGCGCAAATTTTCGGCCAACTGGCCTTTGTCAAGCGTAAGATTACAAACAAACAAACACCAGATACAAAAATTATGAGAAAAAGACTGAAACTTCCCTGCTGTGTCCAATGTGAGAAAGGAAATAAACAAATAGATTGCAAAGGAACAAGAAATAAACAAAGAGAGTTACAGAAAGGAAATTTCTTGCACATAATTTCCAGAAGGTGGGGATACTATTTATACTGAAAGAACTCCCGGCATCCCCACGGAGAGAGACACAGAAGGTGGAATAGAAAAAAACAAAACTTCTCTATTCAGGGAAGGAGAGCACCGGGTAGACCCAGGGAGAAGATACTAGACGGACTTGCAGAGTGGCTGAGGACAAAGAGGGTGGAAGAGATGCTTGAGGCAACAAGAGATAGAGACAGATGGAAGTCCATAATCGACAACGCCATGCGGCAAGGCACCTGATGATGATGATGATGATGATGATGACTCTATTCAAGACCTTGCCAACGCACTGGGTTTTGTGCAGGCTCTGGAAGTTTGTCAGACAGTTACTGGCAGATTTGAATTGAGCACATATGGAGTCTCCCTGTGCAATGAATCCTTGAACATACGACAGACTCCAAACTCCACTTCAGCCTTCATGGCCGACAACCATTAGACATCCTACTGCATGCATGACAATGATATTTACAAAGACAGTGATAGTGACATGACAAATGGCACTGAGACCGAGGTGACGAAAGCCAATGACTGATCGACAATGACAATGACAGCGGTGGTAAATGACGACGACAATAACAATGACGCTTATTTTCTAGCTGGGGAAGTTATTGGCTGACAACCACTTTTCAAATCTGGGGTCGCTCAGTAAACCTGACAAGTCTGTTAAATAAATTTTAAAACCAAACGCTTACAAGGAAATTAAGTCCAAGCAGCTTGATTTATTTTCACTGGTACACAAACATTCGCGCATTTGTGCTACCTCAGAATTGTTCTCAGGCCAGGATCTCACCGCAGAACAGTTTTGGAGGGGCGTTAGTTGTGCGAGGACTGATATTTCATGCATTAGAACACCGTTTGATGCTGAGGTGACACTACACAGCTCTCTAGTTCTGCCTTTGGGAATCCAAAACAAGTGTGACTGCCTGCGTTCAAGCAAACAGGAACCAGAAAAAAACACGAAAAAAGAATCTCAACGTGTATTTAACACAACCAGACAAGACAGGCACAAATTTTCGGCCAACTGGCCTTTGTCAAGCGTTAGATCACAAACGAGCAAACACCAAATACAAAAATTAGGAGAAAATAGGAGTTGTTAGTCGTTTTCTCACACTGGACGAAGCAGCAGGGAAGTTCAGTCTTTTTCTTCTAATTTTTGTATTTGATGTTTGTTCGTTGGTGATCTTATGCTTGACAAAGGCCAGGTGGCCGAAAATTTGCGCCTGTCTTGTCTGGTTGTATTAAATACGCGTTCTGATTCTTTCTTCGTGTTTTTTTTTCTGGTTCCTGCCTTTGGGAAGCTGACTAAGAGATTGTGGAAAGTCCATGGCATCAGGGTCTCCACAAAAATTGGCTATTTATAGAGCAGAAGTCTTTGAGCTCCCAGCTGTGCTGCTGTCAGACCTAGACTAACCCCTGACGGAATATTCAACTGCTGAAACTGTTACAAGAAAGACGTCTGTGCAAGCTCTGCAACATCTTGTGGTAACATCGAGTATCTAAACTTCAAGTCTTGAAGAAGTATGGCTTGCCAAGTATAGAGCGTTAACTCATCAAATGCCAGCTCATTGGATAGGAAATGTCTGTATGGAAGACCACATACATACATATGTACATACGTACGTACGTACATACATTACATACATACATACATACATACATACACACATATACATACATACATACATACATGCATACATACATACATACATACATACATACTTACATACATAAATACATACATACATACATACATGTACATACATACATACATACATACATACATGCATACATACATACATACATGCATACATACATACATACATGCATACATACATACATACATACATACATACATACATACATACATACATACATACATACATACATACATACATACATACATACATACATACATACATACATACATACATACAATTCGTGTACTAGAAGATCTTACGCGAAATTTGCTTGTGGCTGATACGCGAAATCCACAACAACACACGTTTGTTTGCACAAAAACTGTCCGTGGTAGGTCTGTTGTGTGGATATATTTTACATACTACAATCTCATTGCCTTGCACAGAAGACGAGGACTTGGCAGTGGTGCGAAGATACATACTTATCACAAGGACGTGACATTATGCAGACGTGAATGTTTCAGGTCTTTTGGTGCTGTCCTCCCAATCTCTGGTATAAGAAAAAGAGTTAACAAACAATAACTAGAAAGAGAGAACAGATTGGTTCAGCCATGCTAACAATCTTATTTTCATACAAAACTTATTAAAGAAAACTCACATTCTGTACTTTTAACCCTTTCACTCCCGCACCCTATTCACCAAATGCAAAAAAAATTAACCCTTTGACTCCCTTTGTGTCTGTATGTGAGTGCGTGTGATAGGGTGAGGGAGTCAAAGGGTTAAGTTTTTGCTTTCCTACAACAGTGCTAGCATGATTGATAATGCAGGGTACGGGAGTCAAAGGGTTAAATTAATGTCATTATGACATAGAAGTAGCATTGGAGGTAACAAAACTTCATTTGCATCGAGGACAATGGTACACTGTCAAAAGAGTGGCTATAGGTTTCTAACATTTTCACAAGTTCTTG
>CM060306.1:68574870-68582370 GCA_030674185.1 Monoplex corrugatus | reverse complement strand
TAGTTAGATAGATAGATAGAAAGATAGATAGACAGACAGACAAACAGACAGATAGATATATAGATACATAGACATATAGATAGAGAGATATAGAGATAGATAGACACACACACACATATATATATACATATATACATAATTATATATGTGTGTACACATACATGTATACACGTACATGTATGTGCGCATATACAACTATACATACATATGCATACACGCATAGATACATATATATGTGTATACATACACATGTATACATATACATACATGTATATGAGCATATTGATATATATAAAATTTTATTCTATTGACATAGATATAGACAGAGATACATAGTAACATAAAACAATGACATGAACGTACCTACGTATGTATGTATGTATGTATGTATATGTATGTATGTATGTATGTATGTATGTATGTATGTATGTATATTGATGTTATATAGTTATTATTATATATGTGCGTATGTATGTATGTATTATGCATGTACGTACGTGTAGTACTTCCACGAGCGTACGTAGCAGCACGCACGCAGATGTATGTATGTATTCAATGTATCTATGTATGATCTATGTATGTATGTATGTATGTATGTATGTATGTATGCATGTACTAGCGTACGTACGTTTCCTACGACGTACGTAGGCACGCACCATCGCCATATGTATGTATACATATCCATTATGTATGTATGTATGTATGTATTGTGTATGTATGTAATGTATGTATGTATAATGTATTATGTATGTACTTACATATGTACTTACGTACGTACGTGTGTACGTACCATGGGATAGTTGCTTTCAACAGAAATGAAGTGGTGTTATGACACAATGATTTGTCATTGCGGTACTCAATAGCTCAGCTGGTTAGAGGTCGGACACACATGTTAATGGTTTGCAGTTCCAAACCTCGAGCGCTGCATGGAGTCGATCTTCATACTGCTTGTCTTAATATTAGATTGCTCCTGTGGTGCAGGTGTAGGATAACCCTCTGACTCTCGCACCTATCTACCAACTGCAAGAACTTAACCCTTTGACTTCCTTACCCTAACCACCAGCTCCAGTGTCAAGTTTTTGGTTTGCTAGCATGATTGACAATGCAGGAGGATGTTGGTGAGCAGACGCAGGAGTCAAAGGGTTAAGATCCCCCCCCCTCCTCTCCCCACCTTCCTGCTATGCTTATCACTGTCGGTTGTATTGCTTGTGTACTTGCTGACGTAAAACTGAATCGAAGCAATCAATTCAGGATGTGAGTCGGAGTTTATCGTTTGTTCAAGAGGCATTCATCTCACTCAGGTAATTCCATATGCGCTCTATTCAAATCTGCCCACGATTATATAGCAGACTGCCTGAGCCTGCGCATAGTCTTAGGAGATGTCCCTGACGTTGACTATTCCGCCCAATTTATTACAAAGAGGATTTAAAAAACATACCTGAATAGAAATTTGAATATAACTAAGGACACTAAAACATATAAAAACGAGCCTAGATTACCTAAAATTGCTTCCGCATATCATATTTTCCAAGAGCCAAAAATTCTTTTAATACATATATCCAATTGCCAATCCTAGGTGAAGGTGTATAAGACTTTATCGAACACATACAGGTGAATGGATTAACAATATAGAAAATTATAGGAAGAAATGACAGAAAGCAGGAAGAAACAAAGAGAGTGACAGAAAAGAGGAAATTTCTAGCAGAGAATTTCCAGAAAGTGGAGATACTATTTATACTGTTTATACTGAAAGATTCCCCAGCATCCCCACGCGGGGTGGGGGAGGGGGGTCATATGCAGTGATGCCGCAGCTGAGGTCTGACGGATAAGATCCAAACTGATCGTGGTATCAGCCATAAATAAGCCTGTGCATAAGCTCTAAGCGCTGGTAGGGTCTTGATGTTCTACCAGCATAGGTCTTGATGTTCTACCAGCATAGGTCTTGATGTTCTACCTAGCGTAGGTCTTGATGTTCTACCTAGCATAGGTCTTGATGTTCTATCTAGCATAGGTCTTGATGTTCTACCTAGCAGTAGGTCTTGATGTTCTACCTAGCATAGGTCTTGATGTTCTATCTAGCATAGGTCTTGATGTTCTACCTAGCATAGGTCTTGATGTTCTACCTAGCGTAGGTCTTGATGTTCTACCTAGCATAGGTCTTGATGTTCTATCTAGCATAGGTCTTGATGTTCTACTAGCATAGGTCTTGATGTTCTACCTAGCATAGGTCTTGATGTTCTACTAGCGTAGGTCTTGATGTTCTATCTAGCATAGGTCTTGATGTTCTACCTAGCATAGGTCTTGATGTTCTACCTAGCATAGGTCTTGATGTTCTCCACGCTATAGCGTAGGTCTTGATGTTCTACCTAGCATAGGTCTTGATGTTCTACCTAGCGTAGGTTTGATGTTCTACCTAGCGTAGGTCTTGATGTTCTACCTAGCTAGGTATTGATGTTCTACCTAGCGTAATGGTTGTATGTCCATCTTCCCATAAATCTATCAAAATCAACAGAAGTGACACGATATGACCATAATATGAACAATATGACATGAAGGGAGATAATAAAATGAATTAAGAAAAACAGTGATCCTAGCTACCGATGTAACAGCTGGTGATCACCATGTTAAAATATATAAATGATAAATAAACAGCTGTTCGGTGCTGTTTTAAATAGATCGTGTAATAACTGCGTGTGCTGCCGAATCATATGACTAACAGCATAAACATGAAATGTAGGAGAGGTCATCTTAGTTCGCGGGCTGGTCGGTTCTTTTGATAGAGCCATGGACTCTAGATTTGATATCTCGAGTTCAATGCCATCTTGTAACTTTAACAATTGGCCTGTTCACTGTCCATCTTAATGTTTTTATCATTCTGGTGAAGT
This sequence comes from Monoplex corrugatus, assembly GCA_030674185.1. NCBI lineage: Eukaryota > Metazoa > Mollusca > Gastropoda > Littorinimorpha > Ranellidae > Monoplex > Monoplex corrugatus. The sequence goes on along the minus strand of CM060306.1, from coordinate 68,579,485 downwards.
CAGCTTTGCGCTTCATAGATCTCGTCTCTCTTCCTTCCCGTTTCAAGACCTTGCCTGTACGTAGGGTTTCATACAGACTTGGGGGGGGGGGGGAGGTCTGCCTGGTAATTGCTGGCAGATTTGGATCCGAGTGAGATGGATCCCTCTTGAAAAACTAAAAAAAACAAGAAACAATTCCATGATCCTGACTGGGAGGATATTAGCTGCAACAACTGTAATTACAACAAGGTTGACTAAGTAGCCTGCAAGACATCAGGTAAACATGCGAACATAGTTTGCTGTGCGACAGTTAATAATCATCATTTTGAAATAGATGACCTTGACACATAAGTTTGACAAATGTTGTCCCATAAACAATGTTTTTAAATAATTTGTGGGAAGTGGTGGCTGGCATCATAATTTCTGCTCTTTGTATGTGAAACATCTTACACTTTTAGGTATCAGTAACATGATAATTGTCAGTTTTTACCGCGTGGTGTAAAATTAATTATATCACAAGCCAGTGAGGTGAAAGGCATAAGGAAAAGATCAGCAATGCCAGCCAACAATCAAACAGTTTTTTTATCATCCTCTTGAAGCACAGGACTTTGACATTGGGGTTCAATGAAGTTGTACAACACTTCAAATATCTTGGGTCATACAAGTCAGCTGATGCCACATGTAGCAAAGACATCAAAGCAAGAACTTCCCAAGCCAAACAAAGAACGGTCCATCTTACTAACATTTGGAAAGACAGATGTTTAGGAAAAGAGCTCAAACTTTAAATACTGCGACACTAATTTGGCCTGTTGTTTATAGGGAAGTGAAGGATGGATTCTTAAAGCTGCAGATAAAAAATGAATCAAAAGTGCAGTGATGTGGTTCTACACAAGACTCCTAAGGATAAGCTGGACTGAAATACGAACAAACCAAAGCATTCTGGAAGAACTGAACAAACAGACTGAACTAGGCCTAGTCAGGACAAGAAAAATGAAATACTTTGGACATGCTATGAGACATCAGAGCTGCCATGTAATGAAGACTGTGGCCCAGGGCAAAATGGAGGGCAAGAGACGACAAGGAAAACCGCCGACTTCCTATGTAGAGAACATAGCAAAGTGGACGAAGTTGCCGAAAGATGAAATCTACAGAAAGACTGTAGACGGAAGGCAATGGAGACAGCTGATGGGGCATGTATCAGCTACCATCAAGAATGATGTCGCCGGCAGGTGAAGGTGAACTGATGATGATGTGATGTATGATGATGATGATGATGATGATGATATGATGGATGATGATATGATGATGATGATGTGATGATGATGATGATGATGAGACGACGATGACGAGGATGATCAATAATGTACATTTTTAATGCGCCTAACAGTGCTGTATGCGCTTACAATTCTACAATACAAAAATAAATGAAATAAGCACATCTCACTTTTGCTATTTTTATCCAGTAAAATCATGTACACATTCTCAATAACATCCAATGACTGCACTAAAACAGGATGGGGGAGGTTTAATACAAACAAAAATAATTAAGCAGAATCGTTCATGGAAAAGATAAGCTTTAAAAGGTTAGATGAATTTCTCCAACAGTATGACAGTCATCATCATCATCATGTGCCCTGTCGCATTCCTTCGGCGATCATGGCCCTCTGTACGAATCTATCTTTTTGTCGCTGCAGGTACTTCTCCTACCCTGTCTGTCTTCATTCACTGCTCAAGTCCGTCCAATCTTTTCTCCCTGGGTCTACCTAGTGCTCTTTTTCTCTCAAGCTTTCCTGTTGCGACTAGGTGCTCTAATTTCTCTTGCCTCATAACATGTCCTATAAATGTTGCTTGTCTTTTCCTAATCTTCTTCATGAATGTTCTTTTTGTGTTTCGTCTTTCAAGACTGTCTCGTTTGTTTTCTCTGCTGTCCATGGAACATTCTTCTTAAAAATGCAATGTCAGCTGCCTCAATCTTGTTCTGACTTTGTGTGTTGACAGTATGACAATAGAAAAACTATGTGGAAGGCTTACTATGAACAAAGTTAATTTAAGCAGAAGGATTCCCGGAAGATTTAAGCTTTAAGTCTAGTACAAACTGAATCAATATTAAAATGTAAAAACTCAAGAAATTTTATTCTGCCAATAAATTTCCAAGATTTTTCACATATCCAGAGGCAAAACTATAATGACAATATATGGCAATAGGAATACTATTCTACACATCTTAATGATCCAGATATTACGGCTATGTCACTTTATCCTTGCTTCCATTTCTAGACTTCGCCAGTGCATAAGATATTTTGCAGGCTCAGGAAGTCTGCTTGTTCACTGCTGGCAGATTTGGATATAGCGCATATTGAACTCTCCGAGTACGATTAATCTGTCTTGAACTAGTTCAAGATCAAACATATTATATAAAGATGGTTCCGTGACACTGAGGTAAAGTTACAAGCGTACCGAAATTAATGTAATATGACGCTGACAAGATGAAAGGAAACACCAACAGCGTGTCTCACCAGCAGTGCAACAGCTGATAATCATTTCCCTGAACCATTGATTGCATGGACTGATGCTTCCGCCCGTCTGATTAGGCAATGGATGCACCCGATTGAGGACTCGGTTGGATGTGGAACAGCCATCGGCTGTGGTTGAACAAACTGATTCTTGAATGGCAGTCCTTGGCACAGCTGACACACATGAGGACTGATGGCTATGGCTGGGTGGTCATCGCAGCCACTGTCTTTCTGTCTCTTCTGTCCAACCACAGTTTCCAACGCGGCCCGTTAGCTCAGTTGGTTAGAGCGCCGTGCTGATAACATGGAGGTCGTGGGTTCGACACCCATGCGGGCCACGAATTTTTTAGTTGTGTTAAGATTCAGACTTTTAATTATTCTTTATTCGTTTATTTACTTTATATGTAGGTTCCTTTTTTTTTTCAAGAATAAGATACACAGATACACATGTCATCCGCATGTAACCAAGATTATTCCAGTTATAGGCTGATTAAAAAATACCAGTATATAATGTAGACTCGGTAAAACATAGGATAGGTAGGGCCTCAGGACCTGGCCAGCTCATGGGTTTATGTGCAAGTTTATGGCTTGTGCCATGATCACCATACACAGTGTTGAGACATACCGCTCATTGGATGACCGTTTTGTGGATAATTTAAGATCCATGAAACTAAACTACAACCCAATAGGCCAACATTTCAATAGCCCTCAACACAGCTACGTCCATGCACAGATTTCAGCAGTGTGGCAAACACCAGAGACCAACAATACAGGAAATATGTGGAGAACTGCATCATCCACCGACTGGGAGCAGTCCAGCCGGTGGGCCTGAACACCAGAACTGCCCACGTGTAGCGGTGCCCGGGTCCTTTCCTTGTCCTGCTAATCCCTATTGTATCCTCCTCTTCTCCCCCACCCCACCCCCACCCCTTCCTTTTTTCTTTTTTTTTCTTTTTTTTTTTTTATATATATATAACTCTACAGTCTACCTTTGAATTGTTTTCAGTTCTGCTCTGTCACTTTAAGTTTGGTTTTAACTGCATAATTTCTCTATTGCCTATCCTGACAACACTAACCCACTCTGTCCCCTCTTTCCTTGAACTGTTTTCAATACTGCTCTGTCATTTTTATTTTCCACTTTCACTTGACAAAGGGCCTGGGCTCGAAACGTCGTGTTTTTATATACTCCAAAGGATCATTTACAAACACGGAACTTTTTAATGTTTTGTGAAACTGAAACACAGTCGAGTTCGTTTCTCCTCCATAATGGTGAAGCCTGCACGCACAGCCTGTCGCAAGGCACAACGGTTTGTAGCTGTTTCTTTCCAGATGTCCACCCTGATATCAGCAGACTTTAGATCATTCTTGTTCTTGTTCTTGTTCTTGTTCTTGTTCTGTTCCTGTCTTGTTCTTGTTCTTGTTCTTGTTCTTGTTCTTGTTCTTGTTCTTGTTCTTGTGTATTAACGTCCCAGTGTGATCACGATCAGGGACTGTCTTGAAGATGAGCCGTGTCATGTAATTGAAGAAGGAGAGGGATGTCTTGTAGTTTCCATTTAGATCATGTTTGCAAACGTCTTTATATCGCACATGGTACCTAACAATGTGGGCCGGGATCCCGCAGCGAGCTCCCCGCACAGGATATCTTTTGGGATGTTGGCTATCCTGCACGCGGTAGACATGGTCACTGCGAACCAGCGCAGTCTTCTTTGTGTGAAAAGGACATAGGTGACATGCTTGGCTGAAGCCCTATGACTGTGACATCATACACAAGACACATTCTTGACGATGACCCTTAACTGTAAGATAGATTAACCCTTTCACTCCCGTACCCTCACCAGCATCCTGCATTATCAACAATGCTAGCAAAGCAAAAGCTCTACCCTTTCTCCCCCAGCATCCTGCATTGTCAATCATGCTAGTAAAGCAAAAGCTTAACCTTTTTACTCCCTCACCAGGAAGCTGATAGAGTCAAGAATAAGAAAAGAATAAGATGAGTTTTTGTAACTGGTGGATAGGGTGTGGGAGTCAAAGCCTTAAAGAGGAATCTCATTACTCCTCATGTCATTGGCATACAGGGCAACAACGTAGATCCTCTGCTCCTGATTGCTGTGGCCCTGTCCTCT
>CM060306.1:68544870-68569870 GCA_030674185.1 Monoplex corrugatus | reverse complement strand
TACGCTCACATTCTTTCTTTTCTTTCTCTCTTTCTTTCTTTCTTTCCTTCTTTCTTTCTTTCTTTCTTTCCTTCTTTCTTTCCTTCTTTCTTTCTTTCTTTCTTCTTTCTCTGTCTCTCTTTCTTTCTCTCTCTCTCCTTTGCTAAATGTTGTGCATATTTTTCCTTTTTGTCTTTTGTATACACTTCACAAAGACCAGCTGGCTGAAATGTTCGGCCTGTTTTGTTTTGTTATAATAAATACGCGTTCTACTTATATGTTTATTTTTCTGGTTCTTAAATCTTTTGCTCGTAATTTTTTCATTTTGTTTGTTTCTTTGTTTGCTTTTTTTCTTTTCTTTGAATATAGTAAGATTAGGTGAGCGACGCCAGATAAATAAGCTGATATATAAGCATATAAGCTGGTACTATATCTTTGGAAAAATATGGTTTGATTTTATTTCATTTTATTTTGTGTGTGTGGTGTGTGTGTGTGTGTGTGTGTGTGTGTGTGTGTGTGTGTGTGTGTGTGTGTGTGTTTTGTGGTGTGTGTGCCTGTTAGCTTAACTGGTCAGAACGGCGTGCTGATAACACAGAGGTCATAGGGTTGATCCTCACAGGGACAGCATTTTTTTCTTTTTAGTCAAGGGGCATAACTCAGTGGTTGCGCATTCGACATCATAAATTGAAAGATCTCCTATTCAAATTCAGATGTCCCTTTGCTTTTTACACGCGGGCTGGCTGGCTGTTTTGATAGTGCCTTGGGACTCAAGATCTGACGTCTGGAGTCAAATCCCCACAGCTTAAAGACATGAAAACTGAGCTGTTCGCTGCCCATCCTTATGCTTCCATCATTCTGGTGTTCTGGTGGTATTAACTTAGTATTTCATAGGTCCTACACACACACACACACACACGTACGCACGCACGCACGCACGCACGCACGCACGCATCCTCACATACAACACACACACACATACACATACACATACACGCATATACACACATGCACTCACACAATCATAAACACACACAAGCACGCACACACATGCACATATACATACACACAAACATATACACACATTCACACACATACACACACATACACATACACACACACACACCACACACACACACACACACACACACACACATCACACGCACGCACGCACGCACACACACAGACACCCTTCCCGCCCCCATTTCAAAACCTTGCCAGCTTATGGTGTTTTGTGCAGGCTCAAGGAGTCTGCCAGATAATTGCCGGCAGATTTGGGTGGAGTGCAAATCTTGCTTGAACTCCAAACTCCAAACTCCAAACTCAAACTGTCCCTCCCTCCTCCCACATCGAGTATCCTGTAGCAATCAATCAAACGCACACGGAGATACAGACAAACAGAACAAGATCAGAAACCCACGCACGCCTGCATTCATGTCTGACTTGGCTTAGGCTCAGTGTGGAAGATCTAACGTGTGTGTACGTGTTTCTGTGTGTATGTTGTGTGTGTGTGTGTGTGTGTGTGTGTGTGTGTGTGTGTGTGTGTGTGTGTGTGTGGCGCGCGCGCGCGATCTTGTGTGTGTCTGTCTGTGTGTGTCTGTTGCTATGTGTCTGTGCATCTGTGTCTGTATGCTATCTGAGTAGGTGTCGGTGTGTGTATCAGTGTGTGTATGTGCAGCTGTCTGTGTGTCTGTCTCTATGTGTCAGTGTGTGAGCGCACGCGCGTCTGTGTCTGTCTGTGTCTGTGTCCGTGTGTATGCCTGTGTGTGTCTTCGTATGTGTGTTTGTGTCTGTGTCTGTGTGTGTCTGTGTGTTTCTGTGTCTGTGTGTGTCTGTGTGTGTGAGTATGTCTGTCTGCCTGTGTCGGTGTCTGTATATATACATGTATTTGTGTCTGTGTCTGTGTCTGTATCTTCGTGTGTGTGTGTGCGCGCGCGCGCGTGTGTGTGGTGTGTGTGTATGCCGCGCGCGCGCGTGTGTGTGTGTGTGTGTGTGTGTGTGTGCGCGCGCGCGCGCACGCGTGTTTTCAGTGCCTGTGTCTGTGTGTTTGTGTTTGTATGTGTGTATTTGTCCGTTTGTGTATATAAGTGCCTCTGTCTGTGCATGCGCGCGCGTGTGTGTGTGTGTGTGTGTCTGTCTGTCTGTCTGTGTCTGTGTCTGTGTCTGTGTGTGTCTGTGTCTCTGTGTGCTAGTGTGCGTTTGGGTATATCTCAGTTGATCTCTATGTGTGTATGAGTGTGTACCTGTTTGTGTGTCTGTGTGTCTGTGCCTGTATGTCTGTGCTTGTGTCTATGAGTGTGTATGCTATCTATCTGTCCGTCTGTCTGTCTGTCCGTCCGTTCGTCCTTCTGTCTGTCTGTCTGTGTTTCTGTCCGTCTGAATGTCTGTCTGTCTGTCTATCTGTTCTTTGATTTAACGTCTTTACATGTGAGCGATATTAGACGACTGTCTGTTTGCCTGCCTGCCTGTCCGTCCGTCCGTCTGTCTGTCTGTCTGTCTGTCTGTGCGTCCGTCCGTCCGTCCGTCCATTTGTCTGTCCGTCCGTCCGTCCGTCTGTCTGTCTATCAGTCTGTCTGTCTGTCTGTCTGTCTGTCTGTCTGTCTGAGTAAATCAATCAAACACACAAGGACAGAAAGAGCGAGACAACAAGGTTGCACACCCACACGCCTCCGCTTATGTCTCAAAGTATTGTTCAAATATTGAAGCAGTTAATGGGCTGTTGTTCTTGCTATTGTTGTTGCTGTCACTTTTTGCTCTTATTGTTGTTGATGCTGCTGTTGTTTTTGTTTCTGTTGTTGCTGCTGCTGTCGTTGTTGTTATTTTCGTCGTCGTCGCCGTTGTTGTTATTGTTGTTGCTGTTGATGATGTTGTTATTATTGTTGTTGCTTGCTTGCTTGCTTGCTTGTTTGCTTGCTTGTTTGCTTGCTTGCTTGCTTATATCTGAAAGTATCATTGAAACATAGATGCCACTGGTAGTTTTTCGTCATTGTTGTTTTGTTTCGTTTTGTTTGTTTTTTGTGGGAAGGGAGGGGGATACGGGTTTGTGTGTGTGTGTGTTTGTGCCGTGAGTGCGTGTGTGTGAGTGTGTGTGCGTCTGTCTGTCTGTCTGTCTGTCTGTCTGTCTGTCTGTTGTCTGCATTCCGACTCTTTTCAGATCAGTGTATGTATGCACGTCGTTCTGTACACACTTTGCAGGTGATCAGCTGCTGCGCAGTCTGCACATCGTGTCTTCGCCGGGCATGCTCGCTGGGTGTTTTAACCTTTATAATGGCCATTTCGTTATGTTCTGCGTGCCTATACACACGAAGCAGGTTTAGGCACTAACTAACAGGCTGTATACACATGCTGACCTGGGAGATGGGAAAGTCTCTACTCTTTGCCGCCAGGCGGTAGCCGGGAAGAATCTAACCTGACGCCTTCAGATTGGAAATTTGACGTTTTACCCACTTGGCTATCGCACCCGTCAGCTGATGATGTATGATTTAGACGACGACTGGGTGTAAATAATATGTAACCTCGTAAACAAAATGTATTCTTGTTGTTGTTGTTGTTGTTGTTGTTGTTCTTGTTGTTTCTTCTCTTGTTCTTGTTGTTGTTCTTGTTGTTGTTCTTGTTGTTGTTCTTGTTCTTGTTCTTGTTCTTGTTCTTGTTCTTGTTCTCTCTCTCCCTCTCTCTCCTCTCTCTCTCTCTCCTCCTCTCTCTCCTCTCTCTCTCTCTTCTCCTCTCTCTCTTTCTTTCTCATTTCCGTCTGTCTCTCTCTGTCTGTCACTCTTTGTCTCTGTCTCTCTCCTTTGTCTTTCTCTCTCCTCTGTCTTTCTCTCTTCTTCCTCTTCTCACTCTCTCTCCCTTTTCTCCTCTCTCCTCTCTCTCCTCCTCATCCCCACCACTCCCTCCCCTTTTCCACCGAATATTTACGAGTTAACCACATCACACACAAGGAAAAAGAAAAAGAAAACAAACAAGGTCAGATAGCAGATCACGCCTGAACTCGTATCTGATGCCACCCTACCCATGCCCCCCACCCCTTTCCTGCCACTCCCCCCTCCCCTTCCCCCACCCCCCGGACTCAATATCGATGATTGAAGTTTTGTTCAGTAAATGACAGGCAATGGCCTGTAGAGAGCATCCACCTACACAGTCAAACACTCTACAAACCCAGAAAAACACAAAAGCAACAGAAACACTCACGGGTGTGCATGGTACGTTTCATGCACCAACACAATGAAAAAAAAAAGAAATTATTTCACCACGAAGGACAAAATAAATCGGATAATTACATACAGAGTGATCTGTCGGTTGGTGGTTGGTTGGTTGGTTGGTTGGTTGGTTGGTTGGTTGGTTGGTTGGTTGGTTGGTTGGTTGGTTGGTTGGTTGGTTTGGATGGTTGGTTGGTTGGTTGGTTGGTTGGTTGGTTGGTTGGTTGGTTGGTTGTGTTGGTTGTTGGTTGGTTGGTTGGTTTGGTGGTTGGTTGGTTGGTTGGTTGGTTGGTTGGTTGGTTGAGTGGTTGGTTTGGATGGCTGGTTGGTTGGTTGGTTGGCTAGTTGGTTGGTTGGTTGGTTGGTTGGTTGGTTGGTTGGTTGGTTGGTTGGTTGGTTGGTTGGTTGGTTGGTTGGTGTTTGTTTGTTTAATTTGTTTCTTTTTCTTCTTTTTGTTCGTTCGGTTATTTTGTGCGGTTTTTTGTTGTTGTTTGTTTGTTTGTTTGTTTGTTTGTTTGTTTGTTTGTTTGTTTATTTGTTTTTTGTTTTTTTTGGGGGGGGGTATTTTCTTTTGTTTTGTTTTGTTTTTGTTTTCGTTTCATTTCGTTTTGTTTCGTTTTGTTCCGTTTCGTTTTGTTTTGTTTTGTTTTGTTTTGTTTTGTTTTGTTTTGTTTCGTTTCGTTTCGTTTCGTTATGTTTCGTTTCGTTTTGTTTCGTTTCGTTTCGTTTTGCATTCGTTTCGTTTCGTTTCGTTTCGTTTCGTATCGTTTCGTTTTTTTCGTTTTGTTTCGTTCGTTTCGTTTCGCGTTGTCTAGTTTTGGGGATGTTGTCAAGGGTGATTGAAAATCTTGACAGGAAAAACAGATGATTCAGAATCAAAAGAAGAAAGGGGAATTGGCTTGGTCATATTGTGTGGACGTACCGCCCACCCCTGCCCACAACGCTCGGGCCATGGAGGCCACAAGGGAACACAGGAGAACAAAACAAAAGATCCCCGAATCACGCGGAGATGCTCTACCCAGAGAAAAGCAGCATCTGCAATAGTTTCTTGGACTGACCTGAAGCGTTGTCCCTTGACTCACTGAGAGATAGGACTCATGCTGATGATTTATGCCTCAGCAGGAGTTACAAGGTCTAAGTCCAGTAACAGGAGTTATAAGGTCTAAGTCCAGTAACAGGAGTTATAAGGTCTAAGTCCAGTAACAGGAGTTATAAGGTCTAAGTCCAGTAACAGGAGTAATAAGGTCTAAGTCCAGTAATAGGAGTTATAAGGTCTAAGTCCAGTAACAGGAGTCATAAGGTCTAAGTCCAGTAATAGGAGTCATAAGGTCTAAGTCCAGTAACAGGAGTAATAAGGTCTAAGTCCAGTAATAGGAGTTATAAGGTCTAAGTCCAGTAATAGGAGTCATAAGGTCTAAGTCCAGTAATAGGAGTTTAAAGTCTAAGTCCAGTAATAGGAGTCATAAGGTCTAAGTCCAGTAACAGGAGTAATAAGGTCTAAGTCCAGTAATAGGAGTCATAAGGTCTAAGTCCAGTAACGGGAGTCATAAGGCCTAAGTCCAGTAACAGGAGTAATAAGGTCTAAGTCCAGTAACAGGAGTCATAAGGTCTAATTCCAGTAATAGGAGTCATAAGGTCTAAGTCCAGTAATAGGAGTTTATAAGGTCTAAGTCCAGTAATAGGAGTCATAAGGCCTAAGTCCAGTAACAGGAGTCATAAGGTCTAAGTCCAGTATCAGGAGTTATAAGGTCTAAGTCCAATAAAAAGAGTCATAAAGTGTAGGTCCACTTACAGGAGTTATAAAGTTCCAGTCCACTAACAGGAGTTATAAGGTCTAAATCCACTAACAGGAGTCATAAGGTCTAAGTCCAGTAACAGGCGTTATAAAGTTTCAGTCCAATAACAGGAGTCATAAGGTCTAAATCCATTAACAGGAGTCATAAGGTCTAAGTGCACTAACAGGAGTCATAAAGTCTAAATCCACTAACAGGACTCATAAGGTCTACAATGTAAGTGCAGTAAATCAATGACAGAAACAAAAGCCCGCTTTTCCGAAAGTTTGCAACTTTCAGGTGAAGAGGTCTTCAAGGAAGAGATGAGGTCTGTTCAAGTTTTGAAAGCCGAAAGAGAAGCGGGCATTACGAAGAGTTGCGAAAATATGAGCTCAAGATACACAATTTCCCTTCCAGTCTGCCTGAACGTGTTTGTACAGATGTAAGTCACTTTGTATGAGCGGGAGGCCTCCTCCAGCCTACCCATGGGTATCTGACAATCTTCAAAGTTAGGGAAGATAACGTAAGGAGAGACAGGAGATGGTGGAGTTCAGGGCTTATTCAAGAGGGATTCATGGCACTCGGACAATTCCTTAATCGCTCCACCCAATCTGCCATCTGGTATGTGGCAGATTCCTTGAGCCTGTGCAGAATCCTACGCACTGGCAGGATCTTGAAATGGTGGGGAAGGACAACAGGACTTATCAAACGCTAACCAGAATGATTGAAGCGTTAAAGACGGGCAGCGAGCAAACAAGCCACTTTTTTATGTTTGGGGCTGGAATTGAACTCGAGATATCATATCTCGTACCCACAACTCCGATACAAGAGCCAGCCAGCCCGCGGAAGACGAGGTCTGTATCACGTCACTTCCCTGCAATCTCAGGATTATGCGTCAACCTTTGCCTCCTCCCTATCCCCACCCCCTCATCAAAGCACTCCTGTCTTCCAGTTGATTGCACAGATTGGAATCTGGATTGATAGCTTGAGAAAACAGAGCAGGCATCATCCAGTGTACCCGTCTCTGGAACAGTGAGTGGGTGGGTTGGGTACCTGACCCTGTTCAGGCGTGGGGAAGTTAAAGCAGCGAGGGACGTGAGTGGAACGCACTACAGCAAAGAAACAATAATGTGTAAATAACAAACGATCGAAACTATTCGCATTTTAAAACTAACTTTACTGTGTAACATGAAATACAGTCGCGTGCAGAAAGTAGGATAACAAGAGTCACAGGAAGTATCATCAGTATCATATGTCATGTAGCATCTAAACTTGCTTCTGAATACATAGTGACGAGCATATAGCTTAAAACCAACAGCAAACTGTATGTCAATCGATATTTGATAAGCGTGGAACGAAAATAAAAACAGATTGTTAACTGTAACCGCTGGATGTTGGCATCAAGTAGAGTCTAAGTTTATGTACAGAAATACGGAAGAAATTGCTCACAGGAGAAAGATATGTACATCAAATGGGTGCTTAAAATCAAAAGCTGGTGGCATTATAATAGTATGGGGAAAAAACATAGACAGATGGGGAGAGAACATTGAAGACCTTTTCGACGATGACAGCAGGGAGGAACACAACATTAGAAAGAACGATGATGGATCACCAATAATGAAAGATGAAGTTAGAGCAGCGATGAAAAGGATGAAACTTGGAAAAGCCCCAGGACGAGGCAATATTATTATAGAAATGATAGAGGCTCTGGATAATCTTAGTATTGAAAAAGTAACAATTCTATATGAAATTTATGACACCGGAAAAATCTCTACATGCATGTCAAAGTCTGATTTTCATTGCACTTCCAAAGAAAGCAGAAGCTACAGAATGCCAGCTCAATCAGCTTAATGAGTCATGTGACAAAGATTCTGTTAAGAATAGTCATGATGAGGACAAGGAACAGAATCAAAACAGAAGTAGCAGAAAAACAATGCAGATTTGTTGACGGGTAGAGGAACTTTAAGCAGGAGTGAGTTAAATGCCACATACATCCTAAGAACTATCATAAAGAGATCAGGTGAATTGAATAAGAAAGAAACTTCAAATACCACATACATCCCAAGAACTATCATAAAGAGATCAGGTGAATTGAATAAGAAAGAAACTTCAAATACCACATACATCCCAAGAACTATCATAAAGAGATCAGGTGAATTGAATAAGAAAGAAACTTCAAATACCACATACATCCCAAGAACTATCATAAAGAGATCAGTTAAATTGAATAAGAGTTTGTAATACATCTTGTTAAAATATCAAGGATTCTGATGGGCAAGACACGAAGAATTGATTCAACACCCTGAAAAGCCCTATTGATGGAAAAAGATCATAATTAATTTAAAAAAAAGTGTAAAGAGAACAACATCCCAAGAACCAACAGCAATGGGAGTAGAAGTGATATAAGCTCTTTTCAAAATATCAAAAGAGGGGTTAGACAGGGATGTGTTCGGTCACCAGATTTGTTTTCACTTTACGGCTAAACCTAATGAGAAATCTAGAAGAATACCCTCGGATAGAGGTTGGAGAAAAATGATAAGCAATTTACGTTGTGCAGATGACACCGTTCTAATCGCAGGAAATGAAAAAGAGTACAAAATCTTGTGAATGTAATATAATCAGAAAGCACAAATAAAGAGCTAGATCTAAATAGTAAAAAGACTGAAGTCATGGTAATCAGTTGAAACAAGAAATCCCCTCATGTAAAGTAACAGCAAATTGAGACAAGTTGATAAGCTTAAAATCTGGGAATAGTCATCTCACAGGATAGCAGAAGCTAAAACAGCATTTTAAAAAAAAGCTATATTTATAGGACATTTATGAGGCAAGAGAAATTTGAGCACCTAGTCACAACAGGAATGCAAGAAGGAAAAATAGCACCAGGTAGACCCAGGTAGAGAATAGTAGGCAGTTTTGCAGAGTGGATGGAGACAGAAAGGGTAGGAGAAATGCTTGTAGCGACAGAAGATAGAGTTGCATGGAAGGCCATGTGGCATGGTGCATCATGATGATGATGAAGATAATGATTATGATGATGATTTAAACCTGATTAAAAAAGTTTGACTAGCGTTCAGCATCATGCATACATCTATTATCCGTTTATATATCAGTACCACATATCTGTTTATATCTGTTATGTATCATATATCTGTAATCTGTTTTTATTCATTTATTTATTCATTTATTTATTTATTTATTCATTTAGTTAATTGTATGCCGTTTGTGTATGGTCTCTTTTTTACTTACGTTCAATGCGTGAGTGTTTTAAATCATTAACAACAAAAGCGCATGCACATGATTGTAACGAGACAATACAGACAGAACCCATATTTCCGCTGTCTCTGTTCTCACTCCCACGTCTCATTTCTCCCGACCCCCATCCTCCCCAGTCATCACACTCATTCCCTTCCCTCAACGCCTTCACTACTCCACCCTCCTCCAGCCCTTTCCAGCCTCTTTTCGTCCTCGTCATCCTCCTCCTCCTCCTCCTCTTTCTCCTCCGCCTTCCGTCCGCCCTGTCCTCTTTCCCTGCCCGTGTCTACAGATGTCGCCCTGTTGGGTGACAGACGGTTAGAGTGGCGGTGTACCTGGCAAGTAATGTACATCAGCCAGATTCTGTTCCCCGGGCCATTTTGGCATGCGCTAGCACTATTGGAGTTATTGGAGTTATTTCAAGAGAGATTCACCACACTCAGACAACTCCATACGCACTCCACCCAAATCTGCCAGCAATCATCTGACAGATTTCCTGAGCCTGCACTGGCAAGGTCTTGAAACGGGGAAAGGGGAGAACGGACCCATCAAACACTGAGCTGACATCACCAGAATGATGGAAACATTAAGATGGGCAGCAAACAGGCCAGTTTTTAGTTTTGCGGGCTGGGATTGAACTCAAGATACCAGATCTTGAGTCCATGGCTCTACCAACTACCCCGTGTAAAATAGCGCTATCTGGCGTTTTTTTGTTTGTTTTGTTTTGTTTTGGGGTTGGGGGGGGGGTTGTTGTTGTTGTTCCCCATCACCATCCCCTATTGCTCGAGCAAGTTTACGCCTTAAATGGCCAGTCTAGTGGTCTGGGTGTAGGATGTTGTTTTCGTCAAATCCTTTTGTTACCCCAGAGGTTTCAATCCAGAGTTTCCTCACTTGGGCAGGTTTGTTGTTTGTTGTTGTTCTTCTTCTTCTTCTTCTTCTTCTTCTTCTTCTTCTTCTTCTTCTTCTTCTTCTTCTTCTTCTTCTTCTTCCTCCTCCTCCTCCTCCTCCTCTCCTCCTCTTCTTCTTCTTCTTCTTCTTCTTCTTCTTCTCTGTTTTATTGTTGTTGTTTTTACGAGCGATAACTCTTTTGCTGTAACTGTTCATTTACATACACTGAATACGCACTACGTGGAGGACCTCAATTTACCATTTCATTTAAAAGATCACTTTTCAAGGTCCTTATGGATAAAAATAAAAAAGAAAATCCCAAGCTAAGACAGCATTTTAATTGTGAACCTCTCACGCTATACGCAGGTGTTGTGTCCACGAGGCTGCCATGTGTCCCTTGCATTGATCTGCAAAACTGCACAAATGTGCAAAATAGCAGTAGGTAAGGAGACTGAGTGAGTTGGGGTGGGGAAGGGAAGATAACTCGCCAGTCTGGCTTTGTAGATAAGGATTTATTAAAGTCAGAAGTGGGTT
The DNA here is from genome assembly GCA_030674185.1 of Monoplex corrugatus. Taxonomy (NCBI): domain Eukaryota; kingdom Metazoa; phylum Mollusca; class Gastropoda; order Littorinimorpha; family Ranellidae; genus Monoplex; species Monoplex corrugatus. Next base: position 68,559,252 of record CM060306.1, on the reverse strand, counting down.
CCACGTAGCGCGTATTCAATGTATGTAAATGAACGATTGCAGAAAAAGAGTTATCGCTCGTAAAGAATCTTTTTTTTTTAAATTCGCTTAAAAGGCAAAGAAAGGTATATAAAAATAGGGATAAGTTGGTCACTCTGTACGCACGGTGATGACGCGACTGGGAAAAACAGTTGAAATTCCACATGAAAATCTGTTATAACAAAATACAAAGAAATACTAGACAATACAATACAACAGGTGGAAAACTAATTGCTATAAGGAGAAAAAAAGGGATGACAGCAGAGGATCATCTAGGAGTCATGACCTGCATGCGGCCTGGTTCTCTTAGACTATAGTGCATGGACTTAAGGGCTGAAACACTTGCTAGATGGAGGCTTCTCCTCTAAGGACCTTCTGCCGTCTGGTTCTCTCCAGAATTTCTTGCAGCACATCACTTCTTTCGTTCGCCACCTTCATCCTCAGCATCATGTACCCTGTTGCATGGTGTTGGCGATCATGGCCCTCCGTACGAATCTATCCTTTGTCGCTGCAAGTACATCTCCCACCCTCTCTGTCTTTATCCACTCTGCAAGTCTGTCCGACATTTTCTCCCTGGGTCCACCTTGTGCTCTTTTTCCCTCCAGCCTTCCTGTTGTGACCAGGTGGTCTATTTTCTCTTGCGTCATAAAATATCCTTTAAATGTTGCTTGTCTTTTCTTCATCTTCTTCATTAAATTAATGTTCTTTTTGTGTCTGCCTCCTTCAAGACTCTCTCGTTTGTTTTCTTTGCTGTCCATGGAACTCTTAATATTCTTCTTAGAAACCACACTTCAGCTGCTTTAATCTTGTTCTGACTTTGCATGTTGACTGCCCACGCTTCACATCCGTACAACAGCATCGGTTCTCTCCCTGATGTTAATTGAAATGCATGTGTTGGTAAGAACGCTTTTCATTTTCTCGAATGCTTTTTGAGCTTGGCCGATTCTGCTGGCCATTTCTAATGTGTATCTGCCTTCTGGTGAGATGTCTGTTAGATATTAAAACTTATCAACTTGTTTCAATGTTGTGCCATTTGGTTGTTATTTTGTATGACCTAAATGATCAGGCTAAATCAAGCGATGAAGATGGCCCTTTTTTGTTTTATTTTAGTTTGTTTGTTTGGTTGTTTGTTTGTTTGTTTGCTTCCTTGTTTGTTTGTTTGTTTGTTTGTTTGTTTGCTTCCTTGTTTGTTTGTTTCTTTCTTTCTTTCCTTTGTTTTCTTTTGTTTTTCAGTTCCTACTGGCTGCCATGGAACTTATTGTCAAAGGAGTTCTAGTCGGGCGCGTCTCCTGTCGCTCCACTTGATACATGTACGATCAAAGGCGACATCGCTGAAATATAATTATGTTCAGCTGTCATAGGCACAACATGTTTCGTGGGTCATGCAGCGCAAGGACAACCCCCCTTTATTTACAGCAATGGCTGCTGTGTGGCGTTGGGAATCGAGAGGTGATTGTCTGGGCACTGGTCAGGCGTTGTTGCTCTTGGTCTCGTCTAGCACCTTTGAGTGTTTCTTGGTGACTTTAGTGTGTGCAAAAACTGCCCGGCAGAGGCAAATCTGACATAGGGATAACAAAATGTTTTGTGTGTGTTCGAGCGGAGAGTCGAGAACAGGAGAATCAGACCTAACGCGGGCAATTGATTTTTCTGGGGACAGTGAGGTGGGCTGGTTGGGGAGGTAGGGCAAGATGTGATAGTTTTAAAAGCAGGGAAAATGCAGTGGGCGGTGGATTAGTGGTTATGGCACCATCGTTATGCTTTTGATGAAATGCAAACGACAGTATACAAGTGGGAGGCTTTTGCTTATCGCATATACAGTGTGTGTGTGTGTGTGTGTGTGTGTGTGTGTGTGTGTGTGTGTGTGTGTGTGTGTGTGTGTGTGTGTGTGTGCGGAGAGAGGGGGACGTGTGTGCGTGCGTGTGTGTTGTTTTGGTTTGGTTTTTGTCTTCTTTTCTTCCTCCTCTTCTACCCACACCGCGACTTCCCTTTCCTTTCTTTTTTTTTTTTTTTTTCGTCATCGTCGTCATCATTATAATATTTAGAATATTGATTGTAGTCACCACCTTCTTCGTTGTTGTTGTCATCATTATTATCATTATCACCATTATCATCTTTTTCTTCTTCTTCTTCTTCTCCTTTTCTCTCTCTCTCTCTCTCTCTCTCTCTCTGTCTCCGTTTCTCTCCCCCCCCTCTCTCTCTCTTCTCTCTTTGTTGTTTTATTTGACTGTCGACGATTCACAGTTCATCATCCCATACCGCCATCGGACTACATGCCCCTGGCCCTAAAAAGCCAGTGAATAGATAGAACAAAGTACACACTGTGACATGCGCAATGTTAATGTTGGGGGTTTTTTCCCAATATGTAGGTAACGTGCTACCGGAAACCAGACCGAAACAATGTCCATTCAAAAGACTTTCAAGCAATAATAATTTTGTCTTGCCTACACAAAGAGCCTGTAAGATCAGTCCGTTCTAACTCTCTAAGCATAACAAGAGAGTTATTCATTTTGTTGACTGAGATTTTACGGTATACCAACAAACCAACGTTGAAAAAGGGACATAACCCTGTACAAAGCTCAAAGTACGAAACTAACTGTAACTTCACCCTGTTACTCAAAAGGCAGTAAACCACTCACCATTTAGACAAGAGGCTTGACCTTCTGCAGGCATGGCCTGTTTCAGAGAATTGTGGACCTAAAGTATCAAAAAAATTGAGCGGTAATTTCTGTTATTTTTTAAACCAGTTTGGGTGGTCAGCATAGTAAGAACACTTACCGTTGTACGTTAAAATACACCCATTAAATGAATAAATAAATAAGTTAATGGGTAAAATTTTAGCACATCAAATACATAAATGAGTTAGTTAATGAGTAAATTATAAAAAGCAGTTTCGTGGGTCAGCAGCACAAAAAATACGATTTCACGAAGGAAGGAATAAATAGTAAGCTGTTTGGTAATTATCCTCCTTATGCTGTCGCATGCTGGGTCTTCTATGAACAAGGGAGACAGCTGTGTAGTTTGACTTTTTTAACTCGTCATCTTTTCATTACTTTCTGTGAATGCAACTGTATGTCTATGGCTGGGAAAAAAATCATGAGAATGCTTGGTGAGAAAATGTGGAGATTTTCCCGATGTTCCAGATTTACATGTGTGCAGACCAGCTGGAAGCTAAATCCTCTTCATGAGTAAATAAGCAAGACAAGAACATCACATAGGCACTTTAAAGATCCTGTAAGTCATATCAGTGTCTGATGGCTTATACAAACATGAAAACACTCAGTCTGTACGCCCACCAAAGACGGAGTATGCGTATTGTGAAGCAGCATACCGCCTGCACAATGTGGGCAAAAACACACACACACACACACACACACACACACACTCACACACACACACACACACACACACACACACACACACACACACACACACACACACACACACACACACACACATACACACACACACACACACATCCGGGAAAACCAGAATGTTTAATATAAAATAAATAATAATAATAATGTAGAGTAGAGATTCACGCAGACAGCATTAGAGCGCTGACGAAGATGGCGAGAACGCCATCGAAAGCTACGGAACTGTGAGTAGCGATTTTTACACTGTTGGGAGACCTTGTTCTTCAAAATTGGTAGCATTAAATAATAATAATAATTACAATATTTATATAGCGCAAAATCTTGATAAAATCAAATCTAAGCGCTGAAGCAGACACACACGCACGCACGCACGCACGCACGCACACGCACGCACGCACACACACACACACACACGCATGGCTATAAATGGGGAGAAAGAATAAAAGCAATAAAAGCAAGAATAAAAGCAATGGAAAATTATAGAGAGCATAGCATATACAATTATATATTATAACCAGAAAAAGGAACGGAGAAAAACACGAAAATAGAATCAGAACGCGTATTTAATACAACCAGACAAGACAGGCGCAAATTTTCTTATCTGGTTGTACTAAATATGCGTTCTGATTCTGTTTGTTTGTTTGTTTGTTTGTTTGTTTGTTTGTTTGTTTGTTTGTTTGTGCGTTTGTGCGTTTGTTTGTTTGTTTGTGCGTTTGTGCGTTTGTTTGTTTGTTTGTTTGTGCGTTTGTGCGTTTGTTTGTGCGTTTGTGTGTTTGTGCGTTTGTGTGTTTGTGCGTTTGTTTGTTTGTGCGTTTGATTATTTGTGCGTTCGTTCGTTCGTTTGTTTGTTTGTTTGTTTGTTTGTTTGTTTGTTTGTTTGTTTTCTGGTTCCTGTTTGCTTGAACGCGCACGATCGCACTTGCTTTGGATTTCAGGAAAAAGGAAGACTGTTCATATGGTTTCACATTTTTGAGTTCTAAACGGCAAACAAACAAAAAACGATAGAGTATCATACAAGAAGTAAGCTGAATCAAATGGACAACATTTGAGCACGGCAAACAGAAACAGAGACAGAGAGAAGCTTAGAACACTGCACGTAGCGCGTGTGTGTCCAGCGTCGCATTCCTGTCCTGTAGAGAGAAATACACTACTGCAAGCATTGATTCATTCCCCCTCCCCCATCCCCCCTTCCCCCTACCTCACCGCCCCTCTCCCTCGTGTCACTTTTCACAGATGGAAAGTCAAATATAGACTGACCTGATTAGGCGTGATGGAAGCGCTGAAAACGGTAGACCTATTATCATTAGCATGATTAAGCGTCGACGTGAGCTAGGTAAGAAATAGCAATTGATCTGATGACTAAAAACTGCTAAAAGAAACAAAAGAAAAGTAACTACAAACGTAAAGTAGGCCTACTGTAGTTGTTATTAACGCTGATGGCACTGGTTAAAGGTTGGTTATCATAGGCTTTTGTAAGCTGAAAACTGAACGTGTTATTTCTATTATTATTACATGTATATATATATATATATATATATATATATGTGTGTGTGTGTGTGTGTGTGTGTGTGTGTGCGTGCGTGTGTGTGTGTGTGTGTGTGTGTGTGTGTGTGTGTGTGTGTGTGTGTGTGTGTGCGCACACACACACACACATACATATATATATATACATACAGTATATATATATATGTGTGTGTGTGTGTGTGTGTGTGTGTGTGTAGTGTCTCTCTTCTCTGTCACTCTTCTCTCTCTCTCTCTCTCTCTCTCTCTCTCTCTCTCTCTCTCTCTCTCTCTCTCTCTCTCTCTTTCTCTGTGCGTGTACGTAGACCTACACATACACACGTACACACGAGTGTTAGTGTAAGCGCAAACAAGAATTGAATCTTTCAGTGTCATTGGTGTGACTGTATTACAGGATAACATTGTAAAACAGACAGGCTGTGAAGGTATTGCTTCTCCTTTATGTTTCATTCAACTTTGTTTCCCTATTCTCACATCATGTCCGACGGGCGTGGTAGTCAATTGGGTAAGACATAGGACTTTCAATCGGAAGGTCTGGGGTTCGATCCTGCCTGGCTTAACCCATGCCCAATTGGTAAAGGTGGAAATATTTCCCATCTCCCATACTCATATGTACAAACCTGTTAGTGCCTAAACCCATTTTGTACGTTCATCATCATCATACGGTCTGCCGCATGGCGTTGGCGATCATGGCCCTCCATACAAATCTGTCCCTTGTCGCTGCAAGTACATCTCCCACCCGCTCTGTCCTCAGCCACCCTGCAAGTCCGTCCAACATTTTATCCCTGGGTCTACCTGGTGTTCTCTTTCCCTCCAGCTTTCCTGTTGTGACCAGGTGCGTAACCAGGTGCTCTAATTTCTCTTGCCTCATAAAATGTCCTTATAAATGTTGCCTGTTTTTTTCCTAATCTTCTTTATTCATGATTTTCTTGTGTTTGCCTCCTTCAAGACTGTCTCGTTTGTTTCCTTTGCTGTCCATGGAACTGTCAACATTCTTTATAGAAACCACATTTCAGTTGCCTCAAATTTGTTCTGACTTTGCATACTGACTGTCCACGCTTCACAACCGTACAACAGTATCGGTTCTATATAACGCTCAGAAACTTCTGATGTCAATTGATAGTCATTTGTTGGTAAGAAGGCTTTTCAATTTCGTATGTTATGCATGCAAAACACCAAGTATACACGTTAAAGATCCTTCAGTCTTGTCAGTATCCTGTGGCTTATGGAAGCATGAAGACATCCAACATGCCCGCCCACTGAAGACAGAGTATGCAGACTATGCAACAACCTGGCAACATTACCGCCTGCGCAGGGCAGGCAAAACAACATGCATCCATGCATCCGAAACGAAAAAAAAAACTTTCACGCCAAGGGCTTTGACTGACACGATTAAGTGTCTATTCATGACCTGAGTTTTGAAACCGGGATAAATATAACATTTTCTTTTTATTAGTGTACGTGATCTGACAACTGAAAATGTTTAAATAAAGAACTAAACCACTATAGGCTTATGAACAGAGAGGTCAAACAAGGAATCCAGTTGATACTTTTTATTATTAGCCCTGGCAATCCAAAAGTTGAACATGATATGTCTACATGTATAAGTGACATGTAGGTTGTTATCAGTCTGACTGTTTTCAAGGATCAAGGGACGCTAGTACTGATAATGGAAATGTTTTCTGAGGGGGTGTTGTTTTTTGTTAGCGCTTCGTTTTACTTTGTGTCATTCTCAGATCTCATCCAGACACTGGCACTTGCAGCATATATGTGTGCTGACAAGGTGGCGGTTATTTGCAGCATATAACTGTGCTGACAAGGTGGTAGTTACTTGCATCACATAAATATACTCACAAGGTGGCAATTACTGTCAATCATAAATGTGCTGACAAGGTGGGAGTTACTGTCATCATATAAATGTGTTCACGAGGTGGGAGCTATTGTCATCATATAAATGTGTTCACAATGTGGGAGTTACTGTCATCATAGAAATGTGTTCTCAGTGTGGTAGTTATTGTCATCATAGAAATGTGTTCGCAAGGTGGAGTTACTGTCATCATATAAATGTGTTCACAATGTGGGAGTTACTGTCATCATATAAATGTGTTCGCAATGTGGGAGTTACTGTCATCATATAAATGTGTTCGCAATGTGGGAGTTACTGTCATCATATAAATGTGTTCGCAATGTGGGAGTTACTGGCATCATATAAATGTGTTCACAAGGTGGCAGTTACTGGCATCATAGAAATGTGTTCACAGTGTGGTAGTTACTGTCATCATATAAATGTGTTCACAATGTGGGAGTTACTGTCGTATAAATGTGTTCACAGTGTGACAGTTACTGTCATCATAGAAATGTGTTCACAGTGTGGGAGTTACTGTCATCATATAAATGTGTTCACAGTGTAGTAGTTACTGTCATCATATAAATGTGTTCACAAGGTGACAGTTACTGGCATCATATAAATGTGTTCACAGTGTAGTAGTTACTGTCATCATATAAATGTGTTCACAAGGTGACAGTTACTGGCATCATATAAATGTGTTCACAGTGTAGTAGTTACTGTCATCATATAAATGTGTTCACTGTGTAGTAGTTACTGTCATCATATAAATGTGTTCACAAGGTGACAGTTACTGGCATCATATAAATGTGTTCACAGTATGACAGTTACTGGCATCATATAAATGTGTTCACAAGGTGACAGTTACTGGCATCATATAAATGTGTTCACAGTGTAGTAGTTACTGTCATCATATAAATGTGTTCACAAGGTGACAGTTACTGGCATCATATAAATGTGTTCACAGTTAGTAGTTACTGTCATCATATAAATGTGTTCACAAGGTGACAGTTACTGGCATCATATAAATGTGTTCACAGTGTAGTAGTTACTGTCATCATATAAATGTGTTCACAGTGTAGTAGTTACTGTCATCATATAAATGTGTTCACAAGGTGACAGTTACTGGCATCATATAAATGTGTTCACAGTATGACAGTTACTGGCATCATATAAATGTGTTCACAAGGTGGTAGTTACTGGCATCATATAAATGTGCCGACAATGTGGCAATTTAACCTTCTCTGGCTCAAATATTGCAGGCAGCTATTTGTTTAAACGACAGTGGACTTCTAGCTAATCACTCTGGGATTATTTTCGTTTTTGATTAAACAGATTTTTACGAAATTTGGGATACATATTAATTGTGGTATTCAACACTGTAAACTGAAAGAGATTTTTAACAATGATTTTTCCACCGGTAGAAGTTATTAAATGAAAGACGTTTTTTTCCAAATTTATCGTTGTTACTCTCCAGAGATGTTGAAATGTATCATTACGTAATGTCTTATTCTTAATCTTATTGTTGTTCACAGCCCAGCCGACTACGTAGAGCCATATCAGGGCTATAACCTGTTTCAATATACACAGTACTTCAACAGGAAAAAAAAGAAACAGAAAATCAAGTACACTATATCAATGCATTCTCGCACATAATCTAAGGAATGCCATTGGCGTTGACCACTCCATCCAATTTATCATACAGGGGATTTTTTTAAAAAAACATCTGAATACAAATTTAAAAATAATTAAGGACACTAAAACATGTATAAAAACGAGCCTAAATTACCTAAAATTGCTTCCGCATATCTCATTTTCCTAGTGCCAAAAATGCATTTAATACATGTGCCCAATTGGCTATCCTAAGAGAAAGTAGGTAAGACTTTATCGAACACGTACAGGTGAACGGACCAACAAGGCAGAAAATGATAGAAAGAAATGATAGAAAGCAAAACAACAAGGCAGAAACAAAGAGAGTGACAGAAAAGAGGAAATTTCTAGCACAGAATTTCCTGAAGGTGGGGAAACCTCCACGAGGGGTACGTAATGTCTACATGTACATATAATCACACTGGAGATAACTATATATCGTTGATGTCTGTCATACTTTTTGTTAGTTCTTCAGGAAAAGCCTGGCTGGTTTTTTGTTTGTTTTGTTTTGGTTTTTATGTTTGTTTGTTTGTTTGTTTTTTGTTTTTTTGTGTGTTTTTTTTACAGAGCCTAGGGCTCAAAATCCGATTATCTCGAGTTCATCTCCAGCCCACAACATTAAAAAAATTGCCTGATCGCTGCCCATCTTAATATTCAGTCCATCATTCTTGTGACATCAAGCTTAGCGTTTCACAAATCCCACTCCCTCAGCTTCCCCTTCCCCTCCCCCCCTCCCCTCCCCCGTTTCATTGTGAGACCTTGTCAGCTCATGGGAGTCTGCGCAGGCTCAGAGAATTCGAATGCAGTCAATCCCATCTCTTGAATAAAATCCAATTTCCAAATCCCAAACTTCAGAAAGAAAGGAAGACTGTTAGTATGGCTTGATTTTTTGTAATAATGAAAAAGGAAATCGGGACGGTATCGTGTAACAACCACTGGAAAACGGCAACATCTGAGCAAGACAAATACAGACAGAAAAATCTTATCAAAAAGAAAAAAGTCACCCAAACACCCACGTACAGCGAGTGTGACTAACGTCGCATTGCCATTAGAGAAGACTACATTACAACGCGTGAATCGATTTTTCCCCCACGTGTCGCTTTTCACAAGTGAAGAGTCAGATATAGACTAACATGATTAAGCATTTGTGAGATCCATGCGTTAAGAATGGTAGACTAATGGTTGACATGTTAGCATCTATGTGAAATGAGTTTGGAGTTCGAAATGGCAATAAGTGTCACGTCTTTTTTTTTTTTTAATTTTTGTTTAGTACAAGTGTACCGAGGACTGAAGAATGTTTATATAAATACCTCTGTCTGTCTGTCTATCTGTCTGTCTCTGTTTCTCTCTCTCTCTCTCTGTCTTTCTCTCTCTCTGTCTCTGTCTCTCTCTGTCTCTCTGTCTCTCTGTCTCTGTCTGTCTCTGTCTCTGTCTCTCTCTCTCTTCTGTTCTCTCTCTCTCTCTCTCTCTCTCTCTCTCTCTCTCTCTCTCTCTCTCTCTCTCCTTTTCTAGTTCGTATCTCTAGGATACTTTTCTCACAAACATAAAGGCATGTACATTACTAAACAGCTTTAAACGAAAACTTCACAAATATCTGCTTGAAATATTGTAAATATTTATTCTGCTTAAAATCCCTTTTCTAGATCTACAACATCATCATCATGGCGATCATGGCACGCCATACTATTCTATCCCTTGTCGCTGCAAGTACATCTCCCACCCTGTCTGTCCTCAACCATTCTGCAAGTCCGTCGAATATTTTCTCCCTGGGTCTACCTGGTGCTCTTTTCCACTCTAGCTTTCCTGTTGTGACTAGGTGTTCTGATATCTCTTGCCTCATTAAAAAAAATCCTACAAATGTTGCTTGTCTTTTCCTAATCTTCGTCATTAACGTTCTTTTTGTGTCTGCCTCCTTCAAGACTGTCTCGTTTGTTTTTTACATACACTGTGTTGATAAAACCTTTAGTCTGCCATTTTTACCACACTCTTGCGCTATCAGCTTTGTGTCAGAAATGCTAAATCTCTCTTCTCTTTGTCTCCTATTGATCTAATTTGATACTGTTTTTGTATTTATGATTTGTGTGACTATTATGTAAGTTACAGTTCACTCATTTTCATTGTGTCGTTAGAGTTGACAAGTCATCTTCTCCCCTCCCTCCCCTCCGCCTTGTTTGTTATTCATTGCTTCTTTTATTTTCTTCTTTTCGTTTGTTTTGTAATAATTTATAATATACATTGTTGTTATTGAGGGTCGGCATGTATTTTCTTTATGTGTATGTACTTTTATATTATGCTTTGTAATGCACTTGATCGAATGACATGTACATGGAAACTGATATTTTATTACAATTCCTTCTGTCATGTCTGTGGCGTAACATATGTCATTTTAAATCTGTTTTCATCGCTGCATTAGTTTATGTCTTCCCCCCTTCCCCTCTTTCCCCCTTCCCTTGGTTGTTCTTAATGCTTCCTTCACCGTCTTCTTTTCCTTTGATTCCAAATCTGTAATTTGCTCTGTTTTTTAATCAATGAAATATTAATACAACTTCTAGCAATATTGCTATATTATTGTTGTTGTGATCTTTGTTGATGTTAAAATTTGACATGTGCATTTATGTACATATGTCTGCCACTGTCTGTCGTGGGCCATTGGCGTATATGTAACAGTCAATATATTATCGCAACTTATTTCATGACTTGCCTCACATTTTAATGTTTGTTTGTTTGTTTGTTTGTCTGTCTGTCTGTCTGTCTGTCTGTCTGCTTTTACAGTTTATTGGTTTGATCTTATCATTACAAGACAGGCAACTGTTTTCTCTGTCTTGGAGTTGATGACTACTACATGCTGTTCATCATCATCATCATCAACAACATCACCATCATCATCAACATCATCATCATGTGCCCTGCCGCCTGGTGTTGGCGATCATGGCCCTCCATACGAATCTATATTTTGTCGCTGCAAGTATTTCTCCCACCCTTTCTGTCCTCATCCATTCTGCTGTTACGCTTCTTGAAAATGCAGCCCCCAGTAGTTATTTCTCAAGTGATCATGAGAAATGTTGCACAGAATGGTGTTGTTGGTATGGTTCATCGTCTTCTCCGCGCCGATTCTTTCAGGCAAATAAATAAGTATAGCAGATAAAGAGTCGAATTTATACAGTTCATCTGCATCAATAAACAGCCTGCAGATTTAATAGAGCTTCACAGATGTTTCTTAATGTTTCTTACAATACGTCTGTACGTACGATGATAGCTTGCCAAGATCATAACAAAACAACAAATTGCTGGTTTCTACGTCAAAACAGCCCATTTCACATCATCCTTTGACTCCCGCATCGTGTCCGTCAGCATCCTGCATTGTCAACCATGCTAGCTAGCAAAGCAAAAATGTAACCCTTTGTCCCTCTCACCCTATCCACCAGCTTTCTGCAGAAAGCTGCTGGATAGGGTGCAGGAGTCAAAGAGTTAATGTACATAGACAGTTGCTGCCTTAGACTTCAGGTAGCTGCTACTAAATCCATGTCCTTTTTTGAGGCTTGCTCCTATCAAAGAGTCCCACGAGTGCTGCAAGGTACATGCTAGTATTGTGTAAGAACAATGAAATTGAAAATTGAGCTGACTTCAGTACAGGGACATAGGATATAGCATCACCACAGGATATGACATCAGCACATACGTGTTTCGGTGAAGTCCAGTAACATGATTACCCCATCCTGCCTAAACAAGATAGAAATGAAAATAAACTTTATAAGAACCGAAGCTACAATCTTAGTAAGAGATTTCTATCCCTTCTCACCTCATCTTACATGTCGGCGTCACCGGGTTCGGTTTTGGCTGCTGCATATTTTGACACCACCATCTTCCTCCAGGCCGCTCTGTCTTGACTTTTGAGGACAATTTCTTGAATGTTTAGGCCACTGATGTTGATTGTATTCTCGATGTATGAGACTGGAGGTCTGCCTTTCTTCCTTTTTGCCACTGTTTTTTCCTTTAAAGATAGTAACTCATGGTCCGTGTTCTTGCTGCGTGACACGTCATGGCCAATGTATTTTATTCTTCTCGTGTTGATGTCTGCTATAGTAGTAGTGCTAGTAGTACGATCTTTGTACTTGCTAAGCACAAAAATGCTGAAAATCTCATTTTCGCCACACTGGAAGATTTCCTATGATCATTACGTCACTCGTCTTGCTGGCTATGAAGAAAACGAAAAGCACGCAGTGCCGTGAGGACATTCCGTGCTTGAAACGGGAGGGGTGGTGGGCGGGAGATGAGTGACCAGGATGGGGACAGGAGGTAATGGGAAGGAACGTGTCAAGCGAACCCCAAAAAGGGGGGTACAGAGGGATGGGGGTGTAGAATGATTGACGAAGGCAAAAATCGGACAGTGAGAGAGACAGAAAGAGAAGGGAGGGAACAAAGAAGGAGAAAGGAAGAACGTGTGTCGTCGTCATTGTTGCTGTTGTTGTTGTTGTTGATGTTGTTGTCGTTGTTGTTTTGTTGATGATGATAATGATGATGGCGATGATGATGATGATGATGCTGCTGCTGCTGCTGTTGATGATTTTGCTTGCTTGCTTGCTTGCTTGCTTGCTTGCTTGCCTGCTTGCTTGCTTGCTTGCTTGCTTGCTTGCTTGCTTGCTTGCTTCGTTTCTCTTTCTCTTTCATTTTTTGTATTTCATGTACCTTTTGTTAAAAAATGGAGATTGTTTCATATCGATCGGAAAGTTTTTTTTTCAATTTTAATGTACCTTATCTCAAAAACTAGAGAATGCTTCTCTTTCTCTTTCACTTTTTTATTTAATGTACTTTTTGTTAAGGAATGGAGATCGTTTCATATCGATCGGAGAAAAAAATTTAATGTACCTTTTCTTAAAAACTGGAGATTGTTTCATATCGATTGGAAAGATGGAGAAGTGCGCGTGTGTGTGCGTCAGTGTGTGTTGTGTGTGTGTGTGTGTGTGTGTGCGTGCGTATGTGTGTGTGTGTGCGTGCGTGTGTGTATATGTGTGTGTTGTGTCTGTCTGTGTGTCTGTCTGTGTGTCTGTCTGACTGTGTATCTGTCTGTGTGTCTGTCTGTCTGTGTATCTGTCTGTGTGTCTGTCTGTGTTTCTGTCTGTCTCTGTCTGTCTGTGTGTCTGTCTGTCTGTCTGTCTATCTGTTTGTCTGTCTGTCTGTCTGTGTCTGCAACAAAAATACGTGAACAAGATTTTCCTAAGTCTTCGTGTGTGCATCTTTCTTAAATGTGATCAAAGCTGTAAATTGCTTGGTAGTGGTGTCGGTGGTGGTGTCAGTGGTGGTGGTGTTTGGAGGTGTCAGTGGTGGTGGTGTTTGGAGGTGTCAGTGGTGGTGGTGTTTGGAGGTGTCAGTGGTGGTGGTGGTAGTGTCAGTGGTTGTGGTGTCGGTGGCGGCGGCGGCGATGGTGGTGGTGGTGTCAGTGGTGGTGGTGTCGGTGGTGGTTGTGTCCCGTGGCAGTTTTGTAGTTGGTGATGGTGGTGGTGTCAGTGGTGGTGGTGGTATCAGTGGTGGTGTCGATGGTGGTGGTGTCGGTGGTGGTGGTGGTGTCAGTGGTGGTGGTGGTGGTGGTGGTGGTGCTGCTGCTGCTGCTGCTGGTGTTGATGGCGGTGGCGGTGGTGGGTGGTGCTGCTGCTGCTACTGGTGATGGTGGTGGTAGCGGCGGTGTCGTCGTTGTTGGTGTGTTTGCAGTTGTGGAGCAGAAAGTTAGGCACTCGTTGTCCTGAACTTCCCCCCTCATCTACGTCTGTTTCTGTCAGCGAGGTGCCAGAAGTTGATGGTTGATGTCGGGACATTGGGCAGTTGACATGGAAGGGTCGGGTGGAGTGGGGTGGGGGAAAGAGAGAAAGAGAAATGATTGGGGGAATAAGTGTAGGGAATGTGTCAAGACGAGCTCAGGAAGTCAGCCCATAGCCTCTTGAGAAGGATGGAGCATGGGGTGAATGAGGGAGGCAAAAA
>CM060306.1:68519870-68539870 GCA_030674185.1 Monoplex corrugatus | reverse complement strand
GTTTCGGGACCATAGCATACGATGCTCTCTACTGCTGCCTTGAAAAGTTTCATCTTGATTTGGTCATCGGCCTTCGAGCTGAAAATCGGCTTCAATTTGTTCATCGCTGCCCATGCTTTGGCGAAGCGTTCGTCTACCACTGAAGTTGGAGACGAGGTGTCAGTTCCGAGATACATAAACTGCTCGCATGTCTGAACCACCTCGCCGTACTGGAAAAAGATTCGACGGGGAATGGTGTCGTGGCCGACGTGCATGACTTTCGTTTTGCCGTAGTTGATTTTGAGACCAACAGCTGACGCATTCCTTTCGAGATTTTGAAGAACTCTGTCTACAGTGTCCGCCGATTCGCAGGCCAGAGCGATATCGTCGGCGTAAGCCAAGGCGCTGATCTTTATTGCTGGATGTCGAGAGCTCCGTCTCTCTATCAGGGTGAAACCATCGTCGTCGTGCAACGTCTTTCGAAGGACGTGATCTAGAACAGTGATAAATAGATATGGAGACAACGTGTCACCTTTGATGTGGTGTTAGCCCTGATATGGCTCTAGTAGTCGGCTGGGCTATAAGCAATATGAACTCTAAACACCAGTAAGGCATGTAACGCTAGAATTATTAAATTACACAGACAAGTTGAATGAGGTGCGATCTGTTTGCCACCGTGAGCACCAACTAGTTCTTGCGAGGTAACCTGACCATAGGATGAGGTTGACCCCAGTGGTGCAGTGTGAGGATGTGAACGATGGGAGGTACGTTGAAGGGGTGGGGTAGGGAAGGCAAGGAAGGGACAGATCAGATGGGGCAGTCTAGAGACAACTGACCCCATGAAGACAAAGCAGCAAGACAAAGACAGCAGACTGATTATCATAGATATATTCAAAGACAAGCACGGAGACACTGACTGACTTTATGATGATTGTTACTGTTACATGTTTACTCTTATGTTATGTTTAAAGCCTTACAGGGGGAAAAACTAATGATAATGGTAATTACAATTATTTTCCAAAGCTAGAATTTACTAGCTAAAAGCCTTTTTTTCAAATTTGCCGTTATTGCTTGCTCGGTGTTTTCATGTTTCCATAACCAGCCAGTCTCATGGCTTGCAGGATCTAGATCTATAACATGCATCTTTGATATTCCGTATGCATGGACACATGACAGGGATCTAGGCACTGGCAGGTCTGGTTACAGGCCTACTGACCTGGGAGAGTTGAAAAATCTTCGCCTTTTATCAACTAGGCAAATGAAATCCTTGACCTTTGAACAGGAAGTCTGATGTTAACCCCCCTTGACAACCGCACGCGTCAGAGATGGAGACGCAAACAGAGAAACATTTAGACAGACTTGGGTATTGGTTATTTGGTTGGTTGGTTGGTTGGTTGGTTGGTTGGTGGTTGGTTGGTTTGGTTGGTTGGTCTTGTGATTGATCGATTGATTGATCGATTGATTCCTCTTCATTTTCCAATGGTAAAGATAATGTTTAACAACATTCGATACGCAGATGACACCGTGCTAATTGCAGAAAATGAAAGGGATCTGTAAAACCTTGTGAATATACTAGAAATAGAAAGCAAAGGTAAGGGATTGGAACGAAACAGCAGGAAGACTAGAAGTCATGGTGATCAGTAAAAAACTGAAATTCCCTCATGCAAAATAACAGCAAACGGCACAACCTTGAGACAGGTTGATAAGTTCAAATACCTGGGCACGGGCATTTCATCAGATGGCAAATGCACATCAGAAATAGCCAGCAGAATCAGCCAAAGCAAAAGAGCATTCAAGAAGATGAAAAGCGTTCTTACCAACAAATGCGTATCAATTAACATCAGGAAGAGAGTTCTTGAATGTTATACTGAGCCGATAATGTTATACGGTTGTGAGGCGTGGACAGTCAGCAAGCAAAGCCAGAACAAGATTGAGGCTGGCGAGATGTGGTTTGTAAGAAGAATGTTGAGAGTTCCTTGGACAGCAAAGAAAACAAACGAGACAGTCTTGATGGCGGCACACAAAAAGATCATTCATAAGGAAGATTAGGGGGAAAAAAAACAGGCATCATTTATAAGCCATTTTATGAGGAAAGGGGAATTGGAGCACCTGGTCACAACAGGAAAGCTGGAGGGAAAGAGAGCACCAGGTAGATCCAGGGAGAAGATATTAGACGGACTTGCAGAGTGGCTGAAGACAGAGGGTGGAGAAGGTGCTTGAGGCAACAAGGAATAGAAACAGATGGAAGGCCATGATCGCCAACGCCAAGTGGCAAGGCACTGATGATGATATGATGATGATGATGATGATGATGATGATGATGATGATGATGATGATGAAAGATAATGACAGTACAACAATGTTTGATCAATTTTCCATGATGTTGCTAAAATCTAGTTGTTAAATTGAAAAGAGAGAGGGAGAGAGACAGACAGACAGAGACAGACAGAGAGACATAGAGGTACAGAGACATAGACAGACACACAGACACACAGACAGACATAGACTCGAAACGAAGACAAAGATAGCCAGAGACGAGACATACAAGCAGACAGAAGACAGACAGACAGACTCGAGGTCAAGGATGAGAGAGACACCCACCATCAAGACGGACAGCCCAGAAAGACAGGCAACCCGATAAAATAAAACAAGAGCGACCAATCTGTCAGAGGAAGTAGGATCAGTTCACCACTGTGACCAACACCAACCCAACCAGTGGTTGCCAAGTCATCTACCGTCACATGAGGGTGGGTTGGAGTGGTGTGAGAGAGATGGACGGACGGTGGGTGGAGTGGTTGATGGGGGTGGCAGGCGGCTGATTGAGGTGGTGGAGTATTAGCGCGGGGTGGGGATGTCCGCGGGCTGGAAAGGGAACAGCTCAGAGAGATGGGAGGACTTGGGATGGGTGGGTGTAATTGTAGTGTGTGTGTGAGAGAGAGAGAAAGAGAGAGGGGTGGAGACAGAGAGACACAGAAAGAGAGGCGAGAGACAGAGACACGAAACAGAGAAAGAGAAAGAGACAGACAGACAGAGACAGAGAGAGACTGACAGACAGACAGAGAGAAAGAGACACAGAGACTGAGAAGTGGTGTGGTGCAGTATGTGTACACTTGCGTGCGTGCGTATGTGCTGATGCTACGAGTGTTAAGGCGCACGCACTTGGAAGTTTCAAGTGTTAACATTATCATCATCATCATCATCATCACCATGTGCCCTGCCGCATGGCGTTGGCGATCATGGCCCTCCATACGAATCTATCCCCCTGTCGCTGCAAGTACATCTCCCACCCTCTCAAGAGTTAGTAAACACATATTGGTTACACAAAGTGGATACAAAGGATCAGCACTTGATGATTCTACATGCCATGGTCATAATATATTCATCAGCACCGACCGGGATTAGTATCAAAGGATACGTAAGTACAGGATTAACTAAAGATTTATCTTGTGTATATGTCTGTGTGCGTCGGGATGGAAGGTAGGTGGAGAGAACTGGAGTTGCAAACATAATACGGGAACGTGAAGGCACTTGATAACAAGGAGGGACTGAGAAAGTCAACAGAGAGGAAAGAGGCGAAAATCACACCAAAACAAAGAAATAAGAGTCTTACAGAGGCAGAAACGAACCGACCTCCAGAGAACAGGTGCGTTTAGGGAAAAGGGGGAGGAGGTAGGCCAACAGAAAGACAAGGAGAAAGAGAAAAACAGACCTAGGAGGCTAAACGTGTGTACGTGCATTTCTGCATATGCGCGCGTGCATGTTTGTGTGTGTGTGCGCGCGCGCGCTGGCGGACACGAGCGCATCTGTGTATGCAATTATGTTTGTGTGTAGTAGTGCACGCGAGCGCGCATGAGAGCGGCACATAGCGCTCGCGCGCGCGAGCGCGTGGTGTTATGAAGTAAAGGTGATGTTGGTAGTGGAGTGTGAATAATGAGAGATAAGGGGAAGCGGGAGTGGCGCTGATCGATTGTTCCTCCCCGCTTACAGAAGCTGCTGTCTCCCACACCACCACGCCACCGCCTGCAATCTATTAAGGACCCCTGTGGGTGTTGGCTCCATATTTGTCCCCGCCTTAGATTTTTCTCCCCGAGATGTACGCGCGTAAGGATTTGTTTGTTTGTTTGTTTGTTGTTGTTTTTTGTTGTTTGTTTTTCAGTCGTGTGATGATCGTTTGTTCGTCATTTTAAATTGATCTCGTCCAGAGTATTTTCTATAGTTTTTATCCGTTAGCCTAGTTGTTGACAGAGGCATGTCAAATGGCCTGAACGTTAGACTTCTAAAATGTTTGATCTGGCCAGTCATGATTTATGGCTGCGAAGACTGGACTCTGAGAAAAACTGATTGCAGAAGAATCGAGGCAGCAGAGATGTGGTTTTATAGGAGACTACTACGTGTCAAATGGACAAACAGAAGAACTAATGAAAGTATCCTGGGAGAACTTGATACCACCAGAAAACTACTAGCAGACATCATCAAGAGAAGACTAGAATACATTGGCCATGTGTCATGCAACAAAAACACGGACCTCATGGCAACCATCTTTCAAGGAAAAACAGTGGCAAAAAGGAAGAAAGGCAGACCACTTATCTCATACATCGAAAACATAACCAACATCAGTAGCCTAAATATATAAGAAATTGTCCACAAAAGTCAAGACAGAATGGCCTGGAGGGAGATGGTGGCATCCAGATGTGCAGCGGCCAACATCGAACCCGGTGGCGCTGACAGGTGAGACAGGTTAGGTGAGCCTAGTTGTTAGAGTGCCATGGTCCTGACACAGGGGCCGTGGATTCGATCCTCATGCAGACCACGCCTTTTGTTGCTGGTGGCCGTGGACTTGAGATCTGATATCACAGGTTCCATCCTTGGTCAGCGGCATAAAAACTGGCCTGTTTGTTGCCCACTTTAAATCCTCCAGTCAGTCTCTGTCTCTGTCTCTGTCTCTGTCTCAGTCTCTCTCTCTCTCTTCTCTCTCTCTCTCTCTCTCTCTCTCTCTCTCTCTCTCTCTCTCTCTTCGTGTCTCTGTCTCCACCCCTCTCAACTTAGTTTTTTTTTATAAAATTTCCTTTGTTAATGGCCGCATTACAGACTAATTTCCAGGTTTTGAAACTAAATATGCCATTATCATCTAGTGTGCAAATGGGCATCGTTTGAAATTGGTCCCATCTTACAAGTTTATGACGTTTTTATGCACATTTTTGATTTCATTGCAGAATCATTTCTGGTTGTTACGGAAAATGTTATTCTTCTCATATTTTTCCAAATAATTTGTACTGAGTTACGCATAAAACGTGTTCAGTGATTCATTGCTATCGTTGAAGCATAACAATGAACAAGGAATTTCACTTTTTAAAAGAGTAATTCATAGAACTTAGTCAATTCCATACAAGCTGCAAAAAGGCTGCCAGAGATGATCTAGAAAACACGTTGAACAAAATGTCTTTATCACAGAGAATACCAGTGTGTGTATTGGTTTAAATATATCGTTTATTGAATACACAGAATGATTGACAAATCATAAACAGTGTTATTCAAGTCGTGCTTTTTGGTAGGTATGGGGGACATGGTGCCAGCTTTACAAAATGTACCAAACACAAATATACAGTACATTGAAACGCAAATGAAATCATTACCTCGGACAAGAAACACAAAAGAGTAAAGAGAAGAAAAAGAAGATTCAGAAGACAGCTGACAGACAGTTAAATTTAGACAGACAGAAAGAGAGAGAGCGGGTGGTCGGAAGGAAACTGAGAAATGGAGAGAGTGTTGTTTTGAAGTGCTTAATCCAAATCCCCCCCCCCCTCTGTCTCTCTCTCTCTCTCTCTCTCTGTCTCTCTCTCTCTCTCTCTCTCTCTTTCTGTTTCTCTGTGTCTCTCTGTCTCTGTCTGTCTGTCTGTCTGTTCTCTCTGTCTCTGTCTCTCTCTGTCTTGTCTGTCTGTCTCTGTCTGTCTGTCTGTCTCTCTCTTCTCTGTCTCTGTCTCTGTCTCTGTCTCTCTCTCTCTCTCTCTCTCTCTCTCTCTCTGGCGAAGTAGTCAAATTTACCCATTTGTCAGACTTCCAACCAGAAGGTCCTGGGTTCGATCAGCCCAGACGCATACCCCCGGTGAGTAAAGGGTGAAATTTTTCCAATCTCCCAGGTCAACATATGTACAAACCTGCCAGTACTTAAATCCCTTCGCGTTTACACGCATTGCAGAATATCAAATATGCATGTTGAAGATTCTATAGGTCATGTCATTTGCTGGCTTGTGGAAACATCAAAATACCAAGCATGCAGGCAACAGCAGCTTTTGAAGATGGCTTTTAGCTGATAATCTTTCCGTTGGAAAATAAAGTGTCCATGTCATTGTCTCTCTGTCTACCTATGCAAAAACTACGTTAGTGAGAATTTTTCATCCTCTCGTGTGTTCTTTTCTTGTGTGCCCAAGTGACATAGTTTTGATAAATGCTATATCACTATTGCCCTGAGAGACATTTGCTCGTCTGTTCACCAGCATGGAATTTGTTGTATGGTTTTGTCAGGAACAGTTCCCGTGCTATGTCCATCAACGGTTCTGTTAAATCTATACTGCTTTAATAACCTGAACACTCTGAGGAATCCGAATTCATTCTCTATCCATGAGTTCTTCAAATGCATTCACAAAACATAAATAAGTTACTGTGCACATCGTGATTGTTGCCTATCGTCCGGTGATTAATGCAAACATTTGTCTTCTTCTAAGCATGGTTGATGGTAGACTGGTTACACAGTCTTACATTTTGGGATATGGGGCATCTACAGCGAGCTGAGGAGATGCATTTTTCAGGTACAATATCCTCTCTGCTCACATCAAGTCTGCCAACAAAGAACCTCTCTGAGCATTGCTCTTTGCTGCTAGTATACAATAAAAAGGTATAAAGTTTGTCCAGTAACCTGGAGGTCGTTGACGAATGAGATGGCAGACGCTTCAACTTCTCTCTGGGCCAATAGCTTATGCGAGTTGTGCCCACATCCTCTCTTCGAAGGCAAAGATTTGAAAAAATCCAGGGGCAGATTTAGCCTGGTGGCAGCTGCGGCGTGTAGCACCGCAGCTTGGGTGTATGCGTGCGCTTGTGTGTGTAACGGGATGTTGAACTGATGTGTTGGTTTCTTTTATTTCATTGATCCGGCCAGCAAAAGGCGTATGTAGCCTATACACTGGCTCCCGCGGCCGGCGGCAGCTGAAAACAAACACAAAGCCCAGTCGGTGCAAAACGGAATGATAATTAGGACTGAGATTGAGCGTGTACTCTTGCACTGCACATGCTTCGCGCACGGCTCGTGCGCGGCACGCGCGTTGACTGGGCTGGTGTTCACGCGGACGCGACGCGCGTCATTGCTCACACTGAGAGAGAGAGAGAGATGTGGAGTTGGGGGAGAAATAAATATGAGACAGGAAAACGGGAGAGGGAGAGATGGTGGGGAGAAGATATGAGACAGGAGAAAACAGAGAGAGGGGGTGGATAGGACGGGGAGAGCGAGCGAGAGAGATTCGAGAGAGTGCGCCACATAGTTCGCTTCAGTTTACCTTAAATTAATGGCATTGACAAAATAACCCCTGCTGTCACCTACTTCTCCACCAGCAACATGTCTCTTGTCTCCTTCGCTTTGCCCTTCAGTGGCTGGTAGTTGTTAATCTGTACACACAGCAACACAAACCACAGCGTATCGCAACAAGAGAAGCAAGACATGTACGAGCGCACTGTTAAATCATGACCATTCTCAAAAGCCAACTCGCTTACACTCCTTGGTTGAAATGACCTTATCACGCCTTCAAACCGGAAGCCGAAACCTTAACCCTTTCACTCCCTCACACTATGCACTAGTTTCCTGCAGCTCCCCATGGGGATGCCGGGGGCTCTTTCAGTGTAAATCTTCTGGAAATTCTGTGCTAGAAATTTAGTTTTCTCTCACTCTGTTTGTTTCTGCCTTTTTCTTTGCTTTCTGTCATTTCTTCCTACCATTTTCTGCCTTGCTGGTCCATTCACCTGTAGGCCTATGTGTTCAATAAAGTCTTACGTACTTTCTCGAAGGATTGATTGGGTGCATGTATTTAAGAGCATTTTTGGCTCTAGGGAAATGGGATGCGGAAGCAATTTTAGGTAATTTATCCCGTTTTTATATATGTTTAAGAGTCCGTACTGTGTTTAAATTTATATTCTGGTATGTTTTTTAAATACCCGTGTGATAAATTGGACGGAGTGGTCAACGACCAGGGGCATCTCCTTAGATTATGGGCACGAATGCATTGATATGTGTACTTATTTTTTCTTTCTTTCTTTTTTTTTTTTTCTTTCTTTGTTGAAGTATTGTGTATGTTTTGAAATGGGTTATAGCACCGATATGGCCATACGCAGTCGGCTGGGCTTTTAAGAAAAATACAGTAAATAATAGTAGCGTGGCTACAATGGAGCGCCACCCAGTTTTTCTTTTGACCAAGCCGTCAGAAAGGCAAGGAAACCGTTAACTGGCCTTCATAAGAGGGACCTGGGAAATCAATCTATCTCTCCAATGTTGTATACTAGGGCAGCCGGGCGAATGCCTTGGTCTTCACTGTTTTCAACTGCTGTGCGATCTTTAACGTGTGCAGACCAGACGGCACACAGGTCCGACTCGTTTTTTTTTCGTCCCTTTCCGAAGGATTGGACGTTCAATATGATTTTTCCGATCCAACTGAGGAGAAATATCGAGGCATCAACGGGGCAACGAACCCTGGAAACCTCGAGGATAGAAGGGCGAAGTCGGAATTTGAAGTTTATTCTGGATTTATTCAGTTCGGTTCAATTCGATTCAATTCAAGTTGTGATGTTTATAACCCCGTCAACCTCTAAGGGTCATGGGATTGGTCGCACCTGGACAATTCCATCTGCGCTCAACCCAGTCTACCGTCTGTTTTCTGGCAGACCTCAGGCCCGTGCAAAACCCAATGCGTTGGTAAGGTCTTGAAACGGATGGTGTGTAGTGTGGGGAGCGGGGACAGGACTTAGGAAGACCAAGCTTGACACCACCAGAATGACTGGAGCATTAAGACAAGCAGTGAACAGGCCTAGCTGTTGTTTTGTGGGCTGGGAATGAACTCGAGATAGCAGATTTTGAGTCCACAGCTCTGTCATACGAGCCATCCAATGGACGAGGGAGTGAACGGGTTACTGCAAAAACTGGTCGAAAAGTGATGATGATGGTTTTATCTCGCCAAACGCAACTACTTCCACCTTGAATGTTCAACTGTTCGACTACCGCATCCTATCCACCAACTGCAAAAATCAGGAAGCTGGTGGATAGGGTGAGGGAGTCAAAGGGTTAAGTTTTTGGAAGCTGGTGGATAGGGTAAGGGAGTCAAAGGGATAAGTTTTTGCTTTGCTAGCATGGCTGACGATGCAGGATACTGGTGGACGGAGTCAAAGGGTTTAATAAGTGTTGGCCATCCTCATTGAAGTAAAATATGATTGATGACTAGTACTAGTGGGTCAGTTGAACGTGGAACAGAAAGTCTCTTGGCTTTTCCTGGGCCAGTGGTCAAAGAACAAAAGAAATGAAAAACACACCAAAATAGTGTAAAGAAGAAATGCGGTGGACAAAGTTTTAAGTTTTATACAAAGGAGAAAAAGACTGCTTGTGTGTGTGCGCGCATGTATCATGTGTGTCTGTGTATTTGCTTATGTGAGTGCCTGAGTGTGCATGAGTGTATATATGTGCATACGTGCGTGCGCGCTTGTGTGTGTGTGTGTGTGTGTGTGTGTGTGTGTGTGTGTGTGTGTGTGTGGTGTGCGTGTGCGTGTGTATGCGTGTGTGTGTGTGTGTGCTTGACTCTGTGTGTGAGTGTGTGTCTGTCTGTCTGTCTGTGTGCGTGCATGATGTATATGTGTATGTGTATGTGAGTGTATGGGTGTACTTGAATGTGCGCACGCGTGCGTGTGCGTGCGTGCGTGTGTGTTAGTGCATGTGTTTTACATATTTTTGTGGATCAAGGGCAGAGGATGGGCTAAGGGAATTAAGGTGATGGGTATGATGAATTGTGTTAGCGAAATAGCGTTGTGTTGGGACAGCGCTTTTATACTGGCCTTTTTTGTTTGTTTGCTTGTTTGTTTGCCAGTTTGTTCGTTCATTCGTCTGTTGGTTGGTTGGTTGGTTGGTTGGTTGGTTGGTTGATTGGTTGATTGGTTGGTTGGTTGGTTGGTTGGTTGGTTGGCTGGTTGGTTGGTCGGCTGGTTGCTTGGTTGCTTGGTTGCTTGGTTTGTTGGTTTGGTTTTGTTTTATTTCGTTTTTTTTTGTTTTGTTTTGTTTCGTTTTGTTTATTTTTTCGTTTTGTTTTGTCTTGTCTTCTTTTGTTTTTGTTTTGTTTTGTTTTTGCGAGCATGTGTGTGTATGTATGTTGTTGTTGTTGTTGTTGTTTTTGTTGTTGTTGTTGTTGTTGTTGTTGTTGTGTGCTGCTGCTGTGCTGCTGCTGTGCTTGTTGTTGTTGTTGTTTTGTTGTTGTTGTTGTGTGCTGCTGTTGTTGTTGCTGTTTGTTTGTTGTGGTCGTCGTCGTCGTTATTTTTATTGCTCCCTTGCTTGTTGACGGACATACCAGACAAAGAGATACATTTCACTATAACATAATGTTAGTTGTTTCAGTGAACTCTGATAAAAAGGATAGACGACACTGAATCCAAAAAGGCCTCTATGCAGGACTTCAGGATCTTGCCAGCGTGTAAGACCTTTGCGCAGGTAACACGGCTTATTGCCATGACCATTTTGGATCTTGTCCATCACATGGTGGTGTCTTTGGAGTTAGTGCATATGGATTTTTTTTCAAACTTATTTTTAATTCGTTTTTGACAAAACACAAACAAAGCCAATCTTTGCTGAACATTATTACGATATCAATATTATGACAAAGCAACCAGAAAGGTGGACTAGGCGGTGACTATGCATGCTCATCGCCAAAGTTCAGCTCTACACCAACGGATGACCAAAGCATGCAGTAGCTGTCAAAAATCTGAGGATAAGTCTTCTCACTTACTACAAGCAGAAGCTGGCAATATATTCAATATTTGTGTGCACTATACATGACAGATGTCACATAAAAATGTTACAAAAGAGGTCAAAGTATAGAAATGTTGAAATGTTTATTTCAGTTGTTCATGACAGATGTTTCTCATGAAAACGTGTTAAAACCGAGAACATATTTCGCTCCTTTAAAACAAAAACCTAATCTGGCCGTTAACCCTTTGACTCCAGCACCTGTCCACAACCAAAAGCAAAAACTTAACACTTTGATTCCCTTACTCTATCAACCACCTTCCTGCAGGAAGCTGGTTGATAGGGTGAGGGAATCAAAGGGTTACGCTTTTTGCTTTGCTAGCATGGTTGACAATGCAGGATGGTGATGGACAGGGTGCGGGAGTCAAAGGGTTAAAGTAATCACGCATATCAGAAAACAATATGATTGTAAACAGAAACAAAAAAGAAATCTATACACAGCCCTACAAATGCTAAAGTTTACCGAAAGCTTAATTCTTTTTGGAGCTGAACGCTATATATAAAAACTGACAGTGTCGTTGGTGTCATCGTCCTGTTTACCAACTATTATTATATCTACAGGTGTAAATTAGATGCATGTCATCCTGACATCGCCGTCTTTAGACGTATGTTATATAAACGATATGAAATAGAGCAGAGCAATATAATGTTGAATAAGTATGCTGCAAACATAATTTGCTTTCAAATGCCACCACTATGTAAACATAACCTCGCAAACATAAAGGAAATATTAACTTTATTTCATGCTGCTGGGCCATTTGACATGCCCAACACAAGCATTTTTTGTACGCCATGCTGTGCCTCTCAATCGTTTCTTGCGTGCTTTAACCCTTTGACTCCCTCCCCTATCCACCAACTGCAAAAACTTAACCCTTTGACTCCCTCACCCTGTCCACCAACTGCAAAAACTTAACCCTTTGACTCCCTCACCTTATCCACCAACTACAAAAACTTAATCCTTTGACTCCCTCACCCTATCCACCAACTGCAAAAAATTAACCCTTTGACTCCCTCACCCTATCCACCAACTGCAAAAACGTAACCCTTTGATTTCCGCACTCTATCCACCAACTGCAAAAACGTAACCCTTTGACTCCCTCACCCTATCCATCAGCTTCCTGCAGGAAGCTGTCTGGTGGATAGAGTGAGGGAATCAATGAAGCTGGTGAGGGAATCAAAGGGTTTTAATTTAAGTTTTTGATTTATTAACATGGTTAGCAATACTGGTGGAAGGCGTGCGGGTGTCGAAGGGTTAATGTTTTGTTATTATTTTTATTGTTTGTTGTTGTTGTTGTTGTTGTTGTTGTTGTTGTTGTTGTTGTTGACAGGCGCAATATCGGACTTCCCATCGGAAAGTCCTGGGTTCGATCCACGTAGACACATTCGCTTAGTGGGTAACGGATCTATCTCCCGGGTCAACATGTATGCAGACTTGCCAATGCCTAGACCCCTCCGTGGGTATACGACAGCAGATTATTACATTAGAGATACTGTAACTTATGTCAGTGGCAGGTTTATGGAAGCACGGAAACACCCAGCATGCACGCCCACCAAAGATGCCGACTGTGCAACGACATAATGGAATGTGGTCAAGTCGCCTCATAGCTTGAGTTATCCGTGTTTCCACTACATATTGAAATGTCTGATTGTATGTGTGTTATGCGCTCTGAGTCCAAATGAGTTTTGAGAATAGCGCTACAGAGACAAAACTGATTTATAATTTACTGTATATGTTGCTTTTCTTAGGTATGTTCTCCGATTTTTACGGTGTTTTTTGTCTCCCCCTCCGCCACCCAACCCCTCCTCTCTCCCTCTTCCCCCATTGCTAGTTTTCTATGTTTTCTTTTCTTTTTTTTGGGGGGGGGGGAGGAGGGGGCTACCTGAATATGTGTCTTCACTGATCGATATGAAAAGAAAAACTGGTGGAAGAAAAAGAACCAGCAGATAATGAAAACGATTGTATATATACCAGAAAATTAAAAAATCAAAGTGCACATGGACTTTATGTATAAAACAACAAGATAGTCTACCTATTCTATACTAATCTCCATACTTCTATGAACATTTTTTTTTGTACAGATCCATACATAAACAACTGAGAAAATTTTGTTGCTAATGCATTTATGACGCAGAGGTTGCATCAAGCTTGTGGCAACCCTCATTCTGTTTTGCCTTGATTATTGTAACGCTCCCCTTTGTGGACTACCAGTTTTCACCCCACTCTGTCTGCAACGCATACAAAACACAGCTGCTCGTCTTCTTGTCCTCATAAAGAAAAGGTTTGATCACGCCATTCCTCTCCTTCGCTCTCTGCACTGGTTGCCTGTTTCAAATAGAACTGAACGTAAGCAAGACACTGGGTGCTATTAATCTATTCATCAATCTGGCCTATCCTGTCTTTATGACAACATCAATATTCATACGCCAACTTGCATCTTGCGCTCAGTTTCAGATACTCTTTCTCTTCAGGTTTCTAGACTTAAACTATCTATTGTTGGCCAACGTTCTTTTGCTTTTTCAGCATCGTCCCCTGGAGTAGACTTCTATACACCTTCGCTTTACACCTACCTTTTCTACCTTTAAATCCAATTTTCCCACAGTAAATTCTACAACTCCCTCTTTCCCTCAGTTTGTGTTCGCACGCACGCACACACACACACACACACACACACACACACACACACACACACACACACACACACACACACACACACACACACACACACACACACACACCTTTCCCTCCCTCTTCGTCCATTTGAAATAGTCTCTATTTTTGACAGAGTTAAAGGGGAAAAAGGACACTAAGCAGATCGAATAAAAACAGTATCACGGATTGATGATAATGTAAACTCATAAATATATTCTGTGGATATTGATACATTATTATTGAGAATGACACCAGACAGAACAGAGAGGTCGAGGCCGATCAGAGAGAGAAAGGTTTTCATAGTATTGAAGTATATCACAGTAATGTTGTTGAAATATTGTCATAGGATGTCAAGTGTAGTATTTCAGTAATTCACGAGAGAGAGAGAGAGAGAAGGAGAGAGAGAGAGATTGAGAGAGAAGGAGACAGACAGACAGACAGACAGACAACCAGAGGGAGAGAGAGAATGAATGAAAGTAAGAGAGAGAGTAAGAGAGAGAGGGTGGAGAGAAAGAGGGGGAGAGAGAGAAACAGACAGACAAACAGAGGGAAGACGGAGAGAGACAGACAGACAAACAGAGGAACAGATTGGGAGAGAAATGGAGAGAGACAGACAGACAGACAAACAGAGACAGAGAGTGAGTGAGAGCGAGTGAGAAAGAAAGAAAGAGAGAATAAGAGAGAGAACAAGACAGACAGACAGACAGACAAAGAGAGAGAGGGGGGGAAGAGAGACAGACAGACAGACTGACAGAGACAGATAGAGATAGAGAGAGACAGAGACAGACAGAGAGATACAGACAAAGAGACAATCAGACAGAGACAGACACACAGACAGAGAAAGAAACAAAGACAGAGATAGACAGAGGCAGATACAGCTGTTGTGATAGGAAATCGTCATAAAGGTGTCAAGTTTAGAACTGCCTACTGAAAATTTACATTTAATATGGTTCCAGGTGACACTAAGCCTTGACCCCGGCTTCCCAATCTGTTCTCGGCATCATTGACCTGTGGGAAGGAAAAGGAGAGAGATAGAGGGAAAGAGAGAGGACGAGAAAAGGAGAGAAATTAAAGAAAAGTGAAAGAGAAAAATATACGTATCATTCATTGAAAGCACATAAAGTTTCCATTGCATCCGTCTTTAAGCAGTTTTTGTTTTTACATGTTACTAATATTCATAGAGAAGTATGATACATCATCATCAACATAAAAAATCATGATGATACAAAGTTTCTCGTCTGTGTCCGTATTCATAAATGTCCAACACGTACTAGTGATTTAGGTACAAGTTTATGTACGGAGCAACGAATAGATATATACAAGATATGTAAAGCTAGCATGACAGTGTGAAATAACGAGGGGGGGGGGGCAGAGAGAAGAGAGAGACAGACAGACAGATCGACAGACAGACAGAGACAGAGAGAGGCAGACAGAGGCAGAAACGGAGAGAGAAAGACAGACAGAGAGAGACAGACAGACAGAGACAGAGAAAGGCAGACAGAGGCAGAAACGGAGAGAGAAAGACAGACAGTCAAGAGAGAGAGACAGACAGACAGAGACAGAGAGACAGACAGACAGAGAGAGAGGTAGAGAGAAAGAAAGAAAGAGAGACAGAGGGAGAGAGACAGAGACAGAAACAGACAGAGACAGAGAGACAGACAGACAGAGACATAGAAAGACAGACGGACAGACACAGACAGACAGAGAAAAACAGACAGACAGACAGAAAGACAAAAAGGCAGACAGAGACGAGAGAGATTCATATCACGTTCCACTTCTATTGTAATGATCACTAAATTTACCTAAGTCATAGCCTCTACTTTCGACCCTGCCTGGGAACCTCCCGCCTGGTAGATACAGGGTGGAGATTTTTCTGATCTCCCAGGGCAATATGCATGCAGACCTACATGTGCCTAAACTCCCTTGGTGTGAATACATATGCAGGACATCAAATATGCACGTTAAAGATCCTGTAAGTCATGTCAGTCTTCGGTGGATTATGAAAACTTGAAAACATTCATTATGCATGCCAACTGAACACGAAGTATGCAGACGGTGCAGCACAATACTGCATGCACAGTGCAGGCAAAAAAAATTGTGCATACACGCAACAAGAAAAAATTGCTGGGCTCAAATATTTTTAAAAACCTTCCTAACTTACCCATTTATGTTCTTACTTACTTACTCATGTGTTTTCTTACATACCTACATACCTACGTACCTACGTACCTACCTACCCACCTACATACATACCTGCCTACCTACCTACCTACCTACCTACATGCCTGCCTACCTACCTACCTACCTACCTATCTACATACCTACATACATACATACACACACATACACACATACATACATACATATATACATACATACACACATACATACATACATACATACATACACATACATACATACATACATATAATACATACATACATACATACACCTACCTACCTATTACTTACCTAACTACTTACTTACTTACTTGCTTGCTTGCTTGCTTGCTTGCTTGCTGCTTACTGTTTCCTTCCTTCCTTCCTTCCTTCTTTCCTTCCTTCCTTCCTTCCTTCTTTCCTTCCTTCCTTCCTTTCTTGCTTACTTACTGGTTTCCTTCCTTCCTTCCTTCCTTCTTTCCTTTCTTCCTTCTTTCTTTCCTTCCTTCCTTCCTTTCTTGCTTACTTACTCATGTCATAGCCGCTTCTGTCATTGGCATGTTCGGCAGGGACGATGGTTTTTCTATTTCTGTCTATTCTGGGCCAGCCCAGCCTCTGTCTACAACCCCAAGTGTGTTTCAGGGTTTTAAGGTCTTCTATTATTCGTGACTATGTCATTCTTTGGTCTTCCTCTTTTGCGTCTTCTTTCTGGTGTCTACTGAAGATCAGTCCGAATGATATTATTCTGTTCTCTTCAAATGATGTGTCCAATCCGTATTCATCGTCTATTTAAAGATGATCGCCTATGTTCTTTAGACAGCACTAGGCCAATCGTTGTTGGTTGAAGATGGTATTGGGCTTGAATGATTCGTATGATTTTTCGGAGGTGCTTAACTAATTGTGCTTAAATCCAAGTTCTATCTGCCACAAATCTGGTAGTCCTACATATTGTTGATATGAATGAGAAAAAAAGTTCAATTTTAGGACGTGTTCATGTGACACATGGCAACACATGTTGGTCGTGCGACAGCACACAAATAGGGAAGGTATACATGTAGACATTTGTCAGTGCAACAGACCTTTTTATTCGCACTCTGAAAGCTGTGACAGCGCATTGTCAAGGCTTGCGCCGCTGGCAATTAACAGGAAGGTAGACATGTGTTTGCCATAAGCTGTACAGTTTTGTTTTTTGTCATTCGCAGCAGTTGTGGGATGTTACAATTTTGATGCGCTTTATTCAACCCAGATATTAATCAGGTTGTGATCATGGTAGTTTTGATGCATTTCAATAGACCCAGATGTTTATCAAGTTGTGATCAGGGTAGTTTTCATGCATTTCAATAGACCCAGATGTTTATCAAGTTGTGATCAGGGTAGTTTTCATGCATTTATTCAACCCAGATGTTTATCAAGTTGTACCATGGTAGTTTTCATGAATATTTCAATCAACCCAGATGTTTATCAAGTTGTACCATGGTAGTTTTCATGAATATTTCAATCAACCCAGATGTTTATCAAGTTGTACCATGGTAGTTTTCATGAATATTTCAATCAACCCAGATGTTTATCAAGTTGTACCATGGTAGTTTTCATGAATATTTCAATCAACCCAGATGTTTATCAAGTTGTACCATGGTAGTTTTCATGCATTTTATTCAACCCAGATGTTTACCAAGTTGTGATCATGGTAATTTTGATGCATTTCAATTAACCCAGATGTTTATCAAGTTGTGATAATGTAGTTTTCATGCATTTCAATAGACCCAGATGTTTATCAAGTTGTGATCAGGTAGTTTTGATGCATTTTATTCAACCCAGATGTTTATCAAGTTGTATCAGGTAGTTTTCATGCATTTTATTCAACCCAGATGTTTATCAAGTTGTACCATGGTAGTTTTGATGCATTTTATTCAACCCAGATGTTTATCAAGTTGTGATCAGGGTAGTTTTCATGCATTTTATTCAATCCATATGTTTATCAAGTTGTGATCAGGGTAGTTTTCATGCATTTTATTCAACCCAGATGTTTATCAAGTTGTACCATGGTAGTTTTCATGAATTTGAATCAACCCAGATGTTGATCAAGTTGTGATCATGGTAGTTTTCATGCATTCCATACAATCCAGATGTTAATCCAGTTGTGATCACACCTCAGGCGTAATCAGGCACATCTCAACATTTAACCCTTTGACTCTTGCATCTTATCCACCAGCGTCCTGCATTGTCAACAATGCTAGCAAAGCAAAATCTTAACCCTTTGATTCACTTACTCTATCCACCAGCTTCTTGCAGGAAACTGGTGGATAGGGTGA
The DNA here is from genome assembly GCA_030674185.1 of Monoplex corrugatus. NCBI lineage: Eukaryota > Metazoa > Mollusca > Gastropoda > Littorinimorpha > Ranellidae > Monoplex > Monoplex corrugatus. The sequence continues at coordinate 68,521,729 of CM060306.1, read as the reverse complement.
GGCATGGTTGGCAATGCAGGATGCTGGTGGATAGGGTAAGGCATGGTTGGCAATGCAGGATGCTGGTGGATAGGGTAAGGCATGGTTGGCAATGCAGGATGCTGGTGGATAGGGTAAGGCATGGTTGGCAATGCAGGATGCTGGTGGACAGGATGCAGAAGTCAAAGGGTTAAGCCGGGGGCAGAAAGGGACGACTGTCCAGAGACCAGCAAGTGGTCCTGATGAGACTCCGTACCGGCCAACACCGAATCAACACCCATATGACATGCAAGTTTAAACTGATGTCTTTGCCAACCTGTCCCTGCTGTCTAGAGAGCCAGGCAGCCGAACATACATTGCAACGATGTCGCCTCTTTCAAGTAAAGCGACAGTAGACAGGACCGACTACAATATTTTCTTACCACCAAGCTCCATGGCCTGTGGCAGCCGGAAAGAAGTGGGAGGAAAAAAAACTAGTCACATTCGTTGCAAAAAGAAGTAGAAGAAAAGATGAATCTGTCTTGACAAATGGAGCAGACCTTGTTGTCCAAGTATGCAAGTGTCAGTGTGTATGAATTCTTTGTTTATGTCTACCGCACTGACAACATAGTCGTATTTCGTTTGGTCTTCACTAATACCTCTGGTGCCAAACTGTGCTTCCACCCTGGCGAACCAAACTTCTGGAGATTTGATCCAGAATTCCGGAAGTTTGATGGAAACTGCGTTGACTTGGCGAGATTAAGCACTGAGATTGAGAGCCTGCAGTTGAGTTGCTAAATCAGCTAGAACAGTTGAGAAGATAGTTCTTGAGCCATATTTACGTTGTTCTGCGTCGGGGTCTCCAATTTAGCGTGTTAATAATTTGCAACACGAACTTGAGTATGACACACAGACTTTTAGTCTGGTTTCAGAAAGATCGACAGGCAACGTCTGAACGATTACTCACAACAACAACGGAAACAACTCTATGTCTAAAGTTACAGACAAGAGCGATAATTCACAATTCGAAATATGAATTAGGTAAGTCGCTACAATATTTTGATTCGAATCATATGTGCAACATAATTAGAATCAGCCCCTCCCCTCCACCCCCTGCCACCCTCTCATACACACAGCAACATTTAAACAGAACGTTTTAATATTCATCTCCCGTCGTGTGTATATGTAATCTGATTTTGACTTTCTCGGATCAGTGCTTCCGCTAGAGTAATGTCCCTTTGCCGCTTTTCTCCAGGAGACGTTCAGATAATATCAGCCACATCATAAATCTGGTTAAGGACCCAAACAAAAATAAAGAGCCAATCCAACGTATGTTGTTTATATCCCAACCGACCATAAAAGCCTATACGAGTTGAAATAAATATTCAAACAAACTCCTTTCGTGAATAGCTGCAAGACATATCAAACAGATCTTGTGCATTTAATTACAATGAATCTGAAAGTTTTCGACAATCAGTAAAACAGGTGCCCGAAGAATCACCACCTAGTCCTGGTCTGTCAGGGATCCTTAGAGTTACGCCAGCAGCAGCTTCAGCTTCTGACAGGGCCAGCCAAGCTGGACAGGGCGAATGATAGAGGCCTGACAATGTGCGATGACCTGGTCCTCCAGGTTGGGGGGTAGTGACAGGGATAACAACTCAGTCCCGTGAAAAAAGACATGTTACGGATACAGCAACAGAAGAAACCGTAACTACTGTATGTGATGGGCTTAGAGAGTCACTGGAAGCCACTCGAATGAATGACAGTGGTGGAAGCCAATAGGAAGCCACTGACGAAATGATGAAAGTTCTGAACGACAAAAGCAAAACTCTGATAAGATCCTGGAACGTGAGAACAACGTAAATACAGTAACATGAGAGATGAGACGTTACAATCTACAC
>CM060306.1:68502370-68512370 GCA_030674185.1 Monoplex corrugatus | reverse complement strand
ATACTTTTGGGCAAATTCACGTTAGCTGTGAAATGATTCGTGTGTCGAGATAAAAAAAAAAAAGACGCATGTGATTTGTTTTTAAATTTGATAGGCGTGCTGAGGAAGGGAGAGACAGACAGACAGACAGACAGAGACAGAGGTCAGTAAGTGTGTATGTGTGCGCGCGCACGCGCGCGCGTGTGTGTGTGTGTGTGTGTGTGTGGTGTGTGTGTGTGTGTGTGTGTGTGTGTGTGTGTGTGTGTGTGTGTGTGTGTGTGTGTGTGTGTGTGTGTTTTGTGTTGCATGATAAAATTTACGATAAAATTTTCGATTTCTTTTATTCTGGAAACACACACACGCGCGCGGGCGCGCGAGCACATACATACATGCATACATACATACACACATAAATACGCACATACATACATATATCTACATATGGATGTGGGTGTGTATATATATATATACATATACATATATATAAACACACATAACATACGTATAAATGTACACACATACACTTAAGGGTTCAGGCTTGAGGGTTTATTATCAAAAGGAGCGGTCATTGAGACACTCAGAGATAGCGAGACTTAATATTATAACATTTTGTGGTTTGAAGCGAGTGCCAACATTAAAAAGGCCGTAAAAAAGTGTGAGAGAGAGAGAGAGAGAGAGTATGTGTGTGTTTGCATGTATGTGTGTGTGTGTGTATGTGTGCGTACGTGTGTTTATGTGTGAGTGTGTGTGCGCGTGTGTGTGTGCGTATGTGTGTGTTATGTATGTGTATGCGCGTGTGAGTGTGTGTTTAAGAGAGACAGACGGTTGAAGCTAAACAGTTTATATTATCATATGCTTTCAGAGAGAGTTAAAAGACGTCCCTGTTTTTTGTTTTGTTTTGTTTTGTTTGTTTGTTTTGTTTTTGTCTTTGTTTTCGATTTTGTTTGGTTGGTTGGTTTTGTTGTCGTTGTTGTTGTTTTGTGGGGTTTTTTTTTTAAGCAAACGGGTTTAAAGCTTGTTGGTTTGTTATCGTTATTATCAATAAGGCTTGAGAAAGATTTAAACACAGACAGACAGACGGAGAGAAACAGAGAAACTATGCAGACTTTTTTTATTAACAGAAGAATGGGAAACGGTGGACACATATACCGGTACCAGACCAATGGATCCAATAACAGGATAATTGTTTGATGTCTGCATGCTTTGGCTCATCTCCCCCCCCCCCCTCTCCCTTCTCCCTCTATCTTTCTACCCATCTATTTGCCTATCAATCTGTCTGTCTGTCTGTCTGTCTGTCTATCTATCTGTCTGTCTGTCTATCTGTCTGTCTTTCTTTCCTGTCTATCTTTCTGTCTGTCTGTCCGTCCATCTATGTATCTATCTATCTATCTATCTATATCTATCTATCAATCTATCTATCTATCTGTCTGTCTGTCTGTCTGCCTGTCTGTCTATCTACCTTTCTGTCTGTCTGTCTATCTACCTTTCTGTCTATCTACCTTTCTGTCTGTCTATCTACCTTTCTGTCTGTCTGTCTATTTACCTTTCTGTCTGTCTGTCTATCTACCTTTCTGTCTATCGATCTATGTTCTCGCCTCTCTCCTGCTCGTTTTTGTAAGAGGGATCGTTTCATATCGACCGAAGAGAAGTGTGTCTGTGTGCCTGAGTGTGTGTGTGTGTGTGTGTGTGTGTGTGTGTGTGTGTGTGTGTGTGTGTGTGTGTGTGTGTGTGTGTCGTGGTGCGTGCGTGTGTGTGTGTGTGTGTCTGTCTGTCTGTCTGTCTGATGAAACTGTTAGCAAGATTTTCTCGTTTCTGGATACATTTTTACCAAATTCGTGTCAAAGACGCATAAGTATGAAAGTCATGGCACCAAGATCAAGGTCACACAAATTGACTAAAAGCAGCTCTTTTCTTTCTGAAGAAGGCGTGCAAGCACCACTTTCGTTGTAATTTATGAAAATGTTTACTTTCTCGTTTCTTTGTCGTGATAAGTTAACCACTGGCCTCGCTTCACGGCAAGTTTTATTTCCACTAACATTTCTTGATGGCCACCGCGTCCTATAGAAGTGCTCTTTCTTTCTGCAATAATTTTTCGGCTTGTGGCTTGGCCACTGACTTCAGGGAATCAGGCCTGATGACTGCAGGGAAAGACCTGCTGGCTGCCCGGAAAGACGGCAAACTTGTGATCCCGTTCGGGGCATGTCAGGCCTTGATGAATAGCAAATTGGGCTGTGTGTGGAGCATCATGCCTGGCCACTTTTCTCGGCCGTTCGAACAACCACTGTGGTTGAAGAAAGGCAACGTTTGGAGCTTCCGACTGCCAACTGTTGAGACTGTACTATAGTAAAGGGGGAAGGAGCTGGCAGCTATGCGAGCAGGTGGATGGGGGATGGGGGCCAAGGTGGGGTGGGGAGGGGTCTTTCGTTTTTTCTTGGTCCGGAGTCTGGGCTGGGTCTAGTTGGTGGGCGTAGTGTCACGGTGTCCCAGAGGTTTTCGTCTCCCCGCCTTGCCATTCGGTTTGTGGGCAAGGTGGTTGATGGCTGGGTCCGAGTGGGTCGTGCAGCGCATGGGCGGCCCCTGTTTGCTTGATGGGGTGACTGTCGGGGGCGTCGGGGGCTTGGGAGATGGCTGTCCGGCGGGTGGCTGGGCATTGATGCTCCGGGTCCCATCCGCGCCCCTGTGGTGTTTCTTGTTAACTTCGGCTTTTTGATGATTGATTGATTTGGTTCAGTTTTTACGTCGACACCCACCTCAGATGATATGGCTGACGGGGATAACCATCTCAGGGAAGTAGGGGAAGGGAGGACTTATGTAATCCTATACTGACACCACCAAAACAAGAATCATGTTAGGATGGGACAGTGAGAAGGCCAGTTTTAATGTAGCGCACCCCGGGATTCGAGCTCACAACCATTAGCATGTGAATCTGACGCTCAAATTAACTGAGCTACTAGGGCCCACTTCGGCTTGTGGCTTGGACACTGACTTAAGAGAATCAGGCCTGATGACGCATGGAAAGTCTTGCTGGCTGCTCGGGAAGACGCCAAACTTGGGATCCCGTTAGGGGCATTCAGACCTTGATAACCAGCAGAATGGGCTGCATCTGTAGCATCATGCCTGGCCACTTTCGCGACCGTTCAAACAACCCCTGTGGTTGAAGTAAAATAACATTTGGCGCTTCCGACTGCTGACTGTCGAGACTATAGTAATGACAATGACAATGACAATGATGCTTTATTTTCCAACGGTAAAAGCTACTGGCTAGAAGCCATTTTTCAAACTTGCCGTTGCTAATCTATACACATGACATTTGTTTACAGCAACAAGTACAGCTCAAGGAAGATGCATGCTGAATACTAAAATTAAGATAACATTACAATGAAATCAAGAAACGTACACAGTCAGGACTTAAAAAATAGATAGATAAATAGATAGATAGATAGATAGATAGATAGATAGATAGATAGATAGATTGATTGATTGATTGATTGATTGATTGATTGATTGATAGATTGATAGTATAGATAGTAGATAGATGAGCAAGTAGATAAATTAATAAATAAGTAAATAAATAGATAAATAAAGATAATGTTAATAACATCAATGATGATGCTGATGATGATTATGATGATGATGATGTTAATGATGATAATAATAAAGATAAGAAGAAGAAGAAAAAGATGATGATAATAGAGATAAGAAGAAGAAGGAGGAGGAGGAAGAGGAGAAAACAAAGTAAACAAAAAGGTAATATGATAATATAAAATAAAATGAAGTAGAGGAAGAAGAAACATTACATGTGAGAAATTTCTAGAAGATAAATTAAGCATCAAATAGACCAATGTTCTTACAATCAAATCAAAGATATAGTAAGGCGGAAGGACCTGTCAGCTCTGCGAGCTGGTGGCAGGGCGGGCTACCCGAGAGGGGGATGGGGACTGGGGTGGGAGCCTTCCGTTTTGTCTTGGTCAGGAGGCTGGGATGGGCCTGGTTGGTGCGCGTTGTGTGGCTGTGTCCCGGGATTTGTCATTCCCCGCCTTGCCGTTCGGTTTGTGGGCAGGGTGGCTGATGGCTGGGTCCGAGTGGGTCGTGTGGCGCATGGGCGGCCCCTGTTTGCTTGATAGGGTGACTGTTGTGTGGCGTCGGGGCCTTGGGCGGTGGTTGTCCGGCCGGTGGCAGGGCATTGATGCTCCGGGTCCCGTCCGCGCCCGCGTGGTGTTTCTTGTTATCTTCGGCTTTTTGATTGATTGATTGATTTGGTTCAGTTTTTACGTCGACACCCACCTCAGATGATATGGCCGACGGGGATAACCATCCCAGGGAAGTGGGGGAAGGGGGACTTATCTAATCCTATACTGACACCACCAAAACAACAATCATGTTAAGATGGGACAGCGAGAAGGCCAGTTTTAATGTAGCGTACCCTGTGATTTGAATCCACAACCATTAGCATGTGAATCTGACGCTCAAACCAACTAAGCTACTGGGGCCCACTTCGGCTTGTGGCTTGGACACTGACTTGAGAATTAGGCCTGATGATCGCATGGAAAGTCTTGCTGGCTGCTCGGGAAGACGCCAAACTTGAAATCCCGTTCGGGGCATTCAGACCTTGATAACCAGCAGAATGGGCTGCATCTGTAGCATCATGCCTGGCCACTTTCGCGGCCGTTCAAACAACCCCTGTGGTTGAAGTAAGATAACATTTGGCGCTTCCGACTGCTGACTGTTGAGACTATATAAATATATTAGGGAGGGAAGGAGCCAGCAGCTATGCGACATGGTGGCAGGGCGGGCTGCCCGAGAGGGAGATGGGGACAGAGTGGGACGGGGGGAGGGGTCTTCCGTTTTCTCTTGGTTCGGAGGCGGGATGGGCCTGGTTGGTGCGCGTTGTGTGGCTGTGTCCTGAGGTTTGTCATCTCCCGCCTTGCCGTTCGGTTTGTGGGCAGGTGGCTGATGGCTGGGTCTGAGTGGGTCGTGCAGCGCATGGGCGGTCCCGTTTGCTTGATGGGGTGACTGTCAGGTGGTGGGGCATTGGTGCTCCTGGTCCCGTCCTCGCCCTCGTGGTATTTCTTGTTAACTTGTCATAAAAACAGATGATTGTTGACTCTTTCACTCCCGCACACTATCCACCGACTGCAAAAACTTAACCGTTTCATCCTCTCACCCTATCCACCAGCTTCCTGCAGGATGCTGGTGGATAGGACGAGGGAATCAAAGGGTAAAGTTTTTGCTTTGATGGCATGGTTGGTAATGCAGGATACTGGTGGACAGCTTGTGGGAGTCAAAGGGGTAAAATGGCTTGACTTTTAGTTTTGTTTTATTCTGAACAGTGATTTTGTTCTCAGATGTGTTTCTTGCAGGTGTTATATTGTTGCACAGTCTGTATACTCTGTCTGCGATGGTCGAGCATCCTAGATTTTTTTTCGTAATTTGTTGCCACTGAGCACTGATACAGAGCTGACAGATATTAACCCTTCGACTCCCGTGGCCTGTCCACCAGCATCCTGCATTGTCAACCATGCTAGCAAAGCAAAACCTTAACCCTTTGGCATGGTGAGGGAGTCAAAGGGTGGAGTTTTTGCAGCCAGTGGAAAAAGGTGCGGGAGTCAAAGGGTTAATGTGCTTTATAATGTTCTGCATGCAAATATACACAAAGGAGGTTCAAGCACTGGCAGATATGCTCATACCAGCATATGCTGACTTGGGAGGTTGGAAAAATCTCCACTTTTTACAAACCAGACGGCATCCAGGCAGAATCAAACCCACACCTTCCGACATCCTAATCCCTTATCACACCTGCTTACCACTTTCTGAAGTGTCTGAGAATGGGTTATTACCTAATTTAAAGACATCACGACAGACCTTTACCAATAAGCTATCACAATCAAACCCATTATACTTCCTATCAATTAACCACACTTGTCAATCAAGCGTACTTAGCTAAGACTGTGGAGATGGGAATAAATTGAAATACGATAGTCTGACCTGATTACGTTGTGGGGTTCATTTCAAAACACCTGTGACTGCTGACAGGCCTGCTTGCTAATGACGCGTGTTCAACACAGCTGTCATCCTTGTCTCACGTAACAGGAAGGGCAATTAATACGCTGTACCATTGCGTGGGAATGGGACATGATCGAAGACAAATAGACTTTTAAACGATTTCTAAAAAAAAGTAAGGAAAAGACACACGTGCACACACACGCGAGTACGCATGTACGTACGCTCGCACTCAGACATACACGCCTATCTATCTATCTATCTATCTATCTATCTATCTATCTATCTATCTATCTATCTATCTATCTATCTATCTATCTATCTCTGTCTGTCGTCTATATTTTTTCATTTATTTATTTTGTCACCCTGTCAACCTTGCCCACCTGACCCTTCCTTCTGTGGCATACCTCTTACTACTTTTACCCCAGTCTCACAGGAAGAAATTCTCAACATGTCGTTCAAAACCTGCAAACTGGATCCTCTTCCAGGTTCTCTCTGCTCCAACTGTCTCCCTACTCTCCTCCCATTCATCACTGATATCATCAACACTTCTCTTCAAACTGGAACTGTCCCGGATTCTTTCAAGTCTGCTATCATTCACCCTCTCCTCAAGAAATACAATTTAGACCCTAAAGAACTGAAAAACTACCAAGTACTGGAATCTAGGTCAGTCTGGAGGCCTATACTACTACGCGCGCCCATGCCTCACTACACAGCAGAGGGTCAGGGGCGGATGAAAGGGGTGTGGAGAGTGGAAGGGAAGTGGAAAGATGCACGCTTTTAATAACCGGCAGGGCAGAACCAAAAAGTGGCCAACTAAAGTATCACGGATTTGTGCGCCGCGCAGTACCAAGAGCACCACTTACGAAAAAAGAATTCCTGTAACTGTATTATATCTATCAATCTAACATATCATATATTTTGAAGTATCAAAAAACGAACAAACGAAAAAATGAATAAAACAAAATAATAAAGAAGCCAGATACACTACTCTTAGAGCACCACTTAAGAAAAACAAATTCCTGTGAATGTATGTATATCTATCAATCTACACATACTATATAATTTGAAGTATAAAAAAATGAATAAATAAATAAATGAATAAATAGATGAATAAATAAATGAATAGATAAAAAAAATGTTAAAGAAGCCAGGTACACTACTCTTAGAGCACCACTTTAGAAAAACAAAATCCTGTAACTGTATGTATATCTATTAATCTACACATGTCATATAGTTTGAAGTATCAAATAAATAAACAAATGAAAAAAAAATAAAATGATAAAGAAAATGAAAACAAAATAAAATGATAAAGAAGCCAGATACACTACTCTGGCAAGTCACCCTCGAAGACATGTTGTATACATACACACAGTGAAAGACAGAGAGGATTTTGGACTCGCTTTTGTTGCTTTAAGTGTCCAATGTTATGTTGATAAGGGAGAATGTGGGGAGGGGCAGACAGAGAGTGTGCGTGACTGACAGAAATGGTGAAGCCATATTAATAACCACTTTACCCTTTAGAAGAAGGACAGAAAGCAGCAGAGCTACATACACATCATCATCTTCATCATTTGGAGTTTGTAGTTTGGAATTTATTCAAGGGGGATACATCCCACTCAGATAGCTCGCTCCTCCTAAACCTGTCAGCAGTTGTCTAGCAGACTCCTCGAGCCTGCACAAAACTCTATGCGCATGCGAGGTCTTGTAACGGAGAGGGGGGAAGGGAGGGAAGAAGGGACCAATGGAACACTAAGCTGATACTACCAGAATGATGGAAACATTAAGATGGGCAAAGAACGGGCCAAATGTTAATGTTGCTGGCTGGGATAACACTCGAAATGTTTCTTGTCGTTCGGCAACCATTGTGATCATAAGGGGAAATGAAGAAGAGCAGCAACAGACAGGATCATCAACCAATGTCTCTGAAGTGAAGCAGCAAGCATGTCAGGCATGCTGAATTTGGTCCATTCTTTGATGTTTACCACTCAGCTCTTCTTCTGTGGACCTTGATGATAGTTCTCTATAGGATATAGTCGTGGACATTGTGTTTCGGTAAGTAACGTTACAAAACCAAGTATACTAGATTTTATTCTCTGTCACCAGAAGGATTTGCGGTAGCCCATCAAGATGTTGATAATGCTAAGTACTCGTTGATTTTGTTTGGAGTTTAGAAAATGTTCAAGAGGGATTCTTAGCATTCGGACGATTCCATATGAGGTCCACCTAAATCTACCAGCAATTATCTGGCAGACTCCCTCAGCCCGCACAAACACTGTACGCTGGCAAGGTCTTGCACTGGGGAAGGAGGAGAGAATATATTGGATGCCTCACACGATGGCAGAAATCAAAACATTTGGGCGCCTCACACGATGATATCAATCAAATCAAAACCAACCATAAACGATTATGCAATCATCTATTCAATGACACACAACTGGTTAAAGGTGTTTACTGCGTGCACCAGTATGGTATGTAACTACCACAAAAGAGCCAGTGAGCATAGTGTATTCTTCTATGTAATCTTGGCATCAAAGTGGAAACGAAATGTCAGACAATGGGCACATGCTCGATTTGTACCGAAGAAAATTTATGGAACACCTTTCACCGAATTATTTTCACCGAGACAAGAAAATGGAAAATCTGCATATTTTCCGTGAAATGGGAAATGGTATTGTGTGCAGTACTTATTTTATTTGTTTTAGAATGGACACATGCCCGATTTGTACCGAAACGAAGAAAAATTATGGGACACCTGTTACTGGAACTATTTTAACCTAGACAAGAAGAGGTAAAATCTCCTGCACATGTCCGTGACATAGCATTATGTGTGGGTGTTTTTTTTGTTTGTTTGTTTTTTCCTTGTTACTTACAGTCGCGATATGGGTCAGTCGGTGAATCACAAGGCTGAGTTGGCAACAAGCTTGTTTGTCCAAGAGATCTGTTTTCTTATCCAGCATCTCCTTTTCTTTTTCTCAGAATTCATGCAGGCAGCCACCAATGCCATTATTCCTATTTGAAACTCTAATTCTGCATCATTATCTAAATAATCAGATGACGAATAAATCGTCTGATATCAAGACAGTGGGAGATCACGTGGCGGGAGTTTGACTGATGGATTGATTTGATTCAGTTTTTACGTTGGAATCCATCTCAGGTAGTATGGCGAAGGGTAAACATCAGGGAATTGGGGGTATAGGGACTTATCTAATCCTATACTGACTCCACCAGAATAGCAATGCTGTTAATATGGGACAGTGAGAAGGCCAGTTTTAATGTAACGTATCCCGGGATTCGAATCCACAACCATTAGCATATGAATCCGACGCTGAAACCAACTGAGCTACTAAGGCCCGCTACACGTGGCGAGAGATCATCTGTTTACTTTATATGGTAAACGGGTAGGAGAGACAACTCCGTCGCTTCCAACGAAGTCGAATCCCGTCTGTGGAAAAGCATCAACCAATTATTTCAAGCTGTTTGAGTCGACCGGCTGGATCAAATTTTTAATCGCATCGTGTGATTGCAGCGTATGAAACACCAAGCTGACACCACTTGACTAATGAAAACATTAACCCTTTGATTCCCGCACCCAATCCAGTAACTGCAAAAGCTAAAACCCTGTGACTCCCTCGCCCTCTCCACCAGCTTCCTGGTGGAGAGGTGAGGGAGTCAAAGAGTTAAGTTTTTGCTTTGCTAGCATGGTTGACAATGCAGGATGCCTGAAGACAGGGTGCAGGAGACAAAGGGTTAAAGATAGGCATCGGACAGGCCAGTGTTTGATGTTGCAGGCTGAGACTGAACCCGAGATATCAGACCTTGAGCCCACACTTCTATCAAAGAACCAACCAAACAGCTCGCGTATGAGGTTCAAGATAGGATATATGAACCAGTTTGTTCAGGGACTAATTCACGCTTTTAATGTAAACTGTATACTTGTCAGTAAGAGGAGGATGAGGGCTATGAGTGATTTGTATAGACTTCAGCTGGAGTTGAAGCTGACGGTACTGCTTCTTCAGAT
>CM060306.1:68484870-68499870 GCA_030674185.1 Monoplex corrugatus | reverse complement strand
AGTGGGACGTATACTCGTCTGGTTCCGCGACTTCATAAACTCTGTCATGAAATAGGCAGTGTTGTAGAAATATAACCTGCTTACGTTGTCACAGAACAGGCACTGTTGCATTCTGCCGAAACGATCCAGCCACAGTGCAGAATCTCCTTTGGTGGGTAACCCACAGGGCTCTTGACTTCGCCAGCTCCTATGGACTTATGACACTGAGACCTGGGATACGTTTAAAAACCGAAATGAGCGACACGGGATAAAAAGCCACTAAAATCAGCACAGAAGATGAGGGCAGTGATTTTCCTTTAAGTGCTCTCACTTTTCTGATAAGGGTTATCAACAGATCACTGACAATTTTCTTCGAAGTTGATATACATATATATACGGAGTTAGAATAATTATCTTATACTTCCTTCTTATGGGGGGGGGGGGGGGAGAGAGAGGACAGAGACACAGAGAGAGAGACAGAGACAGACAACAGACAGACAGACAGATGGACAGACAGACAGAGGCAGACAGACAGAGACAAGAGACAGAGACAGACAGACAGACAGAGAGAGCGGGGCAGATAGTGTTACCCCAAAAAATCATAAGGATGGCTTGCCAGCTTTAAAATTTATTGACATAGAAAAATGTCTTTGGCGGTATCCTACAGGTAAACTATTTCCGTGATAATTGTATGACCTGGCATTTTATCAAAAATGTAGAAGAGCGGAAGGGGTTGGGGTACAGTGTATGGTGAGGTTGGAGAATAAAAAGAAAGTGTAAACTGTCATTTTTTCCGTCCTTCTCATGTTAGCCCATTTGTGTGCATAATTCATTTTCTCAGGCGTATAATTGAGTGGATGTAAGGTACATATAGAGGACGTTGTGCGTGTTGCAGTCTTTACACCTGTGGAACTACGAGTCAGTAAGTGAGAGTATGGGGAACCAGAAAAACACGAACATAGAATTTTAGTCTTCTCCTACTGGACGAAGCAGCGGGTAAGTTTCAGTCATTTTCTCCTAATTTTGTATTTGGCCGAAAATTTTCGCCTGTCTTGTCTTGTTGCATGAAATACGCGTTCTGATTCTATTTTCGTGTTTTTCTATACCTGTTTGCTTGAACACGGGCAGTCGCACTTGTTTTGGGGAGAGCATGAGTAGATAACTACATGCCCAATTCACACTTCGAAATTTCCATTTGTCGGCCAGGTTTACAGAAAGACAGCTGGTTCAAAACATAATCTTGTACTTAAAGCTGAAGAGAAGACACTGTGACCAGGAAAGAAAACGAACTTCATAAGCTGTGGCATCAGTATCACCAGCTGGGAAGACAGTGCCATCAACAGTGTAAGCTGGCAACAGCAGTGCTTGCAAGGCATAATCACATTTGCACAGCGCAGAACAGCTACTGTTCAACAGATGGGGGAATGGCGGAAGCAGATCCCACATCAGGACTTCTTCCTTTTGCAATGCCTGCGGAAGAACATGTGTCTCCCAGATCGGTCTTGTATGTGTCATGAAGACCCATGCCAGGTGATGAGGACCACTCATCCGTCGGATCAGCAGGAGAGTCCATCCGGATATACACCTGATCATAAATTTTTTTCTTGGGTTTGATTGGAGTATGTGCAAACCAGTCTAGCCAGACTGAAAGTGGGAATTTTACTTTTCATGTGTTCGTTCCTCTTTAACCACTTGTGAATGGATACTGAAAAGATGGACAAATTGAGTGAAAGAGGGAATATCAGATGGAACTGGACAGTAAAAGTCTGATTAACTGAGAGAGGGAAGGAATATCAGATGAAAATGTTTATTGAAAAGACTGATTAACTGAGAGAGGGAAAGAATATCAGATGAAAATGTTTATTGAAAAGACTGATTAACTGAGAGAGGGAAAGAATATCAGATGAAAATGTTTATTGAAAAGACTGATTAGCTGAGGGAGGGAAAGAATATCAGATGAAAATGTTTATTGAAAAGACTGATTAGCTGAGGGAGGGAAAGAATATCAGATGAAAATGTTTATTGAAAAGACTGATTAGCTGAGGGAGGGAAAGAATATCAGATGAAAATGAGTACTGAAAAGACTGATTAGCTGAGAGAGGGAAAGAATATCAGATGAAAATGAGTACTGAAAAGACTGATTAGCTGAGAGAGGGAAAGAATATCAGATGAAAATGTTTATTGAAAAGACTGATTAACTGAGAGAGGGAAAGAATATCAGATGAAAATGTTTATTGAAAAGACTGATTAGCTGAGGGAGGGAAAGAATATCAGATGAAAATGTTTATTGAAAAGACTGATTAGCTGAGGGAGGGAAAGAATATCAGATGAAAATGAGTACTGAAAAGACTGATTAGCTGAGAGAGGGAAAGAATATCAGATGAAAATGGGTACTGAAAAGACTGATTAGATGAGAGAGGGAAGGAATATAAGATGAAAATGGGTAATGAAAAGACTGATTAGTTGAGAGAGGGAAGGAATATCAGAGGGAAATGGGTAATGAAAAGACTGATTAGTTGAGAGAGGGAAGGAATATAAGATGAAAATGGGTAATGAAAAGACTGATTAGTTGAGAGAGGGAAGGAATATCAGAGGGAAATGGGTAATGAAAAGACTGATTAGCTGAGAGAGGGAAAGAATATCAGAGGGAAATGGGTAATGAAAAGACTGATCAGCTGAGAGAGGGAAGGAATATCAGAGGGAAATGGGTAATGAAAAGACTGATTAGCTGAGAGAGGGAAGGAATATCAGAGGGAAATGGGTAATGAAAAGACTGATTAGCTGAGAGAGGGAAGGAATATCAGAGGGAAATGGGTAATGAAAAGACTGATTAGCTGAGAGAGGGAAGGAATATCAGAGGGAAATGGGTAATGAAAAGACTGATTAACTGAGGGAGGGAGAAAATATCAGATGAGAATGAGACGGTAATGAATGAGCAAGTGTGTGAATTAGTCCATTATTGATATAGTGACTTAATGAGTGAGAGATTTAGTGTAAGTGACCAAGCCAGTGATAAATGATTAATAAAGTAAGATAAGTGATGGGTGAGCCAGTGATGCGACCAACCATGACCAGCTGAAGACGCACGAAACTCCATACAACGTTGTTTCCCGTTCACATTATGCAAATGTAAACAGTTTGTCACACGTTATACTCACCTCACGCAAATAAAAACACCATGTCACACGTAGGCTGCTTACTACTGTATGGCTGTCACAACCAACGTTGGGAGGGCTTCATCTTGACATCAGAATGTTTTATTAGAGACCTTGACCCTGATTTCAGGTCATGGCACCTGACCCTAGTTCATGGTCATAGCTTTCTCTTGACGGGAGGGATGTGTTATGCCGGGAGGGCCCACACAGCCTGTGTCTTCTCACCAGGATGTCTGTACAGAATACTTGGAAAAATGGGACTGAATAATTAATCGTTATGACACGTGGTGCATTATTGCATTTCCAATCGATGAATAGTGAGCTCATCACATACAGTGCCACAAATGTTTGCATTGATCCTCATTAAAAAGCAATACCAACAAACAAACAAACAAAACTAACATATAAAAACATCCAAAAACATGAAACGAACACAAACTGAAATATCCAAAAACACGAAACGAACAAACTAACAAATAAAGCACCAAAAACATTTTTTTTAAAAACATCCAGACAAAACCAACAAATAAAAACATCCAAGAAACATAATCAACAAAACAGAAAGGAAATATTATTCACCCTTAACTATGACGATGGTCCACGGTATGTTTTAGGATAAGGGAGTCTCAGTAATTATGTACATTTATTGTGGCCTCCTTTACAAAGTCACAAAAATAATTTTTTTTAAAATAATGATGTACATTTATTGTGGCCTCCTTTACAAAGTCACAAAAATAATTTTTAAATGTTTCATACTGACACAGAAAAATGTGTGTCTTTATGTCTATCATCTTTCTATCATCCTGTCTGTGAACTATACGTGTCAGCAAAATTGCTCATCGATTTGTGGATATTCACAAATTTGATTCGTAGGTCTCTATCAGTGTACAGTCGCAAATGCAAGTGGGGGTGATCCAAAGGACGTGGGTACTCCAAAACGTGAAAATATTTACTCGAAGATATCTCGGGGATATTTGAGGACAGATTTTCGTGGTATAGATAAAACTGTGTGTTGCTCAACAACGACAACAACAACAACAGATTATGTGTTTCATTACTACTTGTCAAAGGTCAACTCATCGTAAGTTTATATAACAGAGTTAAAGTGTCAAGAAACATTTTTCTGTAGTTTATTATCGGAATTTGACCAAATTCAGATTGAGAAATTGTACATGGTCTAATGTATAGTATTAGTTGCACAGAATGTTTTTTAAAAGTCCAATATTTGGACTATTTGGATTACTCACACAAACAGATACAAAGAGAGAAAAAGAAAACACAAAGCAAAGAAGAACTTGCAAGTTATATCCCTGGTATATAGCAACTAAGCTAAATCAGATGTGGAAGTTTGGTGTTTGGGGAAATTCATCCCTAAAGACATTCTTGAAATGGACTGACTTTTAAAGGAAACGTTGAATGAACCGTGCTAAACAGATGCAAAAAGAAATGGTGTTAATATGGCGTGATCGTCTTGCTGATTATCAACGCGGGCTAGTTGGCAGAGCCATGGACTCAAGATTTAATATTTTGAGTTCAAACCCAGCCTGCAACATTAAAAACTGGTCTGTTCGCTGCCCATCTTAATGTTTTCATCATTCTGGTGGTGTCAGCAAAGTGTTTGGTAGGTCTCTTCTCCCCTTTCCCCGTTTCAAGACCTTGCCAGCGCATAGGGTCTTGCGCAGGGTTCGGAAGTCTGTTAGATAATTGCTGACATATTCGAGTGGAGTGCATATGGAGTTTTCCGAGTGCAGTGAATCTCTCTTGAACAAACCAAACTACTAACAACCTACTACCATCTTTCAGGTGGATCCATGGCTGGCTCTCTCTCTCCTCTCTCCTCTCTCTCTCTCTCTCTCTCTCTCTCTCTCTCTCTCTTTCTCTCTCTCTCTCTTACTCTCACTCTCTCTCTCTCTCTCTCTCTCTCTCTCTCTCTCTCTCTCTCTCTCTCTCTCTCTCTCTTATAGTCAATCTCCGATTTCACCAAAATGTTTTTGTGATGTTGTTTTAAAGACGGAAAACAGAGAGACTGCTTCATGTCGACCGGAGAGACGTACGTCTGTGTGTTTGTGTCTGAGAGAAAAATACTTTAGCAGCATTTCCACAGCTGTTTCCGTGTCGATCTGTACCAAATTTCAGTCAAAGGTGCAGACTTTTGAGGAATTGCGAATGCTTGACCCTTTGACACCCGAACCCTGTCTACCAGCATCCTGCATTGTCAACCATCCCAGCAAAGCAAAAACTTAATCGTTTGATTCCTTCACACTTGGGTGAGGTAGTCAATGGGCTAAGTGTTTTTGCAGTTGGTAGATAGGGTGCGGGAGTCAAAGGGTTAAATTTTGTAGTCATGGTGCGAAGGTCAAGGTCACACGGACCCATAGAAAGATGTCTAAAAATCAACACTTTTTGAGGATGGTGCGTGATAATGGCCCTTGTTGCAGGAACTTCTGACAGTAAGCCTGTTTAAATCTTGTCTTCGCTGTTGTGACAGTTACTACTGTTCTCAACTTTAGTGAAGCTTTTGTTTCATATGATGACCTTGATACGTAGAAAATTTGGATTTTCTATCAATTACATGAAAAGCGAGATGTTAAACTGGCTTACCATATATTATTGGTTGGTTGGTTGGTTGGTTGGTTGGTTGGTTGGTTGGTTGGTTGGTTGGTTGGTTGGCTTGAGTTGGTTGGTTGATTGGTTGGTTGGTTGATTGGTTGGTTGGTTGGTTGGTTGGTTGGTTGGTTGGTTGGTTGGTTTGGGTTGGCTGGTTGGTTGGTTGATTGGATGGCCTTGTTGGTTTGTTGGTCGGTCGATCGGTTGGTTGGTTATTTGGTTGGTTGATCGGTCGATCAGTTGGGTGGTTGGTTGGTTGGTTGATTGGTTGGTTGGCTGGTTTGGGTTGGTTGGCTGGTTGGTTGGTTGGTTTTTGTTGGCTTTTCTGTGGTGATAGTGGATGGAGGTGAACCTTATGACTTAGAAGCTTATTATATGAATCACTTTGTGGAAAACAAGAGTTGAAAGTGGTGAGAAAATGAAGAGGATGTAGCTATTTCTGCGTTGTAGTCTTGGCGATGTTTCATATTGACACTATTTTAAGATGTCTGTCAGGCATATCACAAAAATAAAAAGGCAGTGTAAAAGAAGAAAGGAGGAAGAAGAAAAAATTACTGAGACATATATAGACACTACGGTTTAAAATGGTTTTCAGAATTCTGATTCCCTTGTATAAGTGCTCATTTTTGACAGGATATTTCTGAACTGTTTCCGACAAAAACTCTCAAGGTGTCTAAAAACAAGAATATACACATGCAGACCACAGAACATGATCTGTTCGACAAACAACTTTGTTGATATCGATCTGTGGCTATAAGGTCAGAAAATGCCATTGACTATATCGCATTTCGAGCCAGACAAGACCAGACCTTGTCTTTCGTATCACTGTGTGCATCGCTTCGTCATAACGTTTGCAAGCGAAAAGTCGGTGCTTATTTGTCTGTCTGACTGTCTGTCTGTCTGTTTGTCCGTCTGTCTATTTATCTATGCAGGCATGTATGTACATTCTGTACGTTCTACGCAATTCATCTATCAAACGTTAAGGTTTCGCTGCAATCTCTCTCTCTCTCTCCCTCCCCTCTCTCTCTCTCCTTCTCTCTCATTCTCTCTCTCTCCCTCTCTTCCCCCCCCCCTCACTTTCTCTCTCCCCCGTTTGTTTTCTCGTGGGCTGATTGATTCTTTTGAAGGAGCCGTGGACTCAAGATGTCATATCTGAGTTCGACACAGCCTGCCCATCTTCATATTTCCATCAGTCTGGTGGTGTCAGTTTAGTCTTTCATAGGTCGTCATCTGCCTTCCCAGTTCAAGACCTTGCCAGCGCATATGGGTTTGCGCAGGCTCAGAGAGTGTGTTGGATGATTGCTGGCAGATTTGGGTGGAACGTATACGGAATTGTCTGGATGTCATCTATCCCCCTTGAACAAACTCCAAACTCTATCCATTTAGCTAGCTGTATGTCTGTCTGTCTATCTGTCTGTCTGTCTATCTATCTTATCTACTTATCTATCTGGTTGTCTGGCTATCCATCCATCCATCAATCTATTCACCTGTCTATTTACCTATGTATGTTTCTATCTACCTTTCTATCTTATTTATCTGTCTATCCATCTATCTGTCTATCTATCTACATTCTATCTATCTATCTGTCTACCATTTGCTACGGTGCAATGGTTCACGCAAAGAGACTACGGACTGGAAGGTAGCGAGTTCGAATCTCATCAAATCATCGTGGGATTTTTCAGGCCCAACCAGCTCCTACCTAGAGCTGAGTGTCATATGGGCTCATTGGAACAAAGTTCACACAGTCGAGTCTTATCCAATTTTCGGATGCTTCAATGAGGGTGTTGCTTTAAAAAAAAATTGACCAACACCTCAAGTGTGTGTATCTCTCAGGCCCAGTTTGTGCCGGGGTATATATAATAGTAAACATAGAGTACATTATACAGCCCTGTTATGCAATATCTGTCCTAGATGGCTCTCCAGTGCATCATGGTTATCATTCCCATCGTCATCATCATCATCAAAACTTTATGAGTAATGATTCCAGATTCTGCACCATTATTGTGGCATAGGAAATGGGACAGCAAAAAAAAAAGTTTGTCAGTCTATCCATCCCTCTTTCTGTCTGTCTGTCTCTCTGTCTGTCTCTCTCTCTATCTCTCTGTCTGTCTCTGTCCATCTATCTCTCTATCATTCAGATGTTTTGTTTTTTTATTTCATTTGTTCATTCATTCAAAGTGTTTTGTTCTTAATTTATTCATTCATTCATTCAATCATACACTAGATTTATTAGGATCACTGCACTCAAGAAGATTTCCTTTATGCTCACCTTTTTTTTTCAATTTCTATGCCATCTGAATGGCCTCAGAAACTGACACAGTAGCCTATTTACAATACGATGATAATTATAACGATGAAGATCATGATGCTATGGAGTTCCATCTAGGATCGAGACTGCGTGACCGGGCTGCACACTACGCTTACTACACCCTCACTACCCATAACACACTACGCTTACTACACCCTCACTACCCATAACACACTACGCTTACTACACCCTCACTACCCATAACACACTACGCTTACTACACCCTCACTACCCATAACACACTACGCTTACTACATCCTCACTACCCATAACACACTACGCTTACTACACCCTCACTACCCATAACACACTACGTTTACTACACCCTCACTACCCATAACACACTACGCTTACTACACCCTCACTACCCATAACACACTACGCTTACTACACCCTCACTACCCATAACACACTACGCTTACTACACCCTCACTACCCATAACACACTACGCTTACTACACCCTCACTACCCATAACACACTACGCTTACTACACCCTCACTACCCATAACACACTCAAGTCTGCGTAGAAGCCGGATGGAGCCGAAGAATCCCACATGGGATTTTTGAAGGGGCTGATGGAGATTTGAACTCACAACCTTCCACGGCGACTAGTTCTAGTTTCATTACTCATATCCATTATGATTTTGATTGATTGATTGTTTGATTGATGATTGATTGATTAATTGATCAAGTTTTACTGTATTTCCTCTCCATTGACAAAAAGCTAACACAAATAGTTAGTCTGCCTGCAATGTACACATCGCAGATTTTCTTCATGTCTCTTGTCACCGAAGAAAGCGAAGGCGTTGATTGATTCAGAGAAATAGAGTCGTTCATTGTCGCGGTTGTGCAATGGCAAGCGGCGGCTGTCTCTGTCGTTGCAGCAATGCCATTTTAAACATTTAACAGCGGTTGGTGGTCATAGCGGTTGCGGTGGCGGTTGAGGCACAGGGACGGAGACGGAGAGAGAGAGAGAGAGACAGACAGACAGACAGACAAACAGAGACACCGAGAGAGGAGAGAGACAGACAGGCAGAGACAGATAGTTACAGAGGAGAGACAGAGAGAGAGAGAGTGAGATACACACACACAGAGGGAGACAGCTGTGACAGTCCAAACTTGTTCCCCTGTGTGAAGTATCTCCCCGTCCCTTCTTCCAAAGACCCTAACTAGCGTGTACAACTTTGTTTTGTTGTTTTTGCATCATTTCTTAGTGTATTAGTTCAGTAGCAGGTTCGTTATTTATTAACAACAATCATCACCATCGTTATCAACACATCATCATCACTCCATCGTCATTATCATGAGCATCATCACTGGTATTTTCCTCTTTGTTTCTTCTTCTTTTTCTTCTTCTTCTTCTTCTCCTTCTCTCTCTCTCTCTCTCTCTCTCTCTCTCTCTCTCTCTCTCTCTCTCTCTCTCTCTCTCTCCCTCTCCCTCTCTCTTCATGCTGAGCTGAACAAGCGTATAAGAAAAGCACCATTACTATGTCCTGGCTGAAAAAGATATTATGGGACAAAAATTGAACGAGAGTACCAAGATATGCACGTTAAAGATCCTGCGAATCATGTCAGTGGCTGGCTTATGGAAACATGAAAACACCCAGTATGTACTCCCACCGAAGACGAGGTATGCAGACTGCGCAACAATGTGAGTGAAACAATTTGCATACATGCGTCCTAATAAACTCAAAATTCCGATGAAGAAAAATAATGACAACCTTTCTTGTGTGTGTCTTTTTTTGTTTTTTTGTTTTTGTATATGTATATGAGTAAATATGTGGGTTTTTTTTTTTTTTTTTTTTTTTTTTTTTTTTTGGGGGGGGTCTTTTTTTCTTCCTTTCTTTCTGTTTTCGTGTTTCTCATTCTGTCGGTTCGTGTGCGTGTAAGACATTTCTTCTGGTGTGTATATTCATGCATATGATATTATTATGTCAATATGTGTATCACCTTTACATGTATGTCTGAAATTGCACAATGACATTATGCTCAAGGAAAGAACAAAACAGCCTCTTTCTCTCTGTGTTGCAATAGTGAAAATGTTCTTAGGAAGTATAGCAAGTTGACATATATCATTTTAAAGTGTAGTGCTAAAAAGATGGATTGATCGATTGATATGTTGGTTGGTTGGTTGGTTGGTTAACTGATTGACTGATTGATTAGGGAGGGAGTGTTAGATTGAAGAAAAAGAATAAGCAAGCAAATGAGCAAAAACTGATTAATTGCACGAGTGAGTGGCTAAGTATGTGATCAAGAAAGGGAACAAATGTATGATGAAGATTTTTGCGTTTCCTTCTGTTCATCGTTTATAGGAATCAGGCTACAACTGGTCATGATTATGGTCACTTTTTCCAGTTCTTACTGGCTGCCATGGATCTAGAACTTGGTGGCCAGCACAGTTGTAATCAAGCCACACCTCCTCTCACTCTGTTTTGATAAAGGTGAGGTCAATGCAATATGTGTTCAGCAGTCTGGTTGACCATTATGAGCAAGCTGGTGAAGGTGTGAGTTCGAACTTGCAGTTCATGTGTGTGCTGCTGAGTCGGTTGTGGTCACTGCAGAGACTGATCAGACAGAACCTTTGAATAAGCAAGTAAAGCAAACATAATCGGCTGAAAATGTGTAAAACAATGATGTATCTGTTCATCTTAGTCCTACGGGTCCTTGAATTCTACCGTATGACTGTCAGAATCGTTGTTGTGAATGATTCATCTTGACGCTAGCAGGGTTATTAAAGGACTTGACCCTGACCGCAGTTCATGGCCCCTGACCCCAGGTCATAGTCATAGCTTTGCTGATGGGATGGGCCAGTGACATGACAGGAAGATACTGCTTGTTTCTTCTCACCATGATACTTTATGCAATAAAACTGGACTAAATAAATAATTCATGTATGATGAAATGTATTTGATCGATTATTTTCAGATCGGCGACTCAATTCGTCACATACCGTATAACAAACTTTTCTGTTTGTTTTTAGTTTTTAAAAAGTCGTTTTCAGAGGGGTATTTTTATTTCTTCTCTTTTTATTTCAAGCCGTTGTAGCTGATGTCAATTCTATAACAGCGATTATACAGTATTCAAAGTTGGTTGACTTCAGTGTTCTGCAAATTAAAAAGATAGCAAGCAATTGCATGTAAATTTGCTAGATGGTTGGTTGATCGGTCAATCATTCACTCAGTCAGTAGGTCGGTTGGTTGGTTGGCTGGTTGGTTGGTTGGTCGGTAGGTCAATCAGTCAGTTGTTTAGTTGGTTGGTTGTTTGGTTGGTTGGTTGGTTGATCTGTCGGTCGGTCAATCAGATTGACTATCAGTGAGTGAGTGAGTGAGTGAGTGAGTGAGTGAGTGAGTTGATTCGTTCGTTCAGTGGTTCATTCATTAGTTAGTTAGTTATGGTAATGGTCCTTTGTGTTTTGGGACGCGAGTGTGCGTCTGTGAACAAAATGTGTCAGCAGGGATTACTTAGTAATTTATAGATGGATAGTTACTATATTTGACTTGTAAGTCTCTAATGCATAAGTATGGACTAAGATGATGCAATGTTTATACATTGTTGGAGCAAATGTGAAATTACTTGTTTGAAAGCATGGTGTTGAACAAGAATTTCATTCTGTATGTTTCATTAAGACCGCTCAACAGTCAAGATCAAAAGTATTCAGAACATATTTTGCAAGTGTCAAAGATTTCTTGAAAGCTTATGAAGAGATTGTGATCAAATTTGGACCACATACCCAGTCAAAGCGTTTCTTACCAACAAATGCTTATCAATTAACATCAGGAAGAGAGTTCTTGGGTGTTATATAGAACCGATACTGTTGCACGGTTGTGAGGCGTGCACAGTCAACATGCAAAGTCAGAACAAAATTGAGGCAACTGAAATTAGAGTACCTTGTCACAACAGGAAAGCTGGAGGGAAAGAGAACACCAGGCAGACCCAGGGAGAAAATACTGGACGGACTTACAGGATGGCTGAGCGCAGAGAGGGTGGGAGATGTTCTTGCAGCGACAAGGGATAGATTCATATGGCGGGCCATGATCGCCAACGCCACGCGGCAGAGTACATGATGATGATGATGACCCAGTCTGGTGTATTGTATTAGATGCTGAAGTTCCAAACAAACATCATCCAGTAGCTGGACTACTTTGGTTAAGAACAGAAAGAGGGTGGGGATAGGGAGTGGTAGAAAAAAAATTATGTCTCATCTAATCAGTTGAATCAGATTTTGTATCAAATTCATGTAATATGCTTAATGGTAACAGGAACCTCGTTGGGATTCGTTGGAATAACTTTGAATTTCGCGATAAATATTGCATGAAACATGTTAAATTAACGCAAAACTGGAGATTGTTTTAGTATGGCTCGACCGATCTTTACTTTTCATCTTTCTTGTAGCATTGCCTCTTCCTCTCTCCGTCATCGCACACTGCAACGTTTCTTCGTCTCTGTCTGTCTGCCTATCTATCTATCTATTTTCCCCATGATGGAGTGTTTAAATGTTTATTACATAGAGTGAACTTATACGCCCAGTGGGTGAGAAAGGAGGAGGGATAGGCAAATTCTAAATTTATAACTCCTAAGTCCTATATTAACGCTTATTTAAATCTGTTTGCTAGGTATGTACACTAGAAAATTACACATATACAGAAACTACGCAGACCACAATGTATTCAAGAAACAACCTTATCAATGTGGGCTTTTTGCTTTCAGGGTACACAATGCCATTGACAATATTACATTTCGAGCGGGACAAATCTTTTTCGTGTATCGCTTCGTCATAATGTTTGCAAGAGAAACATCACCCGTTTTCTGTTTGTTGTTTACCTTTGTGATTGATTATCAATAGATGATTTATATGTCTGTCTGTTTATCTGATTGTCTAACGGAGATTAATGTCTGTTTATCTATCTAATTATGTATCCGTGATATATGTTGTGTGTCTATATATCTTTCTGATAATCTATATGTGATTTATATGGCTGTTTGTCTGTGATTTCTATTACCTGGGACATATGTCTGACATGTTCGTTGAAACGATGTTAATAATAATAATAAGAAGAAGAAGAAGAAGAAGAAGAAGAAGAAGAAGAAGAAGAAGAAGAAGAAGAAGAAGAAGAAGAAGAAGAAGAAGAAGAAGAAGAAAGTGAATACACCGACAGACATAGAAGTGTGTATGTGTGCGTGCGTGTGCGTGCGTGCGTGTGTGTGTGTGTGTGTGTGTGTGTGTGTGTGTGTGTGTGTGTGTTGTGTGTTGTGTGTGTGTGTGTGTGTGTGTGTGTGTGTGTGTGTGTCTATGAGTTTGTGTATATATGTGTTGTGTTTGTAGGTGTGCAGTATGTGTGTGTTGAGTATTCTGTCTAATTCACTCATCAAAACCTCCGTATTCGTAAAAACTTTTCCTTTCTTTTTTTAATTTTTTTTTTATCTATCTGTCCGACTATCTACTTCTCTATCTGTACGTTTGTCTTTCGTTTATTCATTCATATGATTTCTGTTTTAATCGCTTACCGATCCGTTGATTTATCGATCAGTTGTTTGATTTATTCAATAAAATATTGTTTGAAGAATAAACAAAATTGTTAGGTTGACCAATTAATGGATTGATTGATTGATTGATTGACTGATTGGATTGTTTATGTTACCTACCCTATGGACTAAAGGTATTCGAACAAAACAGCAAGTCTGCAAGGTAAGGAATCATAGGACACAGACTTGAGTCTTACCTTTTGTCACTGGCGAAACGGAAGGCGTTGACTGATTGGGAGTAATAATGTCGTTTGTCGTCATCGTTGTGCAATGGCAAGCGGCTGTCTGTCGTTGCAGCAATACCACTTTTAACATTTAGCACTGGCGGCAGTAGCGGCTATAGAGGGGAGGGGGGGGGAAGAGATAGGGGGGAAACGGATGAAGGGAGAGGAGAACGAAAGACAGAGAGAGACAGACAGACAGACACACACCCAGAGAGAGAGAGAGAGAGAAACAGACAAACAGAAATAGAGACAGAAAGTGAGAGAGAGAGAAACAGACAGAAACAGAGAAATAGAGAGAGAGAGAGAGAAAAGGGAGAGAGAGAGGGGGGGGGGGAGAGAGAGAAAAGGAGGTCAGTGACTCAGCCCAATTTTGTTCCCCAATGTGAAATATTTCCTTTTGTCTTCAGCTGGGGATGCTTATCTAGGATTTTGTTATTGGTCACGTAGCTTTGCCATCTTTATTACTGGTATTGTTCTTGTTATTGTTTCGTTTTATTCTTATCATAATTAGTGCTTCCTTATTTATCTAAATCTGGAAAATTCACAGTGCAGCTGCTTGGATCGTAATGCACACACCTTCCGACAACAGCTTAAAACCAAAATACAATTCATTTATGGATTTAGCGTTAGAAATAAAAGTAAAATCACACACACACACACACACACACACACACACACACACACACACACACACACACTCACACACACACACACACACACACACACACACACACACACACACACACACACCACACAAATACACACACACACACACACCCGTGATTAAAATATGATTTTGAGTAAGATTTATCATGAAGTTAAAAAAAACACCTTTTTGCTACACCTCCTTCTCAACACACAATTGTTTAAAAGGTGGATTGGGTTTCAAAAGGCATAATGGTAGTAGCAATAGTACCAGCAGACGCTGCAGTAATATAGTAGTAGAAGTAGTAGCAGCAGTAGTAGTAGTAGCAGAAGCAGCAGTAGTACTAGTGGCGGCAGCAGTAGTAGTAGCAGCAACAGCAGTAGTATTAGTAGTAGTAGTATAGCAGTGGTAGTTGTAGAAATAGTAGTAACAATAGTGGCAGCAACTGAAGTAGTAATAGACTAGTAGTAGTAGTAGCAGCAGCAGCAGCAGCAGCATTAGTAGTAGTAGTAGCGGTAGTGTTGTAATCATTGCTGTTGTTATTGCAAAGCCAGAA
>CM060306.1:68444870-68479870 GCA_030674185.1 Monoplex corrugatus | reverse complement strand
GAAACGGAGGGTGCTGATAGATTGGGTTTACGTAATGGTAGCGTTTGTCACCGTCAGTGTGGAATGGCAAGAGGATGTCTGTCATTGCAGCAATGCCAGTTTTTTAACAGCCGCGGTGGCGCCACGGCGTCAGAAAACAGGTCGAGAGAAAGAGAAAGAGAAAGAGAGAGAGAGAGAGGGAGAGGGAGATAAAGAGAGGGAGAGAGAGAGAGAGGGAGAGAGAGAGAGGGAGAGAGAGAGAGAGAGAGAGAGAGAGGGAGAGAGAGAGAGAGATAAAGAGAGAGGTGTCTCAGTTCAAATTTGTTCCCCTGTGGCGGGAACCCAAGAAAATGAAAATGAAGACCACAACCACATAGAAGGCGAGAATCAGAGGAGAGAAGCTAGAAGAAGCAGAATATTTCAAATATGCGTGGCACGTCATCACTACAGACAGTAACATCCAGAATGAAATCTTTGCCAGACCTGCAAGTGAAGTACAGTTACTGTTATTTTTTTTTTAAAGCCCAGCCGACTGCGTAGAGCCATATCAGGGCTATAACCCTTTCAAAACATTACAATACTTCAACAGGGAAAAAAACGGAAAAGAAAATTAAGTACACATATCATTGCATTCGCGTACATAATTAAAGGAGATCCCCTGACTTTGACCACTCCATTCAATTTATCGCACAGGGGATTTAAAAAACACATACCTGAATACAAACTTAAGCATAACTAAGGACACTAAAAGTAAAACATAAATAAAAACAGGCCTAAATGACCTAATATTCCTTCCGCATATCTCATTTCCCTAGAGCCAAAAATGCACTTAATACATTACCCAATTATCAAACATAAGAGAAAAGTACGTAAGACTTTATCGACCACTTACAGGTGAATGGACCAGCAAGGCAGAAAATGATAGGAAGAAATGACAGAGAGCAAAGGAACAAGGCAGAAACAAAGAGAGTGACCAAAAAATGAAAAAATAAATATATATATATAAAATAAAATTTAAAAAAAAGGGGGGGGGGGGGGGATTTCCAGCACAGAATTTCCAGAAGGTGGGTATACTGTTTATACTTTAAGAGCCACCGGCATTCACATGGGGGTGGGGGTGGGGTGGGGAGGGAGGGAGAATGAAGTACAGGCATTCAACAGCCACAGCAACATCTGACAGTCCTCCATCTACCACATCAGAACCAAGCTTTTTAATTTATTGGCCGTGTTAGCACAGTTGGTTAGAGCGCCATTCTGACACATGGAGGTCGCGAGTTCAAACCTGAAGTGGGCCAGTTTTTAGTGGCCTGTTAGTTATGTTTTCAGAGCGCCATGCTCATATAAAGTGGGGTTTGGGGGTTCAACCCTCCGGCAGCCACTATTTTATGCCGGCTGGTTGGTTCTTTTGACACAGATCTGGACTCAATATCTGATGTGTTGACTTCAGTTCCAGCCCGCAGTATTAAAAACTGGCCTGTTCACTGCCCATCTTAACGTTTCCGTCATCCTGGTGACGTCAGCTTAGCGTTTCTCAGGTCCCTTCTACCCTCACCTTCCTAATTTCAAGATCTTGCAAACGCATGGGGTTTTGAGCAAGCTCGGGGAATTCGCCAGATAACTGATGGCTGATTTGCGTGGAACGCATATGGAATTGTCTGAGTGTGATGATCATTCTTGAAAAAATCTCCAAACTTCAAAGCTAAAGATCTACAATAATTAATATCGATCGGTTGTGCTCTACGCTTTACAGACGCCGCAAAAGGAACTTAATCCCTGAGTAATCGAGCGTTTCCAAGTTTTCGCTATCTACTTGTCTCTCTCGATTGCCACAATTGTATTACAATTCTAATCAAATAATTTTGACATCATCTTTGAATAGACTATGTTTATAAACAAATATTTGTGTTTCCATGTTTATATCACAAGAACACGCTGACAACAAATAATGTTATGCCATCATCACCATCATCACCATCATCATCACCATCATCATCATTCACCATCATCATCATCATGTACAATGCTGCATGGCGTTGGCGATCATGGCCCTCTATCTTTTGTTGCTGCAAGAATATCTTTTAACCTTTCTGTCCCGTCCACTATGCAAAACTGTCTAATATCTTCTCACCAAGTTTACCTGCTGCCCTTTTTCTTTTGTCTGTCTGGAGCATTGTTCTAACATTCCACGTTGCAATTTTCATATCTTTAAATGTGATAAGAGTAATGACTTCCCATACTGGACGAAGATGCTCCATTGGAGCCCCTATTTACGTCGTTCTCTTTTCTATTGATGTGTCTGGCCATGGTGTTCTTGGGAGGTCATGATGGTGGTTTCCCGTTGCCTTCCATCGTTTTTTGAATGGACTCTCCACTACTAACCTTTGTCGTTCCCACGAATTAGGCAGTGGGGGCTGATTTTCTGTCAGGATTTACTCCCTTACTCTTGGTCTCTCCCGAGTCAGCCACAAAGACAGTGGTGCTATATACCCATACCTGGGGATCTGGTTCGTGGACACCAGGGCGTGTCTACTCGCTGGGAAAGACTAATCTAACAGCACCAGAAGTCTGAGGCATAAAGATGGGTAGTGAACAGGCCAATATCACAACTCCTCTGACCACCAAGCTCCATGACAGCCAGCAAGTACTGGGAAAGAAACGGTCAGATTCACGGCCAGATGTGGGCATGACCATACAGATGGCAAACGAAAGAACAACAGAAGAAGAAATATTATGGACTCATACATGTATATACACACACACACATATATACATATATATATATCTACATATATATACATATATGTATATACATCTGTGTGTGTGTGTGTGTGTGTGTGTGTGTGTGTGTGTGTGTGTGTGTGTGTGTGTGTGTGTGTGTGTGTGTGTGTGTGTGTATGTATATATATGTATGTATATAAAATCATCATCATCATCATGTGCCCTGCTGCATGGCGTTGGCGATCATGGCCCTCCATACCAATCTATTCCAATGCCATGGTCCTCCATACTAATCTATTCCTTGTCGCCTCAACTACATCTCCTACCTTCTCTGTCCTCAGCTACTCTGCAGGTCGGTCCAATATTTTCTCCCTGGGTCTACCTGGGGCTCTCTGTCCCTCCAGTTTCCCTGTTTTGACTACGTATTCTAATTTCTCTTGCCTCATAACAGGTCCTATAAATGCTGCTAGTCTTTTTCTAATCTTCTTTATAAATGTTGTTCTTGTGTCTACCTCCTTCAAGACTGTCTCGTTTGTCTTCTTTGTCGTCCGTGGAACTCTCAACATTCTTCTTAGAAACCACATTTCAGTTGCCTCGATCTTGTTCCGACTTTGCGCATGATAATGTATACAGAAAGTCATGGCTGCCCCATAACACTGACCGAGGTTGTAGGTAATGACCTGAGCCAGTACTGTGAACACGGAACTTATCCCCTCTCGGTCATGCTTTACTTTCCCCAACCCTGAACAGTGTCAAGGACTCATTTAAATGTTATGTTCCTTTCCAAAAGTGAACACCAGTACTGTTTCTTTGAGAGAAAGTGGGAAAGTTGGCAAACAACCATTAAAAACTTTTTCAAAGACCAAACAAATATCCAGCTCTAAACGGTCAAAATAATTATTGTTTCTTCAAATGTGACAATGCCGAAACGAGAAAAGAGCTACATGATCAGATTTTGTTAAACAACCAGAGTTTAAAAAACAAAAAGAAAACCAAACTGAACCAAAAAAATCCGAGAGAGAGAGAGAGAGAGACAGAGAGAGACAGAGAGAGGTCGCAAGGGAGAATTTAGAATTATTGACATTGTCAAGTTAACTGTAGTGAATAGGAATAAGTTGTCGGATTTGAGCCGTTTTCTTTTCACTGGGGGATGGGGAGATAGAACGGAGTAAGGGAAGGTGACACAGAGAGCGGCCCCCATCAGTCTCGTCAGAAAGTCGAATACAAAAAGGAAAAAAAAAAAAAAAAAAAAAAAAAAATAGCACTGTGGGGGAAGAGGAGGCCAGGGTGTAATCGCAAGGGAAAGAGTTCTGTATGGATTGGGATGGTGATGAAGTAAATCAAAATTTACTATCGAGGTATAACACAGGTATCAAAATAAGGACCAGGTAGTTGATGGTACCTATATTCTCATCCTTCCATTATCTCGATCCCATGTGTTCACTGGAGAGCAACATCACAAGGAACAGCCTCTATCGTTACCCATTAAAAACCTTTCCCGCACATTCATACATATTTACTTTATTCTGTACACACACAAGTGTGTGTGTTTGCGTGTAACTTTTTTTCAGATATACAATTGAATGTGTTATTAGAGACTAGATCTATGACCCGATCGGCAACTGCCTCTTTAAACAGACCGTGTTAACTAGAGAGAGCGCTGAGAGAGAGAGAGAGAGAGAGAGGAGGAATCAGCTGAGAAGAGACAGAGAGAGATGCCGGGTCAATATGCTCCACACAAGCAGCCACAGGCTGTTAACATTCAGGGGAAGCTCTTTGCTAGTTATGTGTGCCACTCATTCTCGGTGTGTGTGTGTGTGTGTGTGTGGTGAGTGAGTGACTCTCTCTCTCTCTCTCTGAGTGTGTGTGTGTGTGTGTGTGAGTGATACATGCCTCTACGCCTTTGTTGTAGGACGCTCCGCTTAGCAACTTTTGGCTTGCTCGGAGGTCGGGTCAGGCCGGCTGGTGAACGCTAGTCGTCGAGTGCCGCGGTTCGTTCGGCCTCTTAGCGCTGGCTGCCACAATCATTTTGTTCGGCGGAGTGAATAATATTTCTTTCTTTCTTTCTTTTTTTCTCTCGGGTTTATTTTGCCGACGCGTTATAGGAGGAGCTCGCTGGCTGGGTCCACCGTTTTAAAACAAGTACACGCCAAGTTCCTTGCTCCGTAGTGCACTGGTTCAGAGTTCACGAGGATGAGGGGAGGGGTGGAGAAGGGTTGTGGGTGCAGGAGGGGGAGAGGGAGGGATGAAAAAGTGGGTGAGAATGTTTGGTCTCAGGTTGCCATTTACCCCCCTCCCCCCTCACCTGTAGAATATGCACAACTAAACTTTAGCTTTCATCCCACCCACCCCACTCCCCTCGCGTTCGTCGATCCGAAAAACCTACGTATCATCTCTCGTTTTCGACCCCCTCCCCCAACACACACTCTAAAACACACACACAGAATAGGCTGGCTACACATTGGGCTGACGTCAGTGGCTTAGATTGAGCGCCACATTGTGTAGAAGACGGGGTCGCGTTTGCAGTCGGGATGAACATTTTTCGAAAGGATACACAAACAAGAGCGCTCCGACACTGGGCAGATAGGAGCATTCTGCGTTCTACCTGGGCGTAACAAATCCAGACCACCCTACCAGTGATTTCTTTCCGCCAACCCTGTTGTGGCCCCCACGCGCTCACGTCGAAACACGCGTGCGTCCGCCGTTCTTTGTGGCTTATTGCTGGATGAAGATTTGTCCGCGTTTGAACTTTTGTACTATGTGAAATACTGTCCTCTGCGTTGATAAATAATTGTTTTCAATGCATTACGCGTCACATACCCTTTGATTCAGTCCCCATCCCCCCCCCCCCCGCCCCTCTCTAAGATGATTACAAGAGTCTTTCCAGGCGATTAACTGAAATCGACGCCTTTCATGGATTCTGCGACATACATGTCTAGATCAAGATCAGACACATTTTGCCTTTGATGTTCACTGTTCATGAAGAACAGCCAGGCAAAGTGGGCTGGGTATACGAGGCAGGAAGACACTGTCATTGTTCAAATTCCGTGACATAAAAACTTGGAACCAAATTATTTACACATCACCAGTACATCAGTGGGTATGAGTGCATAACACAAAAGAATGTATAAGTAGAGAAGAGAAGTAGAGAAATAAATCAATGTAAATAGATAACACAATTAAAGCTATTAGACCTCAGACTCATGTACTGAAGTTTGCTCTGGTCAACCTTTCGGCTATTCATGCATGTTGTTTTTAATCTGTCCATATTTCGGTTTCTCAGTAGAAAAGTATCCCCCACCCTTTCTGCTCCTACTTGAGACTAACTGTTGTGAGGGTCATCTCTGTCAAATAGGTATCTCTGTCTTCCTCATTCTGTCTGCCTGCTTCTGTTTCTGTGCATCCTCATTCCTCACCACAAACTTATGTGCAAATGCACGTAAATACAAACGTAACCTCAACCTCACTCCCAACTGAACACATGCCTTTTTAGTCTGTCTATGACTCGATCTTTTACACACATGTAGCTCAATCACAATCTCTCTCTCTCTTTCATTTGCTTTGTGATTACTGACTCAACTCATTATCACCCAGTCAATGACCAAAGCGTTTACCCATTCTTTTATGTCCAATTGAAATGAGACAGATTGATGGCAAGCATCGGTGGTGAGCATAACCAAAGTAGAAATTTAATGCACTGTTTCTCAGTTGGTAAGAGCATCATGCTGATAAATGCAAGGGTTCGACCCTCAGGTGGACCACTTTTTTTTCAAAACAAGTATTCACATTATGAAATAGAATCCATAATTTAGGTGGAAAATAAAAATTTACCAGCACGTTGGTTTTATGCACAGGCATTTGTCTTATGCCTTGATTAATTTGGAACATTTTTCATCAAATGAAGTCTACAAGCACAGGTACATGTAAAATGTATAGCAAGCACAGAAAGGGTGTCTTGAAAAACAACAACAGCAACAAAGCACAAACAACAACAACAGCAACAAAGCACAAACAACAACAACAGCAACAAAGCACAAACAACAACAACAGCAACAAAGCACAAACAACAACAACAGCAACAAAGCACAAAAAACAACAACAGCAACAAAGCACAAACAACAACAACAGCAACAAAGCACAAACAACAACAACAGCAACAAAGCACAAACAACAACAACAACAAAATGCAAACTACAACAAAAACTATACATACATCTGGACGAAATGGAATGAAGACACTTGCTTTTCATGTTTGATCCTTTTTGTTGCTTATACAGAAGCTCTACAATTTATTGTTACTATTTCTAAGGAAGAAAGGTAAGCCCCTAGATACTGAGGTTGAGTGGCACTATCCCAGAAGCATAAAATAACGAATAGACTTTATTACATGATATACTGGTCCCAAGGCAAACTATGGCATTTATTGTTTAAAGCGAATGCGAGTATATCGTTACAGCCCCAACAGAGGGAAAGCAGGGTTGTGTCCCTTTATTGTTAGTGGCAGTAGTGCAGTTTTCAAAACGCTGACTGCAATAGAATTCATGAAAATTGATATGCAACGAAGGATACTACACCACCGGATACTCATCATCTTTCCTAAAAAGTATGTAGCGAGTACTAGCGCTTCCTTTACCATGAATATGTATGGGGAGGGGTGAGGTTGACAATTAGTCCTTAATAAATACGCAGCAATGTATTCTCATCTTTCGCCTTTTTAAAAAAAAAAAACAGCAACCAAAAAACATACACAAATAAATAAAATTAAAAAAGAAGTAAAATAGATCAGATTATGTATTGTCTGAAAGTGGGACTTTCTTCTTTCTTCTGAAGAACGAAGACGACATGACCTTTGTGAAAGATAGGTATGTTCGAGTTCTTGCCAGAGCATAATTTTACGGGCTGACAAATAGTTCGAGAAACAGACATTTTGTGCGCTTATCCCTCGCAGAGAAGAGTGAAGGGGAGGGACAGACTCTACCTCCTTACCCTCACCCCCTAATTCTTTCTCTACCCCAACCACACCACTCTTCCACAACCCCTCCACAAACACACACACACACCTTCGCAAAAAGATGGCGGTGGTCATGTGATCAGCTAAATGGGGACCGTTTGAGGCGTTACACACTCACGCACGCAGAACGCCGGCCAGACGCTGCAAGCCTCGTCTTTCTATCACTCGCTCACTTCATTGAAGTCAGACAATGATCAGTCGTGGTGTGTAGTAGCCATGCTGATACTGTGTACTCTCTCGCCACTTTCGCTCCGGGACATGTGTTCCCGCAACCGCCGCCTGTTCTTATTGGCTGTGTTGTTGCTGACTTGATACACTTTTAAGTGTTGTGTTGTTGTGTGCGTGCGCGTGTGGTTTGTTTCATTTTGGGTTTGTTGTGTGATCGCACGCACACTTGGAAAAATTGCCCGAGTGTTTTCACGACGAACGGGAATGAGAAAAGAAAACGCGCTGGATAGTTTCTTCCTTTCAGTCCGTCCGGCTGTTGAAGTGATTTGTGTGTGTCGGTGTGAAAACAATGGAAGCTCCTGCGGCTGATGCGAGCCTCGCTGGAACGTCCATTGAACTCAATTTCATGAGGTAGGTCCTTACTGTTACTTTCAATTTCAAGAGGCGGGCTCGAATATAACGATCCTAATGGCGTGAAGTTTCAGTTTCTTGAGGACTTGGATTTTAGTTTCAGTTTTGTGTAATTAGTTTAATACTAATGGCCCAAGTGGGTCTTTAGTTTTGGTTTTATGAAGTACAGTTTCAGTTTCATTCATGAAAACTGAAATGGGCCAATTTCAGTTGCTCTTCCGGGTGAGGGTGGTCTGTTTACATAGTCTTCTATTGGCTGCCTATGGCTGGACGATGTTCAAGCTTAGTCATTAATTAGCTGGACGCAGTCTGTCTCGCTTACTCGGCTGTTTAGTGTACAATGTTTTCGTCTCGTCTCTTTGCCTGCCTGTCTTGTCTGTGACTGCGTCTCGCCTTCTCTTGTGTTTCGAGCCTTCTCTTGTGTTTCTCTTTTCTCTGTCAGTCCCTTGTCTGTCCCCAGTTTCGCCTCTTCTGTGTTATCCAATTCATGCGAATGGGCTAATAATGCTTAACAACACACAAACATTTCATGTTTGTTGGCCTGTTCTCTACGTTTGTCTGTGCTCTGTTTATCAGTTGGGTTTTTAATGTACGCTCTCTCTCTGTCTCCCTGTCTCTCCCATTTCCTTCTGCCCCTCCCTCCTGCCCCTACTTTCCTTTAAGTGAGTCTCGTACTTACTCTCATACTCCATAAATTACAAGTTGTAATTGGACCACAGAGCAGGCAGTGGTCTTGCACACATTTGAAGATTGTAGTGTGCACATAGGCCTACATGTTTTGTAAATGGTGTGTAAGGCCTAATAAATTAATGTAGGTCTGTAAATCTATAGGCCTACATGTAACACAAGTCTATATAATGTTATGGCCTAGGCCTATAACAAGTGGTTTTGATGTCTCTAGCCTTCTCCTTCATGTGCAGATTTTTTACATTGACTAGGCCTATAGGCCTAATCAGTGTTTTTGTGTGTGTATTTGTGTTCCTCTTGTGTGTGCGAGTGTGTACACGTGTGCATGTATGTGTGTGTGTTTGTGTGTGTGCATGTGCGTGCATGTGCACTTGTGTATGTGCGCACAAGTGTGTCTGTGTGCCTGTGTGTACGTGTGTGTGGTTATGCGCACGCATATGTGCAAGTATGTGTGCACATGTCTGTTTGGTGTGTGTGCATAATTGTGCGACTTTTTGCACCAAACTGCAGGATCCTGTTTTAAATAAATGGCATTAATTACTTGACATGGTGTGGAGCGACAGCAGCATTTATCCGTCATCATAGTATCATTCTGCTGCCGTGTCTTGTGGTGTTGTCCACACTTCAGACAGTCTGCTATCTATGTGTAGGCTTATCTCTATCTGGTGTTCCAGTTGAACTGTGCAGTACCCCTATAGGCTGTACTAGTCTTTTCTCTTAACCCTTGGACGCCTGCACCTTATCCACCAACTGCGAAAACTTGACCTTTGACTCTCTCACCCAATCTTTCTTCAGGAAGCTGGTGGATAGGTGAGGAAGTCAAAGAGTTAAGTTTTTGCTTTGCTAGCATGATTGACAATGCAGGATGCTGGTGGACATGGTGCAGGAGTCAAAGGGTTAATCATCTCTGTCCTTCTCTGTCACACTATGATCTATTTCTGAGTCTCTCCCTTGTTTTGTTTTGTTTTCTCAGTTGGCCATAAGGCAGTATATATCATGTAGGCCCAAAATTTTTGCTTGATTGCATATGGTATAATATGCAGATGTGCGGATGCACTCGTGTGGGCATGTACTGATGTAGACATAACTAGATGCACATAGTGACAGTGTCACACTTGTTATATACGCATGTGCACACATAGTGTCATACAAATATATATAACATGTACAGGCTATCTACAGGCCTACAAATATGTGTAGTGTGGGCAAACACACACATTCATTGTCTCATGCATGCGTGCACACACATACACACACACACACACCACACACACACACACACACACACACACACACACACAACACAAAGGAACACTGACTTACTTTACCCACACCAACCCAACTAAACCCCTTCCTTCATTACACACACAGTCATACATGTATACATATATACCTCACCTTTACCAGTACACTGAGCTCCCATCCTTTCCTTCTTCCCATGCCCCCTTTCCTCAGTCCCACCTAGTTCTTCCATACTCCCTCTCTACAGCCCCCCCCCCTCCCCCTCTCATTCCTACCACACTACCTCACATGAACATTGTGTTGCCATCATGAGCTTGTGCACACCCACACATGCAGTGGATAGAAAAAAGTCTTTAGATTGGCTACAGTGATATTAAGTATAGCCTTCTCCCTGTTGTACAGATTGCTGCATGATACTCTCTACTTTGTATCAGCTATCATAATATTACATCCTCCACATTTGTATCACATTCCTTCACACAAGTGAAAGGGCAGAAAGAGAAAGAGAACTAGAGAGAGGGCGAGGTGTGTGTGTGGGTGTGAGTGATGTTGTGGTGGGGTGTGGGAGTGGGTGTGTGTGTGGTGGCTGATATATCTATGTGTGAATTTGGATTGGATTTTTTTCATCCATATTGATTATTGTGGCTCATACACACAAATTGATCAGATGAAATATGGTGTATTCAGAATGAAATGGCTTAGTATGTATTAAATACTGCTAGTACTGATTAGTAGTAATTCAACATTTTCTTACCAGCTTATGTTAATCCACATAATTTTTATTTCCCCTGGCCTAGGTGAGTTTATTGACTTTATACATGATACTAGCAAAAAACTTGCTAGAATTTTGTTCATTTGTTCAGTTTTTTGTTTCTTTTTGTTCATTTCATGCTTGTTTGTTTTCCTATGTTTATATTCTATAAAATGAATGATATCAATTGAATGATGTTTTTATAAAATATGAATTTGTATAAAATTAGGCTCTAGGCCTAGTAGTTAGACCCCATATAATTTACAAATCCTAATGAGCATTTTGAGTTGACATCACTTGTCGCCCGCCACCCATGTTGGAAGAGAGGTGACTCAGTCTCATGGCTTTCATGTTGCAGTTTCAGTTTCAGGCATCAGTCATGACTAGTCATTGAGCAGACGCAAACAAGACTTCCTCAGCCACAGTGGTGTCACCACTCATTGGTATCTGAGAATCCTCTAGAGGGTGAGGAAGTTACCATCAGTAAGCATTATCAACTTAAATACACAAGTGTAACTGAGAAAACATCAACATGATATCAACCAGACATCATCATTTTGTGGGTATTTTGTTTCTTCAAATCATAGAGCTCTTTGTACAGCATTACAGAAAAAACTCTGGATGCGTCATTAAACTGAGAATACATTGCCCATTTTGAGACCAATCACAGACCATTCCATGTAAAATGTAAGACTTGCCAACCCCTGAGTACACTAGGCAATGCTTTGTCTCTAGACTAAATTATGTTCCACACAAAAAAATGTCAGGTGAGTAGATGTCGCGCCAGCAGGCAGCAAAAGTGTGTGTGGTGTTTTTACAGTGATTTTATCGTGGTTCTATTTGGTTTTATGCATTGAATTTTGTATCAGTTTGTTGCTTTGAAATCCTGACACATGGTGATGTAAATATTTTTTTAAAATTTTGAATATTTTACCAGATAATCTGATTTTAAAGTTTTTATACCTACTTTTCATCATTTTAATTCAGCCGCTCAAGTCGGACATTTTATTCTGTGAACTGTGTTTACATCTTAGCCTACTGTGTTCACCCAACGCTACAGCTTCCAAACCTTTGTGTTCTCTGGATTTAAGTGTTGTGAACTGACCAACCCACACACCAACCTGCAAGTATCTTCCTCTCCTGACTGGCTCGCAGTTATGGACCCGTCTTTTATAAAACAAATTGGACTGACACTTTTTAAACACAGCAAGTGCTACCTCGGAGGCGTCTACCAGCGAATACGAACACTGGGGCTGTGTCCTAAGCCCCGCACTGTGCGATCCTGTCGTGGTGGAGGTCTCCACCGTTTTTGGCACAACCTGCCTCCTGCCCGACGCCACTTTTCGTCTCCTGCTTCTTCGCTCCCTCCACTGCCCCTGCCCTCGACCTCGCTGCTGCAAACTTCGTCTCCTCCTCTGCAGTCTTCGCCTTCGCCTTCTGTCCGGATAGTACCACCTTCACCCTTCCTGTGTTCCCCGCCCCGGTGCCGCCTTCACCTTCTGTCCCGTCGGTGCCGCCTTCGTCGCCATCCCGGCCACCACCATATGACTGTGATAAACTAAAATTATGCCTTTTTAATGCTCAGTCAACATGCAAGGATGGCAAAGCCAAAGTCATTCGCAGATGAGCATGTTGACATTGCTTTTATCACAGATACATGGCTTAACCCCCTTGGTCACGAACCTATACATGCTAGCCTCACTCCGAGTGGTTACAGGCTTGCTTCTTTCCATCGCTCATCCCGAGGTGGCGGTATCGCCATCCTCTACAACGACTCACTCCATTCCCGCCTATCTTTCTCGCAGTCTCTGCCTTTCTCCCATCCTTCTTTCGAGCACGTTGAAGTATCCTTCCAATCCACCCCTCACCCCATCACCTTCTCCTGTGTCTATCGACCCCCACCTAGCTCTGCCAACAAACTCACCACATCCACGTTTCTCTCTGACTTTGACCAATTGCTTGACCACTACTGCCTCTTACCTGGAAATCTCATCATTCTAGGTGACATCAATGTCCACTATGACAACACTCACCGTTATGACACAAGACATATCATCAACTCTCTGTCCAATCACAATATGACTCAACACATTTCTGAACCAACCCATCAAAAAGGTCACATTCTTGACTGGATCATTTCTCGTGATCACCACAATTCCGCTACTGACAACTGCTTAGTTCTTTCTACCGTCTAACTTCAGCCCTTCCATCTGACCACTCTGCAATTCTCTGTTCTCTCGACATTTCTCCTCCTTCCTTCCCTACCATGCGCACAATGACTCGACGCAATCTCAAATCTATCGACCTCTCCACATTTTCATCTGATGCCTCCCATCTCCTTTCTGAAAAGTCACATAACCTTGCCGATGAATTCTATACTACTCTCCACCATCTTCTGGACACTCATGCTCCAGCCACAACCCGTCTTTTACCTGACCACCCCCCTACCCCCTGGCTCACTCATGAGATTGCCTGTGCAAAACGTGCCCGCCGCAGAGCAGAGCGCCGTTGGCGCAAATCCAAACTCACTGTACACAGGCAACTTTTCCAAGCCTCTAAAACAAAAGTATCCACCCTCATTGCATCAGCAAAAACAAGCTATTTCCAAACCAAAATCCTGAATGCCTCTTCTTCAAAAGAACTCTTTACAACCATGAATCATGTCCTTGGCACACGAAAAGATTTACCTCTCCCAACAAAACATACAAATGAAGAACTCCCATCTGTATTCTCCAAGTATTTCACCACCAAAATACAAACTCTTCGTGACAGGCTTGACAGGACACCCTGTCAACCATGCCCACTGACCCTTCCTTCTCTGGCATACCTCTTACTACTTTTACCCCAGTCTCACAAGAAGAAATTTTCAACACAATCAGATCCATGTCGTTCAAAACCTGCGAACTGGATCCTCTTCCAGGTTCTCTCTACTCTGACTGTCTCCCTACTCTCCTCCCATTCATCACTGACATCATCAACATTTCTCTTCAAACTGGAACTGTCCCAGATTCTTTCAAGTCTGCTATTGTTCACCCTCTCCTCAAGAAACACAATTTAGACCCAAATGAACTGAAAAATTACCGGCCTATCTCTAATCTCTCTTTCTTGTCAAAACTCCTTGAAAAAGTCGTCCTCAACCAGCTGAACTCTGCCAACAATCTCCTCAATCCTTTCCAGTCAGCCTACCGCCAGTGCCATAGCACTGAAACTGCCCTACTACACATTCTCAACAATCTCCTCCTTGCAACTGATACTGGCAAAGTCTCTCTCCTCACACTCCTTGATCTGTCTGCAGCCTTCGATACCATTGACCATGGTATTCTCCTTTCTAGACTTCATCATACTTTTGGCATCTCTGACATTGCTCTCTCCTTTTTCACTTCGTATTTATCAAACAGAAA
Organism: Monoplex corrugatus; assembly: GCA_030674185.1. Taxonomy (NCBI): domain Eukaryota; kingdom Metazoa; phylum Mollusca; class Gastropoda; order Littorinimorpha; family Ranellidae; genus Monoplex; species Monoplex corrugatus. The sequence goes on along the minus strand of CM060306.1, from coordinate 68,465,502 downwards.
ACAAACTGTTCTCATCAATGGCACTTACTCTCAACCTGCATACCTGACCTGTGGTGTTCCACAAGGATCGGTCCTTGGCCCTGTTCTTTTCACTCTTTACACCTCCCCCCTGTCCACCATCATCAACTCCCACTCTATAAAACACCACTTCTATGCTGATGACACCCAACTTCAAGACAGTGATTCACCTGATAATATACAGCGCCTGTTGACTCGCACCACTGAGTGTTACTCGGACATTAAGAACTGGATGACGTTCAACAAACTTCAGCTTAATGACGACAAGACAGAAGCTGTCCTCATTGGCACCCGTCAGAAACTTTCTCAGCTGCCTCCTCTTTCTCTCCCATTATGTAACACGTCAGTCCTAATTTCTGATTCAGCTAAAAACCTTGGTGTCTGCATTGACTCTAACCCTCTCCATGAACAACTTTGTTTCTCAAACTGCCAGATCTTGCTACTATCATCTCCATCGTATAAGGCTGATCAGGAAGTATCTCTCTGTCGAAACAACTGCAAAAGTCGTTCTCTCCTTCATAATGTCTCGCATTGACTATTGCAATTCACTCCTGTCTGGTCTTCCTGCCTGCACCATTCACATCCTACAGCGCATTCAAAACAATGCTGTACACCTTGTACTCAAAAAGAAAAAAGCTGACCACATATCTCCTCTCCTGGCACAACTTCACTGGCTCCACGTATCAAATCGCATACAGTACAAACTAGACACCATGTGCTACAAAAGCCTCAATAACGCAGCCCCCGATTACCTGTCAAGCCTACTTGATATCTATCTTCCCTCACGTACCCTCCGCTCTGCCTCCGATCCTCTGACTTTTCGCTTTCCACGCACTAAGCTCAATACCTATGGTCCACGAGCCTTCTCTGTTTCTGGTCCACTCTCCTGGAACAAACTTCCTCTCTCAGTCCGTCAGCAACCTACTTTTGTCTCCTTCAAGTCCGCTCTCAAAACTCACCTTTTCTCCTCCGCATAAAATCCTAACCTCACTCAACCCCCCCCCCCCCCCCCCCCTCTGCAGCCTGTCTCCGCTCGGAGGGGAATCACATGGTTATAATATATAATTGTATATGCTATGCTCTCTATAATTTTCCATTGCTTTTATTCTTGCTTTTATTGCTTTTATTCTTTCTCCCCATTTATAGCCATGCATGTGTGTGTGTGTGTGTGTGTGTGTGTGTGTGTGTGTGTGTGTGTGTGTGTGTGTGTGTGTGTGCGTGCGTGCGTGCGTGCGTGCGTGCGTGCGTGTGTGTCTGCTTCAGCGCTTAGATTTGATTTTATCAAGATTTTGCGCTATATAAATATTGTAATTATTATTATTATTATTATTAAAACTGAATTTTTTAAAATTATATAAATATAGCACACCACAGATAAATTTCTTGAAAGGACAATTAATTAAAAACAGTATTTGATAGAGAAAAAACGTTAATAGACATATGTATGGATTTATTTATAAATGACTGGTCTCACCTGTCTCACCTGTCGGCGTCACCGGAACAGTGTTGGCCGCTGCACATGATGTCCTCACAAGTTGCCTCCAGCACTCTCGATCTTGGCTAAGTCTGACCACCTCCTGGAGTTTCTTGCCACTGATGTTTGTGATGTTTCTAGCAAGTGATGCAGGTGGCCGTCCTCTGTTTCTCTTTCCTTCCACTTTACCTTGGAGGACAGTGGACATCAAGTCTGTTCTCTCATTACGGATTGCGTGTCCAACATATTTCAGTTTCCTCCGTTGTATGAGTACTAGGAGCTTGCGTGTAGTACCCAACTCATTCAGTATGCTTTCATTTGAGCGCCTATCCATCCATTTGACCCTCAGCAGTCTTCGGTAAAACCACAGCTCTGCTGCTTCCACTCGTCTTTCATCCTCTTTCTTCATTGTCCATGCCTCGCAGCCGTATAACATCACTGGCCAGACAAGACATTTTAAGAGTTTTATCTTAAGGTCTGCTGTTATGCTGTGGTCTTTCCAAATATTGTTCAATTGAACCATACTGTTCTTGGCCATTCCAATTCTCATCTTTATGTCTTTTGAGCATGTTCCATCGTGTGTCTTGACTGAACCTAAATATCTAAAGTCCTTGACATTTTCTAGAGGGACTTGGTTTAGCATGATCTGGTCCTGTCTAGTGTTATATTTGCCTGCAACATGCAAAATGACTGGTATCCATACCAAAAAAATCAAACCCACTTTAATATGTGACTTTATATTGTGAACAAGTCATGCCTAGTTTGTCATTGGTACATTATCATGTTAAATGCATTATTTCTGGAATTTTTTCCCCATGGGTCTTGTTGCATGTCACCTTTGTTAGTGTATCTTTTTGCTGCATGATTTCTTAAACATCAAAATGTTGTTATTATGACTGTTTTATGTTTGTTTCTTATAATAACCTCCCCCCCCCCCCCCCCCCCCCCCCCCCAAAAAAAAAAAAAGTTTGACCATTTGGAGAACTTTAAATGTCTTGACACAGTATCGTGAGTTGGAGGGGAATGGAATCAACATAAATTACCAGAAAGACTTCGGCATTAAAGTTAAAAAATAAGTAGCAAACAGATTAGTTTTAATGTTGTGGCTGGGACTGAATTCAGGAAATATCGAATTTGAATCCATCTTGGTCTGTCACTGTCAGCTAGGCTAGTCTTTCTACACGCATGTGGTTGAAAATGGAAATCTGTGTAGATGGGAGCAGAGGATTTTGGTTCAGCACAATTGTTTGCAGATCATTAACCATGAAATATATATTCACTGGTCATTATGAGCAGTGTAGTTTTCTGTTCATTTCATGATTGTTTATAGCTGTGCTGACCACCCAGCATGCCACAATATGGGTACCAATTGTGTAGTAATTGTAACAAGACATGAACTGAATTATCACTTCAGGACACAACTTACTATAATAATTGTACTTCTAGTGCTAATATACCATTGAGGGCAAGCTGGCTTTGTTGGTAGTTGCAAAGGATTTAGATGAATGTTTCAAATTCAGTTCTAGCCTGTAGCATAAATGATGCCCTTCTTAATGCTCTGATCATTTTGTTAATGTCTTGAAGCTATAACAGATAATACTGGCTATTTGATCAGAGACTGAAGAGTGTTCAAACGGGGAAACATAGAACATCCATTTGGAAGGCCCCGGGTTTGACTTGTCTTGACACCTGTGCCTAATGGCTAAAGGGTGGAGATTTTTTTCTGATCTCCCAGGTCAACATGTGTACAGACCTCTCAGTGCCTGCATCCCCTTCATGTATGCATGCATGCTGCATAGACTGTCAAACATAAAATGTAGGGATTCTGTAAGTCCTGTCAGTAGCTGGCAAATGGAAACACCCAGCATGCACGTCCATGAAGGATGCAGACTGCACAACAGTATTGAAGTATGCTCAGCTTGCCCAGGTCCAAACGATTTTAGAGAATAATGAATGATTTATATAATAGGCATAATGTAGATAGACCATTTTCTACCCTGGAACGAACATGGACATAGAATACGAAAGAAACAGATTTAACCAAACAGTACACAAATAATTATGATTGAATGTAATTGTATATGCCAGGGACTAATTGCTAAGTAAAGTCGTGTCGTACCATTGCAAAGAAGACACACACACACCTTTTTTTCCCCATCTCTTGGGGTGTAATAAGGTCTACATCTACTTTACTTAAAGAATAATAAAGTCATGCATGAATAAATGAATTCAGTGAATGAATAAATACCTAAATAAATAAACGATCTAAAAAACAGAAGTATTTGTGATTTGTATACGGTATACTGGCAGTAGTATTGTCGTTCACTTTTCACAAATTAAGACATTGTTTTAGTCTGAGTTGTAAAAACTGGAATGTATGAATAGTTCAGCAATGCAGAGTAATGTAAAAACACTGTACTGCTAGGTTAATGAAGCAGACACCTATTTATCATCCAGTGCTGTCATTCCAACAAAAACTGCTGAATTTCCACTTGCTCAGTTTCCGGATGAAGTGACCTGCTTTTTCGCAGCTGGGTTCATGTGCAACTGAGACTCAAGACAGCGACTGAGCGAGACAGAAACGGCGACAGTAACACAGCCTCAGGGTTTTGAGCTTGCACCATAGTTGCGTGTTTTCATGAACTTGATTATTTTGATAATGACTTCTGTGTCTCTTTGTCAGTGAATCGTGATGTTCATCATTAGTTTAATTAAATGAAGTAGCAGCAGAGATAGGCCACATTTTTTGGTGGAAGTTCTTTGTTGCAATGTTCAGTCTAAATTTGATAATATTATTAAAAATTAACCACAGTTACTGCTACCACGCGCACACACACACACACACACACACCACACACACACACACAACACACACACACACACACACACACACACACACACTCTCTCTCTCTCTCTCTCTCTCTCTCATACATGTATACATACATGTATGTATACATACATTGATGGGGAAAAATCTCACAATGGTTATTTCATTTTCAGTATTGAAGAATGTTCAGCTGACAAGAATTAATCAGGTTTTTACTGTTTCACCCATAGTGTCTGGTTTCAAAAACCTGAACAGTTTCTGTTACTGAGAAAGTAATTGTACGGATATGTTTTTTTCTACACAAAGAAAAATAAAGAATGATTGATTGAGCGACTGTAGTGAAGCCATAAGTTTCATTTGCTGCTTCAGACATCTTCTTAGTCTAGCTATGAAAGTAGTTCAGCAGTGCACAATAAAATGAATCATGTAACCAGTCTATATATATACCACTAAACTAAGTAAATAAGGGTTGATTGTTATTCAAGCCTATTGTTCCTGCCGGAGCAAAACATCACAAGAAGCGTGCACATGTGCACATACGCGCACGCACACCACACACACACGAGAAAAAAAAAAATTAAACAAACACATGAAAACTTGCTGAACTGTCCACTTAACTACTTACTCAGTTTCCTGACAAAGTGATTCGTTTTCAGCTGGGTTCATGTGCATCTGAGTCTCAGGCTCTGAAACAGATATATAGGATACAGATAGTGGGCTGCAGCATATACACAGTTTATTCACTGTCATACATTAGTGCCAAAAATGGTTCACGTGTGTGTGTGTGTGTGTGTGTGTGTGTGTGTGTGTGTGTGTGTGTTGTGGTGTGTGGTGTGTATTTTTGTGTCTAGAGCTCTGTGCTGAATAAGGATCTTCATTCACTGCTACAGATAGGAGAAGCAAAATGGGTCATATTTTGGGTCGTGACTTTGATATCTTTATACTGTCTGTATCAGAGTGTGTATTTTTAACTATTTGATGACCCAGGTTCCAGCAATTATTTGTAGTTTACTGTTTTTATATGTATGGTTTCTGGGACAGGTTGGACAAGCCGTAAAATTGTGTAGTACGGTAATGTTCATTTTTCCCACTGTGTCTACTGCAACTTTTCCCCAATTAAACAAAAATGTCTTTGTTGTATTGTTAAGACTGAAAATCTGAAATGTTCCACACAGACACAAAAACCTACACTTAAACAGCCTATCAGTGTTATTAATAAAAATTTAGTATTTGTACACATGACTTACGAACTTCAAATGTCCAAAGAATCCATACTGACAAAGGTTCATTTATTCATGAACTGAACTTCAGAATCATCATAGTACACACACCAGTTGCTGTGGGGGATAGTGATAAGTACTAAGATAGTACACACACCAGTTGCTGTGGGGGGATAGTGATAAGTACTAAGATTGTAGCTGAGCAAGACAGAAACTGAAAAGTTTCAAATGCCCACCAAGGGAGCTTAACAGTAAACCTCACGTTGGTGATGGGGTCTGAAGATTACAGTTGACTTCTTCAGTCTGTGCTTGTGACATTTTTATACATCATTACATGTGAATGAAGGCTTGCGAACAAAATGGAGAGCTTTCTTGTTAGTGTTGGCAAACAAATTGCAACTTAATACTAATAGCATTGTTTTTACTGGGATGTTAGTTTTTAGTTAAACAGTGTATGGTTTGATGTACACTGGTTTTTATTGACAATATATGTATGACAAAAGATAGATTCGTATGCAGGGTCATGGTTGCCAACACCATGTGGCAGGGCACATGATGATGATGATGACGTGTGGTTTGAAATGCACAGGGCAGATAAAAACGTAGTTGCCTGACATAATGACTTTGAACACTCTCAGTCTCAGAATAAATAGTTCCAAAATTGTGTCCTTGGAATTGATGATTATCAGCATATTGGAAGTTAACAAGAACTGCCCTCAGTTAACTCAAGAAGTATGTCAGTTGTCAGTCAGACAGACAGAAATAGTATAAGTGCACACTGTTTGTGTTTTAAACGTTATAATCATGAAGACACAGACAATGTGCTGTTGGCTTAGTGAAAAGCTGTGATCAAATGCTGTGTAAATTCATCTGACTCGTAAAGATTTCTTCATTCACAGTGAATATGGGTGCATGTCTAAAGTCTGTCGCTGTTAATCAGCACTGATTATACTTTTATAGTGATTACTTTAGTTAAGTGATTGATCAATTCAGCTGAGTCATAGAAAATACAAATGATAGACTCTACCTGACTTGGTAAGGCAGAGCAAATAGCCAAGGGACCTTATTCCACTGTGTTTAAGAAAGCACAATCATAACTGTCAGAGTCATGACTAATTGTAAAGCATGATCACAACTGTCAAAGTTATGAAAATTGGTGAAAAAATCAGTTACACTAACCTGAAAAGGAAACTCAGCCAAATGTGTTAACGGCTGATTTAAATCACATTGAATATTATAAAAAAAACAAACAAACATATTTAACCATCTCTTTAAAATATTTGCTGATGGCTCAGTCTCTGATAATGGTGAACCTGGCCTTCTGTCCAAAATGCATTACTCCTTAAGAAAGGGACAGTCGGTCTTTACTTCAGAATTAGTTGCAGTGCTAGTGGAGCTGATTTTATACATGCTCAATCTGCAGTACAGGCCTTGAAAAGTTACAATAATTACAAGAAAACATTTTGATATTTAAGATAAAGTTTATTTTTCCTTCTTTAACAATGAATTGTGCACAAAGTCAATTTTTGTTAGATCTCTCCTCATTGTGTATCATATCGATAGAATTGGTGTATAGGCTAGTAAATGATGCAGAATAAAATGTCAAGTACTGTGAAATTTAATTTACTACTGTCACATCAACCCTTGCTGTCTAGGGATATTAGGTTTGGAGATGCAACAATTCTCGGTTTTCCACCTAATGGTTTGATCCTTCCTTATACAAAAATTGACTTAAAAGGTAAATTTCAACACTTCATTGTTATCAATAGTTGCTCTGTAAATTATCATTATTAGTCATTTATATAATACTAACTAATTGATTTGATATACTCCATTATTTTTTAACTAAACAAACAGTAGTTACTGTCCACATGTTCTTGAATGCACAGCAGTGTTACTTTTTCTTTGGGGAGTGGGGGAGGGGATGTCAAACACAAATTTGTCCCTTTAAACTGTGGAGTATCACATACTCTTTAGGTTTTGTTAATTGGTTGGACTCCAGCTTCTCCTGAAAAAAACTAAAACAGCCCTATTTTTGCACACTCATCTGCAGGTCCTCCTGAGCTTGTTGTTTGAAGTGCAGGCTGCTTCTCTGACGCTTTCCAGTTGTATGATGAAGGTAGGAGATGGCACAGACCATCTTGATAGCCCAATTGGTCAGTGCAACCTAAAGGCAAAAGCAAAAGCCAGAATCAGACTCTTTCGTATCATACTAGGCCTTCATAGAGCAGTTAAACAGTCTCCAGTCACAGCAACATGTAGAATGCTTCTTCTGGCTCAGATAACAAAGATGGGGAGACTCGCACATTGTGTTCTTCCCACCATAAATGCAGAAATTTCATTCGTGTTCATGCAGCCTTCACTGCTATCTGAAGTTTCCCCGATTTGAACAGACATTTAGCAAATGAAGTGGTTTGTCCTTTTGTCTCTCACAAATGAGGAAAAAGGACGCTTGCTCAACAACATCTAAAGACTAGAGACAACCTGCCCACTCATTTGGTCAAAGATAAAAGAGTGAAAGAATGGTCATGTTTCATCCACACGGAGCAGTCATTGCTGCTTAGTTGCCAATAACAGTATTCCCCATACCTAACAACTCAGCTCAAGGGTGGCCGTTAATAGTATTCCTGGTAACTCTCAACAACTCAGCTCAAAGGCTCCTCGTATCCTCCCCCCCCCCCCCCCCTCTATGACACACTGTATCAGGTTCCCCTACCAGAGAAGATTGATGAACTGACGGTTTAGTGTAATGTTAACGACTAAGTACTTAGACTAGAGTTTGTTGAGCACCCCCCCCTCCCCATCAAGTACTTAGACTAGAGTTTGTTGAGCAACCCCCTCTCCCCAAAGAAAAAAAAGCCCCTAAAAAACAGACAACATTAAAAAAACTGGGAATTCCCCATTCTTATAGCGCTCCATAAAATTAGTAACAGCCTGAACTGACAGCAACTTTCAATGAGAAATAAATACATTAGAAGACACATCAAATGCACAATGTAACTTATGCCCATTTCATGTACATCTATGAAAGTTTTACGTGTGGAGACAATTTTAGATACCAGATTATTTCTGAAGTCACTTGGAACTAAATTTTGTGAAACAGTCAAATGCATTTACAATGTCACGTGTAATGATTACTGTTCATTGTTGGAAAATGTGACCATATTTTTGTGACACCACTAACAAAAAACAAAGCAAAAGAAACATCATCCCCCCACCCTCTGATTTCACATTGCAAATGTATGATTGCAAACTGTATTATTTATTGTAACGTGCGTTCCTGTATGTCTTTGATTTAGCCTGATTGTCCTGAACCAGGTTTTTCCTCTTGTTTGTTTGTTTTTTTGATTAAAAACCATTTTTATTTACTATTTATTTAAGTACTTTTTAGCTGTGTTTTCTTTTAACATGTTGAAATATTTGTTTATGTTTTGACATGATTATAGGTTTGATGTGGCTCTACACAGTCAGCTGGGCTTTAAACAAAAATAACAATAACAATAACCTTTGAAGGCTGTCTTCCTCCCTGGCTTATTCATTGTGCTTTGTTGTTTCTTCAGCTTTTCACCTGGATGAATATGAAACTTAATCCAGCATGAACTTTACTATCTTCTGCATGATACTGAAATGAATTGTGCAGCAACACCTGAAGAACGAGAGTACGTAGACTGTGCAGCAAACAAATGCCTGCACACTGTGGGGAGGAAAAAAAGTCCAAGAAAAATAGGAAAGCTTTAACATCAAGAACAACAACAGTAGCGAAACAAAACCAAAAACAACAACAGTCATAAGGGAAATAATTAAAGATCAAAATACAATGAAATGAAAAATAAATTCATGTGTAGGTCCGTAAGTTTGTTTGTGGATAAATGATTAGAGGTTAGTATGTATTCTTTTATTAACCTGTGTACCCTGATCTATGTGTGTATGTATAATGTGATACATATCAGTGCTTCTGTATATTACACTTTTGTGTCTTTGTAAATGTATACAATTATACAATGTGTAATGCGCTGTGAGCACAGATGAGTTTTGGGAGAAGTACTTGTGTGTATGAGAATGATTTTTTCTTATTATTGTTATCATTATTATTATTATTACTATGATCATTATTATATTTATAATGATTATCATTATGAAATGAAAACAAAAATAATAAGAGCTTTAGCAGGCTTAGAAGTTAGATCTATGTCTTGCATGAGTTTTGAACTTCAGATTTTAATTAAGAAAAAAATTATTCTACTTGTCATTGTAGTTTGTTAAAAATAGATAAGAACAAGTTTGACCCCCCCCCCCCTTTATTCCTCAGAGAAGAACAAACAAACAAAAAAACAAAGAAACAACCCCCCACCACCAGCAGATGATAATAGTGATAATGATAATAACAATATACTAACAGTAGTAATAATAATAATGATAATAATAATTGTCTTACAAGTTTATATTCTTTTTTATTTTTTACATTTACTGTTTGTTGTTGATATGTATTGTTATCATTATTACAATATTAGTATTACTATTATCATTTTCTACATAAATGCAAAAATGAATAAACAATGTATTGTAAGAAAAGACATTTGATCCACATATAATGAAAAGAAATGGCTGGGAAATTAGGGAAAAAAAAAAGAGAAAAAAAAAAAAAAGGAAAAGAAACAAATCAGAACAGGGTTTCAGTTTCAGTTTGAACAGGGAAAGTACATTCAGCTACAGGGGAAAAGTCTAAACACAAAATGTGATTATACTGGAATAGTTGTGATTGCACACACACACACACACACACACACACACACACACACACACACACACACACACACACACACACACACACACACACACACACACACACACACACACACTCACACACTCATCAGTTGGCATAAAGAAGATTCCCACAACAGGTAAGATTTTACTTACAGATATATATACATGTACATACCTGCAAACAATGTAATGAATGCCCCTTGTCCCCTTCCCCCACACAGAAGAAAAAAAATCTTCCTTGCAGGCACATTGCAGGCCTTAGTTCAAAATGTGCACTGCCTGTCCCCCCCCCCCCCCCCACAACAGTCTACTTGATATATGTGTACATACATACCTGCAATCAATAAAATGAATGCCCCCTGTCCCATTATAGAAGGGAAAACAATCTTCCTTGTGGGCACATTGAAGGCCCTAGCAAAACATGTGCACTGCCTGCCCCCACCCCTCCCCACACATTATTATGAACATAGCCTTGCCATAAACCTTGACGGCTTGAGCATCAAAAATCATAAAACTTTAATGGCCCGTATAGCCTACATATAATATATTATATATATATATATATATATATATATCTGTGTGAATGTATATGTCATGCACACTTGCTCTTTTTTGTTTGTTGCTGTCTCTCCTTCACATACGCAAATACATCATCACATCCACACACAAGTTGTATGTTATTGGGGATGTAATTCACGTGTCCAGAGTGGGTTAAATAGAGATGATGCTTAGTTAAGGGTATGTGTTTCTGATTTATATTATAAACTATCAGTAAAGATGTAGGCTCTAATGTATTCTTTCATTTAATATACTTTACACACAAGAACTTTTGCAATCAATGTAATGTGGTGCGAATGTGTGCGCGATCATTCCTTCCGTATATAATTAGGCCTGTGTTTGATTCACGTAAATATGTGTGTAATCATGCGCAGGAAGTCCAAAGCAAATAAATTTGGAAAACAGCGTTATATACGAGGAGTTAATATTATTATTATTATCACCACTATTATTATTGGTATTTTAAATGCGTTTGCAGTTTAAGCGGTTTTGCATACATGCTGGATCAGTCTCCCGTCATACCAGCAGAATTGATGGTAGAAGTAGAATTTCAGAACATGATCGACAGCCGGAAGCATTCATTGCTTAATGTAGTCTAAATATTATGCATTTTGATTGGTCGAAGCATGATTTTAGTGGGAGGATTTGATTGGTCGAAGCAGATTTTTAGTGTGAGGGTTTATTAACTTTTTGTGTCAATACTATAAATAAATTGTGCATTTTTGTTAATTATACAGCGAGGCTGTCAAAGTGAGAGAGAGAGAAAAAGGTCCGATTGTAGGAAAAGGAACCGTTAAAAGTTGAATGTATTATCAGTGATAGATAATCGAAAAATGCTCACAATGTGATACGGGTGTAGACCAGATAGGCTTTCTTACACTTATAGTAAAATGGATCTACTAAAGTAGATCTGTCAATGTGATATTTAACGGCGAAAGAGAAGCAGTCCTAACGATCTCAATTTCTAATCTTTTGTGCTGTATCAACGTTTAGGGAGGTAAAGTCCGACGTGATCCCAAAGCAAAGTAACGATGATTTCCCTCATGCGTGAAGTAATGGCATCACGCCATCGTTAGCCACACGAGTCATGCGTCGCGCGCACACGTGAACAACGAACAAGAGGCTACTTTACACATACTGAGAATGGCCATGAGTAGTTAGAGAGTTGGAGAGCGCGAGGGAAACTGATTGAAGATTAAACTGGCACTTGAAGATTAAACTGGCACTTAAAAAAGAAGAACTTTTCACAGCACCATCAACTAGGCCTACTTTAAAATGAAGACCGGCAGATCAGCAAATAATCTAGTATATATATATATACCTAAACGACTTAAGCATCATGATCATCGCATGACGGGCAGCTACATGATATCACCCACGCTCTTACAGAAGTAGGCTCTGCCGTCTTGACCATTGTCATCATCATCGCCAGTCGATTGCTGGAGATAACAACGCCTTGTACAGAAGGTGGTAAGTATGAAGTTGTTCGTAAATTGCTCCATTCCGCGCCGCTACCTGCTGATTGATTGATTTGGTTCAGTTTTTATGTCGACACCCACCTCAGGTGATATGGCCGACGGGGATAACCATCCCAGGAAAAGGGGGGGGGGGAGGGGGGTGTTATCTAATCCTATACTGACACCACCAGAACAACAAAGATGTTAAGATGGGACAGTGAAAAGGCCATTTTTGATTTTAAATGTAGCGCACCCCAGGATTCGAACCCACAACCATTAGCATGTGAAACCGACGCTCATACCAACTGAGCTACTGCTACCTGCTTAGGCCTATCATGCTTTTAATTAAGGGGAAAGGTTAGACTACTGACTCCGCTTCCGGTCGTTTCCAAAATGGCGGCTGAAAGTGGAACGAGTGTATACCGGTAATTTTGACGAAGGTTTTGACCGTTTTTCATCGGACTTTTTATTCCCGGTTTTCCAAGTCGAAATGCTTGCCCTTGATTCAGACATTTGCTCGTTGCTAAATGAATGAATGGATTGGTCGTAGTTTTGCATGAAACCCGTTTGTAACTGTTACAGACTGAGTTGGAGTAGTCATGGTCCATTAGACCATTTAAATAAACGAACGATATTTTCAATAATCGGATTGTTTTGGAATTTTTTAAACTCCACTTTCCATCTCTTGGGGCATGTATCACCATGCCTGCATTTAATTTTTATAACAATAAATCAGTTTTGTATAGCGCTGTTCGCCATATCCAGTTGGACTCACTCAATTTGGTATTACACATAGTTAGTAAAGAGAATTTTTAGTGGTAAACTAAAAAAGAACTCGAGCTGTTAGACGATTTGACCAGTACATTCCACTGTGGTGTTGTGGAGTCTTCATCTTTGAATGACGTGCATGCTGGATGTTTTCATGTTTCGATAAGCAGGTCATGCATGCAGGGTGTTTTTTATGTTTCCATAAACCAGTCATAACATAACTTGCATAGAACATGATCCCTAACATACATTTACCTTACATTTAAAAAAAAAAAAGCCTTTAGAAGACGACTTAAAGAGTGCTTCATTGTATTTGAGTAGTATCGTGAGTACTTCATCCAAATTTGCCAGCAACTGTCCGTCTGCAAACGTTAACAATTCAAACGGAAACATCCATCTGCTGAAACGCAGGGCTTTCTTAAAACGCTGTTAATTAAAGTCTTCATAACATGGGCATTGTTAATTAAGTGTCCCTGATTCATTTTGCTCAAAATATAATAATACATTTAGTATTCATTAATTTAAGTGTTCATGCTTTCTTGTGCTGTAAGTTATTGATAACTTTCTACATAAGCAAAATGTCCAGAACGATAAGGACTGGATGACAAAGGGTGAAAGCCTTGGGTACAATGTCCAAAAGTAAAAACTGGTTGACAAGACTAGGTTACAGTTTTCGTCCAGATCTTGAGACGAAACAAATCACAGCATGTTGACTGTTGAATTCCAGATCAGCGCTTTCTTCTTATAGCCAGTACTGTTCATTTATAGCAGGCGACTTCCTAAAGGCTGCTTCAGGCATTGTGTAGTTCAAGGTGCTATTGTCAAAGCTGGTCTCTTCTCGCTCGTTCTGTTAAATGAGCAAAGAGGCAGGAGGTAAGGGGGAAGGGTGGGTAGATTACAGGCCAGCGCCGTAATCTCTCTCTTCTAGATCACGAGAGTAAACTACTCTCTTTTGATTCATTGTGTACCTCCCCTGTCGACGTGGAGGGTAAAGGGTGGGCTGTATTGTCGCGCTGAAGGGTTGGGGTGGAAACTAAGGAGAGTGTGTGTGTCGATGTGTTTGCCGCTACAGAGCGCTCAGTCGTCGGGGTGAGAGTGTGTATACTGGTGTGTTATTGTATACATTCAGCAGGTTTGGTGTGAGGGCCTGACAGGTCGTATTATATAGGGGGTACGTATCGGCTTATCTGTTGGTTGACAAAAGAGAGGCTTGATTCAGTTTGCTTCGGAATGCCCGGCCCTCGTCAGTCTGAAGAAGGGGTGTCGCGTTGAAGATAATGCACAACAGTGCCTGAAGACCTGCTTTGAAGTGATGTTGTCCCATTTGTAGAGCGCCTGTTGAGGAAGGAAAGGGAGAGGTTTAAGGGTTCAATTCCCGTATCGCACGGGAGGTGTTCTACTTGTTGACGCCTACCGAGGTAGTTGAACGATAGAGAGGTAAGTGTTTGATTCTCAGATGAGTTTTTTTTCTCCTCCTGTCCGATCTTCAATGATGTGGTCAGATGCTCTCCTTTAACCATTTGACTCCCCACCCTTATCCGCCATCTGCAAAAACTCAACCCTTTGACTCCCTCACCCTATCCACCTGCTTCCTGTGGGAAGCTGGTGGATAGGATGAGGGAGTCAAAAGGTTGAGTTTTTGCTTTGCTAGCACGGTTGATAATGCAGGATGCTAGTGGACAGGGGGCGGGAGTCAAATGGTTAATTGATTAGTCGAATCAGGTTGGCGTAGGCCTATAGTTAAGAAGTAAAATTGATTTTGGAGGACTAGATCTAGTTAAGTTTTCCATGATGAATTTCACTTTTCAGGCAGCAGGAGAGTTAGTTCGAACGTGTAGTAGAGGGGTTAAATCGGTTGTTTGGCTCGTAGAATGCAGGCTTAGGACCATCCAATTAGATTAATAATTTGTGTTTGTAAACGAAAACGAATTGCAGTAAGACGGTGGCAGGTAGAGCTTGGAAACCCATAGAGTATGGAAAATTCCGATGTGACAAGAAACGCGATATAAAAGGGATATCGTAGTTAACCAACCAGTTGCCTACGGTTCATTGCAGTGTAGTAACGCAACAGAAGACACAGCTGATAATGAATGAGTCAGACATTGGTTTTGGGGGATTACCACGTGTCATCTTTTATCTTTTGTGTGCGGAACGTGGAATACACTCCAGTGGAATACACTCGTCACTGGAAGAGAGAGAGAGAGAGAGAGAGAGAGAGAGAGAGAGAGAGAGAGAGAGAGAGAGAGAGAGAGGCCTACATTAATCCTACACGATGTCCAGTCTATTGGAGGAGAGATAGGCCTAATACATTTGGCCTACACGCTGTCCAGTCTATTGCAGGAGGGACAGTCTATTAGGCCTACACGATTGTTCCAGTCTGTTTAGGCGTACCTCACCTGTCTCACCTGTCGGCGTCACCGGCTTCGGTGTTGCCGCTGCACATCTGGGTGCCCCATCTCCGTCCAGGCCGCTCTGTGTTGACTTTTGTGGACAATTTCTTGAATGTTTAGCCGCTGATGTTGGTAATGTTCTGATGTATGAGATTGGAGTCTGCCTTTCTTCCTTTTTGCTACTGTTTTTCCTTGAAAGATGTTTGCCATTAGGTCCGTGTTCTTGTTGCGTGACACATGGCCAGTGTAATTTAGTCCTCTTGTTGATGTCTGCTAGTAGTTTTCCGGTGGTATCAAGTTCTTCCTGGACACTTTCATTAGCCTAGTTCTTCTGCCTGTCCATTTGACATGTAGCAGTCTCCGATAAAACCACATCTTTACACGCTCTCCAATATGTTGGAGGAGAAACAGGCTTACACGCGAGACGGGTTAGTTGGTAGAGCCATGGACTCAAGATCTGTTATCTTGAATTCAATCCCAGTCGGCAACATTAAAATCTGGCCTGTTCGCTACCCATCTTAACGTTTCCATCATTCTGGTGGTGTCAGCTTAGCGTTTGATAGGTCCCTTCTCCCCTTTCCTCGTTTCAAGACCTTGCCAGCGCATAGGGTCTTGTTCTGGCTCAGGAAATCCGTTAGATAATTGCTGGCAGATTTGGGTGGAGCGCATATGAAGTTGTCAGAGCGCGGCGAATCCCTCTTAAAATAACACCAATAACTCCAATAGCGAGTCCGGTCCATTGGAGGAGAGATTATTTTAGGCGTACACGCTGTCCAGTCTGTTGGAGGAGAGAGAATACATTATCCTAGATACGCAATACATCTAGTAGGCCTACACGGTGTCCAGTCGGTGTTTACCCCCGTCACGCCTTTTCGGCCGTAACTGTGTCGGGGGGGTGGGGGGGGGGGGGGGTGGGGGTGGGGTGGGACCGTGGTGTGTATACATTCGCTTGGTTAGGAGGTGTGTGCTTGGTTAGGAGGTGTGTGAGTAGTACGTGTCACGTACGATCAATCACTCACTGTGTGTCGGATCACAGGCATGGATGAATAGATCGGAAAGTAGAATTAGTCGGTCGCGAGCATAGGGACAGAGCTATCTCATGGTTTGGTGTGAAGCCCTTTAGGGCTCTTGTTAGATGAGGCGTTGTACAAGTAGTCATTTATTCAATAACAATACTGCGGCACATATCTGAATGGGTTTGACGACGGAATCCGCTTTTTCAAAAGAGTCAGAAACGGAAAATCCGTTTTTTGAAAAAGCTTCAGCGACCCCACATATAGGGCGCTGCGGGCCCCTGGACCCCTTTCAGTTTCTGACTTTTTCTAAGTTGCACACTTGTATCTGTGATAAGAGAAACAAAACAAAAACAAAAAAAGCAATTGCCTTAAAATTATTTTGAAGTGTCGCCAGATGAATACTACAGGGCCTATTATTTACCCGCCAGTCTCAGCATTATTTGAATTAATCTTTTGACTCTCCCACCGCACCCTGTCCACCACCTTCCTGCATTGTCAGTCATGCTAGCAAAGCAGAACTTTAATCCCTTGATTCTCTCACTGTATCCACCAGCTGCTGGTAGGAGGCTGGTAGATAGGGTTAGGGAGTCAAAGGGCTGAGGTTTTGCAGTTGGCTGATAGTGTGTGGGAGTCAAAAAGGTTAAAAGTTGTAAAGGCATTAATCTGACAAAACCAGTAAGGCTCGATGCTGAGT
This sequence comes from Monoplex corrugatus, assembly GCA_030674185.1. NCBI lineage: Eukaryota > Metazoa > Mollusca > Gastropoda > Littorinimorpha > Ranellidae > Monoplex > Monoplex corrugatus. The sequence goes on along the minus strand of CM060306.1, from coordinate 68,448,316 downwards.
GTGCCATTCATCACAGAGACACTCTCTCTCTCTCTCTCTCTCCTCTCTCTCTCTCTATATATATATATATATATTATATATATTATATATATATATATATATATATATATATATATATAATATGGTGTGTGTGTGTGTGTGTGTGTGTGTGTGTGTGTGTGGTGTGTGTGTGTGTGTAGTGTATGTGTATGTATATATATATATCGCCTACAAAAATATCTGCCAGGTGTACTTTGCGTGACGGATTGCCGGTGACAGAGAATGGTGGCAGCGCTCATGTTTCTTTCCGATCTTCACAAGCATAGTGACGTGATTGATTGATCGTTCAGCTCTGACGAGGTGTGAGAAACTTTCAACAACTTTGACGTCTTACGTCCTTGTATTTTCATTCCTGTACGTCTTTCCCTCTCTCCTCTTCCTGCCCCCTTCCCCTTCCCCCTTGCAGGTCTTCCGGCCACTATCGTGCCACCACTACGGACCTCACTTTCCAAATTAAGTCTGAATGTTCTTATTTCTCTCTCTTTCTGTGTCTGTCTCAGTCTCTCTGTGTCTGTCTGTCTGTCTGACTGACTGTCTGTCAGTCTGTCTCTCTCTCTCTCTGCCCTTATCTGAAAGTGAAAGTCTATTGATGTGAGAAGAGAGTTTACCTTATCATAAGGTTAAATTCTAGTGATGGCTGTCTGTCAAACCTGGGCTTTGGTCTAAGTACTGAATACGTTTCTTTCTGTTTCTGTTTCTTTTCTCTCTGTCTCTCTCTCACTCTCTCTCTCACTCTCACTCTCACTCTCAATCTCTCTCTCCTTCCCTCTTTCCCCTCCCTCCCACTCTCTTTTTTCTCGTTCGTTATTTATTCCCCTTAACCCCATCCGTCCCTCATTTCATCTTCTTTCCGCAGTCTCGCTTCCCGACTGGGACATAAACTTGTGCAGTCTGTTATATCTCATTCAATTTTGACATGTATACATGTCTAACGACTTCAAAATCGTGCCGTATGTAAAAGAATCGTGAAAAAACAAAACAAAAAGGAGTCATGATCTGTAAGTGTGCTGTGTGTCTGTGTGTGTGACCCGATAACTTACTCAACAGTAGCAACCGCTCAGCGTCTGTCGATCTCAAGTAGTGGTGGCGTGATGATTGATGATAAGTGAAACCCCCCGGTGAAGGTGTGACAGATTTCAAGTAGTTGAGACGTCCTTGTGTCTTTTATTATCACTCGTACGCCTTGCCCCTTTCTTCCCATCACTTCGTTCCGTGTAATCCTTCGCCTTCGCGCCGGCGGTTACTGGCTTAACTGCCCCCACACCCTTCCGTCCTCCGACCCAATCCTGTTGCCTTATCCCTCATTAGTCGAACAAGCGCATGAATTTCGCTTGTTTTGATGATTAGCTTCCAAGCACTGTAGATGTATTGATAGTATGTACATGCATTGTGTGAAATGCACTAGCTTCAAAGCACTGTAGATGTATTGATAGTATGTACATGCATTGTATGAATGCACTGCTTCTAAGCGCGGTAGATGTATTGATAGTATTTACATGCATTGTATGAAATGCACTAGCTTCTAAGCGCTGTAGATCATAGATGTATTGGTAGTATGCACACACATTGTATGAAATTCACGCGCTTATTTTTCCTTTTTCGTATAGTATTCCATTGCACAATTTACTATTTAGCCTCTTGTGAAAGTGTTTTCAAAAACTCGTAACCCTTTGACTCCCGCACCCTGTCCACCAGCATCCTGCATTGTCAACCATACTAGCGAAACAGAAACTTAACAGGAAGTTGGTGGATAGGGTGAGGGAGTCAAAGGGTTTAAGTTTCTTCAGTTGGTAGATAGGGTGTGGGAGTCAAAGGGTTAAAGTGCTATATTTGGATTGAGGGTTGGTCGGTTGTTTTGATAGAGTGCTGGACTCAAAGATCTATTGTCTCGAGTTCAGTCCCTGCGTGCAAAATTAAAAACTGGCCTGTTTGTTGCCCATCTTAATGTTACCATCATTCTGGTGGCGATGTCATCGTAAGTGTTGCATCGATCCGTCTTCCCGCCCTAACCCCCCCCCCCCCCGGCCCCCATCCCTTCTCTTTGCAATACGTTGCTTGCGCATATTGACAGTTTTACCAAGTCTCGGATGATATTGCCAGATTTAGGTGGGGCACATATACTGATATGAAATCGGTCGAGTGCAATGGATCCGTCTTGAAAAAAAACACCAACAACTCCAAAACTTGACATGGACTGTACGTGTTTAAAATGGGATTGTTGTTGTTACAAATGTCTATAAGGGTTTGTTTGTTGACTTAGATAGATAGCTAGATAGATAGATGGATAGATAGATAGTTAGATAGAAAGATAGATAGATGGATAGATAGATAGATAGATACTCTTGCTTTAATGTATAGATAGATAGATATAGATAGGGTAGATAGATAGTTAATAGTAGAATAGATAGATAGATAGATAGAGGATAATAGATAGATAGATAGATACTCTTGCTTTAATGTATAGATAGATAGATAGATAGATAGATACCTTGCTTTAATGTACCAGAAAAACATCATGTACTTGCATGGCAAGGGGAAATGTATTTAAAAACACGGGAGAGAGAGAGAGAGAGAGAGAGAGAGAGAGGAGATGAGAGAGAGAGAGAGAGAGAGAGAGAGAGAGAGAGAGAGAGAGAGAATTGCTAAAATCGTAGCTATTTCCACCCACAGGTGGGACAGTTTGGGGATGGTGGTAGAATAGAAACAACAGGGTGTGTGTGGTGTGTGTGTGTGTGCGCTTGCTTGCTTGTGTGCGTGTGTGAGTAGGGTAGGTAGGTGTGGGTGTGTGCACGCGTTCTTACTGTGACGTGTGTGTGTATGTGTGGTGTGTGTGTGTTAGTGTGTGTGTATGTGTGTGTGTGTGTGGTGTGTGTGGTGTGTGGTGAGAGAGAGAGAGAGAGAAGAGAGAGAGAGAGAGAGAGAGGCACAAGCACGTTTGTGTCAAACCATTTGACTCGCTCAGTCTGTCCACCAGCGCTGCAAAAACTGCTCTTCACTCACGCCCCAACCCTAACCACTCACGTAGCCTATCCACCAGCTTCCTACAGGAAGGAAACTGGTGAATAGAGTAAGGGAGTGAAAGGGTTAAGAACTCTTTTTTTTGGACCAGGGACCGAATCATGTAGGGGCAAATTACTATACTTTAACCCCCCGTCTCTCTCTCTCTCTCTAAGTAGCGTTCCATCTCTCTCTCTCCCTCTCTCCTTCCCTCTCTCTCTCTCTCCCCCCCCTCTCTCTCTCTCTCTAAGTAGCGTTCCACATGGGCCTACTACTCGTACACGTGTGGAACAGTTAGTGGTGGTGCCGGCTTAAATGATTCGGAGGTCACGTCTTACTTCCTCCTCTTTTCCATTTTAAGACACAAACAGGGTACAAGGTTTAGCGCAGGCTTTGATGATAACTGGCGG
>CM060306.1:68434870-68439870 GCA_030674185.1 Monoplex corrugatus | reverse complement strand
CCTCACCCTATCCACCAGCTTCCTGCAGGAAGCTGGTGGATAGGATGAGGGAGTCAAAGGGTTAAGGTTTTGCTTTGCTATTACTGATGGCGATGCAGCATGCTGGTGGACAGGGTGCGGGAGTTAACGGGTTAGTTCAGTTTCAAGATGCGATTTCACCCCGGCAGGTTACAGTAATCATGAATTAGGTTGTTTTTTTATTTACTCGTTATCTCACTCACGTGCCTTGAATTAATGAGCGCAACTTAGGCATTAAGTGCCCTTGAATTGAATTAAATTCTGATTGAATGTTTCCTGCAGATGAGAGCTGACTGTTACTAGAGAGGTCTGGTAGCTCGAATATCTATAAAGCTTGAAAACTGCTCGCTGTGTGAGACACTCAAACTGCAAGGTCGGTAGTCAAGTTGCAGGCTTTTATGAATTGCTTTCCATGGGCGCGATAGTAGATACGACGTCTCATTGCCAATGGTTCGATTCCGTCTGGGTACATCCCAAAAGGTGGGTAGGGAAGTGGAGATTTTTCTGACCTTGCAAGTTAGCATGTGTATAGATAGACATGTTCGTGCATAGACTCCTTTCGTGTGTATACGCATGCCGAATATCATTGTGCATAGACTCCTTTCATGTGTATACGCATGCCGAATATCAAATATGCATGTTAATGGTCCTATAAATCATGTTAGTGTCCTGTGGCTTATGGACACATGAAAACACCCCCAGTATTCACATCCACCCGGTATGGAGTCTGCAGACTGCACGGCAGTATACCAGTTGTACAATGTGTACAGGTTGTACACACTCGTCCGAGAAAAACCTGGATGAAAATCGATACAAAAACAAAGAAACAAATAAACACACAACACCACACACTTTCATTGTTGCAGTTGATGGCTTCTTTTAGATCAGACGAGCATTGTTCTAATAGACATGCGGGCAGACTACTGTAGCTAGCTGCTGATTGTTATTGTTGGTTTCTACAGACGATAACCGTTTTTGGTTGCTGATTGTTTGTCTAAAAGCGGTTGACTATTTCTTACAGTGAACTGTTGTAGTTAGCTATAAAACGTTTGTTTCTAAAGCAAGTCATAAAATGTTTATTTCAAAAGGAAGTCTTATTAATGTGTGAACGAACAAAGCGGAAGAAGAGTAGTCGCATTGACATACAAATCTAATTGCATCTTAATTAATAGGCCTTGTCTTTTTCAGCGCGCTTTTTGCAGACGCGTCTCGACGTCAGACGACATTATGTCAGATCATATGATGTTAACTGAAATATTAGACGACATGATTTCAGACGTCGTGGTGTCAGATGTTGGGATGTCAGACGACGTGATTTCACATGTGATGTCAAATGTTGTGATGTTAGATGTAATGTCAGATGTCGTGATGTCTCCCGGGCGTACAAACGACCGACCAGCCAGTGCCGAGATCGGCTCCATCACACTGACTGGTCATTTATACTATAAGCAGCTAAAGCAGCAGGCATGAATATGGGTAGTGCAGGTGCACGCTGTTGGTCATCAAGGATTTGCTCGCCTTTAGCAGTCACTTGTTTAGAATTATAAGGCACAGGAGAAAAATTCTTAAAGTGCAACAGATGAGAATTATTGGAATAGGCAGGCTGCATGTCAATTGTTTGCTTTTGGTAGAAAATTTTCTGCCGCTCTAACATGTTTTCATGGATCTCAGTTGCATGTAGATTACTACGTGGAACACCTTTGTCATTGTTTTTTAAAGCCCAGCCGACTGCGAGAGCCATATCAGGGGCTAACATGGAACACCTTCTGTCAGACACAGAATATGCGATTTGTTATCCAGAGCAGCTTGCCACTGTGACGACAGTCGTAGATTATCAAACCTTTCACTCGTAAATTCACTACGAGTTGACGGTTTCTTGGCGAAGACAATCGTAACAATCTTTCGAAGACACATTACCAGTTCAAGCTTCTTACGTTACTTGACAAGACCAACTGTTTTAGCAGACAGGTTACATACAAACTGTTTGCTCTGAGGAGGCCGTCTGCAGGTCTCTGTGCTGACAGACTGCCAGGCCAGGCAGCCGTCTGTCTCAAGTGGCTTTGCGCCTCTGGGTCGTGGGAAGAGACATGGGAAGTACAGAGGTACTTGAAGCAGTGTATCTACTTGAGCAAAGCCTGCAAGTATCGTCATGCCATTGATCGCTCTGAGAGCACGAGAAAGGGGAGGGGGGGGGAGGGGCGAGGGAGGGGGGGGGGGAGGAAGATTCGATCTGATTGTGGGTTAGTGATACAGACTGAAAGTGAGACTCAAAACGGAAACAAAACGCTTCCTTGATGGAATAAGTTTTTCTTCTTTCAGACTTCTTTTTTTATGCATTTTTTTTACGAAATGCGTGTACAAGACACGTAGACAAATAAATGACAATAACGCAGTTACGCTACAATGTAGTTCTTGAAAATTTTTTTTTTTTTAATACACACACACACACACCACACACACACACACATACCAAAACACACACACAACACACACACACACACACACACACACATACACACACACACACACACACACATACACACACACACACACACACACACACACACACATACACACACACACACACATACACACACACACACACACACACACACACACACATACACACACACACACACACACACACACACACACACACACATACACACACAAACATACACACACACATACACACACACACACACACACACACCACACATATATGTATATATATATAAAGGGAGCCTACACAGGTGGTTACAACACAGTGAACAACCACGAAGAGTGAAAAAGTAGCTAGACGCAAAACATTGGTAGATCATTTAAAAATCAGATTATTGCTTGTAATTTTTATGTACATCGATAATAGTGTGTCACAAATAAAACAGGAAATGGCATCAAGTTTCAGTTGTAGTTTATGGTGAGTATGGCAGCCATTTGTTTTTAAAAGTTTTTAACGGAAGAGGGCTACAAGTAAAATATGCGAAAGTGGATCATCGAATGTGACTTGTTACTGAAACTGAAACAAACTAGAACTTTTTCTGGAAGGAAGTCAGTGTACGCCCGCTCTGAAAACGTACTCATTAGTCATAGGAATTGATATTTTCCCTGCCAGTGGTCACGAAAGAGATTCAAATGGGTGATTAACACTTTGACTCCCGCACCATATTCACCAACTGCAAAAAATTAGCCCATTGACTCCCTCATCCTATCCACCAGCTTCCTGCAAAAAGCTGATGGATAGTGTGGGGGAGTCAACGGGTAAAGTTTTTGCCGTTAGCATGGTTGACAATGAAGGATGCTGGTAGACAGGCTGCAGGAGCAAAAGGGTTAAACATGAAGGTAAAGCAACTTGAGTATCATACTAAATATTAAAAATTAGCTTAAAAGTCGGCAAAAGGCCTCCCACCTACACCCCCCTACATACCCATCCCACATGTTTTACGTTTTTTACTGCAGCAAACTCATGTGTGTATTTCCTGCAGTTTTAGCCTCTGTGACGTAATGGATGAGGCATCGACCTCCCCATTACCATTATGAAAGACAATACAACAGGCACACACACACAGACATGCGCTGTGGTCAAGTCAGTAAACGTCGTATTTCCAACTGGAAGGTCCAGGGTTCAATCCATCTGGACACTTCGCTTAGTGGGTAAAGGGTGGAGGTCTGTCTGATCTCCCCAAGTTAGCATATAATTACATGCAGATCTGCTAGTGCCTAAGTCCTATTCGTCTGTACACGCTTGCAGAGTATCAAATGCGCAAGTTACAAATCCTGTAAATCGTGTCACAGGTTGCCGTATGGAAACAAAAACACCCAGTGGAACGTGGTCAGCTCGCCTAACACTCGAGTTGTCCCTGCTCTACTGAAAAGTCTGATTATGTGTATGGCACAATCGCCCAATTTGGAGAATAGTGAGCCCAGGCAAGAATGACTTATAATTGATAATAATCTTCACTTTTGCACAGTGAAAGAGACTTTTTGGACAATGCAGCATGCCTGCATGTAACTGTAGCAAGGAGACTGTGCCTCTGTAAGTATTAGTCTCTTTGACTGTAGGGAGACAACTGAATTTGTAACAAGAAGGTGAGGTGAGGTTTCTAGTTCGAAATTGGAAATCGGTCACGTTTTGTGATGTTGGGAGAAAAGTCGTTAGTTTAGTCCAGCAATGTCATATGAGACTAAAAGATACGGTTAATTGCAAACGTTTTGATTTTATGTTAAATGATTTGAGTACTGGCACTGAAACAACATATAATAAAAAAAAAAATTTAAAAAAAAAGGCCAACAGCAAGTTCGGAAGGTATTCGTCGTTCTTTGATTTAACGTCTTTTCACTATAAGTGACATTAGACGGGGGAGGGGGGAAATAAAAAAGGAATAAATAGAATAAAATGTAGAACGATAGTTGGGCGGGTTCGATTGGGGCAGAGGGGAGATAGAGTAAAAAAGACAAATAGGTGGGAGAACAGGAAAATAGAACGAAAACTTAACTCTAACAATTAACTTCAACAATATGAAGGAAAATTGTAACACTAATACACAAACCGCATAAAGTTAAAGTAATGCGTTAACAGGACTGTGAACTAATGATTCTGAAATTTTAACTAATAAAGATTGATCTGATGTAACTTTTTGGAAATGAGTTTCAGAATAATTTTCTTGAGTAAACATTTTTGGTAAAAAGGAACATAGCATTTTGCAGTAGAATAAGCAGTGAAACAATGTGAACTGTTCGGAAGGTATCTAATTAACGATATGACGTCATCATAACTGAAGGAAATACAAAAAATTCTCATAGTGATCCAGATGCCATCATTTGTTTCCCTAGGATGAGGGAATCCAAGGGTTAATTTTTTTGCTTTGCTAGCATGGTTGACAATGCAGGGTGCTGGTGGACAGGGTATGGGAGTTAAAGTGTTAAAGACTCTGACACCTGATTGCTCTGAGTGGGGTGCATTCAGTGCTACGCGTTGATTG
>CM060306.1:68419870-68424870 GCA_030674185.1 Monoplex corrugatus | reverse complement strand
CAGGGTAGTAAATAAGTAAATCACGTCAGTGTCCGATGACTTATAGAAAAATAAAAACAACCAGCATGTACACCCACTGAAGACGAAGTATGCATACTATGCAGCAACATACCGTCAGCGCAGTGTGAGCGAAACAACGTGCGTACGCTCATCGGGAAAAAAACATGGAACGCTAACTTTTGTCTCGGATGCGCGTACATGTACGTTGTTTTGCGCGCGCTGTGCAGGCGATGTGTAGCTGCACAGTTTACGTACTCTGTCTACGGTTGGTGTGCATTTCCCTGTTTCCTCCATAAGCCAGCCATGGACATGTATTAAAAATCTTTGAAGCAAATATTTGATAATTTTCATGCTTGTACATGTGTACGATGGTTAAGAGTTTAGGCACCGACAGGCTTGCACACAGGTTGACGGAAAAAATCTGCATCCTGTTACCTTCCTGGGGTGCGTGGGTGGGGGGTGTCTTGGTGGATCAAACACAGGAACTTTAGCTTGGAAGGCCGATGTTCGTCATTTGCAAGTTAGTGAATGAAACAACTGGGCTGGTATCTGATCGCATCCACTCCTATTCACTCTCCACCCCCACCCACCCACCACCTGCTTGTGGGCTGCAATTCCCACGTCTATTCCAATGTACGAGCGGGAATTTACATGCGTGGCCGTTTTGTTTTAACTCCGAGTGATATTCCGTTTTCAGGGGCATTCCCATTCATACACATAATTTCATAAATGGTAACATCAGTCTCCTTGTCTTAGGTCGAGTTTTAATCCCCGTTGGTTGGTGTGTGTGTGTGGTGTGGGGGGGGGGGGGGCGAATGTTGCGAGTTACAAACGCACCACGTAAAAAGTTGACTTTGGTTTTCTCAACTGGTGTGTTCTGGGGAAATGTTGATATATGCAAAATCAAACTTTACCTGGTAGTCGTAACTGTTAAACACACACACACACACACACACACACACACCACACACACACACACACACACACACACACAAACAACACACACACACACACACACACACACACACACACACACACACACACACACACACACACCACCGCACGCACGCACGCACACACACGCACGCACGCACATTTAGTTACGGGCACAGACAGACAGACACAACACATACATACAGACACAGACACACAAACACACACACCACACACAGAGACACACCCACACACAGACACACACCACACACACACAGACACACACCCACACACAGACACACACACAGACACACACAGACACACACACTCATGACAACCCCCCCCCCCCCACACACACACACACGGAAGTACCGCCCTCTGATTCAGAAGTGATCGTTGTATTCAGTATTATGATACACCTTATCATAACCCCTGAATGATTCACAAGGTTAAGACCAACTGTATTCAGTCACTGCAATAAATTCCTTGAATAGCAGCTGTGGCAATTTGCTTTGCCGAACAAATACTGTCGGGCGCCACTTCCATCCCCTGCCCCCTTTCATTGATCAGTCCGTTTGTAGAGCTCTCTGAAATTCTTTACTGTAAGTTCCAAGGCCAGGGCTGTCTTTTGAAGGCTGACCAAGAGATCGTGACAAAACCATGGCACCAGGCTGGCCTCAAAGATTGGTGTGCACAGAACAGTACGCAGGCTAGTCGGCAGAGCCATGGACTCAAGATCTATCTTGAGTTCAATCCCAGCCTGCAACATTAGAAACTTGCATGTTTGCTGCTGCCTATCTTAATGTTTACGTCATTTTGGTGGTGTCAGCTTAAAGTTTCATAGGTCCCTCTTTCCCCTTTCCCATGTCAAGACCTTGCCTGTGTGTAGGGTTTTGCGCAGGCATCGAAAGTCTGTCAGATAATTGGCGTTTTCCGAGTGCAGTGAATCTGTTTTGAACAAACTACAAACTGCAAACACGCTTGGACGCTTTTCTGTATTGCGGAGAGACTTGACTGCCTACTGCCGATGGCGCTTCCGAAAGCTGGAACAGAGATGTCTGAGAAGATCTGTTTGCAACATCATGTGGCAAGATTCGAGTATTCAACTTTCAGTTCTAAAGAAGTATGGCTTTGCAAGTGGTTTCTCAGGACCTGGCCAGCTCATGGGTTTATGTGCAGGCTTAAGGCTTGTGCCATGATCATCAGTACACATGGCACCTGTGACGTTAGTGCGTATGGAATTCGTTCCGAGCGCTGAGACGTCATCTTAAGAAACTCAACTAAAACTGAAACTGAAGTGGTGCCGTTCTCGAATACAGAACACACACACACACACACACAGACACACACACACACACACACACACACACACACACACACACACACACACACAAATAATGTACTGTCAGGTCGGTCAGTGTGTGTACGTGTTGGCAGTTTGTCCGTTCCGTTGCGTGTCGTTGGCCAGAGCACGTAATTCAGGCCTCCCCGCCGAGCTGTGACGTCACCTGTTTACCGGATGCCATTAGCTTGGGGCGTCGGGGAGAGCAAGGCGAGAGAGAGAGAGAGAGAAAGAGAGAGAGAGAGAGAGGGAGGAGAGAGAGAGAGAGAGAGAAGAGAGAGAGAGAGAGAGAGAGAGAGAGAAAACAAGGACAGTGACAATGATGGTTTATTTGGGAGGGGAGGAAGAGGGGACACACACACACACACACACACACACACACACACACACACACACACACACACACACACACAGGTATATTTGGGAGGAGGAGGAGGAGGGAGAGAGAGAGAGAGAGAGAGAGAGAGAGAGTGACAATGTTTGATTGGGGGAGAGAGAGAGAGAGAGAGAGAGCTGAAATCGGAAACCAAGCGAGAGAGAGAGAGAGAGAGAGAGAGACAGACAGACAGACAGACAGACAGACAGATATAGAGAGAGGGGGTATGAATAGGGATGAAGACGACAGAAACTGATACCAGGGAGAGGGAAGGAGCCAGGAACGAGGGGCCTCAATCCTCAATCTGAAGCTTCAGTAGGCTTGACCATCGCCTGGCTCATAGTGTTAATTTAACAGCATCAGATGGGGTAGGCTGTGGGCGACCCCTTGGGTCATTGTTATTGTCGGCGAACTTTGGAATCTCTCTGACTGTACTGTTCCTCCACGGTCTTAAAAGTTCTCTTCTGTCCGAGAAATTCCAATGGACGTGTCGATTTTTTTTCAGTCTGTTTTCGCTCACAGTGTTTACCTCTATCTCTGTCTTTGTTGGTTTCAGGCTAAGCCTTTGACTCCCGCATCCTATCCACCAACTGCAAAAACTTAACTGGTGGATAGGGTGAGGGAATCGAACGGTTAAGTGTTTGTTTTGCTAGCATGGTTGGCAGTGCACGATACTGGTGCCCGGGATTTGGGAGCCAAAGGGTTAAAATAAATGGTTTGACTTTAATGACCTCTGACTGTCTCTCCTTGCGTGTGCAAGTGCTTCTGTCTTGCTCTTTACTCCATCATATGTAGTTTGATTAGTTAATGGACAGAAAGCAGTCTTTTTGCCTTGTGTGTGTGGGGGTGGTGGTGGTGTTTGTGTATGCGTGTGTGTGTGCGTGCGTGTACGTGTATATGTGTGTGTGCGTGCGTGTGTGTGCGTGTGTGTGTGTGTGTGTGTATGTGTGTGTACAAACTGCGTGACTGACTGCATCTTTGCCAGTGTATACACAGAGCCGTGGGACTCCAGTTGTGACGTCTGAGTTGAAATCCCAGCTACGCCTACAACATAAAACCTGGTCCATTCACTGTCCCTCTTATTGCTTCAGTCGTTCTAGTGGTGGTGTTAGTTATTTCATAGGTTCTGAACCCCCCCCCCCCTTTTTTTTTCTCCGTTTTAAGACCTTGCTGGCTCATAGGGTTTTGAGTGCAATCTGAAGGGGTCTGTCACGTAATTGCTGACAGATTTGGGGAGTCGGGCTTATGGAATTGCCCGAGTGCAATGAATCCCTCATGAACTCCAAAACCCCAAACTCTGCAGAATAATCATGGCAGGTTCAGACCAGTAAAACAAACGTTCTGTTCGCATGAAGGGTTAATATCTGGATGGTCATGTTTGGACTTTGTTCAAGAGGGATTTATCGGCTTCAGACAGGTCCACATGCGCTCCACCCAGATCTGCCAGCATTTACCTGGTAGACTCCCTCAGCCTGCGCAGTACCCTATGCGCTGGCAAGATCATGAACTGAGGAGCGAAAAGGTATCCAATATCTAGCATCCAGTTTGAAACACTAAGCTGACACCACCAGAAAGATGGAAACATTAACCCTTTGACTCCAGCATCATGACCACCAGCATCCTGCATTGTCAACCACGCTACCAAAGCAAATACTTCATCTTTTGACTCCCTCACCCTTTCCACCAGTTGTCTGCGTGAAGCTGGTGGATAGGGCGAGGGAGTCAAAAAGATCAAGTTTTTGTTGTTGGTGGATGGGGCGCGGGAGTCAAAGGGTTAAGATGGGCAGCCAACAGGCCAATTTTTAATGTTACGGACAGGAACTGAACTCAATATACCAGATCTTAAGACTGCACCTCTATATCAAAAGAACCGACCAGCCCGCATAAAGATGGTCATAACTAGTCGTTAATGGTCCGGGGGCCGGCCCTTTGGGGTTACTGCTATTGGAAATGTTTAAGATGTTCTGAGCAAGGACTTTCTAGTTTTCTCTCTCGGACCTATAATAATGGACCGTACACAGGTTTGTGAAGAAAACGGCAGCCAAGCAAGATGTCACAGTGATACGAGTTTGACCAAGGGTTTTTGGTGTTTTTCTTACGGTCAAAGTTGTAGATCTGCAGACAGTTCAGTTCTAAAGTGATAGGCGCTTTAGTCAAGGGGGTAAGATGTTGGGCTTCCAGTCAGAAGATCGGGGTTCAAACCTGCCTGATGGGTTGGAGAGAGAGAGAGAGAGAGAGAGAGAGAGAGAGGAGAGAGAGAAGAGAGAGAAGAGAGAGAGAGATGAGAGAAAATTTTCCCCCGACTCTTCAAGATCAACATGTGTGCAGATCTGCTAGTGGTTTGGAAAA
>CM060306.1:68399870-68409870 GCA_030674185.1 Monoplex corrugatus | reverse complement strand
TGCAAACAAAAGAATAAACAATTCTGATAAATCTTGTGGAAATTTGGCCCCATGACGCCCATTGCTGATAACCTCCAGAGCAAGCTCGTTAATAAACATAGAAAATAACACAGGGCTACAAACATCTCCTTGTTTAACTCCAGTTGTACACTTAATATAATCTGTAAAATGAAGCCCACAGCGGATTCGACAATTAACTTTTTGATACATTGCCTTTATACATTGAAACAATTTACCATTTACACCGTTCTTCAACAAAATTGGCCAAAGTAAATTTCTATCAATAGAATCAAATGCTTTTTCAAAATCAATAAAAGCAACATACAGTTTTCTATTACAAGAAAACTGTTTCTGAATAAATGAGAGGAGAGTAAACATATGATCTATTGTAGAATATCCCTTCTTAAAGCCAGCTTGGTGATCTCCTGTAATATCATTAATTGTAACCCATTCCTGTAACCTCTTATTGATAATGGTGCTATATAATTTACTGCTTATATTACAGAGAGAAATTCCTCTGTAATTATTTGGATTACTGGCGTCCCCTTTCTTAAATAATGGTAAAATTATTGATTCTGACCAACTTTCTGGAAATATGCCATCATCAAAAAGTTTATTGAATAGTTTCAGGAAAAACTGAATTGTATCTTCTGTTCCATTTTTAAAGAATTCACCAATAATAAGATCAGGACCTGCAGCTTTATCATTCTTTAGTTTACGCATGGCGGACACAACTTCATCCACTGAAATAGGACGATTAAGATGGTCATCTGTTTCCTCGTTGACTTGCATAGTATACTCAACCTCTTGCACAACATCTTTATCTAACAGAGAACGAAAATGTTCAAACCACGTGTTAACAGTAATGCAACGTTTTGAGTGACTTCTTTTAAATGATGCCTTTTTAACGGATTTCCAAAATGCCTGTTGGTCATTCAATGTGGACACCAAGCTGTTCAATAATGCTAGATTAAAGAATCTTCTCTTTCTTTTCAGAAGATTTTTATATTCTCTTCTAGCAATAGTATACATACATCTGACCTCATCGCTTAAAGTTTTTCTAAATCTTTTTAACAATCTTCGGACATTCCGTTTGGCTGTTAAACATTCAAAGTCGAACCAATCACTATTTGTGTTTGTCTTGTTACTATGCAAGTATCTTTTCATATTTTCAGCATTATCTTTAATACAGTCATTGAACACGTTCAAAGCATCATCTACATCTACATCAATCAAATTCATAGCAGATTGAAATTTCAAACGCGTCTCCTCTTTCTGTAAATTTGATCTATAAACATGACCATTTTCATCACTCCACACAAATTTTTCAGTCACTGTGTCACTGTCACAAACATCCGTTCCAAATGTATTTTCATTTGGGAAAGTAATATGTAACTGAACAGGAAAATGGTCCGAATCAATGCGATCAGATATATATAAGGTACAATCATTACAAACAGAAGAAAAAAGATCTTTAGAAATAAGAAAATAATCGTTCACGCTGCACCCATTCTCAGATATGTAAGTATAGCGACCCTGATGGTCGCCATTACAAACTCCATTCAAAATATACAAACCAAATGCAGCACACAAATTCAACAACATTTTACCGTAATTATTTAAAACTGAATCTTCAGATCTGCGATCTGTACATGACGGTTGACTATTCGTCAACGAGTCAATACCAAAACAGTCGTAAATTTCTGGAGAAAAATTTGACGTTCTGCTGTTCAGATCTCCACAAAGTAATATTTCCGCATCACCTAACGACAGCAAACAATCAACGAGACATTCTTCCAAAACAGAGATTCCGTTATCAATATCGAAATGTGTATAGTAAGGTGAACCTTCTGGCTGAACATAAGCACAAATAAACAAAACATTTTTTGAAGTACCAAACATATGTTTATCGATAACAAATGCACATATATTAGTTTGTTTAATATCAATCCATGTTATGAAAGGAACCAACTGGTTTTTTACCAAACAAACCAATCCCCCAGATCGTCTCCCTTGGGACGAAAGCTTTACCGCTGGTTTGCAAAATACAGTATAGCCAACAAAAACATCTGTGTGACACTTTTCCAAAAATGTTTCTCCAAAGCATATGAAATCAAACTCACACACATACGAAACAAAATCTTTTTCAGTAACTTTGGAAAAAAACCGTTAACGTTCCATGAGAGAAAAGAGATCGTTTTACTCAAGCACGGGTACACATCTGAGTCGTTATTATGCACATGGTTATTATCATACATATGAAAACTTTCAGTTATTTTCGATTTTGATTCTACATCCGACTTATATCTGTCGCGTACATCATTCAAAGAACACGTCTGCCAACCATGAAGGTCGGGAGTAACGCTTTCAATCAACTCTTCTCCACGTGAATTAAGCCCTTCACATGAGAGACAGTCGCCAATAGGCCTATGTCCGTCGTGCGTGGAGATGTGCACCGGTGTTAGTTTTTGTTCGTTCCCTTTGGAAAAGGACGCGTACATTTTATCATGAACGGGCCGGCCAATGACCTATCTTAGTTCCACTAATTGTTCTGTGGCATTAAGCCCGAACTTTTTCCCGTCGATAACGAGATGGTCAAAAACCATTGCCACTCTCTTTCCCTCAGACCTGGCCTTTTTCAAATGTGGGGTCAATTTGCGCCTTAATTCACGCACCTTGCTGGAGAAATCTTCTCCGACAAAAATCTGACTCCCCTTCAACTTCATTTTGGCTTTAAGGATACGGATCTTGTCCTTATAAAAGGTGCATCGTGCAATGATAGGAGAGTCACGTTTTGCACTTAACCTGTGAACTCTATCAAAAGCCACCTCCCCTTCCACACCCATCTTTTCTGAAACAAGATCTTGCACTAATTTTTCACAGTCTTCATTTGTCTCCTTATCCTTTCGTTCCATTCCATAAAAAATGACATTCTGTCGTTTAGATCGTCCTTCTAAATCATCAGACTTTCTCTCAAGATTGTTTACTTTGTCCATGAGCTCCGAGTTAGCTTTTTCAAGTTCTGCATTCTTGTTACGCAAGTCTTGTGTCTCTTCTCTAAGTTTTTTAACTTCCTCCTGTAATGAATTAAATTTGTCATTCAGGGCTTTCATCTCGTCTTTTACATCATCTAACTTACAGTCCATGGTCTTATCATGTTTTTGCATTTCTTGGAGCATGGCGATGACGTCGGCGGTCGTTGGTTCCCTGTTGGGAGAAGATGCATGTGTCCCAAAAGTAGAAGATGCAGAGGCAGCAGGACTTGCGCTGGAACTCAGTAGTGTCTGCCTTGTGCTGCCTGTCTTGCCAGCAGATCGTGGTCCGGGGTTCATCTCGATGTCTCCACAGCGTTGCAATAAATGTCCGTAGTAAAAAAAGGTGAGGATCAACCCTACCACAACACCGGCTTGCACATTGCACATTTTCAATGTCCGTACAAACAGAGCATTTCTCTTCAAAACTCTTCGATACATAAAAGCAATGTACACGGACTGAAAAGTACCACAAACGGAGCGGAAGCACAACGCCACCTCTGGCATGCTGCAGCCTACCTGGAATGTTTGCACAAGTAAGGGCTCTGGAACCAGGAGTAAGCGTTTTAAGTCAGACGGCTCGTCACACGTTGTCAACACTTCAATGCCGGAAGTAGCCCCCCGAGAGAGAGAGAGAGAGAGAGAGGTTTCGCAATAATTTTTGCAACAGCGCATTTGTTCACGGTATACTTTCCCCATTCTTACTGCTGAGACGGGGAAGTGAAGAGATACGGTGACAGTGACAGTCGAAACAACATCTCTTCGATTTGTCATAGCCGGAAAAGTTCCCATGGGGAAAGAAGAGAAGCGAGCAGGGTTCCCAATCCCAAGGAATATCCCTGGCCCACGCTTGTTTATGCTGGCTGTGTGAACTACTGCGTTTTGTAATATAAAGGCTTGCTTTTTATTTATTTATGTATTTTTTTAAATTATATTCTTTTTTGGTAATAGAGGAGCGAAGGTAGTGGTAGTCCCCGTTAGACGTTACTTTGTAGAGTGGTTTAAAACTTCGAATCCTGCAAATGTTTATTTGGCCTGTTTTAAACTCTTTGTCTCCTGCACGCCATGCACTAACTGCAAAAACATGACTCTTTGACTCCCTGCAGGAAGCTGGTGGATAGGATGAGGGAGTCACAGGGTTAAGTTTTTGCTTTATTGGCATGGTTGACAATGCAAGATGCTGGTGGACATGGTGCGGGAGTCGAAGGGTTAATGTATGGTTGCGAAGCATGGACACTAAGAAAAAGACAAAGAAAATAAAATCAGTGCAGCAGAAATGTGGCTCTGTAGACTTCTCAGAGTCAAATGGACAGACAGAAGAACAAATGAAAGCGTGTTAAAGGAACTGAATATCAGGCGCCAGCTGCTGACAGAGATCAACTAAAGAAACTTGAAATACATAGGCCATGTGACCAGAAACACCAAAAACAGATCTGATATCAACGGTCCTGCAGGGGAAAGTTGAGGCAAGGAGAAGAAAGGGGCGACCGCACATCTCCAACTTCAGTAACATCGTTGATGTCTGTGGTCTGAAGATCCAGAAGGTCGCCCACAGATGTCTCAGTCATGTGACCTGGAGCAGACTTGTGACGTCGAACGTGGCTCCTGCTGCCGATCCCGGCGAGGGAGAGAGGTGAGGTGAGGTGTAGAGAGGTTTTGGACAGTGATTTTTTAACACCCTGAAGGATAGGATAGATAGCTTGTGATGGTGGTGAATTTCTGTATCTTTGCGTGGATGGTGACAAGCTTTGCCCAGGCTCAAGCAATGCTGCTAGATAACGGAGGGCAGATTGGGTGTAGCGTATATGGACTTGCCTGAGTGCGATTAATCCCCCAGGAATGACCTCTGAACTGTAAACTTAGGTGGTGGTTGTTGAGGACTCAGAACCGGCAGACTTTGTCACAGTCATTGCATTGTAATGATGAATTGTTTTTAAAATTGAATTTTTTTTTAGAGGGAGTGTGGAAATTAAAAAAAAAAAGGGGGGGGGGGGGTGAACGATGTGTTTTTTTAAAAATGCAGTGAGGTTTATTCTTAATTTTCGTCTCATCTCCCCTACACGTCTCTCTCTCTCTCTCTCTGTATCTGGTTTCTGTTCCTTTTGAGGGATAGATAGAATAAGATAGATAGATAGATAGATGTAAGGGGGTAGATAGATAGAAAAGATAGATAGATAAAAGATCGTGAGTGAGTGAGTGAGCGAGTGAGTGTACGACAGCTTCTGTCTCGCTTGGACCTCCTCTCTCTCTCTCTGCTCTCGCTCTCTCCCTCTCTCCCTCCCTCCCTTCCTCCTTCCTCCCTTCCTTCCTCCCTCTCCCTTTCCTCATGTCTGCATCTGTGTGAATTTTCTCAGATAACCGAGTTTCCCCAGTCCACCACAGCCGCAGCCATTCCGATTGCTTAATACCAAGTCGACCTCGTTCGTAGTCAAAAAGATATAGTAGAGACGTTTCTTAAGGACGCGAGTCAAATTGAGATTGTCATGGTAGGGGGAAAGGTGACATGTGTGATGGTAGGGGGAAAGTGATATGTGTGTGATGGTGGGGGAAAGGTAAAATGTGTGTGATGGTGGGGGGAAGGAAAAGGTGTGTGATGGTAGGGGAGAAAAGGAGAAGGTGTGTCATGGTAGGGAGAAAGGAGAAAGGTGTGTCATGGTAGGGGGAAAGGAGAAAGGTGTGTCATGGTAGGGGGAAAGGAGAGAGGTGTGTCTGGTAGGGAGAAAGGAGAAAGGTGTGTCATGGTAGGGGGAAAGGAGAAAGGTGTGTCATGGTAGGGGAAAGGAGAGAGGTGTGTCATGGTAGGGGGAAAGGAGAAAGGTGTGTCATGGTAGGGGGAAAGGAGAAAGGTGTGTCATGGTGGGGGGAAGGAGAAGGTGTTCATGGTAGGGGAAGGAAAGGTGTGTCATGGTAGGGGGAAAGGAGAAAGGTGTGTCATGGTAGGGGGAAAGGAGAAAGGTGTATCATGGTAGGGGGAAAGGAGAAAGGTGTGTCATGGTAGGGGGAAAGGAGAAAGGTGTGTCATGGTAGAGGGGAAAGGAGAAAGGTGTGTCATGGTAGGGGGAAAGGAGAAAGGTGTGTCATGGTAGGGGGAAAGGAGAAAGGTGTGTATCATGGTAGGGGGAAAGGAGAAAGGTGTGTCATGGTAGGGGAAAGGAAAAGGGTGTGTCATGGTAGGGGGAAAGAGATGTGTCATGGTAGGGGAAAGGAGAAAGGTGTGTGATATGGTAGGGGGAAAGGAGAAAGGTGTGTCATGGTAGGGGGAAAGGAGAAGGGTGTGATAGTAGGGGAAAGGAGAAAGGTGTGTCATGGTAGGGGAAAGGAGAAAGGTGTGTGATAGTAGGGGGAAAGGAGAAAGGTGTGTCATGGTAGGGGGGAAAGGAGAAAGGGTGTGTCATGTGGGGGAAAGGAGAAAGGTGTGTCATGGTAGGGGGAAAGGAGAGAGGTGTGTGATAGTAGGGGGAAAGGAGAAAGGTGTGTCATGGTAGGGGGAAAGGAGAGAGGTGTGTGATAGTAGGGGGAAAGGAGAAAGGTGTGTCATGGTAGGGGGAAAGGAGAAAGGTGTGTGATTAGTAGGGGGAAAGGAGAAAGGTGTGTGATGGTAGGGGGAAAGGAGAGAAGGTGTGTCATGGTAGGGGGAAAGGGAAAGGTGTGTCATGGTAGGGGGAAAGGAGAAGGGTGTGTCATGGTAGGGGGAAAGGAGAAGGTGTGTCATGGTAGGGGGAAGGAGAAAGGTGTATCATGGTAGGGGGGAAAGGAGAAGGTGTGTCATGGTAGGGGGAAAGGTGTATCATGGTAGGGGGAAGGAGAAGGTGTGTCATGGTAGGGGGAAAAGGTGTATCATAGTAGGGGGAAAGGAGAGAAGGTGTGTCATGGTAGGGAGAAAGGAGAAAGGTGTGTCATGGTGGGGGAAAAGGAGAAATGTATCATGGTAGGGGAGAAGGAGAAAGGTGTGTCATGGTAGGGGGGAAAGGAGAAAGGTGTGTCATGGTAGGGAGAAAGGAGAAAGGTGTGTCATGGTGGGGGGAAAGGAGAAAGGTGTGTCATGGTGGGGGGAAAGGAGAAAGGTGTGTCATGGTGGGGGGAAAGGAGAAAGGTGTGTCATGGTAGGGGGGAAAGGAGAAAGGTGTGTCATGGTAGGGGGAAAGGAGAAAGGTGTGTCATGGTAGGGGGAAAGGAGAAAGGTGTGTACATGGTAGGGGGGAAGGAGAAAGGTGTTCATGGTAGAGGAAGGGAAAGGTGTGTCATGGTAGAGGGAAAGGAGAAAGGTGTGTCATGGTAGGGGGGAAGGAGAAAGGTTGTGTCATGGTAGGGGGAAGGAGAAGGTGTGTATCATGGTAGGGGGAAAGGAGAAAGGTGTGTCATGGTAGAGGGAAAGGAGAAAGGTGTGTATGGTGGGGGAAAGGAGAAGGTGTGTCATGGTGGGGGGAAAGGGAAGTGATGGTTGTGTCACTTGTGCTAGGGGAAATGGAGTGTTGTGTCATGTAGAGGGATAGGAGAAAGGTTGCGTTATCACGGTAGAGGGAAAGGAGAAAGGTGTGTCATGGTAGGGGGAAAGGAGAAAGGTGTATCATGGTAGGGGGAAAGGAGAGAGGTGTGTATCATGGTAGGGGGAAAGGAGAAAGGTGTGTCATGGTAGGGGGAAAGGAGAGAGGTGTGTATCATGGTAGGGGGAAAGGAGAAAGGTGTGTCATGGTAGGGGGAAAGGAGAAAGGTGTGTCATGGTAGGGGGAAAGGAGAAAGGTGTGTGATGGTAGGGGGAAGGAGAAAGGTGTGTCATGGTAGGGAGAAAGGAGAAAGGTGTGTCATGGTAGAGGGAAAAGAGAAAGGTGTGTATCATGGTAGGGGGGAAGGAGAAAGATGTGTCATGGTAGGGAGAAAGGAGAAAGGTGTGTCATGGTGGGGGGAAGGAGAAAGGTGTATCATGGTAGGGGGGAAGGAGAAAGGTGTGTCATGGTAGGGGGAAGGAGAAAGGTGTGTATCATGGTAAGGGGAAAGGAGAAAGGTGTGTCATGGTAGGGGGGAAGGAGAAAGGTGTGTATCATGGTAGGGGGGAAGGAGAAAGGTGTGTCATGGTAGGGGGGAAGGAGAAAGGTGTGATGGTGGGGGGAAGGAGAAAGGTGTGTATCATGGTAGGGGGGAAGGAGAAAGGTGTGTCATGGTAGGGTGGAAGGAGAAAGGTGTGTATCATGATAAGGGGAAAGGAGAAAGGTGTGTCATGGTAGGGGGAAGGAGAAAGGTGTGTATCATGATAAGGGAAAGGAGAAAGGTGTGTCATGGTAAGGGGGAAGGAGAAAGGTGTGTATCATGATAAGGGGAAAGGAGAAAGGTGTATCATGGTAGGGGGAAAGGAGAAAGGTGTGTATCATGATAAGGGGAAAGGAGAAAGGTGTGTCATGGTAGGGGGGAAGGAGAAAGGTGTGTCATGGTAGGGGGGAAGGAGAAAGGTGTGTCATGGTAAGGGGAAAGGAGAAAGGTGTGTCATGGTAGGGGAAAGGAGAAAGGTGTGTCATGGTAGGGAGAAAGGAGAAAGATGTGTCATGGTAGGGTGGAAGGAGAAAGGTGTGTCATGGTAGGGGGAAAGGAGAAAGGTGTGTCATGGTAGGGGGAAAGGAGAAAGGTGTGTCATGGTAGGGAGAAAGGAGAAAGGTGTGTCATGGTAGGGGGGAAGGAGAAAGGTGTGTCATGGTAGGGGGGAAGGAGAAAGGTGTGTCATGGTAGGGGGGAAGAGAAAGGTGTGTCATGGTAGGGGGGAAGGAGAAAGGTGTGTCATGGTAAGGGGAAAGGAGAAGGTGTGTCATGGTAGGGGGAAAGGAGAAAGGTGTGTCATGGTAGGGGGGAAGGAGAAAGGTGTGTGTGTGGGGGAGGGGGTGGGTGGGAGGCAGAGGGAAGGTGGATTGGTTTTGCCAACCTCAGATGCACACGTTGGTGATCCTCGTGTGTTTGTTGTGTAAATCATGTCGGTTTTAGGTGGTATAGGTTTAGCCGAATTATCTATCAGTTGCTGTCTGTGGTCATGAGGACTCGTTTACACATAAAATATACATAAAATCAAGATGGGTGTCCCCCAACTTTATCTTAATATTTACCAGGGTGAATCAGTCGAACAAGTTTTCGGAAGAAGTTTCGAAAGGTGACAGTGCGTGAAAAAAAAAAAAGGAAAAAAAAAAAAAAGAAAAAATCATTATCGTTTGTCAGAATATTGAAAAGAATAATTAAAATATAACAGTAGACTGTGTTAAAATGGCCGATTTGTCTATAACTGAGCACAAAGCATTTCGTACAAAAGCGAAGGCGGCTTGGTTCTGTTGAAAGTAAAAATGTAAATGGGTGATACTTCGTAACAGAACAAAGCACTGTTACACCTGGGAACTCGGCATGCACATCCCCTGAAAAATATAACTGCGTAAGGGCCGGGTTTAAGGGAAAAAAAAAAAAAAAAAACAAAGGCAAAAGAAAAAAAACAACAAAATAAAAACAGCAATACACGTAAAATCCCTCTTCTCCATCCCCTCCCACCCCCATGCATACGAACGTAGAAACATCACGAACGCAGAAAAAGACGAGATGAAAAAGAGGTTAATACCACCACCACCACCCTCGGGGACAGGGGGGGGGGGAGGGGGGGAAGGCAGTACATATGCTATCGCATAACCGTGACGTCATCGGAGAGTGAGGTGGAAGTGACCTCGAGTTTTTTTTTCCCCCTCGGGGGCCAGCACTGTGAGGACAATGTCGGGCTCCGCGTTACTTGTCCAACTTGGGAAGAAAGTCGTAGGTCTGCTGGGTAGAATGTGGAGACCACGTGCACGTATCAAGTTCTCCGGACGTGATTCGCACCGTGCAAAGTCGTGCAGAGAGGTTAGAAGCCGGGTGGCCTACCCAGGTTGAGAAGAAGAAAATCGATTCTCTAGAATCAGAACTGGCACACAGGTCATGAATATGGCCTCACAAAAAAGAGTGCATTTTGT
>CM060306.1:68379870-68394870 GCA_030674185.1 Monoplex corrugatus | reverse complement strand
AGTTAATGTAGTTGTATATAAATATGTATGTTGAAATTTAATGTATTGTGTGCTTTTGTGTGTTTGTGTGTTTGTGTGTGTGTGTGTGTGTGTGTGTGTGTGTGTGTGTGTGTGTGTGTGTGTGTGTGTGAGTGAGTGAGTGAGAGAGAGAGAGAGAGAGAGAGAGAGAGAGGATATATATTGTCATGTACAGTTGAAAAAAAGTGTTCAGTTGTACTGATAAGAGTATAACAGTAGGTTGAGAAGAGTTAATGTAGTTTTGTTCGTTATTCTCACTCACTGTCTCTAATCTGTACTGTGCATTCATGTGTGTGTGTGTGTGTGTGTGTGTGTGTGTGTGTGTGGTGTTGTGTGTGTGTGTGTGTGTGTGGTGTGTGTGTGTTTTAAATGTTAAAAAACAAACAAACAAAACAAAAAAACAAAGTATATATTTTATATGTGCATGCGAGTTTGGTGCATTCTGATTACTGTCTTTACTTCGGCTTTTGTTTACTTTGAGCGATTGGGTCTTAATCATTAAGTGAATTTTGAGGCTTGTGACTGTGAGTCATTAGGTCTGTATCATAATGTGAATTTTGAGGCTTGGGACTGTGAGTCATTAGGTCTTTGTCATAATGTGAATTTTGAGGCATGGACTGTGAGTATAGGTCTGATCAGTGAATTTGGGCATTGACGTGATCTGTAGTCTGTATATAATGTGAATTTTGAGGCTGGGACTGTTTTAGCTGAGAGGTAGATAGACCTCCAATCCACTTGGGTCTGCCTGCACGTGTTTCGAGTCTGACTCTCGTAAAATTCTCTACTATACGACCTTCAGTCCATTCAGCTTTGAATGGGTATCTGATCCTACTTAGGGTTGGGAAAGCAAATCAGCGAGGGACTGAAGAAGGGCACTGTCCTCGTAATGCTTGTGGCCGAGAAAAAAGCTGGTATCTATTAGCTTTCTCTACCCTTATGACGGCACTTTTTCTTTGTTTTTGATTTTTTTTGGAACAAGTTTTCGGAAGAAGTTTTGCCCTTTTTTTCCTGTAACCTTTGACGCCTTCGCCCTAACCATCACCACTACGGAGTGCGTGAAGGAATCTGGTGGATAGGATGAGGAAGTCAAGGTGATGGACAGGGTGAGGGAGTCAAGAAGGAGTGAGGAGTCAAGAAGAAGAAAGCTGGTAGACAGGATGAAGGAGTGAAGGAGTCAAGCTGGTGAACAGGGTAAAGGCGTCAAGCTGGCCCAGATAAGTGAATCATAATGGACAGGGTAAGCGAGTCAAGCTGGTGGTCAGGGTAAGGAATTAAACTCATGGAAGCTGGTGGACAGGGTGAGGAAGTTAAACTTGTGGAAGCAGCTGGTCAGGGTGAGGAAGCTAAACTTGTGGAAGCTGCTGGACAGGGTGAGGAAGTTAAACTTGTGGAAGCTGCTGGACAGGGTGAGGAGTTAAACTTGTGGAAGCAGCTGGTCAGGGTGAGGAAGTTAAACTTGTGGAAGCAGCTGGTCAGGGTGAGGGAGTTAAACTTGTGGAAGCTGCTGGACAGGATGAGGAAGTTATACTTGTGGAAGCAGCTGGTCAGGGTGAGGAGCTAAACTTGTGGAAGCTGCTGGACAGGGTGAGGGAGTTAACTTGTGGAAGCTGCTGGACAGGATGAGGGAGTTAAACTTGTGGAAGCTGCTGGACAGGGTGAGGAAGTTAAACTTGTGGAAGCTGCTGGACAGGTGAGGGAGTTAAACTTGTGGAAGCTGCTGGACAGGGTGAGGGAGCTAAACTTGTGGAAGCTGCTGGACAGGGTGAGGAAGTTAAACTTGTGGAAGCTGCTGGACAGGGTGAGGGAGCTAAACTTGTGGAAGCTGCTGGACAAGGTGAGGAAGTTAAACTTGTGGAAGCTGCTGGACAGGGTGAGGGAGTTAAACTTGTGGAAGCTGCTGGACAAGGTGAGGAAGTTAAACTTGTGGAAGCTGCTGGACAGGGTGAGGGAGTTAAACTTGTGGAAGCTGCTGGACAGGGTGAGGGAGTTAAACTTGTGGAAGCTGCTGGACAAGGTGAGGAAGTTAAACTTGTGGAAGCTGCTGGACAAGGTGAGGAAGTTAAACTTGTGGAAGCTGGCTGTCAGGGTGAGGAAGTTAAACTTGTGGAAGCTGCTGGACAGGGTGAGGGAGTTAAACTTGTGGAAGCTGGCGGTCAGGGTGAGGGAGTTATACTTGTGGAAGCTGCTGGACAGGATGAGGAAGTTATACTTGTGGAAGCTGCTGGACAGGGTGAGGAGGCTAAACTTGTGGAAGCTGCTGGACAGGATGAGGGAGTTAAACTTGTGGAAGCTGCTGGACAGGGTGAGGAAGTTATACTTGTGGAAGCAGCTGGTCAGGGTGAGGGAGCTAAACTTGTGGAAGCTGCTGGACAGGGTGAGGGAGTTAAACTTGTGGAAGCTGCTGGACAAGGTGAGGAAGTTAAACTTGTGGAAGCTGCTGGACAAGGTGAGGAAGTTAAACTTGTGGAAGCTGCTGGACAGGGTGAGGGAGTTATACTTGTGGAAGCTGCTGGACAGGGTGAGGAAGTTATACTTGTGGAAGCAGCTGGTCAGGGTGAGGGAGCTAAACTTGTGGAAGCTGCTGGACAGGGTGAGGGAGTTAAACTTGTGGAAGCTGCTGGACAAGGTGAGGAAGTTAAACTTGTGGAAGCTGCTGGACAAGGTGAGGAAGTTAAACTTGTGGAAGCTGCTGGACAAGGTGAGGAAGTTAAACTTGTGGAAGCTGCTGGACAAGGTGAGGAAGTTAAACTTGTGGAAGCTGCTGGACAAGGTGAGGAAGTTAAGCTTGTGGAAGCTGCTGGACAGGGTGAGGGAGTTAAACTTGTGGAAGCTGCTGGACAAGGTGAGGAAGTTAAACTTGTGGAAGCTGGCTGTCAGGGTGAGGAAGTTAAACTTGTGGAAGCTGCTGGACAGGGTGAGGGAGTTAAACTTGTGGAAGCTGGCGGTCAGGGTGAGGGAGCTAAACTTGTGGAAGCTGCTGGACAGGGTGAGGAAGTTAAACTTGTGGAAGCTGCTGGACAAGGTGAGGAAGTTAAACTTGTGGAAGCTGCTGGTCAGGGTGAGGAAGTTAAACTTGTGGAAGCAGCTGGTCAGGGTGAGGAAGTTAAACTTGTGGAAGCTGCTGGACAGGGTGAGGGAGCTAAACTTGTGGAAGCTGCTGGACAGGATGAGGGAGCTAAACTTGTGGAAGCTGCTGGACAGGATGAGGGAGTTAAACTTGTGGAAGCTGCTGGACAGGGTGAGGGAGTTAAACTTGTGGAAGCTGCTGGACAGGGTGAGGGAGTTAAACTTGTGGAAGCTGCTGGACAGGGTGAGGGAGTTAAACTTGTGGAAGCTGCTGGACAGGTGAGGAAGTTAAACTTGTGGAAGCTGCTGGACAGGGTGAGGGAGTTAAACTTGTGGAAGCTGGCGGTCAGGGTGAGGAAGTTAAACTTGTGGAAGCTGGTGGACAAGGTGAGGGAGTTAAACTTGTGGAAGCTGCTGTACAGGGTGGGGGAGTCAAAAGTTGTAGAATAGCTGATGGATGGGATGAAGGAGTTAAGCTTGTGGAAGCTGCTGGACAGGGTGAGGAGGTAAAAACTTGTGGAAGCTGGTGGGTGGGATGAGAGGAGATGAAAGTGTCGAGGTCAAATGGAATGTAAATTAATCATTCAAGAATGGAAGCCTCTTGTCGGGACGTGGTATCTGTGCTACGGCTTTCAGACAGCTTTTTGATAGGGCTGTGATCTTTCAGAACCCTCTTGTTTGTTTGCTGAACTGGGAAGGAGAAAAAAAATCTCCTTATTGTTTACCGCTAGCTTGATGAAAAGTTTGACGGCTTTCCAACTTTAGAGACGACGTGCAAGGGACCACCCACTGCGATTGCTATCTTCCTTGTTGTTGTTGTTGTTGTTGTTGTGGTGGTGGTGGTGGTGGTGTGTGTGGTGGTGGTGGTGTTGGTGGTGGTGTGGTGGTGGTGGTGGTGTGGTGTGTGTGTGGTGTGTGTGTGTGTTGTGTGTGTGTGTGTGTGTGTGTGAGTGTGAGTTTGAGTGTGTGTGTGGGGGGGGGGGGGGAGGGTCGTGCGTACGTGACCATGGCAGAGTGCGGACGAGAGTATGTGATGGAAGGCGGGTGTGTGTGTGTGTGTGTGTGTGTGTGTGTGTGTGTGTGTGTGTGTGTTGCCTTGTTAACCAGGCACGTGGCGCCCAGGAGATACGCATGAGATCCTCCGACATCATGCCGACCAGTTCTTCCCAGTTAATTATTGCGGGGAATTTCTGCATAGTCTTAAAACCTTCAATACAGAATTGTATACTTTTATTTTGGATGTCATCCCTCTTCATATCGAAACACTTAAATGACTAAGTAAGAGAAAAGGCGGAAGACGAAGGGGAAACGTTAAAAAGTAAGTTATGTGTTCAGATATTAGATGTTTACTTCTCTCTGTCTCTGTCTCTTTCTGTCTGTCTCTGTCTCTGTCTGTCTGTCTCTGTCTCTGTCTGTCTGTGTCTCTGTCTGCCTGTGTGTCTGTCTGACTGCCTGTCTTTCTGTCTGTCTCTCTCCATATTCTCTCTCTCCCTCAGTTCAGAATCCGTTTTGCGTCTTGCTGTGGGTGGTAACCTCGTCTGATCAAAAAGGGATTGTCTTTGACTAGTTTGAGTTTGGAGGTGTTCCAGACAGATGCACCGCACCCGGATAGTTCCATACGTGTTCCACCCAAATCTGCCAGCAAAACGTTGTCTGGCAGACTCCCTGAGCCTGTATGAAATCTAATATGCTGCTGGGAGATGGGATGGGGTGGGGAGGGACCTATGAAACACTGAGCTGACATCACCAGCTTGATAAACATTAAAATAGATGTGCATCGAACAGGCGTAATTTTTGCAGGTTAGGACCGAATTCGAGATATTTGATCTCTCGAGTTCACGGTTCTATCCAAAGCCAGACCGCGTGAAAATTAGACTGATCCGATGTCAGCGTAACGTGGTAATTCTTAGAGTCGCCCGCTGATTCTAAGAAAAGCTGGCTTGTTCTAAAATTAGACCTGAGGGTGTTTTCCACTTTTCCGAAGTAATTCAAAGACGTTATAAAATAGAATTGTCAACGCCGTCCCTGGAACTTCCCTCAACGGTTACCGATAAAGCGATAACATTTTTTATAGCTATAATCAACGGTTACCGATTAAGCTGTACAGTTTATATACTATAATCAACGGTTACCCATAAAGCTATACAATTTATATAGTATATTCAGCGTTTACCGATAAAGCTATACAACTTATATATTATAGTCAACGGTTACCGATAAAGCTATACACTTTATGTAATATTGAGGAAGAGGGGTGGGGGGTGGGTGGGTGAGTCAAGCTAGCGGAACACCCGTACAAAAATTAGGAGTGCTTGTCGAGAGTTCCGGGTGGGTTGCTTCTCGAAAGTATTATGTAGGGCAAGAAAAGGGACCCGTTAATCGCGAACGCTTCGCATTAATAACCCGTTAGTGTTGTGCCTTCTTTTGATAGAGCCGTGGACTCGGATCTGATATCTAGGGTTCCGTCCCAGCCCATAACATTAAATATTAACGTGTTTGCTGCTCATCTTAACCCTTTGACTCCCGCACCCTATCCACCAGCTGCAAAAACTTAACCCTTTGACTCCCTCACCCTATCCACCAGCTTCCTGCAGGAAGCTGGTGGATAGGTGAGGGAATCAAAGGGTTCAGTTTTTTGCTTTGCTAGCATGGTTGACAATGCAAGGTGCTAGTGGACAGAGTGCGGAAGTCAAAGGGTTAATTTAATAACCCTTTAGTGTTAGCTTCTTTTGATAGAGCCGTGGACTCCGGAATCCGATATCTCTTGAGTTCAGTCCCAGCTTGCAACAATAAACACTGGCCCGTTTGCTGCTCATCTTCATGTTTCCACCATTGTGGTGGTGTCAGCTTAGTGTTTCAAAGGTTCTCTCCCCCCCCCCCCCCACTCCCCTATCTTAAGGTTTCCATCATTGTGGTAGTGTCAGCTTAGTGTTTCCCCAACCTTCACCTCTTTCCGCTCCTCAGTTCAAGACCTTGTCAGCAAATAGGTTTTTGTGCACAGGATCATGGAGTCTGCCAGGTAAATTGCTAGCAGATTTGAGTGGAGCACTTGTGGATTTGTCCGATTGCGATGAATCCCTCTTGAAAAAAATCCAAACTCCTAACTTCCAGCGTTAATGAGCTATTAACCCTTTGACTTCCTCACCCTGTCTCCAGCATCCCGCATTGTCAGCCATGACAGGAAAGCGGGAAGCTGGTGGATAGGGTGAGAGAGTGAAAGGGTTAAGTTTTTGTTGCACCTGGCTGATAGGATTCGGGAGTGAAAGGGTTAGTTAGACCTACTTTGAACACACTCTATGGTGTTACTGATCTAACTGGTCTTTAACTCTTTATTTATTACTTTTGCATCTTGTCCACCTCTTCCTTGCATTCTCGCCTTTTGTCCACTGGCATCTGCGGGCCCACCTAGTATTCAGTACAACGGAGGAGGACCTCGCGCACGCGCGAGGAGCTGTACGTGCGTATGTGCATGCGTGTGTGTGTATGAATATGAAGAAAAAAATTGTGTGTGTGTGTGGTATGTGTGTGTGTGTGTGTGTGTGTGTGTCGTGTGTGTGATGTGTGTGTGTGTGTGTGTGTGTGTGGTTGTGTGTGTGTGTGTGTGTGTGTGTGTGTGTGTGTGTGTGTGTGAAAAGTTAACACAGTCGTCGTGTCAACGAAAAACGTGATAACTTGGTTCCTTCCTTGTTTAATTAAGGAAAACCCCGTTGCTCAGCCTTCATGTCTAACGGGACTATCGCATGGGAGTGGGCGTTATATATCCGTAATGTTACATGCGCGCATATTATACAACAAATGTATACCTTTGGAGGTAGGAGTATGTTTTAAGTGGGGTGCATCGCACTCGGATAATTCCATGTGCGCTCCGCCCAAACCTGCCAGCAGTTATCTGGCAGATTCTTTGAGTCCTAGCAAAAAACCTGTGCGTTGTGAAGGTGTTGAAATGGGAAAGATGGGGGGTAAGAGAGAGAGACCTATGAAACACTAGGCTGACACCACCAGACTGATAAACTATTGAGATGGGCAGCTGACAGGCCAGATTTTGATATTGCGAGCTAGGATCGAACTCGATATATATCTGATGTCTGTGATAGATAATCTTTTCTGTGCTTAACCCTTTGACTCCAGCACCCTATCCTTTAACTGCAAAAACTTGACCCTTCCTGCAGGAAGCTGGTGGATAGGGTGAGAGGGTCGAAGGGTTTAGTTTTTGCAGCTGGGGAATAGAGTGCGGGAGTCAAAGGGTAAATGTCTTCATCATTCCGGTGGTGTCGGATTAGTGTTTAATTTTCATATGTCCCGCCCTTCCCCACTTCAAGACCTTGACAGCGCATTGGGCTTTGCGCCTGGAGTCAGATAAATTACTGGCAGATTTGGGTGTAGCTCAGATGGCATTGTCCCGAGTGCGATGAATTCTTCTTTCACTAACTTCAAACTATCCATACTCGGAAGTCAAAAGAAACAGCAACAAAGTCTTGTGTTGGTTTGTAATTTCAGACTTCTTTGAAACGTGACCGTGGCACTAGTTCTACTGTTTGCCCTTCGCGCTGTCACTATTTTTCAATCGTTTCTTTTTTTTAGCACTGTGTTATTTTAGTACTTGGAGGTGTATTTTTGGTCGTCTTTTCAGTTATGTTTTTAGTCGGTCTCACAATGCGTTTTTTGTTTTGTTTTGTTTTGTTTTTTTTGCTCGCCTGTAGAATGTCCGATGGCTGACCTTTAAAAACTTGGCGAGTAGTGGTACTAGAACAACGAAACGAATGGGATTAGACGATCCCAGCATTGGATGGATAGGCTTTCGGCTCGTAACATTTACAGGCTTTTGGCTCATAACATTTAGATCTAGCGCTTTTCGTTCGCTATCCGATACTGTGGGAATCTATTCCCACAACTCACAAAATGTAAATGGGAATTGCGGATGTGGGAGAGGGAAGGGACAGGAAAAACAAACACATGGAGTGACGGGGGAGGAGGAGAAAGGGGAGGAGGACAGAGGGAAATCTTCATGGATGCATTTTACTTGACCTCTGCAATGAAGCAAGCTTCGATCCGTAACTCCTGGTCGATGCGGGCAGAGCGCTCGTTCGTTCGTCTGATGTGACTGGCCGCGCTGGAAATAAGAGTGGTGGCGGTTGGGTTAGGTGTGGGTGGGGTTGGGGGTGGGGGGGGGTGGGGATTGGGGATGAAGGCTGGGTGTGCTGAGCGGAACAACGATGCAACAATTCCACCAGCATCAGGCTGGCTGTTGTGGTAGAAGCTACGTCTGCGGAGAGAAGGTCAGCGGGCTAATGTGTGAACGTATCGAGGTGTGTCGTTTGTAAAGACTGTCAGTTATATTGTGGACAGGTTTTAAAACAAATCAGTTTTCAAAAACAGGTGCATAAATATGGAAATAAAATAACGGGGAACATGGGAAAAAATAATGGTGGAGAGAGAGAGAGAGAGAGAGAGAGAGAGAGAGAGAGAGAGAGAGAGAGAGAGCATGTGGGAAAAAATGAAATAGTGGGGTATGGGGAGGAGAGAATGTACGCGCGCACACAAGGAGCAGCAACAGCAACAGCAACAGCAGCAGCAGCAGCAGCAGCAGCAACAACAACAACAACAACAACAACAACAACAACAACAACAACAACAACACCACACACACAGACACTGACACTTAAACACAGACACACAGACACACAGACAGACACACACACACACACACACACACACACACACACACACACACACACACACACACACACACACACACACAGCACACTGAGAGAGAGAGAGAGAGAGAGAGAGAGAGAGAGAAAGAGAGAGAGAGAGAGAGGTGCACTGATACCAAACTTGTACCGAGTACCTTGCGTGTTCAAGTAAAGACACACATAGACACAGCAGCCCGTATACATGTAATGCCGGATACACGTAATGTCGCTAATATAGTTTGTAGGTTTGGCACATCTGAAGAGTGTGCTGCGCTGTCTGGTTGTCCAAGCCATATGGACTGAAAAGAAGACATGGAACCAACTTCAGACTCTTTGCGTCCGTGTGGTTTGATTTAGTCTTGTGTCCAGAGCGGAATTTGAAGGCTGTTGACCCGTTTTTCTTGTTCAGCCAAATGGTACTCATGTTTTCTTGGCGTCCCCCCCCCCCCCCGGCCTATGAGTTACAGGTTCAACCCTCAGGTGGTCCACGTATGTTTTTTTTCACTGGTTGATTTTTTTTATTATAGAACCATGGACTCAAGATCTAGTATCTTGAATATAGTTCCAGCCTGAGGGGGGGGGGGAGGGAGGGGTGGATAGAAAGAAAAGAAAAGCCCTGTTTCTCTTGCTGCTCATCTTAACCTTTTGACTCCCTCACCTTGTTTATCAGCATCCTGCTTTGTCAACCATGCTAGCCAAGTTAAAACTTAACTCTTTGACTCCCTCGCTGTATCCACGAGCTTCCTGCAGGAAGCTGGTGGATAGGATGGGAAAGTCAAAGAGTTAATTTTTTTTTCAGTTGGTGGATAAGGTGCGATAGTGAAAGGGCTAAAATTTCCATCATTCTAGTAATGGCAGCTTAATGTTTCATAGGTCACTCTTTCCCTTCTCCATTTCAAGACCTTGCCAACACATTCGGTTTTGTGCAAGTTAGGGAGACTCGTAGATAATTGCCAGCAAATTTGGGTGAAGCACGTTGGGAATTGTCCGAGTGCAATGAATCCCTCGAACAAAGTCGAAAGTCCACATCTGCTCCCGCCTTTGCTGTGCTTTTGATGATGACGATGATGATCTTTTTGCCAGTCATATTTCCGACTCGCGCGCTGCATACATGCGCATCTATAGACCGGCTGACGTTCTGCCAGCAGAGCCGTGCGAGTTGAAGACAATTATTTGCTTGCTTTCTGC
Organism: Monoplex corrugatus; assembly: GCA_030674185.1. Lineage (NCBI taxonomy): Eukaryota > Metazoa > Mollusca > Gastropoda > Littorinimorpha > Ranellidae > Monoplex > Monoplex corrugatus. The sequence goes on along the minus strand of CM060306.1, from coordinate 68,384,905 downwards.
TTCCCACTCGGCGCTGATCCGGACCACATTCAATTAGACAGACTTGGGATCGATACGGTTATTTCAGCATCTGTGTGCTGCAAGTCTCTGCTGAAGGGAGGGCGATCGAGCTCGCACTGTGATGTGTTGTGTGTCTCTCTCCGTCGCCTGGAACTTCTCTCTCTTTTCTCGCTGTCTCTTGCTCTCGTATTTCTCTTTGTATGTCTTTTGTCTCTGGAATTCTCTCTTGTTTCTGTTTCTCCCCACTGTCTGTCTGTCTGTCTGTCTTCTGTCTGTCGCTGTCTGTCTTTGTGTCTGTCTCTGTGTCTGTCTCTGTCTGTCTGTCTGTCTGTCTGTCTCTCTCTCTCTGTGGAAATGATTACTTTGGTTTCTCTAGTCGGTGATTCTTTACTCCGGAATTTTCCCTCAATTTTCTGGTCTATCTCTTTGGTTCATTCCTGTTTCTCTGTCACTCTTCTCTTGATTGGTTTCTATCTCGTATCTTTTTGTCTTTTTCTGTTCTCTGTCTCTGTCTCTGTCTCTCTCTGGCTCTGTGTTATATATATATATATATATATATATATATATATATATATATATATATATATATATATATATATATATATCGGCTGTCTCGTTTATTTGTTGGGAGTGGGATTTTGTCTTGTTCTCGTGTTTCTGGGATACTCGTTCCTTTCTCCGTCTCTTAACTTTGTGTTTGGGTTTTGTCTTGTTTCTCTTGTTCTGTGATTCTGTATCGTTTTGTTTTCTGTCTTGTGATTCTATCCTGTTTCTCTGTCTTTGGAAATGCTTTCGTGTTTCTGTGTCTCTGAGGGATTCTGTCTTGTTTCTCTGTCTTTGGGATAAATTCCCTTGTTTCTCTGTTTCTGGATATTCTTGTTTCTCCGTTTCAGGGGATTCTGTTTTGTTTTTCTGTCTCTGGGGATTCTGTCTTTTTTCTCCATCTGGGATATTTTCGAATTTCTCTGTGTCAGGGCATTCTCTCTTATTTTTCTGTCTCTGGGATTCTGTCTTGTTTCTGTGTGTCTGAGGATTCTGTCTTGTTTCTCCATCTGGGATACTTTCTTGTTTCTATGTTTCTGGGGATTCTTTCTTATTTTTCTGTCTCTGGGATTTTGTCTTGGTTTTTTTGTGTGTGTGTGTGTGTGTTCGGGAATTCTGTCTCTGGGGATTGTGTATTGTTTCTCTGTCTCTTGGATTCAGTCTTGTTTCTCCTTCTCTGGGGAATAATTCAAATTTTCTGTCTCTGGGTACGGTCTTGTTTCTGTCATTGGGGGATTTCTCTTTTGTTCTCTGTTTTTAACCATTTCTGGAGTGCTGTTATTTCTGTGTTTCTCTTTGGAATACTCTCTTGTTTCTCTGTTTTTTAAATGTCTGGGATAGTGTCTTCTCTCTCTCTCTTTGTCTGTGTGTCTGTGTGTCTGTCTGTCTCTCTGTCTGTCTCTCTCTTCCCCTCTCTATTTCTCTCTGTGTGTGGGATATTGCCTTGTTAGAAATCTGTTTCTGATTCTCTGGCATACTGTCTTGTTTCTCTCTTATTTCTGCAACACTGTCCATGTTTCTCTTGAATCTGACTCTCTCTGGGATACTGTTTTGTTTCTCTCTTTGTTTCTGTCTATCCATCTGGGATACTGTCTTGTTTCTGTGTTTCTAACCCTCTGTCTGGGGTACTGCCATGTTTCTTTGTTTCCAACTCTCTATCTGGGAGACAGTATTGTTTCTCTGTTTCTAACTATGTTTCTGGGATACTGTTGTGTTTCTCTGTTCCTAATTTCTGGGAGACTGTCTTGATTATCTTTTTCTGGGGATTTTGTCTTGAATAGCTCCGACGCTGTGTCTGTTGCTTGCGTGTCAGCATTTTTTTTTTTTTTTTTTTTTTTGTCTCGGAAGTCTAGTCTTGAGATGTCTCTTTTATTCCGTACGTCTGTTTGTCTGTCTGTCAGTGCCTCTCTCTCTCTCTTGTTTAATAACACTGGTCTAAATCACTGTTTGTGTCATTTCTCTCTCCGTCTGCGTGTGTCTATGTATTTGTCTGTCTGTCTGTCTGTCTGTCTGTCTGTCTGTCTCTCTCTATGTCTGTGTCTGTGTCTCTCTGTCTCTGACTCTCTCTCTCTGTCTTTCTCTCTCCGATTATCTCTGTCTCCCTTCACTCTCTTTGTGTCATTTCTCTCTCCGTCTGGGTGTGTCTGTCTGTCTGTCTGTCTGTCTGTCTGTCTCTCTTTGTCTGTCTGTGTCTCTCTGACTCTCTCTCTTTCTCTCTCCGACTATCTCTGTCTCCCTCTCTTTTTGTCCTTTGCTTACATCTCTCGCTTTGAAGACTCACTCCTTTATATGTTTGTCTTTTGAGTCTGTCTCATTCTATCTTTGCAGTGGTGCGTGTTTAGACGATCTCCCCACTCCCCCTAGACACACTTCTTTCTCTCGTCTTTCCTTTTCTTTTTAGTTGCTCATGTCGCTTCATCATGAATTTTCTCCTGAGGCTTTCTTTCTCTTTTCGTTGTAACAAATAGTGCAGAGACAAATACAAAGTAAGACAGCAAAGCGTAATTGTAATCACATCGTAGGCAAAAGCTCGGATCCTTGGTCAAAATACAAGTAGGCTCCTCTCTCTCTCTCTCTCTCTCTCTCTCTCTCTCTCTCTCTCTCTCTCTCTCTCTCTCTCTCTCTTTTTCTTTCTTTCTATCTTCTACCTACCACCTACCTGCCTACATACCTACTACCTACCTACCCACCCACCCCACCTACCTACCTACCTACCTACCTACTACCTACCTACCTACCTACCTACCTGCCTGTCTGTCTGCACACGCGCACACACACACGCACGCACACACACACACACGACACAGACACATACACACACACTCTGTGTGTGTGTGTGTGTGTGTGTGTGTGTGTGTGTGTGTGTGTTTGTGTGTAAAACACAATTAACTTAGAAAATATGACAATCATACGTATACATACACGAGTAGATTGTCGTTAAGGAATTAAGATTCTCCATCATGCTTCGTCATGAGTTAATTTCTTTCTCTCTGCTTCGTCCATCCTCGTTCCCGTCTTCTTTCTTCTCTGTCTCCTCGTTCTCTGTTAAGAATTCATCGCTTTTACAGAATTGGCAATGGACGAAAATAGGGCAGATGGGCTGCAATCATCAAGCAACCCCCCTCCCCCTCTCTGTTACTCATACCCCTCCTCCCTCTTTCCACCCCACTGTTAAAAAAAAAAAAAGTCAGCGAGCTACGGGAATTAAATATTTGATAGGCAGTGAGGTCTTGTTCCATTTCGTCATTTTTTTTCTACCCCCCCCCCCCCCCTCTCCTGCCTCCCATTCTGGGATCAATTCTAGCTCTCAGTGATTCCTGGCAGCCGTCGCTGCTTGCGGTTTAATGTTGTTGGAGTGGTTGTTAGTGGTGTTGGTGTTGCTCAATGCCGCGCGCGCGCGCGTGTGTGTGTGTGTATGTATGTATGTGCGCGCGCGCGTGTTGTTGTTGTTGTTGTTGTTGTTGTTGTTGTTGTTGTTGTTGTTGTTGTTGTTGTTGGTGGTGGTGGTGGTGTTTGGTGTTGCTGTCGTTGTTGTTAATGGTGTAATTTATGTCTAATGTTGTCATTTTGTTTGTTTCGTTGTTGTTTTAGTTTTGTGAGAAGTATGATGTCATCATTGTTATCGTTGTTCATGGTGTGAATAATTTTGTTAATGTCGTCATTCTGATTGTTAGGTTGTAGGTTTTGTTGCTCATAATGTGATTGATAGGAGTTATTACATTGTTAACATTTTGCTCTGTTAATATCATTCTTCTCGCTGGTGGTATGATTAACCCTTTCATACCCTAATCCCGGCCATCAACTTGGATGGGTGAGTTTCCTTTGGAAAGCTGGTGGATAGGTGAGTCCCTTCAGGAAACTGATGGATAGGTGAGTCCCTTTAGGAAACTGATGGATAGGTGAATTCCTTGGGGAATCTGATGGATAGGTGAATTCCATGGGGAAGCTGATGGATAAGTGAGTCCCTTCAAGAAGCTGATGGATAGGCGAGTCCCTTCAAGAAGCTGATGGATAGGCGAGTCCCTTCAAGAAGCTGATGGATAGATGAATTCCTTCAGGAATCTGATGGATAGGTGAGTCCCTTCAAGAAGCTGATGGATAGGTGAGTCCTTCAAGAAGCTGATGGATAGGTGAATTCTTTCCAGGAGGATGGCAGATAAAAAAGCTTCTTTCGGGAAGCTGGCGGATACAGGATAGGTGAGCTTCTTCCGGGAAGACAATGGATGGAGAACTTCTTTTTGGAGGCTAATGAATAGGTGAGTTTTTCTTCGGGAAGATGGTGGATAGATAGATGATTTTCTTCCGGGAAGCTGGTAGATAGGTGAACTTCTGTCTGTAAATTAGTGGATAAGCACGTTTCCTTAGGGAAGCTGGTCGATAGGGTAATTTTCCTTAATGGAGTTTGTGGATAGGTTAACCTTCCTTTGTGGAGTTTGTGGATAGGGTAACCTTCCTTTGTGGAGTTTGTGGATAGGGTAATCTTCCTTTGTGGAGTTTGTGGATAGGGTAACCTTCCTGTGTGGAATTTGTGAATGGGATAGCTTTCCTTGTGAAGTTTGTGGATAGGGTAAACTTCTTTCGGGAAGTTACTGGATTAAAATTTCTTTTGGGAAGTTGGTGGGCCAGTTGAGCTTCTTCCGTGAAACTGGTGAATAGGGTGTGGAAGTAAAAGGGTTTATAGTGTCAGCGTTGTTGTTGTTCTTGCTTTGTTGTTGATAACTGTATAGTTGATATCGTTAACGTTGTCATTCTGTTTGTGTGATAGTTTGTATAGCCAGTCTCCTGTCGTTGTTTGTCTTGTGAACTTGCTGTCTCGATGATGAATCCGTTCCTGGTGTGTGTGTGTGTGGTTGTGTGTGTGTGTGTGTGTGGTGTGTGTGTGTGTGGTGTGTGTGTGTGTTGTGTGTTTGTGTGTGTGTGTGTGAGTGTGATGTGTGGGTGTGTGTGTGTGTGGTGTGTGTTGTGGGTGTGGTGTGTGGTGGTGTGTGTGTGT
>CM060306.1:68279870-68372370 GCA_030674185.1 Monoplex corrugatus | reverse complement strand
TCTTTGTCGCGGAAGTATGACGTCTGGTTGTTGTTCTTTCATTTTCGTAGTAGGTGTAAATGTCCTGTCTTTGTGCCAGACGGTACACTTGGGTTTTCTTGTGGGTGGGTGGGTGGTGGTGCTGAGGGGGAAAATAATGACAGTGATAGTTCATTTTCCAACAGTAGTGGTTATTAGTTCGAAAAGTTCGAACTAGAAATTTGCTGGAAGTTTCCCCCCACCCCAAACTTGCCACTGCTTGCATGCTGGGCGTTTTTTTGTTTGTTTTTGTTTTGTTTTGTTTTGTTTTTTTCCTATAAGTCAGACATCGACACGACTTACAAGATCTTCAGTGTGTATATTTGATATGCATCATGCAAAAACACATGAAGGGTGATTACGCTTTGGCAGGGCTTCTTCACACATGTTGGACTAGGAGATCGGAAAAAATCTCCGCTCTTTATGCATCAGGTGGAAGAGAGAGAGAGAGAGAGAGAGAGAGAGAGAGAGGAGAGAGAGAGAGAGAGAGAGAGAGAGAGAGAGAGAGAGAATTGATCCAGTCTCATGCAATTGAAGCATTTTACAATTATGTAAGCAGCTATAATAATTATATGAAAATCGCATTTAGCTTCCTAACTGTAAGTCTTGTATTTTTACTGCCATGCATGATGTGGTTTATGAAATACATGTACCACGATGTAATTTGAGGACAGGTTAGTGTTGTATAAAAATCATCATTCTTGTCTTGTACGTTATAAAAAGTTAGTACCTGTAGGCGGTGGTATACCGTCAGCGGGTTTGCACTGTCCATACTGACGAACAAGCCGTTTCATCACACTACGGCATGACATGGTCTATTTCGGGACGATTCCTTGTCAGTCGCCGTGAGTAGGTGGGCAAGAGAGAACGGGAAGATATTTTTAGTGCGTAGTTTCCCGATTTATTCCGCGTTTTTTTTTTTTTTTTTTTTTTTTTTAAAGAGATCTTCCCAAGCTCGCTGGAAACAGTACGCTAGCAGATAATGATTTGGTGACGTCGGCGGCGCGCGGCGTAATGTGTATTGGCTCGTGGGAGAGAAAGAGAGTGAGTGTGAGTGGTGTGTTAGCTAGCTGTTCAGGTGGTACGTCCAATCTATTCTGCGCGTTGTTAGTGTGTGGTTGATGGAGTATGATGCTACTGGCTGGCTGAGAAGTACCACCACAGCGATTTGAGCCGATCTGCCGTGTCCGTGTGTGTGTGTGTGTGTGTTAATCTTGTGTTGTGCTGACAGAGAAGTAGTCTGAAACATCATTTCGATTTGTTTTCGAGGTTAGAATTGATCTTGTATGTTCTTTGTTTATAACTATAGAATTGATCTTGTATGTTCTTTGTTTATAATTAAGGGTTTAGTTTGTACTTTGCTAGAAGAAAGAAGAGGGGGTTAACAGAAGAAACGAGAGAGAGAGAGAGAGAGAGAGAGAGAGAGAGAGAGAGAGAGAGAGAGGTTGTTTCGAGTTTGGAATTTAGCTTACAGGTATATCGTTGAATGTAACTGATTTGTTTAAAGTTACGTATTCAGCTTGTACTTTGAAAACAGAAAATGGGAAAAGATGAGATGAGAGAGAAGAAGGGAATTTGGGTTAGGGGGGCGGGAGGACTGACTATATAGTCGGTAGGATTGTTTTCTGTGGTGTATATAATTCACAGCTTGTATACATTTATCAGATCATGTCTTGTAGATTGTTGGTTTCGAATTAAGTAGCTGGCTGATTGTCGTTTTTCAGTGTAGTTTTTATGAAGTAATGTATGTAATAAAGTAATCTTTATGATCAGATGCTTAAAAATAAATAAAAAGAATTTATACAGTCACAACATGTGAGCTGCACTTTTAATATATGTTTATGTGGAATTATAATATTTACAGTATGGTGAAGGAATATTTGGTATAAATCATTGTGGAAATATTGATGATTACACGCAAGTTAGAATGATGATTAAAAATAGACATACTCAGGTACAGCAATAGTGATTTGTTCCACTAAAATTATGTTTTGATTGATGCCAGCATAGGGGATGATGTCAGTATGACTGTCATTTTTGCTAAGGAGTGGAAAGACAGGTTTATGTCATGGTGAAAGTTTTGATGACATAAGATTTGCTAAGTGAATACATGTACTTCATTATTTCTGAATGTTAAATCATCTCTCTCTCTCTCTCTCTCTCTCTCTCTCTCACACACACACACACACACACACACACACACACACACACACACACACACACACACACACACACACACACACAGAGTCTGTATGTGTATGTGTGTGTGTGTGTGATATGAGAGTCATGTTTCATATATAATGTATATAGTATATATATATACATTGTTTTATTCTCTCCTCACCCACCCCCTGTGCCCTTCCTTCTTGCCCCATCTCCTCCTCCATTATCTGCCCTCTCCTCTCTCTCTCTCTCTCTTGTGTGTGTGTATGTGTGTGTGCATGCGCACGTGTGTGTGTCTATGTGTGCATGTTTGCTTGTGTGTGTGTGTGAGAGAGAAATAAGAGAGAGAGAAGAGAGAGAGAGAGAGAGAACTTTGAACAGAAAAGTTAAAAATAGAAATAATTTGTAGACAGTTTAATTCAGGGAAAAAGAACATCCATGTCAGCTTGTGGGTAAACCTGATTGTTTATTGTTTACACAGACACAGACATACACAGACACACAGACAGACACGCGCAGACACAGACAGACAGACACACACACAGACACACACACAGACACACACACACACACACACACACACACACACACACACACACACACACACACAGATACACACATCCACACAAGCACACACACACACAAACACGCTGTCTCTCTCCCCTTTCTCTCACTCCTTCCTTTCTTTCTGTCTGTCTCTCCTTCCTCTCTCTCTCTCTCTCTCTCTCTCTCTTCTCTCTCTCTCTCTCTCTCTCTCTCTCTCTCTCTCACCCCCTCTCTGTGTGTGAGTGTGAATATACAGGCTTGACATAGAAGGGTTTTATTTATTTACTTGTTTTACTTTAAAGTGACATGAGGATTACCATCAGTTTACTCTGGCCTTGTATCATGCACTGAGAACACACCTTAGAGCCAGACAAAGATTGTTCATTAACCCTTTGACTCCTGAGTCCTGCCACCAATTGCAGAAACTGTACCCTTTCCTGCAGGAAGCTGGTGAATAGGACGAGAGAGTCAACAGGTTAAGGTTTTGCTTTGCTAGCATGGTTGACAACGCAGGATACTGGTGGACAGGATGCAGAAGTCAAAGGGTTAACTTTAACACTTTTACTACCTCAAGCGTCCACCAGCTCCCTGTGTTATCAGTCATGATAGCTAAGCAAAAACTTGTGAGTTTCCATGATCATGCCATGCTTGATTGTGAGAGACTTAACAACTACATCCAGTATAATAAAATAATAGTTGATATGGTATACAGAAACGAAAAGGGGAGTGGGAGGGATGGACTTGTTTTACCTTTCAAGGGTGTGTGTGTGTGTGTGTGTGTGTGTGTGTGTGTGTGTGTGTGGTGTGTGCGTGCGTGCGTGCGTGCGTGGTGTGTGTGTGTGTGTGTGTGTGTGTGTGTGTTGTGTGTGTGTGTGAGAGAGAGAGAGAGGGGGGAGAGAGAGGATGAGAGAGAGAGAGAATGTGTTCAAACTTCAAAAACACTTGACTACTCATGGATAGTAGCATTAGATCCCATTGTTTTAAAGCTGTTCCTTGCTACTCCACACATATAACATTAAACAAGAAGAGAGAGGGAGGGAGGGAGGAAGGCAGAGAGAGAGAGAGAGAGAGAGAGAGAGACATGGGTGCAACTTTTTCCATTTGATGATGGAATCCGTTTTTTTCAAAAGAGTCAGAAACGGAAAATCCGTTTTTTGAAAAAGCTTCAGCGTCTGGGGGGCTATGTCACCCAGACCCCCCTGATACGGGGTGCTGCCAGCCCCTGGACCCCTTTCAGTTTTTTGACTTTTTGTAAGTTGCACGCTTGGAGAGAGAGAGAGAGAGAGAGAGAGAGAGAGAGAGAGAGAGAGAGAGAGAGAGAGAGGAGAGAGAGAGGGTACATGAGATTAGAACTAATAAGTAAGCTGACTGTCTTAGTGGTTAATGTTTTGAGAATGATCCCTTGCATTTGCACAACTGTCCATATTGTAAAACTATTAATATAGATCTCTAGCAATAAACAGGTAGGGCTAGGGCTGTATACTGACAGAAAAGTTAACTTTGACGTTTATGTGTGCACAATACAGCCTCTTTAAAACACATTGGTAGTCATTAGTATCATTGAGTGGGATGGATAATATATATATGTCGGTAAGCTTTTCATACTGAGTCATTGTGTTATGGTCAAACAGATGATACATACATGTGCAGATAGTATTTCATGTACTGAGCTTGATTTATTTCTTGTACTTAACTTGATGCACAGTGGTGCAGAAATGGTTTATTTTTGTCATTAGTGCTACCCTAAAAGTTTCTTTTTTTCTTTCTTTCTTTTTTTTAAAAATTGTTAATCACTAAATGATATCTGTCTTTTGTACTAATCAGCTCTGTTGGACCCCCCCCCCCCCCCCCCCTCTACCATCTGGGGGATGCCGGAGGCTCTTTCAGAATAAGTAGTATCTTCACCTTCTGGAAATTCTGTGCCAGAAATTTCCTCATTACTCTCACTCTCTTTGTTTCTTTCTTTCTCCTTTGCTTTCTGTCATTTCTTCCCATCATTTTCTGCCTTGCTGGTCCATTCACCTGTCTGTGTTCGTTAAGTCTTACATTCTTTCTGTTAGGATTGATAATTGGGTGCATGTGTTAAGTGCATTTTTGGCTCAAGGGATATGAGACATGCGGAAGCAATTTTAGATACTTTGTGCCCATTTTTATATATGTTTTAGTGTCCTTACTTATGTGTAAATTTGTGTTCAGGTATGTTTTTTAATCCCCATGTGCAATAAATTGAATGGAATGGTCAGTGCCAGGGGCTTGTCCTTAGATTATGTGCACGAATGCATTGGTATGTGTACTTAATTTTCTTTTCCTTTTTTGTCCTGTTGAAGTATTGTGTATGTTTTGAAGTGGTTATAACCCTGATATGGCTGTATGCAGTCAGCTGGGCTTTAAACAACAATAAACAACAACAACAAAGCTCAGTTGACAAATTTTCATTTATCACCAGTCATTGCGCTTAGGGGCAGTTTTGTCTCATTATAAGTTGAAGCGCAATGATAAGGTAAATGTTCATATACAGTAGATACTGAAACAAAACCTGTTTAGATATTTTTAAAAAATCCAATGTACATAGCCGTCTGCTCAGTACAGACGGTGTGATGCCTACATTTTGTTGTGACAAGAATTATGCACCATGAGAGCAGCGTTGTGGGGCTCGTAGCAACTGTATGCTATTAACTGATTGTCAAGCTTATTTCCCTCCGTTTGCTTACCAGCTGTTGCATTGCAATACTTGTGATTTAGAACACAGCATGCTATTGACTTTTATGACAGCCAGGCCAAGAGGGAGGAAACTGATGGGCCTCAATGTATCGTGTGTGTGTGGGGGGGGGGGATGGTGGAGGTGGGAGGCTTGCTGGTTGTGGTGTAGTGTGTGTACACGTGTTGTGTGTAAATTTTGTGTGTGTGTGTGTGTTCCTGTAATGATAATAGGTTTATGCACACTGTAGGTGCGACTATATGTAAGAGATCTGTGTGTGTGTGTGTGTGTGTGTGTGTGTGTGTGTGTGTGTGTGTGTGTGTGTGTGTGTGTGTGTGTGTGTGTTTGTGTGTGTGTGTGTGTGTGTGTGTGGTGTGTGTGGAAACACTGCAGCCAGACATACATATAAAGATGAAGTGAACTCTGGTCATTATTAATTGATGGAATTAAGCCAACATATGTTGTATACATAATCGCATATGAGGGTTCTAGGTAGGACAAGTTGTGTAAAATAAAGAACATTATACTACAGAGCAAGAATGCAGATGAAATCATTGCCATCACTCAGTTAATTAATCATGACTCTGTGTGTGTGTGTGTGTGTGTTGTGTGTGTGTGTGTGTGTGTGTGTGTGTGGTTGTGTGTGTGTGTGGTGTTGGCACGCGCGCACGCGCGGACACGCGCGCACACATGTGCATACATATGTGCGTGCAGTCATGTTGTTATTATACTTATAGTGGTGTTTAGCTTTGAATGGTGATACAGGTCGTATGCTGCTTTCACAGCTGAGCATGGTAAAGGGATGGTTTAGAATGTCAAAAACATCAGATGCTCACCTCACTGAAGATGGAGTATGCAGACTATGCAACAATATACCCCATTGCAATGTGGGCAAAACAACTGGCATACACGGGAGAAAAATCGGAATGCTACATAAAATGATGTTGGATGATTTTGGTGATATTGTAAGATTGTGACTAGTTTTCATAAAAGTTAAAAGAATATTCATGATTTCATTACTTTTATTAGTCTTTAAATAAAAGGTGATGAACGTTATGTGTGTGTGTTGTGTGTGTGTGTGTGTGTGTTGTGTTGGGGTGTGTGTGTGTTTTTAGCTGCAGTGATTCTCTTTGCACAGTTTGAAGCCCGTATTGACAGGAATATATATATATATACATTTAAGTTCGAGGGCTGGCTGGTATAGATGTAGTTCTAACTCCTGGGTTAGATGCTGATTTGAAAATTTTGTTGTCCATGAGGTCTCCATTCCTCCCAGCTGTAATTGGGTCCTGTCCCTAATCAGGGTAGGTAAAGGTAAAACAGCAAGGAAGAGGAACTGGGAATTGCCCTTATATTGCTGACTCGGAGGAAAAGTTGAGTTCTGTTCCTCCTCACGCTGGGACAATATCAGCATTAACTCAGGATTAACACACATCCTTTACCTTCATATTAACCCTTTGAATCCCGCACCCTGTCCACCAGCATGCTGCGTTATCAGCCATGTTAGCAAAACAAAAACTTAACACTTTGACTCCCTCACCCTATCTGCAAGCTTCTTGCAGGAAGCTGGTGGATAGTTTGAGCGAATCAAGTTTTTGCAGCTGGTGGATAAGGTGCGGGAGTGAAAGGGTTAAAATTGTATTGAAGAGAAATTGTATTGCATTATCAAATACAACAATGATCTGTCCATATCACTCACACATCTGGCCCAAACCTGTGCAGCTTCCTCTTTGTCATCTTTCACTTCCTTATTTTCTGCTCACAACAGGAAAAGTGTAAATTTACCTGGTTTATTAGTAGTGTGATTTGTAATTATTGGGGAAAACGGTGACTGTGAATGCACGATTTCAGTGTTTCATTTGTATTGCAGTGGAAAATTGCAAGGTGATGTAGTAAAAGGATTAACTTGATGACAAAGACTGTGTAATAAAACGGTAAACTCGATGACAAAAGACTGTATCATTTTACTTGAAGAAGGGAAAAAGAAACAACTAGTCTTGAGAGCTCTTGTGGTTAAGGAGAAATAGTTTCTCAAATTGAACATTCGAAACATTGCCAAGCCAGCGACCTGTTTGGATTTTTAGTTTGTAAAAAAATGTGTGCCTTGAAGCCCATTGTATTTCTTTGTCGCTGTTATCATAGAAAGATGGTTTGAGATCTCAAAAATCCACGTTGCTGATTTCAGTTTCAGGAAATGAATTTGTAACACATTGAATTGATACATTTATAACTGATAAAGTGATATTTGCTGTAGTCATCTCCGTCTTTATGTTATAGAGGTCTTCCATTTATTTACATCAGCTCTTTTGCCGTATGAATGGACTGTTTTTCAAAAACTTTTTTTATTCATTTTTTGTTTCACAACAAACGGACATCTAATATGCAGTGTGGCAACAAAGAATGACAACAACAACGACAACAAAATCGTTTTTACACATGAAAAGACGAATGTTGACACATGAGCTCCACACATTATACAGAATATACACAATGATATTTATACATTGGAAGTTTTAAAATGAACATTAAGATTTAGCACATGTCAACATTTCCCCTATGAATTGACGCTTACCATGGAATTGTTCGTCTATGTGTTTCAGAAATGATGCAGGCTGGGGAGGCGTGAACCCAGGCCAGCCAGGTCACCAACAGTTATCGGTTGTCACCACTGTCTGGGGCATGACCCCAGCGACCCAGAGTGGTCCCTTCGTCAACAACCTTCAGTACCCCAACACATCGATGACTGGCGCCGGTAGTAACCACATTGGGGGAGGAGGACCTCAAATGAGTGGCTATGCAGGTGGGCCTGTCCGCAAAGGAGGACCCACAGATCCGGCCTACATGTCAGGCATGCCGTATGGGCGTGACGCCCTCAATAGGTACGCTGGTGGACCAGTGAACAACTCTCGCATGATGATGCAGATGGCCTCTGGCACAGCCCCTCCCCATTCCCAACCCATGGGAGTTAGGACACCCGGTGTAGTGCCCCATAACGTGTCCACACCTAGTGGTATGATGATAAATCAATCCCGAATGCCGGGCGTGCAGGCAGTCAACCCTTATTACAGGAGTGTAGGTAGGGGAGGGGTGTCAGGTCATTTTCGAGCACCCATGGCCACCCATCAGTCAGCAAGGACTCCTCCCCATGCGGCTTCCTATGGCGCGGATCCCATGATGATGATGCACGGGCAGTCCTTCAACCCTGCTGGACTTGGGCAAACCCCTGCCATGAACCCCACGATGCAACCCCATAGTTCCCGTCACATGACACAGTGCCAAAGCCCGTTAAGCATGAATGCAGCAAGCCCGGTACATCAACAACTGATGCAGGCTCAGAGCCCAATGAGCTCATTGGTGCAGGACCAGAATCCAATGTCTGTGCAAAGTCCAGGGAACCCAATGGTTCAGGCACAAAGCCCATTAAATCAGTTAATTCCGACTCAAAGTCAGAGTCCATTCAATCCACCAAACCCGAATCCACCAAACCCAGGCATGCAAGCTCAGAGCCCAGTGAACTCAGGGATAGTGGTTGGGAGTCCCAAGAACACTGCAGTGCACGCTCAGAGTCCTATGAACTCAGGGATCATAGTAGGAAGTCCGCAGAATCCTGTAGTGCCAACTGTGAACTCGGGAGTGCCAACTCCAGGTCAGATGAACTCAGCCGTGCCCACTCCAAGCCCCATGAATTCTGGAGTGCCCACTCCAAGCCCTATGAATTCTGGAGTTGCTGCACCAAGTCCCCTCAACTCAGGAGTACCTACTCCAAGTCCTATGACTTCAAATGTACCAGCTCCAAGTCCAATGAACTCAGGAATGGCTGCTGCAAGTCCAGCGAATTCGGGTGGGCAGGCTCAGTGTTCCAAAAATCCAAGTGTACAGGCTCATAGTCCAGTGACTGCAGATTTGCAGGCAAAGAGTCCATTGAACTCCCGTGTGCAGGCACAGACTGTGGTCAATCCAAGTTTACAGGCTCAGACTCAGAGTTCCAGAGAAGTGTGCACATTCAGTGCGAAGAGCCCGTTAAGCTCTATGATGTCTGGACAGACCCCCGTAAGCGCACCAAAGCAGCCTGGGCAACAGTCACAGCAGGTCCACTCATCACTAATAAGACCCAATATGCAACCATCCCCACTGAACGGAGACCACGGGTCTAGGTAGGTTTGCTCTCAGGGCCCTCCCTTCCTTCCTTCTTCACTCACTTGTCCGTCTGCCTAGTCAGGGGTTCCAACCTGACTCTGTGACTCTGCCTGTCTCCGCTGCTGTTCCTGTGATTTGTGTCTCCTGCATGCCTAATGTAGTAGTGGCCTCCGGACACGGCGAGTCATTGGTTTACCCCGATCGCTTCCCGTTGTTTGGCAGATGTACAGTCTGTGGTCTGGTGCAGTGCAGTGTCAACAAACAGCCTGGCCCCTCATGCTCTTATCCATCATTTTTGGTGTTGCCTGTGTTCATTAATATTCTTCAGATCTATGTACAATTAGTACATTAAAACTCGATTAATAGAGATAAGACTTTCAATGAATTAATACCCTGTTTTTGCCATGTTAAATAAGAGTTCTAAAAGTCACGTCTGTCTGATTTTATGTTGCACATTAGCAGAAATCGTAGAGCCTGTCAGTATATATCACTCTGAGAACTTATTTTTCTGTATCCATGAATATTCTTGAAATATTTGTTTCTTTTGATGTTAAAGATAGAAAGAAGGAAAAGACCAATTAAGGGAAAAATATTCTGCTAGGGTCCCCATTCCCCATAAGGCTTTCCCAATAATTTGATCCTGTTAATTCACTGCACTGCTCAGCACTGTGTTTGGTGTGTTTTGTTTTGCATGCTGCCTTTGTTTCCTTTTTTTTCCTCCTTTCTTCTTCTTCGAGTCAAATGTGTAGGATGGTCAATGACTGACAAGCCAAAGTCACATTTTAATCTTGTCATTTTGTGATGTTGGATCATCTTTCTCTTTGGTTGTTATAAAGTTATGGTAATCCTTGGATTGACATATTTTGTTGTAAACATGTTTTATGTTTTAACCTTTTTTTTTATGATCTTCCTAAAATTGATATTTGATCGGCATATGCTTGATTGTACATAATTGGTATGTTTAAATGTAATAAAGAAAAAGGCATTAATGATAATATTTAAACAGTAATTAATACTTACTACAATACTAGGTTTGAATGTTACTTTTTTTCTTTCATAATACTTTTGATAGTTATCCTGTGTATGTTTTCTATTCATAATACTTTTAATAGTTATCCTAACTTGTTATGTGTTCTATTCATAATACTACAGTAATTAATACTTACTACAATACTAGGTTTGAATGTTACTTTTTTTCTATTCATAATACTTTTGATAGAACTTTATCCTGTGTATGTTTTCTATTCATAATACTTTTAATAGTTATCCTGATATAATGACAATGTGTATATGTTTAAATCCAACTGCTTAGTGTATATTTCTGTTTGAAATTAGGGGAACCTGTTAGTATGAATTTCCTTTTCAAGATCAGTGAAAAAGTTCAGTGACTTGTGAAAATTTGTGTTTGAAGTCAAGTACTAAGGACAAGCAGTGGTGATCAAATGAGAAAGAAAGATATTTGTAATGGTATTTTAACTTGGTGATAGAAAAGGAGATAGTATGATTATAAACATTTTATTGTATGATCTAATTGTAAAAAAAAGCAAAAAAAAAAAAAAAAAAAGCAATGCTTTGATTAATCCTTTGACATCCACACCCAGTCCACCAACTGCAAAAACTTAACTCTGACTCCCTCACCCTGTCCATGAGCTTCCTGCAGGAAGCTGGTGGATAGAGTGAGAGTATCAAAGGGTTTAGGTTTGGCTTTGCTAACATCATTGACAATGCAGGATGCTGGTGGGCTGGGTGCAGGAGTCAAAGGGTTAACATTGCAGGTCACTTGCTTTCTCTTATGTACTGCTCTGTTCAGGTTATAAGAATCATGTAATGATAGCCATGCATTTGTGTCTTTGTCAGTTGTTTTGTTGTTGTTGTTGTTGTTGTTTTTTGTTTTTTGATGTGATGCATTGATGTGTTGAATGTCTTTGTGCATATGTCAGCTGATCAGTATGAACTTTTATTTTCAGAGAAATATCAAATGAAGTTGACAGCAGAATCATTATGAATAATGGGATATCAGTGTGGTAATTTTTTTTCAAGATGCATAAGATCTCTGAGCCATAATTGTCATTAGCTTGAAATTTTAATAAACGAAGAAGGAATCATGATAGAATCATTCTGACTCCAAATTCCAATATATATCAATATTAAGAAAAGTTGGGAGTAGGGTAGAGGGGAGCTTGACATTCTTTTCAGTCACAACCATTTAGGAAATCCCTTTGACTCCCACACCCTATCCACCAGCTTCCTGCAGGTAGCTGGTGGATAGGGTGAGGGTGTCAAAGGGTTAAGTTTTTGCAGTTGGTTGATAGGGTGTGAGAGTCAAAGGGTTTATAAACTTTAATGTGCATGTGCAGTTTCACACCCAGAACATAGACATTGAGCTGAAGTGAAGTGTTTGTGTGTGTGTGTGTGTGTTTTTATATCAGCAATATGTAGTTAGGGAATTGGCCTTTCATAACAACCCGTTTTAAGGTAAAAAAAAAAAAGTTTGTACTATATGGTTAGCACTGTGTGAGAAAAAACAGCCTAGAATGGTAGAAATCAATGGTTTGAAAAACAGTCTAATATTGATTTTGGTGGGATGGGGCTTTTGCATGCTCGCGCGCGCGCACGTGCACACACACACACACACACCACACACACACACACACACACACACACACACACACACACACCACACACACAATCACCATCTCTCTCTCTCTCGCACACACACACAATGCACACACACACACACACACACACAACCACCACACCCCCACACACACAACACACACACACCCACTACACATCTCTCTCTCTCTCTCTCTCTCGCACACACACACAAATGCACATACACACACACACACACACACACACACACACACACACACACACACACACACACACACACACACACACACACTGTCTCTCTCTCTCTCTCACGCACATGTACACTCACACACACACACACACACACACACACAACACACACACACACACACACACACACACACACACACACACACACACTCACACAATCTCTCTCTCTCTCTCCCTCTCACACACACAAATGCACACACACACACACACACACACCACACACACACACACACACACACACACACACACACACACACACACACACACACACACACACACACACACACCTCTCTGTCTCTCTCTCTCTCTCTCACGCACATGTACACAACACACACACACACACACACACACACACACACACACACACCACACACACACACACACACACACACACACACTCTTTCTATTTCTCTCTCTCACGTACATGTGCACACACACACAGACATGCATACACACATAAACAGAAAATAGAAAAGAGAGATCAAGTTTTCACATAGATGTTTAGTATATAACTTGTATTAGGCATACATATATCATATACAGATGTCCACATGCACACAGACTGCACGCGCGCGCGCACACACACACGCACACGCACACGCCCACGCACGCACGCACGCACGCACGCACGCACGCACGCACGCACGCACACACACACACACACACACACACACACACACACACACACACACACACACACACACACACACACAGAGAGAGAGAGGAAGTTTGAGTTTTCACACACATTTGGCAGATAATTTACAGGGCAATGTACATTGATATATTTGTCTCTTGTAATCTAACTCTTACACAGTCATGCACTCGCTCAAGCTCGCTCGTCATACACGAAACAACAACATTCGTGCATACAATGCTTTCGTTTCTCAGTAAAACAACCCAAGTCTGTTAAACTCATTTTACGCAAACACAAGATTGAAATGAATCATTGAATCTGTCTTGAAACAGTGGATTTCCACCCAACCCCAACAACCCTATGCCCAACCAAGCAACCACTGGCAAAGAGTTTCACCCTTCATCCGAAGCCATCAACGCAGCAGCCATCGCCACTGCCACTGCCACAGCCACCGCTGCTGCCACCACCCTGGTCCTTGAACAGCAACAGCAGCAGCAGCAGCAGCAACAACAACAGCAGCAGCATCAGCCGCCGAACATGCAACACATGGGAATGACCCAGCCCTACCATCCCCAGATGCAGCAGGTGTGTGGAAATTGGAAGTGATTAGTTAAATCCTCTCTTGTGGGGGACATCCATGAAGGATGCCCTTTCAGTGTTCAGTAGGTGTAAGTAAGAAAAAGGTAAAGGCTGCTGTATAACTCTGACATTATAGGGCTGTGAGGTGATAGAGACATCAACTGTGCCCTGGGTGCTATTTTGAAACCAGTGTACATCTTCTCCCTTCATGCTTTACCTTCACTATCCTCTGAAGGTCACAAGCTGTAAACTGATGTGGTCAAGTAGGAAGGCAAGTGGTGTAGACTTCCTCTGTGCCAAACAGGCCTTATTATAGTTGTAATAAAAATGATTTAATAGTGTGATATTTTCACCTGATTGAGCTCAGTGGCTTGAAATTTCCTCAAGCCACTGTCTTTGTTTCTGAACTACTTTTTGTCTCATTTCTTTTTTCTTTCTTTTTTGTTTGTTGTTGTTTTTTTTATCCCTTTATCTGTCTTTTTCAGTCTCTTGGGAGGTGACATTTTTTGCCTCTTGTGTTGGTGTTATCAAAATGTGTTTGCAAGATTTCCTCAGCAGTTTCTGGATGGATCTTTACCAGATTTGGGTCTAAAGATTACACCATTGAGGACTCGTAAATGCATAAGTTTGGAAGTCCTTGCGCCAAAGTCAAGGCCACATGAGCAGAAAAAAAGTGTCTAAAATGAGTAATAACTTTTTGAGGAAGATGTGTGAACAGTATTTTCTCAGTACTTTGTGACCATAGTTACATTGTGTGTATACTATTGGTGACGGTTGGTCATTGCCCACATTCATGTCAAGATGGTGTCCTATCACTCAACTCCTTTGCCTGGGGATGTTGGCTTGTTTAGGCCGATTTGGTGTTAACCGCTCTAACTTGTAACCCTTTGACTCTTGCATCCT
This sequence comes from Monoplex corrugatus, assembly GCA_030674185.1. Lineage (NCBI taxonomy): Eukaryota > Metazoa > Mollusca > Gastropoda > Littorinimorpha > Ranellidae > Monoplex > Monoplex corrugatus. Next base: position 68,357,827 of record CM060306.1, on the reverse strand, counting down.
ATGTACCTACTGCAAAAACCTTAACCCTTTGACTCCCTCAGAATGCTGATGGATAGGGTGAGAGTGTCAAAAGGGCAAGGGTTTGCTTTGCTGGCATGGCTGACAAAGCAGGATGCTACTAGACAGTCAAAGGGTTAACCATTCTCCACCAGAAGTCCTAGTCAACTTTGTGGCTTTCTTCTCAACAGATCTTGCACTTGCCATACTGTACAGTAACAAAAGTTTTAGCTGTCTGTCATTAGAACTATTACTAGTGTGAAATGTGTTAAACTATTTTAGCCTATCGGGCGCGAACTGACTGAAAAATGCAGTCCAAGGGGAATAATTCTTGATTTCTTGCCATTTTCTTGTTGAATGATTACCTGTTCTTGCTTTAAGCTTGTGGGGAGAGAACTTGGCATCAAAATGCAACACCACACTGACATGAATCTGTGATTGATATATGGGCAAATTTTGCTGTGTATTGATGGGTTAGTTTGACTTTACATTGAGCTTTACATTTAATTAAGAGGTTTTTCTCTTTGTTCTTCTGTATGATAGGGAAATAACAATAATGTGCAGTAAATATTGTCATCAGAGCGTGAAGGTTGGTTATTTCTTATCATACCATCAAAGCATAAAGGTCATTTCATCATACCATCAAAGCATAAAGGTTATTTCTTACCTGTTTTATTTACAATACTGTCAAGAAAATGTAACAACACGTCTACTGCAGAAGAAAATAAATTGAGTAAACTGTGCCATGTTTTTGATAACACAAAGGAAGTAATTTAAGCAAAGAGATGTGGAAATGCACATCCTGTGCATTTTAAGGAATACACTGAAAGTAAAGGCCACAATATCCTAAGATTGTGAGCACAACCTTCCTGCATTCTATGAAGCTCTGTCTGGAGAGCTTAAGCAAAGAAAGACTATAAATGAATAAGGATGACCACTAAAGCGATACTTTAAAGGCCAGCTTAACTAGCTGTGGCATCAGCACCACCGACTAGGAACACATTGCTTGCAGCAGGGTAAGCTGGCAGCAGCAGAGCACAATCACATTTGTACAGTGCTGAACAGCTGAAGAGGAACCAGTGGAAATGTAACCCGAGACCATAGGACCCTTTCCCATGCATGCAGCTCCTGCAGAAGAACAGTTACTTCCAGGATTGATCTTGTGTGTCCCATATGAAGACCCGCACCAGGTGATGAGGACCAGTATGCCTTACCATCCGACAGATTGGTGCGAGAGTTCATGATCATAAATGACACGACCTTTGATTATCTTTCTAAGGTTGTCACAACAAAACAGGGAAAACTAAAGCAGGAAATATGTTTTTGTCAAATCAGTGGGACAGCTGTTGAACAAAAAACATGTGATGCCTAAAGAAGTAAATCTTCAACAAGGGAAGAAACTTCTATATTGGGGTTGGAAAATGTGGATTTGAAACTATGGATCTGTGTGGAGTTTGGTCATTACAAGTAAACTCTAAACTGATGGTGGTGGAGACAATGATCTGTTGGGCATTGGAGCACAAGTAAAACCCATGAGAAAAAGAAAAAGCATAACAGCTTGATTTCCTGCATTCTGTCTACCAACTGCAAAAATTTAACCCTTTGATTCCATGACCCTGTCCACCAGCTTCCTGCTGGTGGATAGGGTGAGGGAGTCAGAGGGTTACGTTTTTGCTTTGCTGTCATGGTTGACAATACGGGATGCTGGTGGACAGGGTGCGGGAATCAAAGGATTAATTTGTATGTTGTGTGTATGTAGTCGCTTTTCTCTGTTCACTTTCTAATTGTGTGTGTTGTGTGTGTGTGTGTGTGTGTGTGTGTGTGTGTGTGTGTGTGTGTGTGTGTGTGTGTGTGTGTGTGTGTGTGTGCAGATGATGGGTCCAGGTCCTGGCCATCCATGTACGGAGGTCCTCCACAGTATCCTGGTGGCATGGGTCCCTCACCTCGACACCCAGGTCATATGGCCATGGGTCCTGGCCCAATGAACAAGGCAGCGATGGGCCCAGGGCCGATGGGCCACATGCCCATGTACCGTCGTCACACTCCCTACCCCAGCCCTCACCACATAATGCAAAAACGACAGATGTCGTACCCTCCCAATGGCACTCAAATGGATGTGAGTTTTGGTTGTATTTTCAGAGATGGAATTTCTTTTAATGTTGGATTTTTCTTTTGTATACATATGTTACTTAATAGTGCTACATATTTAATCCAAGTTATATATTACAATAGTGTGCAGTGTTGTGTGAAAAAACAAGAGAGAAAGAGAGAGAGAGAGGGAGAGAGAGAGAGAGACTGCATGTGTGTATGATCGTGATGTGTGTGAGTTGATTGTAACTGCCAGTTTGTAAAGAAGTTCCTGATTGCATTGAAAATAAAGTAAAAAAGACTCATGGTTCTATAGTGAACATAACAGACCCTCACAAGTAATAGGATTTGTCCATATATATATACCATCCTAGAAAATATAGCACAGAATTGTTGACATAAAGACTAGAAACAGCAAGACCCCCTTCAGAAAGTTTCATGAAACTTGTTTTGAACAGAGTTTATGATTCCATGGACATCAGGCACCCGCACAATATCACCGATTGTTTGCAAATGAATTCCACATTTGACACCAACAGTTACATATCTAGCCTTTTGGTGCAGCAGACACAGAGCTTAGAATTTGCCCAAGAGAGATTTGTTGCACTCAGACAGTTCCATATGTGCTCCTCCCAAATCTGCCAGCTTATGTAGAACTTACCATAGAACTTACATCCTCAAGATCTCATATTTTCTTTAGTTCATTCCACTCTGCAACATAAAAGTTGGTTTGTTCACTGCCTATCGTAATGCATCAATCCCTTTGGTAGTGTCAGTGTTTTGTAGATCCTATCCCCTGCCCATGTTAACCCTTTGACTGCCTCGCCCTGTCCACCAGCATCCTGCATTGCCAATTATATCAGCAAAGCAAAAACTTAACCCTTTGATTCCCTCGCTCTGTCCACCAGCATCCTGCATTGCCAATTATATCAGCAAAGCAAAAACTTAACCCTTTGATTCCCTCGCCCTATCCACCAGCTTCCTACAGGAAGCTGGTGGAGAGGGTGAGGGAATTTAAGAGTTAAGTTTTTGCAGTTGGTGGATAAGGTGCGGGCGTCAAAGGGTTAAGACCTTGCCAGAGCACACACAGGCTCAAGGTGTCTGCAACAGACATGGCCATATGTACAGACAGGTCACGACTCGGTTCAGTATTTCTACCTTTTAGGATTGAGAATGTGAGATTGATATTTTACCATGTGGGACTGATTATAGTTTGGGCCGCACGGCCAGAATGTGAGATTGATATTTTACTATGTGGGACTGATTATAGTTTGGGCTGCACGGCCAGAATGTGAGATTGATATTTTACTATGTGGGACTGATTATAGTTTGGGGCGCACGGCCAGAATGTGAGATTGATATTTTACCATGTGGGACTGATTATAGTTTGGGGCGCACGGCCAGAATGTGAGATTGATATTTTACCATATGGGACTGATTATAGTTTGGGGCGCACTGGCCAGAATGTGAGATTGATATTTTACCATGTGGGACTGATTATAGTTTGGGGCGCACGGCCAGAATGTGGAGATTGATATTTAACCATATGGGACTGATTATAGTTTGGGCGCACGGCCAGAATGTGAGATTGATATTTTACCATATGGGACTGATATAGTTTGGGGCGCACGCCAGAATGTGAGATTGATATTTTACCATGTGGGACTGATTATAGTTTTGGGCCACGGCCAGAATGTGAGATTGATATTTTACCATAGTGGGATGATTATAGTTTGGGGCGCACGGCCAGAATGTGAGATTGATATTTTACCATGTGGGACTGATTATAGTTTGGGGCACATGGACAGAATGTGAGATTGATATTTTACCATGTGGGACTGATTTTAGTTTGGGGCGCACGGACAGTTGGGAGGCTACCCAAACCATCAGTATGCCGGAAAGTCGCCGTTCCCACCCACCCAGCAGCCCATGTCACCTCCAACTGGATACATACCGCCCCAGGGCATGAGACAGATGGGCCCTGCACCTGCCCCCACCCACTACCCCAATGGTCAACCCTATGTCATGCCTGGCCAGTACCATCCACCTTCCCGAACCTCCAGTCAGCCCCCATTTGGGCAGTACCCAAACCAGGTGAGTGAACTGGTATTACAGGCACCTGTCATAATTCTTTCATTGTGTTCATTTTGATACTAAGTTATTGCTCAACATTTTAGTTTACTCCCATAGTAGTTTAAGATGTTATTCAATAGAAAATATGATTTCTTAGATTTTATGTTACTGATTATACTTACCAAAAAAGTGGAATTGATGAATAGTTAAAAAAGTTCAGATATTAACTTCTTGACACCATCACCCTATTACTGGTAGCAGAATCATCTTTTCACCTTCTCACCCTGTTCACCAGCTTCTTATAGGGGGCTGATGGATAAGTTAGGGAGTAAACAGGGAAACAGACCTCTCAATTTCAAATCTGGCTATTCAGTATCAGAGAGCTCTCTGTCAGAATTTTTCAAAATCTGTCAATTTTTTTGCAAAAGTGGACTTAGATGATTGCACATGTAGGATTTTTTCTTTTTCTTTTTGCCTTTTCGATAATTGGTACTTATTTTATGAACCACACATGCATGCTTTGTGAATTGAACAGTAATGTCTTCGTGAATTGTAGTATTTGAAATTATCCCTTTCATTCCCAGCAGAAAGTTGGTTGCTAGGCCTTTTGCACTTTCCACTGTGATAATAATGATGGGTCACCTGTCTCGCATGTTGGCGTCACTGGGTTCAGCGTTAGTAGCTGCTTATTTTGACACCACCATCTTCCTCCAGGCCACTCTCCCTGTCTTGACTTTTGTGGACAATTACTTGAATATTTAGGCCTTTAATGTTGGTTATGTTTTTGATGTAGGAGATTGGAAGTCTGCCTTTCTTCCTTTTTGCCACTGATTTTCCTTGAAAGATGGTTGCCGTGAGGTCTGCGTTATTGCTGTGTGACACATGGCCAATGTATTTCAGTCTTCTCTTGTTGATGTCTGCTAGTAGTTTTCTGGTGGTATCAAGTTCTTCCAGGACACTTTCACTAGTTCTTCTATCTGTCCATTTGACATGTAGTAGTCTCCAACAAAACGACATCTCTGCTGCCTCAGTTGTTCTGCAATCAGTTTTTCTCAGAGTCTAGGCTTTGCAGCCATAAATCATGACTGGCTAGATCAAACATTTAAACTTTCAGGCCATTTGGTATACCTCTGTCTTTCCAGGTGTTGTTGAGTTGGACAGTGTTTTGCTTTGCCATTCTAATTCCTATTTTGATGTCTTTGGAGCAGGTTCCATCATCAGTTTTTACAGAACCAAGATATTTGAAATCCTTAACGTTTTCTAAAGGAACTTTGTTGATTAAGATGTCGTGATTGTTTTCAGTGTCTTTGCCTTTGATATGTAGCGCTTTTGTTTTCTTGGCTTTCAAGTGTAGGCCAGTCTTTTTACCTGCTGCATCCACCCTGATAATGATGTGCCCAGTTGAAAGTGTCTGATTTTTGCATTTTGCAGCACTCCTTCCCACACAGTCCCTTACATGGGGGGAATCCCACACCACCTGTAACCCCACAAGGAGCACCGGGATATCCGCAAGACATGAAGCCATTTCCCCCCGACATGAAACCTAGGATCAAACAGGGTGAGTGTTATTTGTATAACTTTTGTGTGGTCATGAAAAGGGTCATGGCAGTTATTGTTCAAAGTACTCTCACTGGTGAATGGAAAGGATTTTGATTTTTAGATTCCAAGATTGTATACACTGTAAACAGGAAAAATAGTGATTTTAGTGATAGAAAGAAGTGGTCAGACTGTATACTTTTTCTCTTGTGTTATGTTACTTTTGAAAGACCTTGTTCAGAAAGTTGGATATTTACTGAGTGCTTGGAGAATTGTTAGAGATTTAGCAAGAGCTTGTGTCCGACATACAGTATGCAGTGTTTTTAAAATATCTGCTCCCGAACTTCCTTAATAAAATTGCATATTAATACAAGTGTGCTTTTCCTCGACAAGACGTCTTAACAAATGATGTCACAATATTTGCATATAATTGTATATAATTAGAATATGGAATAGTTGGACCAGTCTGTGTAAAGTTTCTTAGTGCTGCGATAGTTATTTGTCGGGTTCTTAGGACATTCTTGCTGTTTACTGGATGTCTTTCCTGTTGTTCTAAGAAGACATGTCATACAAAATCTGAAAGACTCTTTTATACCCTTTTGTTTGGTTTGGCAGAAGAGGACGAGTTGAGATTAACGTTCCCAGTGCGAGATGGAGTGATGATGGCTCCATTCCGTTTACAGCACAATTTGGCTGTTAGCAACCACTCCTTCAATCTGAAGGAAAGTGTCTACCATACTTTAATCTGGAGGTAAGTTTTTTCTATGTTTCTCTTATGCATGCATACACACACTCCAAACACACGTTCTCTCCCTCTGTGTCTTTCTCCCACTGTTTCTCTTTTTCTCTCATGTAAGAAACTGCCACCCAGTTTTTTTCTCTCATGGAAACTGTGACAGAAATGAACTATGTTCACTTTTTCGTTTCCATCTGGAAATTATGGGAAAAAAGTCCTTAAATCATGCGGATATTGGGAGCTTGCTTGGTATCATAATTGGGATGAGAAGTGGTTTTCTCCTAAAGTTGGAAACAAGCATAATAATGATAAAATTCAAAGTTGATTTGTATTGTTGACCATCTGTTCAGGTCGGACCTAGAGCTACAGCTGAAGTGTTTTCATCATGAAGATAGGCAGATGAATACCAACTGGCCAGCATCAGTAACGGTCAGCGTCAATAACAGGCCTCTGGACATCGAGCGAGGGGAGAACAAGACATCCCACAAGCCTCTCTACCTGAAGGATGTGTGCTTGGCGGGGCGAAATACCTTCCAGATCACAGTCACAGCTTGCTGTTGTGTAAGGAACACTGCTTGTCATTTGTGTGTGTGTGTGAGTGTGTGTGTGTGTGTGTGTGTGTGTGTGTGTGTGTGTGTGTGTGGTGTGGTGTGGTGTGGTGTGGTGTGGTGTGTGTGGTGTGGTGTGGTGGTGTGTGGGTGTGGTGTGGTGTGGTGTGGTGTGTGTGGTGTGGTGGTGGGTGTGGTGTGGTGTGTGTGGTGTGGTGTGGTGTGGTGTGGTGTGGTGTGTGTTGTGTTGTGTTGTGTGTGTTGTGTTGTGTTGTGTTGTGTTGTGTTGTGTTTGTTGTGTGTGTGTGTTGTGTTGTGTTGTGTGTGTTGTTGTGTTGTGTTGTGTTGTGTTGGTGTTGTGTTGTGTTGTTGTGTTTTGTGTATGTGTGTGTGTGTGTGCTCTGTGTTGGTGTTAGGGCTTGGCTTCTGTTGGTTTGGTCCTTGCATCCTGGTAAAATCCCTCCTGTATCCTGCTATAGTCATTTTATCTTGGTAAAGAACACCAGGTAGACCCAGGGGGAAAATATTGGATGGACTTGCAGGGTGGCTGAGGACAGAGGGTGGAAGATGTGCTTGTGGCGACAAGGGATAGATTTACGTGGAGGGCCATGATCATCAATGCCATGGGGCAAGTCACATGATGATGATGAAAATATTGTCCCACAAAACTTCCATGAGTAATGAATCTAGTAAAAATAGACTGTTGTGCATGTCAAGGTTTGTAAGCTGAATGAGAGAGGTAGTGTGAACACTTTGTCTGCATATCCCTGAACCATACATAACAATGCTGTAAATAAAGCTACAGACACCGGAAATATTGACTTAGGCTGGTAATATCGGGAGATGAAGGAGACAGAAAGATGGGGGAGAGGGGATGTAAATTTGTCAGCACTTTCATTACAGTTTGCTTACCAGGATTAATTGTTATAATTTTCTTTTTTTAAAAATTTAATTTAGTGATTGATTTATATATCAATTTGTGTATGTATATTTGCAGAGCCATATCTTTGTGGATTTATGCATTAATTTGTTTGTTTATTTTTGCAGAGTCATCTGTTTGTGCTGCAGTTGGTCCATCGTCCTAGCATTCGCTCTGTCCTGCAGGGTTTATTGCGGAAAAGACTCTTGCCGGCAGAGCACTGCGTAACAAAAAGTAAGTAATCATCTTCCTCTGAGTGCTGTCTTTCTGATTAGTGTAACTGTTTTACCCACATTGTGCAGGTGGTATGTTGCTGCATAGTCTGCATATTCTGTCACTGGTGGGGATATTGCGGGCTCTTTCAGTAATGATGAAATCCCCTCCTGGAAATTCTGTGCTAGAAATTTCGTCTTTTCAGTCTTTCTCTTTGTTTCTGCCTTGTTCCTTTGCTTTCTGTCCTTTCTTCCTATCATTTTCTGCCTTGCTGGTCCATTCAGCTGTATGTGTTCGATAAAGTCTTACATACTTTTTCTTAGTATTGATACTTGGGTATATGTATTAAGTGCATTTTTGTCTTTAGGGAGGTAGGTGAGATATGCGGAAGCAATTTTAGGTAATTTAGGCCCGTTTTTATATGTTTTCGTGTCCTTAGGTATGCTTAATTTTGTATTCAGGTATGATTTTTAAATCCTCTGTGCAATAAATTGGATGGAGTGGTCAATGCCGGGGGCATGTCCGTAGATTATTTGTGCAAGTGCATTGATATGTGTACTTAATTTTCTTTTCTTTTTTCCTGTTCAAGTTTTGTATGCTTTGAAGTGGTTATGGCCCTGAAATGGCTCTACACAGTTGGCTGGGCTTTAAAAAGCGATAACAATAACAATATTACCATAAGTTTCTTGTCACAGACATGACTTAAGGATCATTACTGTACATATTTGATATTTTGTGTGCATATACACTTGAAAGAGGTTTAGGTTTTGTCAGCACACATGTTGGAGGTCAGAAAAATAATCACCCTTTACCCACCAGATTGAAGGTACCCAGGCAGGAAGCTGGTGGATAGGGTGAGGGAGTCAAAGGGTTAAGTTTTTGCAGTTGATGGATAGGGTGTGGGAGTTGAAGGGTTAAACAGTTTCCACCAGAAAAATTAAAGAGTATCAAGGAGGCCGGTAAACAGGCCAGGTTTTAAAGTGTGGGCTGGGATTGAACTCATGCCATCAGATCTGGAGTCTGTGGTTGTATGAATAAAACCATCCAGCCCAAAGCAGTTTATCCAGCTCTTGCACAAAGGGATCCGGCATGGTTTCTATAGAGGGCCCAGTGCTGTGTCCTGCTTTCATGTTAGCTTACTCTTCTGGAAGGGTATTGTTTTATACAGAGAAAGGCTCAGCTGGTTGTTGTTGATAAAACACTTGTGAAACATGATGATTTTTTAACCCTTTGACTCCTGCATCCTTTCTACCAGAATCCTGCATCATCCATGTTAGCAAAACAAAAACAACCCTTTGACTCCGTCACCCTGTCCACCAGCTTCCTGCAGGAAGCTGATAGATTGGGCGAGGGAGTCAAAGGGTTAAGTTTTTGCAGTTGAAGGATAGGGTGCTGGTGTCAAAGGGTTAATTGTAAGCAGTTTAAGCCAAACCAGCTCACTTTTGCAAGGGACACAGTCAGATTTTTTAATTTTTGAAAATTTTTTTGCAGTTAAACGCAATTTTTCCAATGTAACGAGCTCAACTTTAAATGGGGAAGATGGAGTGGAGCAGACAGCCATCAAGGTTCCCCTGAAGTGTCCCATCACCTGCGCCAGAATAGTCCTACCTGCTAGAGGACATGATTGCAAGCACATACAGGTAGTTGAGTACAATTCTTAATTCTTTTACTTCCTTGCCCTGATATGGTTCCATGCAGTCAGCTGGGCTTTAAATAACAATAACAGTAACAATTAATCTTTGTGAAACTGCCACATGAATGTGTACACAAAATGCAATGTACTGGTTTTGTAGCATGTATGCCTCTGAAAAATGAAATGTGGCTGCCTTAGAAATAAATCACTGGACATGCGGTTTTCTGGTCGTCATGATGATAAAAAAAGTACCTTGGGATAACCAAGTAAGGTTTTCTGTAAAGTTCATTACCTGCCATTATTATTATCATGATAAAATAGGAAACAGTCCATTGGCATTTTCATTTTATCACAGCAAATTTGATCGCTTATTGGAATTTGTATTTTTGTGTGAACGACACCACACTACCTACACATGTTCACATATTTGGAAAATATATAAAGCCAAATTCTGTGAATTCTACTTTTAGAAGCTGTTTTATTGAACAGCCAAACACATAAGAGATAAAAAATAAGCACACATTTTTTACAGGGCTGGCTCAAGTTTTAGTTGTGTTTGGTTTGCTGCTATTTTTGTATCTTCGTCCTGACATACATGAGAACTATCTGAAAACTGATTGGGACACTCGAAGACCATTTTGATGGTCAAAGGGAGGCTACATCATAACAAAATAGCTATACTTGCCTGTGATCAATTAGTTCCCTTGTAGTATTCTATCTCTTGACATGAAATATTCATAATCTGTCACATAATACGATGCAGATCATGTGCAGTTCTTGTTGCAGGTATGGTATGCTATTATGCGATCTGATGCCACTGAGGTAATTGACCATGTAAGGGGTGGGGAGACAGCCATACATGTAAAAGCCCACTTGGTTTATTGTAGTGCACACAGACCATGCGCGCGCGCGCGCGCGCACGCACGCACGCACGCACGCACGCACGCACGCACGCACGCACGCACGCACGCACGCACGCACGCACACACACACACACACACACACACACACACACACACACACACACACACACACACAGACAGAGAGAGAGCAGCTAGGCCTGGAAAGAGGCTTTCTGCTGAAATTATGCCCCTGTTCTGTCTTTTAAAAAAATGCTGCTGTTCCTCATCTGATTAAGCATGGTTTCTTTCAGTGCTTCGATCTCGACTCTTACCTGAAGCTGAACTGTGAACGTGGAACATGGAAGTGTCCTGTCTGCAAGTAAGTTCTTTGTTGCCATGTTTTCACCATACCAGATAGTGCACTAGAAAAACTGAAGTAATAAGATAAAGAAAAGATACGGAGATCTGCATGAAATAGGGGAAATGCAGTATGCAACTTTGAAAGCGTTGGAAAAGAGTTATTCTGGAATAATTGATTTTGCTTTGAATAATGTCAGTTTTCTCCCTTTATGTGTATAAATTATGCATTGTGAAACCATTTTCCTATCCCATATAAAAAAAAACACCTTTTACAGCAACAGCATTCACCAGTAAGCCTGTATAAATATACATGAGCACATGAACATGCCCTGCACAGGCACGCATACATTCACATTCAGTATATACTAATATTATGTTGAAATACTGAAATCTTTTTGTTCCTTGGGATTAGTGCTGAAATTGACTTTACACCATATGACAGCATGCTTAGTGTGTACAGATTTTAAGCTGAAATGTTAGAATGATAGCTTTCTTGCTTGCATTTAATGCTGATTTTGGTTTTCACATTCACACAAGATAGTGCACATAGTATGTACATATTTCAAGTTGGAGATGTCAGAGTAATTAATTTTGTTCTTCAGTTCTAATACTGATCCTGGTTTTCACGTTCATGTACACCGATCCACCTTCATATTCAGCAGTGGGAAATTGAATGGTGTTGGGTCATCTGACTAGAACACAACCTTACAAGTTAGCTCGACAAACGCACGAAAAAAAAGAAACCTGAATTTAAAGCAAGAAGCAGACCAAGGAAGACCTGGATTGACATCTCACCTCTTCAGTTCTTTCATCTCATTGCTAACTGTTGGTTCTTTCTCACCACAACACCTGTGGTGGTGCAGGCAGACAGAGCCAAACCCCCCCCCCCCCCCCAAATTAAACCGTGTAATGTATGTAGCACTGCTTTTTTCAAGATGGACTGTAAGAATGATTGGTCTGATTTCATAGTTAATGCTGGTTGTGGTTTTGCTGTTCATAGTAAGACGGCCCTACTGGAGGGTTTGGAGATTGACCAGTACATCTGGGCCATCCTGACACACCTGCAGAACACAGAGTATGTAGAGGTCACCATGGATCAGGATGCCAGTTGGAAGCCTGTGCCTCTCAAAACTATCAAGAATGAGGATGGTGAGTGTTGTTTGTTGATTTTATGGGAAATGGCAAACAAACAGAACTTGTAGAACCCATAAGTTACTTAGAACCTCAAGACCTGAATAGCGGATTAGGTCGTATACAGCCTTGTGGCATTTTGCCATGATCATTTTAGATCTTTTCATCCATGGCATTAGTGATGTTAGGGTATATAGAATCATCTGAGCATTTGGATGCCGTCTTGGGATAACCTGATCTGGCAGGGTGTTATGTGCGTGTATATGTGCATATTCATGCATATCCTCTGTGTGTGTGTGTGTGTGTGTGTGTGTATGTGCGTGTGTGTGTTGTGTGTGTGTGTTTGTTTGTGTATGTGTTAGTATGTGTGTGTTTGTGTGCGTTTGTGTGTGTGTGTGTGTGAAGAATCTTCAGATGTTTTTTACTCTTATGATCACAGGTGTATGTGGATGTATAGTTAAACATTGTTTATAATAATAATAATATTACAATATTTATATAGCGCAAAATCTTGATAAAATCAAATCTAAGCGCTGAAGCAGACACACACCACGCACGACGCACGCACGCACGCACACCACCGCACACGCACACACACACACACACACACATACACACACACATACATACACACACACACACACACAAAACTACACACACACACACACACACACACACACACACACACACACACACACACACACACACACATGGCTATAAATGGGGAGAAAGAATAAAAGCAAGAATAAAAGCAATGGAAAATTATAGAGAGCATAGCATATACAATTATATATTATAACCATGTGATTCTCCTCCGAGCGGAGACAGGCTGCAGAGGGGGGGGGGGTTGAGTGAGGTTAGGATTTTATGCGGAGGAGAAAAGGTGAGTTTTGAGAGCGGACTTGAAGGAGACAAAAGTAGGTTGCTGACGGACTGAGAGAGGAAGTTTGTTCCAGGAGAGTGGACCAGAAACAGAGAAGGCTCGTGGACCATAGGTATTGAGCTTAGTGCGTGGAAAGCGAAAAGTCAGAGGATCGGAGGCAGAGCGGAGGGTACGTGAGGGAAGATAGATCTCAAGTAGGCTTGACAGGTAATCGGGGCTGCGTTATTGAGGCTTTTGTAGCACATGGTGTCTAGTTTGTACTGTATGCGCTTTGATACGTGGAGCCAGTGAAGTTGTGCCAGGAGAGGAGATATGTGGTCAGCTTTTTTCTTTTTGAGTACAAGGCGTACAGCATTGTTTTGAATGCGCTGTAGGATGTGAATGGTGGAGGCAGGAAGACCAGACAGGAGTGAATTGCAATAGTCAATGCGAGACATTATGAAGGAGAGAACGAGTTTTGCAGTTGTTTCGACAGAGAGATACTTCCTGATCAGCCTTATACGATGGAGATGATAGTAGCAAGATCTGGCAGTTTGAGAAACAAAGTTGTTCATGGAGAGGGTAGAGTCAATGCAGACACCAAGGTTTTTAGCTGAATCAGAAATTGGGACTGATGTGTTACATAATGGGAGAGAAAGAGGAGGCAGCTGAGAAAGTTTCTGACGGGTGCCAATGAGGATAGCTTCTGTCTTGTCGTCATTAAGCTGAAGTTTGTTGAACGTCATCCAGTTCTTAATGTCCGAGTAACACTCAGTGGTGCGAGTCAACAGGTGCTGTATATTATCAGGTGAGTCACTGTCTTGAAGTTGGGTGTCATCAGCATAGAAGTGGTGTTTTATAGAGTGGGAGTTGATGATGGTGGACAGGGGGGAGGTAAAGAGTGAAAAGAACAGGGCCAAGGACAGATCCTTGTGGAACACCACAGGTCAGGTATGCAGGTTGAGAGTAAGTGCCATTGATGAGAACAGTTTGTTTTCTGTTTGATAAATACGAAGTGAAAAAGGAGAGAGCAATGTCAGAGATGCCAAAAGTATGATGAAGTCTAGAAAGGTAGAATACCATGGTCAATGGTATCGAAGGCTGCAGACAGATCAAGGAGTGTGAGGAGAGAGACTTTGCCAGTATCAGTTGCAAGGAGGAGATTGTTGAGAATGTGTACTAGGGCAGTTTCAGTGCTATGGCACTGGCGGTAGGATGACTGGAAAGGATTGAGGAGATTGTTGGCAGACAGGTGAGAGTTCAGCTGGTTGAGGACGACTTTTTCATAAATATTCTTGTCACTACTGAAATTACTTGCGCCCCCAGCAAAACAAAACAAAACAAAAAAAGGGTGGGTGGGGGACACAACAATGAAAAATACAAAAAATCGTTCAGAGTTCATATTTAACCAGAGCATATTTATATGAGGGCTGATCCAGAAGGCTTTTGTCAGTTAGGCTGCTCTATCTGAACTGTTTATGATAATACTTTTAACTTGTTATTGAGATCAAATATAGTCTTTGCACTATTAGTATGCACAAATTACATTGACACCATATGTAGGTTAACTCATCTGTATGACAGTTGAAAAACGAGAATGTACCTAACCATGCTTTGAAAAATGGATTCTAGTGCAAAGCAGCTCAGATGCTGCTCTGTCTGCGTAACAGTCTAAGTGCCCATAAAGTCCAGAGCAGTGTGACCTATCTACAAGAGCAATCCATTCAAGTTTTCCCTCACCCATCCAACAGTCCCAACTTAGCCCATAGCAACTCTTGGTTGTTTCCCTTCTGAAGAAACACATGGCTGCCAAGAAGTTTTCAGGAATCGAGGACTTGAGAAAAGCAGTGAAATCACAGCTAGCGGTCACATCTCGATCAGATTGTCAAACAGCATTGGCTGAGGTTACTTAAACTGTGTGCAGAGGGAGGAGTGTACATGTACGTCAGATTTCACTTTAGTTTTTTGTATTTTTTCCCAAAGTATGTGACAAGACTCTTGGATGAGCCCCTGTATATTTGAAGGAAACTAGTTCCATACAACTATCTATTATACCATTGATAGGAGCAGCATCAGCAGAGTAACTGCTGACACACCTACACTTGTAGTTGGAAGTGAAAGGGTTAATTATTTGTGCGCATGTATTATTGTATGTATTTTGATGTGTTTGTCTTTTCCTTTTTTTCCCTGTTGAAGTATTGCATGTTTTGAAATGGTTGTAGTCCTCATATGGCTGTGCAGTCAGCTGGGCTTTAAACAAAAATAACAATAACAATGTGTTTGTATATAATGATACATTAATGCTTCTATGTGTATTACAATCTATGTCATAAAATATTACTCTTGTGCCTTGGAAGGGTTGTGATGTAGTGAATCCAAATGTGTTTGGATGATTAGAGTTGTGGAAGAATGTTGTTATTATTGTTATTAGTTGTAGTAATGTTGAGAGTTCCATGGACAGCAAAGAAAACTAACGAGACAGTCTTGATGGAGGCAGACACAAGAAGATCATTGATAAAGCAGATTAAGAAAAGACAAGCAACATTTATAGGCCATTTTATGAGAAAAGGGGAATTAGAGCACCTGGTCACAACAGGAAAGCTGGAGGCAAAGAACACCAGGTAGACCCAGAGAGAAAATATTGGACAGACTTGCAGGGAGGCTGAGGACAGAGAGGATGGAAGATGTACAAGGGATAGATGCATATGGAAGGCCATGATCGCCAACACCCTGTGGCAGGGCGCATGCTGCTGCTGCTGCTGCTGCTACTACTACTACTACTACTACTACTATACTACTACTACTACTACTACTACTACTACTACTACTACTACTACTACTACTACTACTACTACTACTACTACTACTACTACTACTTCTACTGCTGCTGCTACTACTATTGTTGTTGTTGTTGTTTTATTAGTATATTGTTGTTGTTGTTGTTGTTCTTCTTCTTTTTCTCCTCCTTCTTTTTCCTATCAGTAGTAGTAGTTAGCAGTAGTAGTATTTACTTCAGCAGCTCGTATACATGTTTCTTTATCAGACCCCACATGTGCTCTCTACTTGAAACCCACATCGCCATCGAGCACACAGCTTCCCAACATCAATTCACTGAACATGGGGATGCCTTTGTCACCTTTTCCTGCCATGCCTCCACAATCGCTCCATCCAGGTAAAGCAGCACAGGTGTCATGACAGTTTTATGGATCATGTAGACTTCAGGGTTCATATGTTTACTCTGAAAGGAGTGTTACTGCCTCGAAAGAGGGACATTTGACAGGCATGCTCGTGTGACTTGCCACCAGTGGCAGTAGAGTGGAGATGGGATTAAGCATTCTTGCAATGCTAACAGCAGAGGGTTTTTTTTAAAAATTTTTTTTAATCTAATATGAGGTAGGAACAGCTGATAGCTGCAGAGTATTAGAACTCATGAGTATGGTAAGTGTTTATATTAATCCTTTGACTCCTGCACACTATCCACCAACTGCAAAAATTTGATGCTTTGACTCCCTCATGCTATCCACCAGTTTCCTGCAGGAAGCTGGTGGATAAAGTGAGGGAGTCAGAGGGTTAAGATTTTGCTTTGTTAGTATAGTTGGCAATGCAGAATACTGGTAAACAGAGTGTGGAAGTCAAAGGGTTAAAAACTTAAATGTAATGGGTGAAAAAGGGGGAGGAGGGGGAGAGAAATTCTTTTAGAGATATTTACATGCGAAGTCTGGTTGACGCTGATAATGATAACCATGCTTCATTTTCCAGCAGCAGAAGTTGTTACCTAAAAGCCATCTTTTCAAACTTGCCATTCTTTGCATTTTGGTTTGTTTTCCGTAAGCCAGCCACTGAATTGACTTAAGGATCTTTAACATGCATAGTTGATATTGTACATGCGTATACACCCAAAGGAGGTTCAGGCACTGGCTGATCTGCACAGTAATGACCTGGGAGAGTGGGAAAAGTACTCTCTCTTTTACCTGTCAAGCAGAGGTGTCTGGGCAATTGAATCCAAGACCTTCCATTTGGAATTCCATTGTTTATGTACTCGATTACTGCACCTGTCACAGAAAGGACCCCCCCCCCCCCCCCCTTCCTTTCCTCGCTTGTTACACTTTGACTGGATATGTTAGAGGCCGGCTCACAAATGGTTTGTGCAGCCTTCAGTCCAACCAGATGTGAATGGATTGCTGATTCTGTTCAGGATTCTGAGAAAAAAAAAAAGAAGAGGAAGAGAGCATACAAAAAAAAAAAAACAAAAAAAAAACTGAAAAAGAAAAAAGAGAGAACCAAAGATTTTTGAAGTTTTTGATGCCTCCCTGTCAACCGTAAGGTGTGTGTGTATTGTCCATCTTTACTATTTAAACTTATGATTGAAAAAAAAAGTTTTATTTTTATGTGTCTGGCGTTCATGACCACTGGTACTGTTCTATAATGGCCCTTACCAGTGTTTTCAAGTAAGTGTTTCAACAAGAAGGTCGGTGAATTGTGTTGTCCTTTGATGATATGCACCTGTATCTGGACATTGTTTCTGAGGCTGGATGATTGCTTTGTGAATAATTTTTAATCCTTTCACACTCTCAGAGATCAGTGAATTGTTTTATCTTTTATACTGGATTGTGTGTATACGTATATGGGAAAAAAATTTCAACTGAGTAGTTTAGAGTTGAAAGGCTTATCATGTGCTTTTTTAAACTGCTGACTTTTTAATTAGTCTTGGAGTTGTTAAATTGGACTCGTTCTTAACCCTTTGACTGCTGCACCCTATCCACCAACTGCAAAAATTTAGCCCTTTGATTCCGTCACCCTGTCCAGCTTTCTGCAGGAAGCTGGCGGATAGGATGAGAGAGTCAAAAGGTTAAGTTTTTGCTTTGCTAGGTAGCATGGCTTACAATGCAGGATGCTGGTGGAGAGAATGCATGGAGTCAAAGGGTTAACGTTGTGTCGGCCTTGGTATGGCCTTAGTGATCAGGTTGACTATAAGCAACACGATTTCGATGACATCCTGTCCACCAGCTTCCAGATTGTTGTATGACCAGTTTAAACCCTTTCACTCCCTGGCCCTGGAAGTTGGTGACAGGATGAGGGTGGGAAAGGGTGAACGCTATCAGTTCATAACATGCATTGAACAAAACTGTTCAGGCCCTGATCAAATGCCAGGCATGCCTCAGCCACCCCCCACTGCAGCAGATTCAAACCAGATGGCCATGATGGCAGCAGCAGGCGCAGTCAGACCCCCGAGCTTACCGGGACCCCTGACCCCGTCCACTGTGCAAGGCGGCCCCGCCACCCCCCAGCAGCAGAACGGCAGCCTGTCATCCCAAGCAACACCTGGCCCGGCCTCCGTTGGTGCCTCTCTCTCTGCCCCAGGCAGTTCGAGCTCCACAGCGTCTGACAGCGGGATTTTTCCCGACATCTTTGACTCCTCACTGCTAAATGGCGACTCCAACACAAACGGGTTGGATGTTAGTGTGAGTAGTATTTCTACATCAAACTTGGCAAGTGGTGCTTGCTTGTAAGTGTGTGTGTGTATGTGTGTGTGTGTGTGTGTGTGTGTGTGTGTGTGTGTGTGTGTGTGTGTGTGTGTGTGTGTGTGTGTGTGTGTGTGTGTGTGTGTGTGTGTGTGTGTTGTGTGTGTGTGTGTGTGTGTGTGTGTGTGTGTGTGCGGTGTGCGCGCGTGTGCGTGCGCGTGCGTGTGTGCATGCGTAACAGATTTAGTTTGAACAGTAGGCATTCTGATCCTTAATTTTGGTATGTAAAAATTATTATTGTTAATTGCACTGTATGTTGTATACCATTCTGTATAATATGAATATAGAATCCATAATTTAGTACTTGAAAACAGGCCAGTGCATTTTTGTGTGTGTGTATTTTCCATACATGGCATCTGTGGCGTTTGTACATATTTTTCTGAGTGTAGAAATCTTTTCATAAAAAATGAAATGCCTTTTTCCATGACTGGCGTACTCTCTTTCACATTCTTTATGGTTTTTTTGGTACCCTCCAGCACCATCCATGTTAATTTGTCATTACATGCAGCTTCTTGTGGTAGTATTATCTTGCAGATTTGGTATAACATTATTATGTCATCTGTATTTTTGTGTTCTATTAGTCTAAGCCCAAAAGAATCAAAGGTGGACTGTTATACAGGGAAGCTCCACTGTTCAACAAAGACACTGCATAAGCTCAACTGCCAAAATAAAGAAAAAAGCTGAGCTGCTGTTGGTAAACGAAGTATAAATATGGTTCAGGAAAACGAACAGCTGCTTTGAACAAAAGATGAAATTTTACGACACCAACGCACTTTTCATCTGCATTTGACCATCTAAACAAGATATGGGAGATTTGTCTGCATTTGATCTGTCCAGTTATGCCTAGGAAAGAAAAAGAAAGAAAAACCCTTGTTACTTTGAACAAAAATAAGATTCTGTAACTCCAGTGTACTCTCCACCCCACCTTTATGCCTCACTGAAAATCTGGTGGTATATGAAATCATATCCATGGGAAGAAAATGATGCATTTTACTCAGATTTTGACTGAATGCTTCTGAAAATATTCTGGGCTTCAAGTAAGAGTGATTTCATCCTGCGAGTCTACCATTTCTCAGTGTCTTTCATAATACGCGATCGCTATCTCATAGGCTGACCATATCACATGACTGCTTGTTTTCAGACATGCATCCCAGGTCCTTAAGTGGAGCCATGAGAGCTGCCTGTCATTAATGATTTTCAGTGCAACTTATTACATTTGTGGTTTTGTTATTACATTCAAGCTTGAAAATTACTTTCGTTATGAAATTACTTTTCTTTGAAGTTCATTGTCAAAATCTATGTATATAATATCATTTTAACCTTTTGAATCCTGCAGTCTGTCAACCAGCATCTATGTTGTCTTTTGAGTTATGAAAATTGTAATCATTTTAACCTTTTAAATCCTGCAGTCTGTCAACCAGCATCTATGTTGTCTTTTGAGTTATGAAAATTATAATCATTTTAACCTTTTGAATCCTGCAGTCTGTCCACCAGCACCCTGCACTGTCAACCATGGTAGCAAATAAAAAATTTAAAGCCCTTTGACTTGCTCACCCTATTCACCAGCTTTCTGCAGGAAGCTGGTGGATACGGTGAGGGAGTCAAAGGGTTAAGTTTCTGCAGTTGGTGGATAAGGTGCCAGAGTTGAAGGGTTAAAGTGGATCTGACTCACAATACTGGCTCAGTCAAATCTAGTGACTGACTGTCATTATATCAAATGTCAAGACAGTTTGTGTTTTGTGTTGTTATTTTTAAACAAAATATGCCACTTCTAGAAAAATGTATTTTTTGAAATTTAAGTATGTCTTGTCAT
Organism: Monoplex corrugatus; assembly: GCA_030674185.1. Taxonomy (NCBI): domain Eukaryota; kingdom Metazoa; phylum Mollusca; class Gastropoda; order Littorinimorpha; family Ranellidae; genus Monoplex; species Monoplex corrugatus. Next base: position 68,337,554 of record CM060306.1, on the reverse strand, counting down.
CATATTTGGATATTGCCTGTGTCTGAGACTGGTGCACCACATGTGAGTTTTAGATTATTACATTACATTTTTGTGTTTATCTCCCTTACCCTGTCGACCAGCTTTCTGCATGAAGCTGTCAGGTAGGGTAAAGGAGTGAAAATGTTAAAATTACGCTTGAGCGTGGGTTATGGTTGGCAGCCGTGAACCCACATGGGCAGAAAGGAGAGTTTGTCTGAGTATGACTTGTTGCCAAACAGTGGACATTGAACTGTGGGCAGTGAGTAAAATTGTTGAGCACCATTATGAGAATGGCTGCTGATCAGGCCCACTGGATGTGGTGTTAGCGTATGGCTGTAGTAGTGGGCTGGTGGGTTAAGCTGATATGGTCTGATATTGGGCTGCTTTGGTGTTACCCATACTGATAGTGGCTATTGATTACTAAATTGTCTAGCTGGGGCTGAATGTGGGGTGCTGAAGCCATGTATATACATGGATGGTGACTATTGGGTGTAAAACAGTTCGGTGTGGGCTTTGATAGGCTTAACAGTGTTAATGTTGAGCCTATATGTTAAGCAGGAGACTGGATGGGTTAACCGTATGTAGTATGGGTGATAGTGTTTACTATATGTGCTGTGTAGTGGGTGGTGTGGTGTATACTATGTAAGCAGAGACTGGGCGGGCATAAGCAGTATGAAGTAACTGATACTATAGAGACCTGACGAGAAACATCACATGTAATGGCTTGATTACAAAACTTGTCTGTGGGTCTTGCTAAGTGGCTTGGTGTTTACACAAACATGTGAATTGATGATAAACACAAGTTATCGTGAGTCTTTGAAAGTAGCGCTTCAGGTAAAGTGACACTGTCAGTTAAGAGAGGTTTGGCAAGAAAATGTTGTATTGCCATTATTCTTACTAAACACATGTCTTTATTTGGTTCAAGTGATAAAATGTGTAGGGGCCAAATGGTTGGAAAAGGGTAGTTGGATATGAAAGAACATGTTTACAATGTTCAGGTTAAGTTAATAGTTTCAGGAATAGCAATTTTTGTTTTGTAAAACAAATTGATTAACACTAATATGATATTTTTTCTTCTTTTCTTCCCCTCCAGATTCTCCAAAACCTTATGAGTGACCAGGAGTTGAATATGTACCTGGGGTCTGAGGACACTGCGGGCAGTGCCACAGAATCCGGTGATGATATTCTCTCACTGTTTGCTGACAGCACAGATTGATGGGCAGGAGATTCTCCTTGCCCGTCCTGACCCCTTTCCCAGCCTTTCTGTCTGCTGATCTGATCTTATGCTGTGAATGAATGTGTGGAAGTGAAGGTGCGAATTTTTATGCCGTTGCAATCGGTTGACCTCAGACTGAAGCTGCTGGGACTGCACTGAACTACTACTGCAAAAACGGAGAGAAAAGTGGAGAAGATTTTTAGATATAGGGCGTGTGACATGTGAGATTGTGGGCATACTACATTCTGCTGAGATTGGATGGTCTGCAAAGCTGGCCCAATTGCCGTGAAAATGTTTGATGCCGTAAGGTGGAGTGTGTTCACTGTGATGAATTTTGTGTGTCCCGAAAGGTCTCTTTCTGAATGAGAGACAGCTCAAAAGTTGCAGCTCTTATGAGTAATGCTACAACTTACTTGAAACAACAGACGAAGGAGACAAAAAAAACAACTGCTGCGGCCATCAGAGGCATAAAAAGACTGATGCGGCCATCACCGAGTCAGATGTCATAGCTGGGTTTTCCGGCTGTGACATCAGCTTCTATGCTGGATCTTGAATTTAATGATCAGTTGTATTTCTTCATTACGGCCCATTTCAGGCCTTGCTGAGTTGGAACTGAAACCAATACACACATGTTGACACTCTGAGTGGTTGGAAATAGCTTTTTGCTTGGTCCAGAAGTGATCAAGCTGAAAACTGAAGAAGACTTTTAGAAATCGGAACCATTGGATGTTAACATAGTCCACATCTCTGTGTGTTGTAATGTGGAGATAAAAGTTTACAGGGATGGTTCGTAAAAGACAGTGCGGGCCTGGTTATGTAAGGGAGACCCAAGCCATCACTGTTGAGTCTTGTTTCATTATGTGGAAAAACATTGTCATCATCTGTGGACTTTATTTCATTAAATTGTCATGTACTGGTGATGCAAATCAGTGTCCCAGTCAAGCTGCCTGCTTTTTCTTTTTTTTTTTTCATTCAAGCATGGCTGCATCTCAAATGATCTGATTAGAGGATGTGGCCATAGATCTGGCTCTTTAACTAACTCATGGACAATTTGTAGGAGAGATGACAGCTTATCTGTTCTATTTTACCTTTAATTCTTTATGAAAAGTGAACTACATTGCCAGCAAAAAACAAAACAAAACAAAACAAAACCCCAAAAAACAATATGTGATATGCCCCCATAAAGGATTCATTAGGTGTTTTGTGAAGATTGTGAGATATTAGTTTGTGACAGACTAGAGCAAATAAGCTTTGAAATTGTATGAGACCTTTATTTGTGGGATAATTTGAAAGTTTCAGTTTCAGATCTTCATTTGGCAAAAGGCCATTTTGAGAAATCTCCATTTGAAATGAGTGAAAATGTTTTTTGCTGAATTGAATTGATGTGTAAAATGGTAGGCTGCATTTAAGATATTAAACTGATTGAAACAAACCTAGATTTCTTTTGTATAACATGTTTAATTGATTTGAACTGACCTAGACATCTGTATGTTGAAATATGATCAAGCAGTGATTAATGAAGTGGGAAATGCAGAAGAACTGAAAAATCAGTGAAAGTAGACCGACAGCCTTCACAGGCCTGTAGAATCTAAGCCACCTGGCAACTTACTGTGCCCATTGTGGGTGCATGTCACAAATTCTCATTGGTTTTGAATGGCAGTGATTTTGTTAATCCAAAAAAACAAGTTTATACTTATCTGCTTTGTTATTAAAAAGTCCATTCCAGTGTCTAAAGGTACAGTTCCTTTATCAGTATTTTTTTGTTCCTGTCATTTCTGTCAGCTCATTTTCTCATTTTATTTTGTATCCTTCAGTATGGTTCTCTTTTCCCCTGTTCATTCTCTGTCTGTGGTAAGCATTTATTTACAACACCTAATGGAAGTGAACAAATGTGTGTCTATCATTCTGTAGATGAGATCATGGAAGTAGAGGATAGGATTTTTATGACTTTTTATGGATCTTTCCTATAGAGAAAGGGTTTTGTTGTGTCGTATGGATCATTCTGAAAGAGAAAAGGTTTTGTTGCCTTTAAAAATCCTTTGCCAACTGCAGGAAATAATTTGTTGGCCTTTATTTTTTGTGTAGATCTTTATCAAAGAGAAAAGGGGGAATTTGTTGGCTTTTACAGGTCTTTTGAGAAAAATACAAAAGGGAATCATTGGTGATAGACTATTCTCCAAAAGAAAAGTAATTGTTCTTTAAGGATCATTCTCAGGTTGTCTTATTGGTCATTACAATGCCTCATCGTCAGACACAGTAAGACTAAGAGTGAAGTCTGGCTGTATTATCATGGTTCTTTATTTGTTACTGTTAGTAGTTGTTTATTACTGTTTATTACCACCATTAGAAATGTGTAGATAGTTTCTAAAATAACCTTTTAGTAAGAATTTCTTGCTTAGAATAGATCTGTACATGGGTGGATTTTGACTCAGATTTGGATTAAAGTTTTAGCTCTGTATGTTTGTAATGTTTGATTACAAAATATTCAAGGTCACAATTATGCAAATATCTGAAGGCACGTGAAAAGGGAGAATGTTGGTATGATTTAACATCTTATTGAAAATATTGAATAGTGGGGAAAAGAGGATTATTTTCTTTTTCTTTTCACTACAGTAAATTCAATTTAGTATCAGTCTACCTTACCTAGCTCGTGCAGTACGGTACATGCTTGCTCTGTTTTTGGCCAGAACCCACCTAAGATCACATGTCCCTTACCCACTATGCCAGGTCATGAATAAACACACTTCCTTTTCCTCTTTTCCCTTTAGCAGTAGTAAACAAGAATTGCGTTGAAAAATTCCTCTTTTAACAGCTGTTTGTTGTCATATCAGCAAACATTGTACTGACAAAATGATTTCTTTTCTTTTTTGTCTTGTTTTGTGAATGATATGTATGCATTCTCATTCAATTTTTATGTGTTTCTGCTTTTTGGTTTTGTTTTTATTTTAGGTTTTTTGTTTTTTGTTTTGCTCTTTTAGTTTACATGATAGTAGCATTACTTGTGTTTCTGACTACTCTCCATAACATTTCATGTACATCAGTTCAGGAACAGTCGCACAGAAGACTGAATAAAAAAATCATTTTGAATTATCTGCAGTTCTCTGTTCTTCACCAGCAACGACAGAAAATGTAATTATAATGTTTTTATTCACTCATGAATAGCATTAGCATTTTAGCATTTAACATCCATGACCATGTAATGAATATGATCTTATAAGAACAAATTTATTTTTTTATGTAAGTACTTCTGAATTAAATTTTGATTTTTGACAGGGTTTTCCCGTCTGCAGCTGGAAAAAATTGGTTTCATTAATTAATTAGAATAAATTATGAAATCCAGTGTTTGTACCTATCATCTTGAGTTTGTGTAAGTTTTTCATATTCGGAGTGTCGCTTTTTTTGTTTTTTTGTTTTTTGTTTTTGTTAAGTTTGAACACTATGAACATGAATTAAGGAAAGGATGTGAGAAACAAGTGAGAAAGAACAATGAAACAAACAAGTAAAATTAGACACCTTTATTGTGTGAACTAGTGATTTGTGTTTGTGTTCTTCATTTTAATTTTTGTCTACACACAACACAATGAACATGAATTGAGAAAGGGATGTGAGAAACGAACGAGAAAGAACAATGAAACAAACAAATAAAATTAGATACCTGTACTGTGTGAAATAGTGATTTATTTTTGTGTTCTTCATTTTCATTTTTGTCTCTTTTTGTCTTTTTCACAGTCCCTTTAATTATGATGACAGGTTAGTCATCTTGTGCATGCTTGTGCTTGGTAGTAATTTCATGTTACACACATGCCCTTCATTCTTAACACTTGCACATGTATGTGTGTACACACGCATACTCACATGCAGATCTCTACACACAAAAGTACACATGTCCCTGTGTTGCCCACACAGTGTACATGCAGTAATGTCTCATCAGTTTCATCATCTCTCACACCGACACATCGATCTTCTAATGACGACAGTCTCCCATCTTAAAACTCTACAGTCTGAAACCTAAGTCAGACATTTGTCAAGTGTATGAAAAATGCGGCGCCAATACATGAAGTGAATGAAACAGATAGATGCCACAACTTGCGCATCATTTGGAGGCAAGGAGGTGGTGACTACGTCAAGAGCTAGAGTGAAACACAATGTGAACTCTTGCCCTTCTGTGTGAACATTTCATTTTTGAATTTTGTTAATGTGATTGTGGAGTGCTGTATTAATCATCAAAACAAAATACGACCATGCTGCCAGTCCACGAAGACAGCAACAGCAACAAAAACTGGAAACCAGATTCATGACTTTGTTTCTTCATAACTGTTCTTGGTGTGATTCTGTGTGGGTGTTATGGTAAAGTGTTTGGACGTACGTGTTGATTTGTGGGCACTTTTATTTGAGGTGTTTGAATGATGAACTGAGGATTCTGCGAAGTTGTTTTTTTTTTTTTTTTCTGGTAGGAATTTTGGAGAGTGGCACAGGTTCATGTTTTGGAGATGTTGGGGAAAACTGAACAGTGCTTCATATCAAGACATTGTGTTAGAGGCAGCAGAACTGTTGTTTGAAGAAAAGAAGAAAATCTAACAAACTATATTACATCTCCACGGAGGAGATTTTAATCCGTTAAATTTTGTCAGCAAAGCATTATGAGTGTGTGTGTATGTGTATGTGTGTGTGTGTGTGTGTGTGTGTGTGTGTGTGTGTGTGTGTGTGTGTGTGTGTGTGTGTGTGTGTGTGTGTGTGTGTGTGTGTGTGTGTGCACTGTTGTCTTTTGATTGAACATTTTAACATTCAGATATGATTTTGGAATTTGAGACATTTCAGTCTTGGATTGGATGTAAGTTGGAAGGTAGTTATTAGCTTGTAAGTTTATATTAACCTTGTTTCTTTATTTTTATAAATCACACAGCATTCATTCACTTGTATCATTGTTTACGTTTAACTTTATGATGAAAATGAAAGCTGGAAAAGAACATTTAACTAACCCCCAAATGATAAACAAAACCCCACAAAGATCCGTCCTTGCCAGAGAAATCAGTGTTGTTGCCAAATCTTTTTGTATATTGATTTCATAAGTCATTGCAAACGTGAAAATTATAGTGAAATTTGGTAAAGCATCATTCACTTATAACACTGCCACAACTTCACATGAACACATCCAGTCTTTTCATTTTTATCATCGACATTGCAAACTGTCAGCCTTTTGGTCTTCCCTCCTACTCCCCAACACTAGTTTTGATATTGTACTTCAGTGACAAGCAGTGTAGGGCAGGAGATAGTTTGGAAATAAGAAATTAGAATAAATGGTTCGGGGAAAAAAAAAAGATTAGAATGAATTGTAAGGGTCACTATATTACTTCCCCTGACACTCAATATCAGAAGTGAAAAAAAATCTTTAGATGTTAGATATAAGTACCATTTAGTTGAGATAGGTGTGGGTATCATTGAGTTGAGGGACTCACAGTGATGTGTTGCTGGTGTACTGCATGTGAAACTGTTGTTTTTAGCCATTAGGCTTGAATAGGGAAGAGAGGTTGGTATACCAGGAGGTCTAGAGTCCTATCTTTTTAAGTGGGGCATTGATAATGGGTACTGTGAGCCAGAAAACAAAAACAGAAACAGAACGCATATTTAACCCTTTGACTCCTGCACCCTATCCACCAACTGCAAAAATCTTAAATGTCTGTCTGTGCTCCACAGAACCTTCAGTTCCTAGGATATCTGCTTCAAGGAAAAATGTCATTGCAGTCTGATATGACTGACCGCATATTGAGTTTGTCAGTGAATTCAGAATACTTGCAAGCATTGTCACATGTCACCAGACTGGAATAATTCAGGTATCTTTTCTTCATTCAGTTCAGCCAAGTCAAAAGCATTGTCTAGCAGGTTATTGTAGGTTTTATTATCTGAAAATTGTCTTGCAAGTTACTGTAGGGTTGTTATCTGAAAACTGATCTGTGGTCAGAATCTGAACCACCATTGCGAAAAATACAACAACTGGAAAAAAAAGTGTGTATTACTTCCAGGAGCTTGCAGTTTCTCATGGCTAACAAGATGTCAGACGGACCTTTCATTCTTTAATAGTATTTATGGAAGGATCCTGGACAGTGGCGCTTTCTTTTGTAAACAGTTCTGGCCTGGGAAGTCATGTCATGGATAATCGTATAGGAGTAAGCATGTCAGTGGGTAACCAGGTGACCAACCGTTCAGGCATGGCCAGCCAGATACCATCATTATGGCTAACATCACAGCTGCAGGAAACTGCTGTCACTGGTTGTGGGAAAAGAAGTGAAGACTTTTGCAGATCAATGTCTTGTATGTGGAAATGTGGGGAAGCATACCTCCTCCTGAAAAATTGGTTGCTGGAAAAGGGGCATGGGGATAGTGGCACAGGAGCTGTGTGATCTTCCTGCAAGATTTTCTTACCAGCTCCATGCTAGGCGTTATCGGTAATATTGTGACCTGCACTTTTTCATACCTTTTATCCTGCCTTTTTTTTTCTTGGTTCAAAACTACTGATTGCTTCAGCATTTTCCATTTGTCTATGATCGGTCTCTGTGTCTTATCATCAACTTTAGAAAGGTGCAGTAGGTGTACAAAAAGGCATAATAAGAGTATATCTATTGATTTTTAGCATTATCCCACAGCTCTGTACAAAGTTGTAAAAGTTGACAGAGCTAGAATGTCAACAAAATGATTGTTGTCTCGCTTATTTTTAAGGGGAGGAGGGGGCAAGTATGAATGGGATGGGAAGAAATGGCAGGAAATGAGCAAATAAGACCACATATTGACTGAATAAGTTGAAACCTTAGAAAAGAAAGCATGGGCCATAGAAGGCTGTAGTACTGGTAGGCCTACAGTGTTAGTAGGAGGTTGTCACAAAAAATGACAATATTCTCATAATTTAATCCATTATCTGGAAGATCTGTGCTCAGCTGTGCTTGGGTACCTTGTGCTCAGTGAGTTAAGGATGGATACATTTCTGATCTGTCAGGTCAATATGTGTGCAGACCTGTTAGTACCTATACCCTCTTCATGTAGTATATACATGTAGAACATGAAATATGCACATTAAAGGTCTTGTATCCTGTGGGGTATGGCAACATGAAAACACCCAGTGTGCAGGATCAACGGAGATGGAAATGTATGCAAACAGTACAGTAACCTGTCATCTGCACAGTGTGGGCAAAATATAAGGCCACCTGCATCTGAGAAAAATCGGAACACTAAAGAAAGAAAGAAAGAAAGAATCAAATAAGTGATGTCAAAATTAGACTAGTGTCCAGAACAAAAGAAAGAAGAAAGAAAGACAGAAAAAGAAGAAAGAAAGAAAAAACACAAACCTTGTCAAAATTAGTGCCAAAAATAGTTGTCCCTGGTCTCCAGGCTTGCTTACTGTCTTGTCCCTGCCCTGAACAGTTAAACAAAAGCAAAACAAGAAGAAAACATCTGTACAAGATGCCTCCTCAGCATTTTCGAGTAGTGTTTTACAGCGTTGGATCATGACAAACTGTAGTCTTCTTGACCTTATGGACAGTAGGAGCTGGCATCTGTTGGCCATAATTGCTGGAGCTGAAACTGTCAAAGGATTAAGAAGTTAAAATTCAGATTAAGCAGATGAAATTGAAAATATCAAAATTCATCCATTGCTTTTTTAAATTTTTTTATATATATATGTATATACATATATTCTAATTCACAACTTCCCATTGGAGAAGGCTTTTGATGTCCCAATTTGATGAAGACGAAGTAAAAATGTGCTTAGAAAAACATTTACTGTAATGTAAATGAAAAATTCAGTTAACATGCGTTTTAATATGTGTGCACATGCGTTCTTTTATCTTTTTAGAAATATTTTCTGTATTTGAATAAAAGATTGTAAAAATATGTCAGCCAAGAGAAAACAGGGGGGTGGGGGTGGGGAGATGAATATACAGGGGAAAATGATAATAATAATTTGTACTGGAAACTGCTTACCCTTTTAGCTCCCAAAAATGTTTAAGTTACTTTTTAAAATGAGTAAATGTTGCTGTTGAGATGATTAGTCTGTTTTATTACTGTATGCAGATTTTGTGAGGGGGGAAAAGGAGAGAAATAATGCTTTCTCTGCATTAGAAAAACCAGCATTTGGATTGATGCATTTGGAGATCTGCATTGTGTGCAATTTAACAGTTTACTTCCTCACCCTATCCACCAGCTTCCTTTAGCATCTTGAGGAAGGCAAGGTTAGAAGATGTTTTATTTTTTTTTTAGCATAGTGTGTTCTGTATTTTTTATCTCGCAATCAGTGTATGCTGTATGACCATAAAACTGATATAAGTGAATAAATCTGTTGACATGCTGTGTGTGTGTGTGTGTGTGTGTGTGTGTGTGTGGTGTGTGTGTGTGTGTGTGTGTGTGTGTGTGTGTGTGTGTGTGTGTGTGTGTGTCCATGTGTCCATGTATGGTTGTGTGTGTGTGTGTGTGTGTCCATGTATGTGTGTGTGTGTGTGTGTGTGTGTGTGTGTGTGTGTGTGTGTGTGTGTGTGTGTGTGTGGTGGTAAAGTACAACCATGTTGTCAATAATCAGGTAATAGGATACAAGGATACATCAGCAGCTGTTTTCTGTTCACGCTAGTGTATATATCCTGACAGACGAGACAGCTGCTGTGCTGCTTTTGGTGTATTGTATATGACTACTATTACCATTTCTCTATATATATGTAAAAGCTGAGTCAAGAAAATTGGAGGCTGTTGGAGGATGATTTAGGTAGAGCTGGATGCAGATGCTGATAAGCAAATTGGGACACATATGCAGTGTTCTCATTGCTGCAGGAAGCCTGTGCCTCTGGCACCTGACCACCGACATCCTGCGTTGTCAACCACGCTAGCAAAGCAAAAACTTAACCCTTTGACTCCCTCACCCTATCCTCCAGCTTCCTGCAGGAAGCTGGTGGATAGGGTGTGGGAGTCAAAGGGTTAAGTTTTTGTAGTTGGCAGATAGGGTGCGGAAGCCAAAGGTTTAAGAGCTTGAGTTTTTGGTTCATTTTATAACTTTTGGTTTCTTTGTAGGTTAAAACTTAAATGTATAATTTTCTTTTGACACTTATTTCTTGTTTGAGTTTTATATGAGTTTTGGGGTTGGGGTGGAGATGGTGGTTCAATATTCAATAGTGGTTGGGTTGCTTTTTTTTTTTTTTTAATGCTGACTTCTGGTGTGCTATTTTTAATTCTAAAGTTACCTGATGCATTGTGATGATGAAAAGAAACTGGACTTTTTTTTTACAGTAAAATTATAGTTCATTTTCTATTTTTGTTTCATTGATTTGTCAGCTTGTTAAGCTGAGGAAGCAAGATAACTGCTTTTTCTAAAACAGCATCGTTTGAAAAATAGTATTACACATGATGTATGAAGAAGACAGTGTTAAGCACAAAGGAACAAAGATATTGAGCACTCAAACAACACTTGAATAAATGAAGAATGTATTTTGAACTATAACACGAAAAGAACAAAATGAAACATTATAGTCAGTGAAAGGCAATGATAGAAAAGTGAGGATACTCTGATGATTTTATTATCTGATTGAATATTAGAAACTGCCACACTTCCACACTTCCACACTTGTGAATTGCTGAACAGTGGAAGTAAACTGTAGTGCTAGCTGATGGGTTATATTAATATACTGCTTCATTCTGAAAATATCAAAGTTGTGAACTCACATAATCCGCCAGTCATATTACCCCTTGGCTACAGTGGAAACTGCATTCTTCTTGGCACAAGTTCTGATAAGAGTTAAAATTATGTAAAGTACATACTTATTTAACGGTTCTAGCTGGCAACATTCCCCCCCCCCCCTTTTTTTTTTTTTTGATGGTTCACTAAAAATGGGACACTTTTATCCTGGAGCACTGCTACAACATACTCTTTTTTTTATATGAAAAGTTGATGATTTGTTAAGTTTGATAGTGTGTCTGTAAAATGTGAATGCTTTATTGAAATGTTTTTTAAACTTCAGATCACTGAAATCAACCGTGAAAGGAACATTTTAATGATGCTGATAACTGATTTTTCGTGCGGGACAAATTTTTAGTGGTACAAGACAATTGAAACTTTTGTGGTACAAGGCAGTTGATGTTTTTTCTTTCTTCCACCACTTTGTTTTGGACAGTATATTTTTTTATTTTCTTGGATGACATCTTGACATTTCTTGTGGGACTGATTTTTTGCGAGATGCAGCATGAAGCTGCCATGGAATCTGATCAGTCACACAACTCATGAACTGAATGTGTGTGTGAAATTGTTGTGATCCATGTTGAACGGAGGTGTCTTCATCATCCTTTGCAATGTGTTATGCAGCAGCATTTTGTACTGAAACTGAATACTATTGATAATGTCGCAGTGGTCTGATTGTTTTCTTCACAGTTTGTGTCTGAATTCTCTGTCATGAATTCTTATTTCACATGATATCAGTGTTTTTATATATATGTATAGATTTTGTGTCAAATTAAATGCATATGTTTTGGGGGTACATTTGCTGTTAAGTCAGCGAGATTTGAAGGGAGTGGGGGAGAGAAACTGAGTATCAAAACCTCCCAAACTATGATGCTGTTTATGACATTGTTAAGAATATGTTGTTGTTTTTGTCTTGGAACATAATTACATGTCATGTTGAAAGCAACTGAAGTCACAAAAACCTGCTGGATGAAACTCTCCTCATGGCTCACAGTGCAGACTTAAAATAGGACGCAGTTAATAACTGTGCAGCTCAGGGGTCAAGCTCTTTCCCAGTGCTGAATTCAGATGGAGCGAGCACAGTGCCCTTTCACCACAGAACAGTTTGTTTATAGCCTGCAGAAGTCACAGTGCAAGCTGGGGTCACATTAATCACTGTAGAATGAGAACATGCACTCGTTCTTGCAGTCTGTTGAAATGTGTTCAGGCTATGTGGTCAGGAGATGTTAAGAAATTGGAAGAGATAACCCATAACTTCATATTTATACCATTTGATGGTAATGTGTATATTGGGGAGGTGAGGTTGGCAGGAGGGATAGAGGAGGGAAGAGAGATTGTGTTTTAACTTCAAAGGGGCAGGTGATTACAGTCATAGAAATTCTTATCCAAGGAGTTTTCAGTTCAAAGGGCAGATATTTTTCTCTTTACAGAAAGATAACACTTTTTAAGGGAATTTCAGACAATTTTCATACTTTCATAAAGGAGGGAGACTTTAATCAGTAAAAAGAAAGGGAAATTAAATGGGATAGACCTGTGAGAGTCAGTTTGCTTGTGTTTGTGTGTGCTGTTGTAGTCTGCCTGTTAGTAAGTATTTCTCAGATGATGATACCAAAGAAAAGTCATAAAATTTTTGCCGGTACATTATAATTGAGCATATTCCATTTTTCAAGCTATAGCAACTTGAAATGTGACTTTTTGTGAAATTTTAACCAAATTCATATGGAATAATTGATACAACAGGGAATCATCTTTTATGATTATATATGCAAGTTTGGCATAGACTGGTAAATTTTCATAATTGATTTATGGAAAGTGTGCAGTTACAAGTAGAGATGATAGTTGAAAGTAAATTAATATGAATGAAATAGCTGCTTAAAAAGGCGTTTTTATTGTATACATGTGGACCAGTCTGACCAGTTTAGAACTGGACATTATGCTTAATTTTCACAACAGTAGAGTCATAGAGTGCTAAATCTGTAATTGGAATTAAAACAAAAATGGAAACAATCATCATTATCTCTTCAATGTGGTATTGTTCTTGTAGTGCTACAAGATGAAAAAAAAACTCTTTTGTTCTTCTAAGATTAAACTACACAAGATAAAACAACTCTTGTTCTTGTAAGGTTACAAGATAAACTCTTGTTCTTGTAAGGTTACAAGATAAACTCTTGTTCTTGTAAGGTTACAAGATAAAACTTGTTCTTGTAAGGTTACAAGATAAATCTTGTTCTTGTAAGGTTACAAGATAAACCTCTTGTTCTTGTAAGGTTACAAGATAAAACTCTTGTTCTTGTAAGGTTACAAGATAAAACTCATGTTCTTGTAAAGTTACAAGATAAAACTCATGTTCTTGTAAGGTTACAAGATAAAACTCTTGTTCTTGTAAGGTTACAAGATAAAACTCTTGTTCTTGTAAGGTTACGAAAGTTAAACAAAAAACTTTGCTATCAATTGTAAGGTTACAAGATAAAAACTCTTGTTCTTGAAAATAAGTTCGAGTTGCAAGAAAAAAGCATTTAAAGCAAGGGTTTTTGTATACACAATTTCAAGATTATATCTTGTGATTAAACATTTAAAAAATTTTTTATTCCAGTTTTGACAATTTTTGTTTAAGACTGCCTTTTTCACTTTTTTTTTGGCTGGGGGTGGGGGGGAGGGACTGCTGGTTATGATAGATTTATACATTTGCTCCCAACTTTGTTATAGTGGCATTCTGTTAACCTGATCTGGCACAGCTGAGCACAGAATATTGTAAGACATTTCCTTCAAGTTCAAATACACTGGATATGATTTCACCATCAGGAGTGAAAAACACTATTATGATGCAATTTGTTTTTTTCGTTTAGTTTGTTGCTGTTTTTATACTGTTTATGACATTTGTCACCAGTATCCTCCCAATTCTGTATAGTTCCTACTCCCAAGTCCCCAAGTTTACCAATGACGTCTCCTTACCTTTTGCGAAAGCCAAGGGTGAAGGGCAGAGAAGTTGTACATGTGTAAATATGGACAGAAGCTCATTTTGGGTAGTACATGCAGTGTACATAAAGACATGCACTATAGGCGGGTCTGGGGACCAGTCACACGTGAATTGAATTTCTTGAGAAGGACAAAGGAAGCTTAGTGGGATAGATCATTTTCTTTGAGATCCAAGCAATATTCATTTGCTAAAACATTAGCTTTACATATTTGCATTGGCATCTCTACCACTCATGGCAAATCATACTAATGCTTGCCATTTAGTGCCATTCTAAAGAATTTGGAAAATTCAAAATTGACCAAGAAAAATAGGAATAAGATAAAAAAAAAATTGTCTGGCCAAATAAGCAAGCAACAAGAAAAAAAAAAAATCCTAGCAGTTTTATCGGAACTCTACGATAGCATTACATAATTTACAGTACCTTTGTGCTTCATGAGAAAATCAGGTCATGTGGAGGTCAGTCCCCAGGGTGGTCTTAGCAAAAGTTAAATATGTAATGTTCTGTTCTGAAGAGTTCATGCTGAGACAGGACTACTGTATTTGAAATGACCAAGAACTTGCTCAGGGAGACACATGCCTGTGCTTGTTCAGCTTGTAAGGGTTGATGATGATATTCAGAGTTATAGTATCCATGCTGATGCTGTTCCATATCCAACCGAGTCCTGTACTGGGCGCATCCATTGTCTGCTCAGACAGGCGGAGCCATCAATTGATCGCTTCATGAAAAGACTCAGAATCTAACTTGATCAGCTACAGATACTTCATCATCTAGAAAACTGTTAAGAATACAAAGCACAACCTTATCTGTTTTACTGTGATGCCAAGGGCTCTGATCACAATATTTGGAGAAAACGTACCTGCACACACCTCACACAAATAAATAATTTGTCAGTGATTACGGGAGTCCCCGTTCTTTTTATCTCCTCTCTCTCCCATCCAAAATTTATTTACCTGCATAAAATGGTATATTACTTACGAAATCTTGGGAAAGCACATTTTTTCTTTCAAAAGGATTTGAATTAAGAAAAAGAACTCGGTGTTTTCAGACCACTCGTCTTTTTTATTGTTCAACTGTACAACCTGCACAAAGGCATTGATTGAGCTCATGTAGACTGGGCATGGTTAAGGCAAAAAAGGCCTACCTGTATACCAGCAAGGAAAATATTTTCTTATTGAGGTGTCTGTTCATCAAGGATGAGCACCAGCCCACCCCAGTCTTTTGACTTGTATGTTTTGTTTTATAATTTGCATGTAATATACATAAAATGCTGCTAAGGAGCTACTATATGTGTATGGTAGTCTGATTAGCTATAGTGAATGTCTGAAGTGATATGGTTTGTTCTTCAGGCAGTGGAAATGTGCTGGGCAGTTTCTTCTCAGGCTACAGAAACTGGCATATATATATACATATTTCATGTGTATAAACTACGAGTGTTCTGTAGGCTCAGAGTTTATCACTCTGCCCATCCAGTTGTTTGTGTTGTCCTTAAACTGTAAAAACAAGAAGAGTTGTCTGAAATCACATACATGCCAGCACTACCAGCTGTTATGGATCGAATTTGGGTTTGTGGAACTGATCCTTCATGTTGGTGTCAGATTAGTGAGAGAGTTACTACTGCTTGTAAATCTTTTTAAAAAAATTTTTTTTTTAATCTACTGTGGAAAATATTTCAATGTCAACGGTCTTTCAACTTCTAACTCAGCCAAGTTGCGCTGTACTATTCATCGTCCCGCCTTTGTGTGTGCTGTACAGTAAGTGGTCAGTTGGCTGAAAATCTATGGTAATGTGTAATATCTCACTAGGGCAGTATCAGAGAAAAATATATTTGGATGTTCCTGTTGTTATTTTGTTTGGAGTCTTACACCACCCGATATATTTTGATGTCCCTGTATTTTGTTTGAAGTGTTATGTCACCTGCTCTTTGGCCCTGTTAATATTCTGCCAGATTCCAAGTATGTTTGGATGTCCTTTTATTTCATTTGAAGTCTTACACCAATTTAATATATATTTGAATGTCCTGTCAGTTTGTTATAAGTCTTTAGCCATCTACTCTTCTCCTCCATGGTATATTTTGCCAGATTCCTCTTCTTGTTCGTCTTGTCCCCCTCTTCCCATGATTAATGGTATTTATTGCACCTTGTTGCAAGTAACTGTTGACAGTATTTATTGTGTAAAAGAAGTAGGACATTGTGTATTTGTGCAAGTGGGGGAAGTCTGCATTAATTTTGTTCAAAGCATCTAATTTATTCACTGCTGTACGTAGCTGTTTATCATACAGATTAACATAAATTGTCACAATATGAATAATAGCTTTTCCCAATTTAGAACAGCAATCTTTGCATGTTGTTAGAGTCCTTTGCCAGGGCCTTTGCCGATGATGACGCCAATTTCTTACCTACCTACCTACCATCTGTTCACTGGTCAAGTGGTCAGGTAGCAGTCCTGATTCTTATGTTGTACACATTTGTAGATTGTAAATAGGACAAAAATTGTGAAACCTCAGCCAAAGACACTGTACATGCCTGATCATTACTCTTCTGACATTTCATGGTCATAAGTTGATGTATAGGCGGAATTACTCCGTCTGCTTTTTTTTTTCTGCATGAAATCTGCACACTCACATGAACACACACACAAATTTGTGCAACATTTAATTCTGCTTTTCATCGCTAATTGATTTTTTTTCCCCCAACTGGAAAATTTATGCTTTTGGTCTCTGACGATCTCAGAAATCTCAAACTCTTGCTGCCTTGAATTCTTTTAACATATTAAGGTTTCATCAAATTTAAGAGATTGTATTGAAATGAAGTTGTATCAAATATTGGTATATCTGATGACATAGGGATGTGTATGCATAGTGTATGTATTTTAGTGTGTAAACTTTAAAGAAAATGTACACGTGTGAGTATGGATGGGGATGTACATGTTTATGCGTACATGCACAGTATGTACGTATTAGTGCGCATGTTTGTGTGGGAATGGGTGTTCTACCTGAGATAAAAGACTGTGTGTGTGAGTGGGTGTTGTGTTGTGTATATATATATATATATATATATATATATATATATATATATATATATATATATATATATATATATATATATATATATATATATATATATATATATATAACACACACTAAAGCAATGACAAGAATATTTCTCAAATTGGAAGCAAACCGAAAATGCTACACCACCATTCAATGCAATACAACCATTTTTTTTTGGATACAAACTTTCAGGTCTGCTCATTACAGCAAACACTCATTCATCACTGTGTGTATATAGGACAGGGCCCAACCTACGCCCTTTCCTCTTGACTTGGGTCAATTTGGAGTCCTGTTCATGGTATTTATTTTGAAACTGCTCGGGGAAGTCTAATATAGCCAGTGACTGTTGATAGTGTATTGTATGATGTATTCCCTGAATGTTTTTTATTATTATTATTATTATTCATGTGGTGTACTATGCTATTAATTTATTATGTCGCAGATTGGTGCTCCTTTGCTAAAAAATGAATAAAAAATTGAATATGAAATGAAAGAAAAAAAGGGATGATGACTACGCATGACATGTTTTTATGTTGTTGACATTTGTCATTACTTTGGGCACCAGTTTCATTCATCATGTATCAGTTTTTTTTCTTTTCAAACATGCGCCCCCATCATATGTGATCATTATTATTTAATCCAAATAAAGAGGCAGTTGACTCTGTCATTTGTGTTTTGTGTATTTTAAGAGTGTGTGTGAATGTGTGTAAAAATGAAACGGAGAGAGGTGGAGTGGAGAGCAATTCCTGTATGTAGTGAAGAATTGTCTGTTGTTTATTTTGTATGTTACATCAGATCTTGACCAAATTTTGTAAAGGATCCTGCCTGATGGAAATGGACAAATACAGGTAAAGATTTGTCCCTTACCACTGGTGTCACAGAAATGTGACAGTGTGCATGTGACATAGAGGGAGAAACATAAGTGAGGGCAAGGCATGTGTGTACGAGTGTAGACATGTACGCATGTACTAATAGATTTTTGTTCACTGAAGCTGGCACGTTCTATAGGAAAGTGATGTTTTGATCTCTTGTTGAGACCTTTGTTTATTCCTGGCAAACTTGCCGGCTCTGAGCAAGTATTCTCTCCTGTTCGACAAGCTGGTAGCTCTACTGATAGAGCCATGAACTCAAAATCTGATGTCTCAAGTTCAGTGCCAGTCTGCAACATAAAAACTGTCCTGTTTGCTGAGCATCTTACTGCTTTAACCATTCTGATGGTGTTAATGTTTCATGGATCATGTTTTCTGTCCCCAACTCCATTTCAAGATCTTTCCAACACACAGGGATTTGTGCAGTTTCAAGAATTCTGACAGACAATTACTGATGAAGGCATTTGGAACTGATGAAGTGCTTGGAATTGTCAGAGTGCAATGAATCCCTCTAGAACATAATTCCAAATTCTCAAAAGACAGACATCACTTTCTCTCACTTCGATCCATCTAGCACAAAGAAACAAACTTCAGACTTTGATCTCTATCATGATGAGAGGCTTTTTTCATTTTTCTTTTGTATTACTGGAAAACAATGAGCAAACAATGCTTTCTCGCATTTGACATACAATACTTGATTCACACCTCACAAGCAGTTCATAAAATACAAGCACAAACTGACTCGCACTAGCAAGTCTCAAGATGTAAGTACATGTAATTGAAATTCTGTTAAAAGCAGTACATGAAGGAATTTGTTATAGCAGTACATGAAGGAATGTATACTATATAAACACAGAACCTTCTGATTTTAAAACAAAACATACCTGATGTTCATCAGGTCTCTTTTTTTACCCCTATTCTCTCATATTTGCCAGTGCAATGTAAGGACAACATGAGAGTATTTGTGCAGGTGCATGTCTTTGTAAATAAAAATGTCAGCATTGAAGAATTCTCTGTTGTTTATTTTACGCATACATCAGATCTTAACCAAATTTGGTACAGGATCCTGCCTGATGGAAATGGACAAATACACGTAAAGACTGTCCCTTAACCACTCTTTGAAGATGCACTCAAAAACTGCAGTCAGAACTGCTATGACGACTAATTTGGGTGTTCTTCAAAACATTTGTGTGGGACAACCCCACTGTTTGTAAAATGTTAATATTATATCTGCAGAGCCTGGAATTGCTAAGAAAAAAAAAAGAGGAAACTTCTAGGGGAGGTCCCCCGGAAAATTTTTAAAATCAAGACTAAAATCTGTGCATTCTGAGGCATTCTGGAGACAAATTTAAAGGCATCTAACACACTGAAAATCAATGAATATCAGTCAAAAGAGTATTTAATAAACATTGGGCACAAGATCAGGATCCATCATACACAGCAGATCGTTTCAGTGTGTTCATACACAGACATATTCATCAAAACTAGCTAGAAGGCTTATCCAAGTCAGAACGACGAAAGAATCTTGCCAGAGATGTTTGCTTTTTTTTTCGTTTGGTTTCTGTCTGTGCTTGATCAGGTATGCTCTCTGTGGTGTATTCATCCTCTGTGATGTCCTTTCCTTCTGTGGTGTCCTTGCCCCTCTGTGTCTGCCTCACAAATGACCATTTCTGCTCCACCGATCAGCTGTTTTTTTCTTTTCTTTTTTTTTAACACGAAAAATATTTTTTGCGTGATTTTCGATTTTGATTTCGCGGGAAATCCTCGTTTCTGCGACGAATTCCAGGCTCTGATCTGTCTGGAAAGCTTATGATCTCTTCTTTCCAAGTATGTAGGTTGCTACCTTATATAGATTTTTTATTTTTTTTCCCTGGAAGGCTACTAAATTATGTAGGCTATGTAGACAATAGACATTTCCCCCAAAATTCACTTTGTTTATTGCCCCTTTTCAGGTGGACGGCCTCTTATTCATTTGCAAGCTTTATTGCACACAACATATGATTGTTTAGTATTGTTATCATCATTAATGTTATTATCATTACCATCATCATTAGTCAACATTGCAGTAGAAAGAGTTAACGCTGACTGGGACTGGGAAGTTTATTTATACAGAAATACATTAAACTTGTCCACCAACTGCAAAAACTTGATCTTTTTGATTCCCTCACTGTATCCACCAGCTTCCTGCAGAAAGGTGGTGGAGAGGGTGAGTGAATCAAAGGGGTAAGTTTTTGCTTTGCTAGATGGTTGACAATGCAGGATGCTGGTGTGCAGAGTGTGGGAGTCAAATGGTTACTTCCAAAACTTCGTCTTTCCTTGTTAACACTGCCTTGCAATTTGTTCACAGTTGCTCCTTCCAAATTATTTCAATGCAGAATGTAGATTAGAGGCAATTTTCAATCTACAAGCACAAAACAGTTTATGGGCAATGTACAGAAGCTCTTGGTGGGATAACCTCACGGTGGCTGACAACATAATCATTAAGAAACTGTAAACCACAGCATGAAAAAGCTTTTTAAAGACAATCCGGCTTGAATTCTTTCATAGCACAGGCATCTCTAACAGTCACAAATGTTTCAAACTATAGACTTACTTTCCATGCAATCTAAACTACCTTCCATACATCTAAAAACATTAACAAATCTTCTGCAGTATAGTCAGAATGTTGTCTTTATTTTGTAATTTGTTGGAATGATTAAAACATTATTTAAATCAATCCTTTGACTCCTGCATTCTATCCACCAACTGCAAAAACTTAACCCTTTGATTCCCTCACCCTATCCACCAGCTTCCTGCAAGAAGCTAGTGGACAGGGTGAGGAAGTCAAAGGGTTAAGTTTTTGCTTTGCTAACATGGTTGACAACGCAGGATGCTGGTGGACAGGGTACACGGGTCAAAGGGTTTTAAAAAAAAAGCAACATTATTGCAAGGATGATGTACAATGACATTTAAAAAGAAACTGCTGTAATGCACAAAAGTGTTGCACAGGCGAGATTCTTAACTAAAACCAGTACCCTTTCCACCATGTAAACATCAACAATAACAAATATTTACAGAGAAGGGACAAGAAAGCACTCAGAAGAAAAATTGACAAGCATAGTCAAGGACATTATTATGGACATTAAATGTACCCAAAATACATGGTACTGACATAATGATAGAAAATTGCAAGTCTGACAGAACGAATATCATGCAATAAACATGGTCCAAATGCCATGAAAATGCAAGCATGATGATATTCTGACAACTGGGTTTTCAAAAGCAAGGACAAAGAGGTGCAAT
Organism: Monoplex corrugatus; assembly: GCA_030674185.1. Classification (NCBI taxonomy): domain Eukaryota; kingdom Metazoa; phylum Mollusca; class Gastropoda; order Littorinimorpha; family Ranellidae; genus Monoplex; species Monoplex corrugatus. The sequence goes on along the minus strand of CM060306.1, from coordinate 68,316,454 downwards.
GAATAAACTGCTATTTGTGCTGTACAGGTAATACAAGGCTATATATGTAATGCGATCTGAAGTCTAACCCTTACTACAACTGCAGCTATATGAGACAGTAATCATGAAATATTCATGCTATGATTAGTTACAAAACATTAAACATAATAACTTACAAGTTAACAAACAGCCTGTTTCAATTACTGCTTGAAATTCTACGGACATTGCAACTTGTAACACTACTGCTCAAATCTTCACCAAACTGACCACCCCCTCCCCCCAAAAAGGACCCCCCCACACACACACAACCAACCAACCAATAATAAAATAAAATAAATCCCAACTAAGTCCACAGGCAAGGTACCTTGGCAAGAAAAATGTCTGGAACTTATTAATAAAAATCTATAGTCGTTAAAGATGTATCAAAACACTGTTTTCAACAAAAGTCTGCTGAATCTGCATTTTACAAATGATGTCCATCGGTTTCTGAGACTATGATAGATCATGAAAATTAAAATGTAACCCTTTGATTCCCACACCCTATCCACCAGCTGCAAAACCATAACTATCTGACCCCCTCACCCTATCCACCAGCTTCCTGCAGTAGGTTGGTGAATAGGGTGAGAGAGTCAAAGGGCTAACGTTTTGCTTTTCTATCACTGATGATGATGATGCAGGATGCCAGTTGATAGGGTGAGGGAGTCAAAGGGTTTTCAACAATAAGACTGAATTCAGAATACTCAATGATGAAACAATAAATATCTTTAGATAAACTTATTTAATTTACATTGCAATCAAATTCCACTGCTAAAAAAAATCTGAAAATGCATGTAACAAACAAAACAGAACAGGCCATCTCTCATGTACATGGTGCAGTACAAGAAGTGGCTACACACGTGTCGAGCCTGATCAGGGAAAAAATTAACTCACAACATTCTGCTCCAGTACACAGCTTCAACTCCTTCTGCACACTGGTACATTCGTAACAACACTGTGTACACATATACAAGGATTTTTACTGCCACTGCGTAGTCTTGAGCAAAGCAACCAAATGAAATGACAAAACACTCTTTTAAATAACTTTCAATAAGCACACAAAGAAATAATAAAAGCATAGTGTACATTGTGCAGATATAGAAAAACTTTACAAAAAAAAAATACACAGCGAAAAACAAAACAAATAAAAAAACCTTAGAAAACAAGACAGAAACAATGACCAAAATAAATGATAAAAATAAACCAATACTGAACAATTCAAACAACAAAAGAAAAAGAAGTTTAAAGATAATAAAAATGCAGTACACTTTCCACACAGAGCAGAAACCGGTCCCTTTACAGCTACTGCTGTGGCATAGTATATTTTCATACTGTCTTTTGATGAATAGCATGATGTGGCTAACTGCATGTATCACAAAGTATGATCTCACTGTGCTTTTTGCAACAAGTGTAGGCACTGTGTAACTGGCTGCAGTGTGAGCCACAGTGCGATTCAGCAATGTGTAATGAGGTATCCAATGTGAGTGAAAGCAGCGTGTAATAGAATCTGAAGGAAAATATTGGTATTATACTTTGCTGGAGATGATGGGATTAAAGGTTTTAACTACATGATGAATTTCAAAACTGCATTTACTACATGCTAATAAAATTCAATACTGCACTGATGTGACTATATCATATAGCAAAATGCTTCACAGAAGGTGTGATGTTGTTTGGTCCCTTTAAATTCCATACATTTATCTTTGTAACAATGTATTGAATGCAGGCTTATGTGTAACTTCTCTCTCATGCCAACCATTTGGAAAACTTTAAAATAATCTTTATTTAACTTTACAAACGAATGATGATCACCATTTACAGAATTAAACTGCTTCACATTCTTTTCATAAATTTTAGAAACTGCACGAAGCTTTGGAATTTCCTTTCTCAACTATGACACCATGAACACATATTTAAATGCACGATGACAAACGAAATGACTGACTTAATGGAATGATTAGTTGTGCTACATGATACAGGTTCTTGTGTCAACCACAGCCACAGCAGCATGTTCAACATATCCTAGTGTCTGGCTTTGGTTTATGGTATCACCCACTACAGACTGTTGTAACTAACACCAGGGATATACACACAGAAGAACAGTGAAAGAAATGATCATGATTAGTGGAGGCATCAAAAGGTAAAGACAGACTGTCACGTTAGGGGTACAGAGGCGGTAATACCGGTGAAATGCGTGGCCAAAAACTACGGAGTATAGCTAGGTTCATAAACTACAGCAACACAATACACATGAAGACTGGTCATGAAGAAGATGTGTGTTGCGGTGCACTCCAAGCCTTTCTGTGTTGAAACTGGTGTTGTAACAATCACAGCAAAACAAGTTCCATCAGTCTGTGTAATGTTGTAGCTAATTAGGCATCAATCAGCTGGTCATCTGGTGAAACACAAAGACACATGGTACACATGACACTCTTGGTTGTCTTTGTCTACAGAAACATTAATACAGCATTCTTAGCTAAGCTAATACAGCATTCTTAGCTAAGCTAATACAACATTCTCAGCTTGCCGCAATTCCTCTGTTAGACTGCACTGATGACCTAAGTTGAGAAGTTCCGTCTGAAATGTTTCTATATTTTTGGCATCTGTGATTCAAATGATGAGTCTTGTCTGTAGTGTTGTGCACACTTGTAGTTGATGGGAAGCAACTCTGATGGGAAGAACTCTAAAGTACATTGGGAGCCTCCTTGTGTATGAAGGTCTGATGAGTCTAATAATCCGTTATCACTATCATCTCTTCAGAAAACAGAATATAATTGCATTCTTAACCTGATTGCCTGACATGTTTCATTTTGAATGAAATCTAAACAATGACGTTACAGGAAAGCAACATCCTTTGGCAATCACCACTTCACAATATCCAATCATATGTGCCTCTGGTCCAAATTTCACAAGGATTCATCCTATCTACTGAAAAATAATTACAAACACTACACATACACACATATGTCTTTCTCCTTCTCATACAAACTTGCTTTCAGAGGGCAGTTTTCATGTTTACCTGGTCACCTCATCCTCCAATGAGGTCAAGGCGCCCGCAGCAGTGTCCTTCACTCCTTGATGAGCATGCTCCTTGCTGAGGGCACGGATCACCTCCAGCACCCCTGAACTGATCAGGTCTTGGCGTAGAATGTCTGCCATGACACAAACACACCCCTCAAGTGCAGGTATAGCAAAATAGCTATGATTATTCTAGTTGCATGTAAGAATGAAAGAAATTACAAACAAAACCTAATAAAAAAAAAACCACACACACAAAAACAGACATACAAATAAATCATTTCTTTTCAGAAATTTTCTTCAAATACAGGAACTGTAAAATACTGAATCAAATCTAACTCCATCAGGGTAAAAAAGTTTTCTGTGCTTCTAAATCAAATGCAAAACATGATTTTGAAATGCTGTTTAAAATAGTCTAAACCAAGCTCAAACAGTTCCTCAAGGAAAAGAACACCAGCCTTTTTGCAGATAGTTCACTATCTTGACAGAGACGGGGCTTTCTATTGCCTACCAAAACTGCCCATATTGCATACACACACAAGAACTTGTTTTGCAATGTAATTATAACCATACTTTTTATTTATTTTCAAGCATAGTTTTTTTTGTTTTAAAGTTGCTTATGGAATGTTTTAACTTGCATGAAACTGTGCAGAAACATTTTGTAAGTCAATGCAGCTAGAATATCAGCTGTCTGAACATTGAAAAAGATTGTCCATTTTCATGCTCATATGATAGTTCTTGTAACGCAGTCAGCATTTTGTTCATGTGCAAGTACGAATATAGTACTGAACTGGTTTACTAGGTCAAACCCTGAGTGCCAATATCTCAATCAACCAAACTGATTTCTCTAAAAAAGATAAAGCAGAAACACATTTTTACTGAAATCCATTTTAAAGGCAGAAACACATCTTCACTGACATCAATTTCATGAAGTTTTTGTCTGTTTATTTTCTGCAATCACAGTCAAGGATCACTGTTTCTCTTCAAAACAAAACATTCAACTGAGAGTGATTTGGAAGACTGTGACAGCTATTTTGACAGGACGTTACTGTCATTGTTTCACCTGTGGATGTTACTGTCATTGTTTCACCTGTGGATGTTACTGTCATTGTTTCAGCTCTGGATGTTACTGTCATTGTTTCACCTGTGGATGTTACTGTCATTGTTTCAACACTGGATGTAACTGTCATTGTTTCACCTGTGGATGTTACTGTCATTGTTTCACCTGTGGATGTTACTGTCATTGTTTCAACACTGGATGTAACTGTCATTGTTTCCACACTGGATGTTACTGTCATTGTTTCACCTATGGATGTTACTGTCATTGTTTCAACACTGGATGTTACTGTCATTGTTTCACCTGTGGATGTTACTGTCATGTCAACACTGATGTTACTGTCATGTTTCAACACTGGATGTTACTGTCATTGTTTCAACACTGGATGTTACTGTCATTGTTTCACCTGTGGATGTTACTGTCATTGTTTCAACACTGGATGTTACTGTCATTGTTTCAACACTGGATGTTACTGTCATTGTTTCACCTGTGGATGTTACTGTCATTGTTTCAACACTGGATGTTACTGTCATTGTTTCAACACTGGATGTTACTGCCATCATTTCAACTGTGGATGTTACTGTCATTGTTCCAACACTGGATGTTACTGTCATTGTTTCATCTGTGGATGTTACTGTCATTGTTTCAACTGTGGATGTTACTGTCATTGTTTCAACTGTGGATGTTACTGTCATTGTTTCAACTGTGGATGTTACTGTCATTGTTTCAACTGTGGATGTTACTGTCATTGTTTCAACTGTGGATGTTACTGTCATTGTTTCATCTGTGGATGTTACTGTCATTGTTTCAACTCTGGATGTTACTGTCATTCTTTCGACTCTGGATGTTACTGCCATTCTTTCGACTCTGGATGTTACTGCCATAGTTACTGTTTCAACTCTGGGTGTTACTGTCACTGTGAGAAATTGATATAAATGTCAGAGAAAGTGGACCACACTGAATTACTGGAAACTGACTATCAATGACAATTACAGAACACCTTGTTCTTAATTCAAGTAGTATAAAAAAACCCATTTTTTTAAAAGAAAGTACTAGTAATTAAACAAAATAGCAGTTAGCCTGGGAAGTCTGTAAGCTGCTGAAGGCTGACATTGTTAAATCTTTTTCATACACATCTACCAGAAAATACAAGGCTGTACAATATTTTTTTTTTTTTCACAAGTGACCATTACTGTAATTCCATTCACTTCACTTATTCTGTGCACACCTACAAGCAAAGCAACCAACAAAAAGAAAATAATGGTTTCAGATAAAGAGTTCTTCAAGGCAGTACAGTATCACAGTACCATTAAGTATCATATACTTTTCACAAGATTACAACAGCATGTGTAGACAGAGGCTAGCAACTGGCTTCTCCATCTTTATGTACATTTAACGGCTTGAAAAGAAGAACACAGGCATTATGCATAGACTGTTTTTGAATGAATGCTAAACAAAAGTGTTTCATTCCTTATGTACATCACACTAATGTCATACTGATCCAAGTATTATGGTGCAATGTTAGACGGCTTAGGACTTGTGATACCTTTTTCTTTAGGGGTGGGGGTAAGGTTGTGTTTTACTTTAGAAATTCAGTATACACATTAAATATAAGAAGTTTTCTCAAAATACAAAATCAGGAAGTTTTTCTTCAGAAATCATGCTCACTTAATTACACAAATAGGTACAATTCTTCACATCTACACAAGGCAATTTCAGTTTGTTTAGATGTTATTGAGGAACAAATCTTATCATGGAAAGAAACAACCTCTATTTCTTCTGATACAATCATCTACTCTGTACTGTATCCAGACTATCTTCAGGAAATATACAAAAGATGCACACAACAATCATACTACATACACTGCAATGATGAACACATAGAATGATACCAAACAAAAGCATACATTTGAATCAGCACTCAGCAACGACAATCAACAGAACAATGAAGCAAAACACAGTGAAGCCACGAATAACTGTTCCTATTATAAACCAACACTCAAGTGTCTCCATCCCACAACCTTTTTACTTCTTACACCTCCCCCCCCCCCCCCCCCCTCAAACAAGCTCTTTACATACCAAGAAAGGCAACACGGAAAGAATCTGTGAAACTAGCACATGCACACAGACAGGAACCATTTTTATTTGGTATGTGTTTTAGGTCAACACCCACCTCAGGTGATATGGCTGACAGAGATGATCCCATCAGGGGAAGGGAATGATGAAATGTGGTGAATGATGACATGATGAAATGGAGATCTCAACAGACAGGAACATGTGCACAGGCACAAAACATGCACAGACACAAGATAACAGACATCTTACATAACACATAAACTGAGAACTGCGTAACATTTCTTGGTAACCCCTACACATACACCACCTTTCACTGCTTACACATGCAGCAGTGACAACAAAGTGAAAGGATGAATATACTCGATTTTATAGATGCGAGTCTAACTACAGCAGTACCACTGATTTTGAAGATGACCTTGCGACATACCCACAACAGCATAAAAACTTTTACAAGTGACACATAAAAAACAGAAGCCTTCAGATTTTAAGAAACACTACAAGAAGCAGAAAATCAAAAACAAAGGCAAATCACTCAGCAATCAAACACCAAGAAAGTCTAAAGTGAAAAATAAAACACAAACTAACCGATTCAAGCTTATTTGTGGATGTGGATGGTAAACTTAAAAGCATCAAAATCAACAAGACTGAAGACTAATAAACGACCACAAATTTTGTTTAACGACCAATGTTCTACTCAACTTGGAAAACAGAAAGGAAGGAAATAATTCTGCGTAACGACTACTGCAACTGAATGGAACAGAATGAAAAACCACTGATGGAAAACTTTCACATCAAAATCTGCACCTATCAACCAAATGTAATTTCAAAACACAGAACAAATCAACACCAACTGGAGAGGGTGGAAAAATAGAAAACCAAAGGGAGGGAATAGGGAAGTAAGGGAGGTAACCTACTGAGCGTGTCGGGCATGAGGCCGGCACAGGCCAGGAGACTGCAGGGGAGGGAGGGAGAGGTGGTGGGGGAGGCTGCAATGGCAACACAGCAGAAAAAAACACGTCAACCTCATTGTGTACAAATGTCGAGTCATGTGTGGTAAACACAGAAGCAAGCTAACCTTTGAATAAGACCTAAAATATATTGATCATGACTTTTGTATATAATGATCAACCTTTGAACAAGACCTAAAATATATTGATCATGACTTTTGTATATAATGATCAACCTTTGAACAAGACCTAAAATATAGTGATGATGACTTTTGTATATAATGATCAACCTTTGAACAAGACCTAAAATATATTGATCATGACTTTTGTATATAATGATCAACCTTTGAACAAGACCTAAAATATAGTGATGATGACTTTTGTATATAATGATCAACCTTTGAACAAGACCTAAAATATATTGATCGTGACTTTTGTATATAATGATCAACCTTTGAACAAGACCTAAAATATATTGATCATGACTTTTGTATATAATGATCAACCTTTGAACAAGACCTAAAATATAGTGATCATGACTTTGGTATATAATGATCAACCTTTGAACAAGACCTAAAATATAGTGATGATGACTTTTGTATATAATGATCAACCTTTGAACAAGACCTAAAATATAGTGATTGTGATTTTTGTATATAATGATCAACCTTTGAACAAGACCTAAAATATAGTGATGATGACTTTTGTATATAATGATCAACCTTTGAACAAGACCTAAAATATAGTGATGATGACTTTAGTATATAATGATCAACCTTTGAACAAGACCTAAAATATAGTGATGATGACTTTTGTATATAATGATCAACCTTTGAACAAGACCTAAAATATATTGATCATGACTTTTGTATATAATGATCAACCTTTGAACAAGACCTAAAATATATTGATCATGACTTTTGTATATAATGATCAACCTTTGAACAAGACCTAAAATATAGTGATCATGGCTTTTGTATATAATGATCAACCTTTGAACAAGACCTAAAATATAGTGATGATGACTTTTGTATATAATGATCAACCTTTGAACAAGACCTAAAATATAGTGATCATGGCTTTTGTATATAATGATCAACCTTTGAACAAGACCTAAAATATAGTGATGATGACTTTTGTATATAATGATCAACCTTTGAACAAGACCTAAAATATAGTGATGATGACTTTTGTATATAATGATCAACCTTTGAACAAGACCTAAAATATAGTGATGATGACTTTTGTATATAATGATCAACCTTTGAACAAGACCTAAAATATATTGATCATGACTTTTGTGTATAATGATCAACCTTTGAACAAGACCTAAAATAAAGTGATGATGACTTTTGTATATAATGATCAACCTTTGAACAAGACCTAAAATATATTGATCATGACTTTTGTATATAATGATCAACCTTTGAACAAGACCTAAAATATAGTGATGATGACTTTTGTATATAATGATCAACCTTTGAACAAGACCTAAAATATAGTGATGATGACTTTTGTATATAATGATCAACCTTTGAATAAGACCTAAAATATATTGATCATGACTTTTGTATATAATGATCAACCTTTGAACAAGACCTAAAATATAGTGATGATGACTTTTGTATATAATGATCAACCTTTGAACAAGACCTAAAATATAGTGATGATGACTTTTGTATATAATGATCAAACTTTGAACAAGACCTAAAATATAGTGATGATGACTTTTGTATATAATGATCAACCTTTGAACAAGACCTAAAATATAGTGATGATGACTTTTGTATATAACGATCAACCTTTGAACAAGACCTAAAATATAGTGATGATGACTTTTGTATATAATGATCAACCTTTGAACAAGACCTAAAATATAGTGATGATGACTTTTGTATATAATGATCAACCTTTGAACAAGACCTAAAATATAGTGATGATGACTTTTGTATATAATGATCAACCTTTGAACAAGACCTAAAATATAGTGATGATGACTTTTGTATATAATGATCAACCTTTGAACAAGACCTAAAATATAGTGATGATGACTTTTGTATATAATGATCAACCTTTGAACAAGACCTAAAATATATTGATCATGACTTTTTGTGTATAATGATCAACCTTTGAACAAGACCTAAAATAAAGTGATGATGACTTTTGTATATACTGATCAACCTTTGAACAAGACCTAAAATATATTGATCATGACTTTTGTATATAATGATCAACCTTTGAACAAGACCTAAAATATAGTGATGATGACTTTTGTATATAATGATCAACCTTTGAACAAGACCTAAAATATAGTGATGATGACTTTTGTATATAATGATCAACCTTTGAATAAGACCTAAAATATATTGATCATGACTTTTGTATATAATGATCAACCTTTGAACAAGACCTAAAATATAGTGATGATGACTTTTGTATATAATGATCAACCTTTGAACAAGACCTAAAATATAGTGATGATGACTTTTGTATATAATGATCAACCTTTGAACAAGACCTAAAATACAGTGATCATGACTTTTGTATATAATGATCAACCTTTGAACAAGACCTAAAATATATTGATCATGACTTTTGTATATAGTGATCAACCTTTGAACAAGACCTAAAATATAGTGATGATGACTTTTGTATATAATGATCAACCTTTGAACAAGACCTAAAATATAGTGATGATGACTTTTGTATATAATGATCAACCTTTGAACAAGACCTAAAATATATTGATCATGACTTTTGTATATAATGATCAACCTTTGAACAGGACCTAAAATATATTGATCATGACTTTTGTATATAAGATGAACCTTTGAACAAGACCTAAAATATAGTGATGATGACTTTTGTATATAATGATCAACCTTGGAACAAGACCTAAAATATAGTGATCATGACTTTTGTATATAATGATCAACCTTTGAACAAGACCTAAAATATATTGATCATGACTTTTGTATATAATGATCAACCTTTGAACAAGACCTAAAATATATTGATCATGACTTTTGTATATAATGATCAACCTTTGAACAAGACCTAAAATATATTGATCATGACTTTTGTATATAATGATCAACCTTTGAACAAGACCTAAAATATAGTGATGATGACTTTTGTATATAATGATCAACCTTTGAACAAGACCTAAAATATAGTGATTGTGATTTTTGTATATAATGATCAACCTTTGAACAAGACCTAAAATATATTGATCATGACTTTTGTATATAATGATCAACCTTTGAACAAGACCTAAAATATATTGATCATGACTTTTGTATATAATGATCAACCTTTGAACAAGACCTAAAATACAGTGATCATGACTTTTGTATATAATGATCAACCTTTGAACAAGACCTAAAATAAAGTGATGATGACTTTTGTATATAATGATCAACCTTTGAACAAGACCTAAAATATAGTGATGATGACTTTTGTATATAATGATCAACCTTTGAACAAGACCTAAAATATAGTGATGATGACTTTTGTATATAATGATCAACCTTTGAACAAGACCTAAAATATAGTGATGATGACTTTTGTATATAATGATCAACCTTTGAACAAGACCTAAAATATAGTGATGATGACTTTTGTATATAATGATCAACCTTTGAACAAGACCTAAAATATAGTGATCATGACTTTTGTATATAATGATCAACCTTTGAACAAGACCTAAAATATAGTGATGATGACTTTTGTATATAATGATCAACCTTTGAACAAGACCTAAAATATAGTGATCGTGACTTTTGTATAAAAGTAACCAATCCTCAGCAACTGGAGTACCCACAGGCTCCATGTAGATCAACATAAGCTACCTTTAAATAAAAGCACACAATTTCACTATCCTGACTCAATGAAAAAGTACTTCAATAGATTAGGACTAAATGGCAAAGCTATGTCTGAAAAACGGATGTCTGATAATTTGAACACATCATTATGGGCAACTAAGAAAATGCTGACCGCCTAACAATTACTTAACAAGTCAAGCGGTAACAAAATAAAAACACAAGCTGCTAAAAGAATGGTAAAAGACTGGAAAGTCAACTATAACATATACTCATAATAATCATTTAAAAATACTATTATATATTTTCTTCATAATTATTTGTAATTTCTAAAAAAAATGTATATAACCTCTCCACCACCCCATTTCCAAGGTTAGTAAATATGACGAGGGCAAAGAAAAAATTATGCATACAATGTGTACATGAAATCTGAAAGTGAAAGCTTTAGTATTTGCACACTGTATGCACACATGAAGAACAAAAAAAATGAAATCTTACTGACCTGCGCACATACATTCATATGAGAGAGAGAGAGAGAGAGAGAGAGAGAGAGAGAGAGAGAGAGAGAGAGAGAGAGAGAGAGAGAGAGAGAGAGAGAGAGAGAGAGAACAGACAGACAGACAGAGAGACAGAGAGTGAGAGAGAGAGAGAGAGACAGACAGACAGACAGATACATGAACAGAAAGAGACAAAGACAGACTGAGAGACAAGCAAACATGTGCATGTATGAGATTCCATTGATTCAAGTCTAAAGTTAGTTTTCAACGATATTCAGTCTGGTCACTTATACAGTAAATTAAAATACATTATGCAAGACCACTCTACAAGTAAACGAATTTAGTCTTCATAAAACACTGTACCACAGGCTTTATTCATAGTCCAACAGCCATTTAGAGACAGCTTTCAGACTATGGCTCAAAATTCAGTAATATGAAATAATTGAAGACCAGATCCAAAACATATCTGAATCTGAATGTTTGTTTAATAAACGAAACAAGACAGTCATAAAAAAACTTTTTTTCTTATGACATATTGAGCATACAACCAACAAATAGCTTTTTATAGACTGTTGCTGATACTCAGAGAAGTATTGTCTTAAGATGTCAATCATTACGCCTGCATGCTGAAAATGATGATTATGTATAGCTGTCATTTCTGTAAGTCGGAAAAGAACAGAAGATTTGCAGCAATCTTGTTTCATTTATTCACTCTACTGATTCATTCTTTAAAAAATTCTTTTTTGTTCTAAGTAATATTGTTTTCTCTTTCTTGGCTGCATGTGTGCATGCTATCTGGCCCACAAATGGAGGCGATATGCTACGGTACAATCTCTATGTATTCTGTCTTAGATGGATATGTTTTCATATTTCTGTAAGCCACTGTATATGTATTCTGTCTTAGGTAGATGTGCATGCCATGTGTTTTCATGTTTCCATAAGCCACTGAAACAAACAGCTTACACCATCCTTTAACAGTATACCTGATTTTCTGACTGCATATCAAAAGAATTCCATGCACTTGCAGATTTGCATGCATGTCGACCTGGATTTCTTTGTTGTTGCTGATTTAATTTTTTGAATCGTACAGGAGTCATCCTGATTCAGATTAAATTAAGATAGTAAATACATGGGCAAATGATGCACTCAAGCACTGCATGGGGTAAAAAGACTAAAAATTGTGTGTGCTGGGAAAAACAGAGAGTGAGTAGCGGTTGGTCTTGTGGCTGGATTAGGGAAACAGTGTCTACTCTACAAACACTGGTGGAAATACTGAAAAAGGAGAATATGGTCACACCAAATATAATCATAAATAAGGAGGAATTCTACATTTTGAATTTCAAATGTAAAACATAGCTTCCATGAAAATTAGTGAATGTAAAAAAAGATGAAAAAGGAAAAAAAAAGGAGAAAAGAAAAGCTTACATTTTCACTGACAGAATACACACCTATTTTGTTCATTTTTAAATTCATATTTAACGAAATTTCATTTAAAATGGTTTCTTCTAAATCTGAACAATACTGTGAACGTGTGTTAATCTGCCCTAAGAGACTACCCTAAGTGATACAGATGTATAGTGAATTGATGATCACAGCTACCGCCTTTGACACAAATGTATTAGTGAACTAAAAGAAGTATTACATGAAACAGCCGTAACACCGATTTAGTATCAGTACCATATTGTGAGATAACGAAATTATTATTGCATTTATACTGCCTATCTACACAACCACTACTTCACAGGTCACAAACACAATACTGTCAAACTTATTCAGTGGGAGACAATTCTGCAGCTAATGTCAGGCACTAAACTAACAAAAGTTCTTTCTAACATTATAAGCTTGTCTATCCACTGCTACTTGGGTTATCCAACCACCCATATCAGGTAGTGTTCTAAACACAGCTACTCTAGTAACTTCTGCTATCAATACCAATATTTCTACCCACAACTAGTCAGGTAAGGGTTATCAACAATATTCAGGTACTCTAAACACAACTACGCTGGTCATGTCCATGTACGAAGGCCAGACAGTGAAATAATCAACTGACTATTCAGAACCAGGAACAGTTTATGCATGTGTCTGACACACACACCATGATGAAAATGATAACTCACTGTCATACCTGCTGTGCCCAATGTGCGTATCAGTGCCAGTGTATTGCATAACAATTCTGGCGGGGTTTCATTGTTTTTGAGGATTTTCATCACCACTCCTGATAGATCAGCTTCCTTCAGAGATACTGCTGCCTCTCCTGCAAAAGAAAAGGTACCAGTTATATTCATTTACTAATACAGAAAAGACTAAAATGGCAAACAGATTCCTCAGATACCTAACATTCTGGATCCTGAAAAAAAAAAAGTACCAGCTATATCTGTTTACTGACATAGCTTCAGTTTCAATTTCTCAAGATGACGTCTCTGCACTCAGAATGAATTCCATATGCACTAACGTCACAGGTGCCATAAGATGGAGAATATCCAGAATGGTCATGGCAAAACCCTTAAGCCTGCACATAAACCCATGAGCTGGCCAGGTCCTGAGGTCCTACCTAGATAGTTCCATGACCCTGGGATTGTAGGGGAGTGAGGTGGCAGAGACCTAAACTTCTCCCGGGGCCAGCACCATGAGGGCGGCACCCATCCCCCCTCCCTCACTTCAACTTTATATTCATATTCACATTTTTTTTACCAAGACTTCAGAAAGGCAAGAAGGCTAACTAGTCTTCAAGGTGTGGGACCTGGGAAATTAACCCGAATGTTTTATACCAAGGCAGCTGGGCAATGCCCTGCTGTTCACGATTTTCAACTTCCGCGGGATCTTTGGCGTGTGCAACCAGAAGGCACACGGGTCCAACTCGTTTTTCATCCCCTTCCGAAGGACTAGACGTACAGTTTGATTTTCCGGTCAAACTGAATAGAAAAGTCAAGGCCTCTACGGGGAGTGAACCCTGGAACCTCCACTTCAGTTATTGGCAGGCAAACTCTTCTCCCTGACACAGAAAAGGTTACAATGGCAAATGGAATCCTCAGATACCAAACATACTGGATCCTGCAAAAAAAGAAGGTACCAGCTATATCTGTTTACTAACATACAAAAGACTAAAATGGCAAATGGAATCCTCAGATACTTAACATACTGAGTTTGCTATTTGAGATACAATACTTAAATTACATGCAAAGAACATCTGAATGATTTGGTCAGATATACTTAATTATACCAATGCATATCTGTTACACGTATCTGTCAAGCTGAACTGCTAAAATCGAATATGAATATTTTAAGCCTTTCTATGTTTGCAACTTCAATACATAAGGAACAAAACAAATGAGTTATCTCCTATTGTTCACATGAAGAACCTAATCTAATTGCTTTCAGTAAGCATTAGAGTACTGTAGGAAGAAACATGAAAAAAAAGAAAGCAGTAATTAGAAACCAGAAAAAAACACGAAAGAAGAATAAGAACGCATATTTAATACAACAAGACAAGTGTTTGATTTCCATGGCAGAATAGATCGATATTGATAATGATGAAGTTGACAGAGCAAATCGAGCAAATGACAGAATATTTCTAATTGATAATCATCATCATCATCATCATCAGGTGCCCTGCCGCATGGCGTTGGTGACCATGGACTTCCAACCATCTCTATCTCTCGTTGCCCCCAGCATCTCCCCCACCCTCTTCATCCCCAGCCACTCTACAAGTCCGTCCAGCATTCTCTCCCTGGGTCTACCTGGTGCTCTCTTTCCCTCCAGCTTTCCCGTTGTGACCAGGTGCTCCAAATCCCCCTTCCTCATAAAATGGCCTATAAATGTTGCTTGTCTTTTCCTAATCTTCTTATGAGTGATCTACTTGTGTCTGCCTCCATCAAGACTGTCTCGTTTGTTTTCTTTGCTGTCCATGGAACTCTCAACATTCTTCTGAGAAACCACATCTTGGCTGCCTCGATCCTGCTCTGGCTTTGCTTGCTGACTGTCCACGCCTCGCATCCGTACAACAGTATTGGTTCTATATAACATTCAAGGACTCTCTTTCTGATGTTAATTGATAGGCATTTGTTGGTAAGAATGCTTGTCATCTTCTTGAATGCTGCTTTGGCTTGGCCGATTCTGCCAGCTATTTCCGATGTGCATCTGCCGTCTGATGAAATGACCGTTCCCAGGTATTTGAACTTATTAACCTGTGTCAAGGTTGTGCCATTTGCTGTTATTTTGCAATGACTTCAGTCTTCCTGCTGTTTAGTTCCAACCCCTTACCTTTGATAATAGTACTTAGAAAAATAAGTGATTTCTGTAAGCATTACAGCACTGCAGTAAAAACAAAATAAGATAAAGTATTCAGAAACTAAACTAACTCCTGTCAGTAAACAATATGAAAACTAACAAAGAAGCAGTCTTTAGTATTTGATGTCCATGGCAGAATATATTTTTACTTTATTACTAAAATAATTGCTTTCAGTAAACAAACGCGATTACAGGAAACAATATGAAAAATAAAACAAAAGAAGTATTTAGTGTTTGATTTCCATGGCAGAATAGATATTTATAATGATGAAGTTGACAGAGTAAATGGAGCAAATGACAGAATATTTCTAACTTTATAATAGTTTATACAACAGATTATACCTGACCGCCACCTTGCTGTAATCCCACATGTGGACAACATCATCTCCTGCACTTACCTAAAACAGTGGCTGTGACCAGATTGAGAGCTACCAGCGCCTCATTCTGCATGACAGAGTGTTCTGATGTTGCCATGGTGACCAGGTGCTGCATGCCTTCAGCCCGTACTATGTTGCGCATCACCTGAGACATTTTGCTGTTCTTGATGATCCACGCCATCAGACGGGTTGCCTCCCCTGCAACATTACACACACCATGAATATGATCAGTGTGCTGTATATTCTTGATGTTCTGGAGACTACACACACTATAGAGCCATGCAGGGAATACTGCACTAACGGGTAATTGTGCAGTTTAACTGTCCCATGGATTTTGCCATGGGACAAGATGTAATCAATCCCAACCCTAACACTATTCCAAGTCTGAACCCTCCTCTCCTTCAGGACTAGTTCTGTCCATAAACAGATTGCCAACCAGACATGTGAGGGTTAGGGGTAGAGCTAGGGTTAGGGTTAGGTTGAATACTGTCAAACGTAGTGAAGCCTGGCCAAGAATTCATGTGCAAAATCTGCAGGAGTGAGAGAGACCTAAACTGCACTATCAGTATTACACATGGGGGGTTATTGAGTTTTGCCCTAGAATATATTATGATCAAGTCTGCAGAATATGAACAGTTCCTTAGCGTGGCGTCCCAATAATTCCGCACAGAGTTAAGGGAGGAGAAGTAAAAGAAGATACTGTATACAGAGACAGACATGTTAACCACAGATAAATCCCTGGCTGGAAGTGAAAGGATTGCATTCTATGATTACTGGTACCATCGAAACATATCCTAGTGTTCACCAGGTCCAGACAACTGCTGTGTACAGTCAATCAGCAAAGATAACATTAACGCAACTGTACATCTGTACCATGGGTAACATCAGCTATGCAGTCCGAACATTGCCAATGAGCATGCAGCACACTTTGTTTCTGGGTATAAACTGATTGGAACTGAAACATACCTTCAATGAATTTCAACCTAAATACTGTCAATATGAAGTTGGGAAATGTATAAAAATCAATCTGCAGTCTATTTTACCATTTGGATATATTTTTTCTCAACGGTTTGAACACTGCATGTTTATCCACTATTAAGAGGCACTCACTTACCCTGGTTCAGTGAATTAAGGAACTGTCATTATCATCATCATCAAAATTGAGCATAATAAAACATCTATTACTCTCTTTTAGTGGTGCCAAATAAACTGCAGCACCAGATTGAGTTACTGATAAGTTAACTGAATACATGGACTTTACACATCACTAAAGTAACCTGATAACAAAGTCAGGACTTGCTTTAATAGTGATGTCTCAAGTGGAATCTGGTGCTGGGACTGATCTGATGATGAAGAAGCAAAAAAAACAACCAAACAAAAAACAAACAAAAAAAAACCTCAGTGTGACGGTACTGCTAAAGGCTGGACTGAAGATGGGGCAGGAATAATTCAGATACATAACAACAGCAGCAACAAGATGTCAAGTTAACAAAAGACTCACCTTTTACACCGGCATGTTCATCTACAGCACACCAGTCCACCAGACAATTAAGAAAATCCTTGTCCTGACCTAGGGATGTGGCTGCAGTTTCTGCAATTCACATCACTGTCACTGTCAACATCCCTTTAGTGCTTTTGTTGAGATTATCCTATTATGACATATACATCAATACATGAAACCATTAAGGCCCACAGATACACATCATATTTCTTGTAGGCCACAGATACATATCATCTTTCTTAACCCTTTGACTCCCACACCCTGTCCACCAGCATCCTGCACTGTCCACCATGCTAGCAAGGCAAAAAACTTAACCCTTTGATTCCTTCACCCTATCCACCAGCTTCCTGCTTTGACTCCCTCACCCTATCCACCAGCTTCCAGAAGGATGCTGGTGGATAGGTTGAGGAAGTCAAAGGGTTAAGTTTTTGAAGGTGGTGGATAGGGTGTGAGATTCAAAGGGTTCAAAGAAATTGTCTGATGTATTTCAGGTCCTTTCTGCATTATTATCAAATGAAAATTGAAATATTTTCAGAAGCTGTTATTCTCATATTCATTTTTGGAACTCAGCATTACAATCTTTATGGTCAGTACAAAAAGTCTGGTTGTGAATTGACAAATCATACAGTTTGATTTTCGCCCATCCACAATCACATTAGGTCAATGTTTTTTTATTCACTTACTTACTGCCGTTTATGTTACTGACATGTCAGGCAACAATGCTGACACTCCATTCCAGTTTGTTCTGGGCCAGCCCAGATATGTTTCTGGGCCCTTAGTACATCATGAGGTGTTGTAAGATCTGCTTCTTTTGCTTTTTCCTTCCGGTGTCCAGTGAAAGGCAGTCCGGGTGATGTTATCCTGCTCTGTTTGGATGATGCATCCAATTCATCTCCATCATCTTTTCATGATGACAGTTTTCATGCTGTCTTGATTATATTAGGCAAGTAAAAGCAATGTTAACACCACACTTTTTGTAGAGTATTTATGGGAAAGAACAGACACTGAAGAAATCGCTACTATCACCATATAAAGAAGTCTGAAGTCATATACTATTATGGTGGGGGAAATCTTGACTGCGTTCTTACTGTTTGCCAACATGGGCACTGACATGCAAATGATATCAACTTAGAATGCTCTACACATTTAAGAAAGAATTCTCTATGCATTTTACTGTCACATACCTTGTCCATCAATCAACATGCGCAGAACTCCCAGAAGTTTAAAGGTCACTGCCATGATCTCTGTATGCTTGAGGTCAAGGACAGCTGTCATCACACCTAATTCTAGTAGTCTCCCTTTATTGCTGGCTGTGGACAAAAGAAAAGAACAATACATGTATTGTTGAGAAATTCTCATCTGTTCCAAACTCCTCCCCACGCAGACATACCTAGCAGACAATTTTCTATCACTGTATTCATGTATTACAATACATACATTCATCTATCAATATGGCTAGTTCTTAATTGGGCATAACATGTGGTCTAATTGCAGAAAAGACTGTACCTAAACAGTTTTGGAATTCTCCACTGACCAACAAAAGTAACATTTAATTTGACCAATGTGATAAAACAAAATCTCATTATGCCCACTCAAACTTATAGTCAATATCATATCTTTATGATGAAGTATGCATGTACATGTATATGTATATGTATATGTATATGTTATTATATGTATATGTATATGTCTATGTAGCGACATGTGCGCATTATAAATGTACGCTTTAGCTTGCATTTGTGTATATATTCTAAAAATCATTTTAAGCACTTATAGTCGTGATCAAATATATGCATGAGAAAATGCACATTACTCTCTTCTTTTCTTCTTGTGAAAATGCACATTACATTCATTTCTCTTATCATTATGATTACTACTATCCAGAAGGCTACAAAAGCCCAACTGTAAACTAATACCTGGAATGGCTAAGTTGCGTAGTGAACTGAGCACGGCATGTTGTAAAGTGACATTGGCTTCATCCCCATCAGCAACACTGGCAGACTTTAGCACCGATAAAAGACTCTCCACAATCCCACTGTCGACAAGCTGTCTGCAGTGGCTGTCTGTAAACCAGAACATCCGTTATGTCTCACATGTATTAACGTCTTCAATAAGGAGCCTTGGAGCATATTATAAACATTAGTATTTATTCTCTCTCTCTCACGCTCTCGCTCATGCGTGCACTCACACAAACACACACACACATATGCACACACACACACACACACACACACAGTATCTTCAAGTCATTCACAAATTTTAGGGCTGTATGCATATCAATCCAGAATGATAGAATGCTGCTCCTTTAACCTGAACAAACCAAGCTCAAGATACTGGTGGTCCCCAGAGAGGTCAGTCTTGAGCCTTTTGAAGATTCCACAGGAGACACAAGCTTTCATCATACAAAAAGAAGAATTGAAAAAAAAAAAGAAAAAGAGAAGAGGAAGAATAGGAGAACAAGAAGAAAGAGAAATGAAGAGGTGGACAGAAAAACAAGAAGAAGAAACATAAGCAGAGGACAAACATAAAAGTGATGCTCACACAAAACACACACTCACACACACACACACCCTCACACACACACATCACATACACACACAAACACACACATGTGCGCACGCGGGGTGCACATGCACACACACACACAGACACAGACACAAAACCATCAGACACCCACCGTTACGAGCAAAGTTGCCTATAGCCAATGCTCCCAGAACTTTCAGGCTGTCAATGTCTGCCTCCAGCCACTTGACACACTGTTTAAACACTTGGCCCGCTCCTCCTCCATACAGCTTCTCCATACTCCCATCTGTGACCACACACATAAACCTGACAAATACACATATTGTTTGTTTTACCTGGACAAGTTACAAACAATTTTCAGTATTCCAATTTTTTCTGGGATGCATGGATGCATGATGCTTTGCGTACACTGGAGGTGGTATGTTTCTGCATGATCTCCATACTTCGTATTTGGTGGGCGTGCATGCTGGGTGTTTCATATTTCCATAAGCCATTGAACACTGACATGCATACCTGATGTTCTGTATAGGCATATCCACCTAGTCTATAGGTATCAAATTCGGGCCTTCAAACTGGAAATATTGCCTGACAACTAGCACTGAAAGAAACAAACAACTCACTACAGCTGACTGAAACTGAAAATAGGATACAGAAACACATGAAACAAGAACAAAAAAATGTAGTTAAGTAATGAAACGACACAGGCACAAATTTTCAGCCCATTCGTCTTTGTCAAGCGTACATAAACTTGATCGCTGTGCTTAAGAAAAAAAAATTAAAAAAAAAACACCTGATTTAAATTTATATACTGTGATATATTCCATCCTGATTCTAATACAAGCATTTTCTAATTCTTCTGATAATATTTGAGTTCACTCTGGAAAAGACCCTACCTTGGCAGGGCAAAAAAACCAACCAACCATCTTTTCATAAGTGAAAAGAATTGTTCATTTTTACTACATGTCGCTTTTTGAAAAGTTTTACTGATGTTGAATCGTATTTTTAAAAAATCTTACTTGTGCTTTATCCTATGCAGGTTTTGTAACTGGTCACTTGTATTTTGGTTTGCTTGCTTTATATGTCCTTATTTCTCTATATACACCCAATTTGTTCTGGGATAGATATGCCATAAATGATAAGAATATGTCCAAGTTGAAACTATTTTCTGCCAAAGCTGAAATTATTTGCCTTCAGTTTATTCAAATTCTTTGTACCAATGCTTGCACAGGCATATGTACCATACAAATAATTCTGCAATGTTGAAAAGTTGTTTTATACAATATTATTAAATCTATGAACAAAAGAAACATTTAACAGTAATACATACAAGTACATATATCTGCATAATAAACAGAAAAGTTAGCAAGAAAAACATAACACTCTTACCTCCAACAAGCAGAGACAGAAGAAGATCAGAGGCCAGTTTGATGCACTCCTCTCTACTGTCATTATCATCAGTCACCAGTCCTGTGTTGTATTGGATGATACGGATCAGATGGCTGGGCAGTGAGCCATCCGCTAATGGACTTTTCATGTTTTCTGAAAAACACACACAAATACAGAACCATCTGCTATGAGGATCATCCAATAAATAACAAGAATATCCTCATAATCAACTTAACATAGTAGTTATCATAGAACTTTGAAATTTTACAAACACCTGACCCTAAAATTTTACAAACACCTGGACCTACTATTCCATGATCTAATTGTGAAATTAATACAAATACTGTGATGTCATTTGTTATGATGTCATGCTGGATACAGTCATTCCAAGCCTTATGGGTACATTTAACACTGAAGAACATTCTACGAGCCTCATACTTACATCAAAATTGTATTTCATAACGTAAGTTCTGATGCAGATACATTTAAAAAAAAAAGCTTTTCCACCGGCTACAGTTTATATGCAGATATTTTTTAAACATGGACAAAATGATATTTAAAGCAATCGTAAGTCCAGGAAAGCCAGCTGAAGCTACTGATGAGAAAAATGTATATATAAAAAAAGGACAACAACTTTTGAATGAAGAAGGTCTTAATCTGTGAAAAAAATTCCTCATCACATCTGTATTAGTTGTGGATCAGTTCTTGTGACTAAACAAATAAATCTGTTATGAGATGTGTTGGGTCCAAACTGCTTTACTGAAGATCAAAAACAGGCAGAGACTCTGTTAAACGCGCATGAAAAATAGCTGAAAGCTTTCTAAATCACATAGTTGCCAATGAGCCAGAATTAAAGAGGCAACTGTCAGAATAACACATTTTGCCTCTCCAAGGCCCATCAAGTTTATAAGACAGCAAGCAAATTTAAAGATGATGATGATATGTGCCTATGATAACAAGGGTGTATTGATACTGCATCATGTTCCAGTTGGACAGACTGTTAATCAAGACTAATACAGGATATTTCTAATGAAAATACCGTGATCTGAAAGAAATGTAAAACATTGTTAAATGATTCCTCACTGGTATTACATGACAATGCATCCTGCCACAAAGCAGAGAGGAACGTCACTTACAATGTCATATCAATGGGATACTCTGCCACAGTCTGCCTATTCTCTATCTATTCCCCAGATTAAAAGAACTCCTCCATGTTTCTACAACTTGGATGACTCGGAAGTGGAGATTGCCAAGCAGGTATAACAATCTGTGATTGTCCAGCTATGGGCATGTCAAACCTCACCAACATATGCGAATTGGTCATTTGGAAGAAGGGATAATAACACTGAAGGGATATCGACTAGTACTGATCATTACCTCTTTTTCATATATATTCTATACATTTTATAGACATATTCTCAATACTGACTGGATGACCCTCTGGTAACAAGTTTTTCTTATTTCAAAATCATACACAAAGATCAGTTGTTGTTTTTTCTGACTTCTACCTTAAGTCACGAATGACTAATAAGTGCATAATGAAGTAGGCAATCATCCACTAACTGAATGCACAGATAAGAAATGAGCAAGCAAGCAAAGAAAAGGAAACTACCTTATCACACACGAGGTAGCTTTTGGATCTTAATCTGTCACTGTCACACACAAGTACATGCAAGGACGACAGTTATATGTGATTGTATACAAAGCTGAGACTTTGGCTTCGGTGGATGGAGGGAGGTCTGTCTCTCCAGTCTGTCCACCTGTCTGTGCATGCGTTCATTGACTACTGACCATTCTCAGAGATAATGTTGAGCTCCTCCAGTACAGGCATGAGGGGAGGACCAGTGCTTTCACGGGACACCACCCACTCCAGTGTGTCTACCAGACTCTGAATCCACTTGTCAGATTTGGCTGCCTCTGAAAGACACAAAGTATAGAAACATGGATGTATGCAATGCGTGTACAAACACATGACATCACATAACACGCTGCCATTTAAATCAAAGTGACTGCAAATGTTAAACCAAATAGGAACCAGAAATACATAAAAATAGAATTAGAATTTGTATTTAATGTAACAAAACAAGACAGGCACAAATCTTCAGCCAAATGGCCTTTGTCAAGCATATACAAAGACAAAAAAGAATAAATGCACAAAACTTTGTGAGAAAACAGTAGACAACTTCCCTGACATAGCATAAGTTTGAAATGAAATGTGCTGCAGCAAGGTGGCTCAATGCCCTGTCAGGAAAGTTGGGGAAAAATTATTCTATTGTATTAAATATGCGTTCAGATTCTATTTTTGCATATTTTCCTGGTTCTACACTGCTATTTGTTTTTAATACTACAGCTACTTTCTGCAGGCCCTGTTGGAAAGGATCTAACCAAGTCAGTATGCCTGTTCATGTTTCTACTGATAAAACCATTCAAAACCAATGTTTTAGAATTAATGTTTTGTATAATAATGTTCTATTCCTGTAAAGTGCAACAAGCATGCTTTTGACACAGACTGTTTGCAATGTGTACGTTCTATAATTAAAAACCTGACAATGGCATGGTGTCCAATGAAACTTAAGATTGTTGAAGTATGAATATGACATAGGATATCTGTTGTCTGTTATTCTGTACATCTTGATTTTTGGTGGTCCTGAGGTTCATCATTTTGATAAAGCGTATTACACCAAAAAGTGTGTTGATTTCATGTCTTTAACCATTAAACATGTTAACAATTGGGCTAGCTATATTTTGAAAATTTATTTCCGCAAAGATATGTCACAAATTATTCCTGGCTATTGCAAAGTCACACATGTTCTCAAATTTACAGAAAAAAAACAATAACAGTAACACAAAAGAGTTGAAAGAATGGCTTAATTTTTGTAATAACTAAACAAACACAAAATCTACAAAAATCAGCCAGCATCAAGGCAGCTGACAGATTTAATTTTCCTTCTGTCTCCTAAGTTTAACACTGAGCCAAAAACACTGTGCTGAATTAAAACAAGGAATGACCACATCATAATTCCCACCACAGATTGAGTAAATTTTGGCTGGCATGAACGATAATTATACAATTAGAGAATGAGAGGAGAGAGAGAGAGAGAGAGAGAGAGAGAGAGAGAGAGAGAGAGAGAGAGAGAGAGAGTGTGTGTGTGTGTGTGTGTGTAAAAGAGAGAGACAGAGACAGAGTGAGAGAGAGAGAGAGAGACAGAGACAGACAGAGAGAAACAGACAGACAGACAGACAGGCAGAGAGGGGGAGAGCCAGGATGCACGTGTATTACTATCACTGCCAAGTACATGCTGAACGAATTTTGGCTAGGGCTAAAGTGAGGAGTGGTGGTGGTGGTGATGGTGTTGTGTGCATGCGTGCACGTCGGTGTGTCACTGTGTGGGCAGCCAGTTATGATGCATTGTCTACGATTCCGCTGGGCCAACAAACTGACCTGAACTTTGAACACCGTCCCGACGGGGGATGGGTTAGGTGGAAGGATTTGGCAAGGGGTGCGTGTGTGTGTGTGTGTGTGTGGAGAGAGAGAGAGAGAGAGAGAGAGAGAGAGAGAGAGGAGAGGGAGAGGGGGTGCGTGTGTGTGTGTGTGTGGAGAGAGAGAGAGAGAAAGAGAGCAAGAGTGAGAAAGAGAGAGAGAGAGAAAGAGAGAGGGAGAGGGAGACAGACAGACAGACAGACAGACAGACAAAAGAAACAAAAAGAGAGGAGAGAGAGAGAGAGACACAGAGAGAGAGAGAGACAGAGACAGAGAGAGACAGAGACAGACAAACAGAGACAGACAGAGAGAGATAGACAGACAGACAAACAGTAACAAAGAGAGAGAGAGAGAGAGGGGAGGAGACAGACAGACAGATAGACAGACAGACAGAGAGGTGAGGGAGGCTGTCATAAAAAGCAAGCAAGACATTGAACAGCGCAAACAATGCGTCATGGATGATACACGGTCTACAGCTATAAACTACGGAAAAGGCCCACTCCCCTACCCATCCCTCTTCCGTCATCATCCGCCCTTTCCAATGGTACCCAGGAAATCACCCTGAAATGACCTCTGTCGCTCAAATGTGAAGGATGTAAAGACGATCCTGAGGTTGGGGAGGAGGGGAGGGGGTCTAAGGAGTAGTACTTCAACCAAAGAGAACAGTATCTACATCATCATCATGTGCCCTGCCGCATGGCGTTGGCGATCATGGCCCTCCATATGTATCTATCCCTTGTTGCAGCAAGCACATCTTCCACCCTCTCTGTCTTCAGCCACTGCAAGTCCGTCCAATATTTTCTCCTTAGGTATACCTGGTGCTCGCTTTCCCTCCAGCTTTCCTGTTGTGACCAGGTGCTCTAATTCCCCTTTCGTCATAAAATGGCCTCTAAATGTTGCCTGTCTTTTATAGTACCTACGTAGGTACTGTTCTCTTTGCTTCAACTTTTCTCAGGGCTGGCATTGTGAAGGCGGTGACTATCTCCTCTCGTTACTTTACCTTCCCTGACTCTGAACAGGATCAGAACTATTTCCCCCTTGTACCAGACTCGAACCTGTGCGGACAGACTGGGAGTTGAAGTCTTTACATCTGTGAACCTGGCCTCTCCTCTTTCTCTCTTTCACACTTCTCCCCCAAAACAACAACAACAACAACAACAACAATCAAACAAACAGACGAAAAGAAAAATCTAGTCTCCTTTCACATGAAGTTTCTTCAAGATCATAATGAGCTCGAGAAAAACAATATCCGGATTTTCTGTAATAATTCTTGCATTCAAAGAAGGAGAATGTCAAAGTGGCATAACCATTCTGTTCGAAGTATTCGCCGTGACACATCCTTAATGTGCAATATTTATGACCACCCGTCATGCCACAATTGTTACTGGCATGATAAATAACGCTGCTGCCGCTGACTGACTGACTGACTGAACTGATAGAGAATTAGAAGACCATAACCAACCACAGTCAGCGATGCGGAGGAAGGCAGCAGTAGCCATGTTGTACAGGTCGTCATCATCAACGTGCTCCTTCAGGCAGGCGTCCAGAACTGTCAATGCTCCTGACTCCACTGCTTTATCTTCCAGCCACTCTGAAACGACAATAAACAAATAAATAAAATAAATAAATAAATAAACGCACGTCTTCAATTTCTGTTGTTGGTTTTGGCGTACGTCTTGCATCTTCTACATCATGCACGATACAAAACGTAACTAAAAGCGAAATATGAAACCCATTTTGCAACACGAGGATTCACTGATGTTGCTATTGTAATACAAACATGAAAATATGATTAATTAATCCTCGACTTTTTAGACGCTTTTTACATCCATTATAAAGAAACGTAAAACAA
This sequence comes from Monoplex corrugatus, assembly GCA_030674185.1. NCBI lineage: Eukaryota > Metazoa > Mollusca > Gastropoda > Littorinimorpha > Ranellidae > Monoplex > Monoplex corrugatus. The sequence continues at coordinate 68,289,616 of CM060306.1, read as the reverse complement.
ACAAATAAAACAAAACAAAACAAACAATAGATAAATGAATGAATAAGTAAAATCAATACATTATGCTACAAGTGTATCAAAGGTACTGCACCCATTTATCTTCGTGATCACCTCCGAATTTACACCCTTCCGCCCCCCCTTTTTTTTTCTATCTACTACGACTTAAAAAAACAAAAGCAAAAAACAACTTGACATCTGTTTTCTCCCCGCTTTTGTAACTCTTTCATCCACACAAACAAACAAATATAAACAGATAAACAGATGAATAGATAGATAGATAGAAGATAGATAGATAGATAGATATAGATACATAGATAGATAGGTAGAAAGACAGAGAGATAGATAGACAGACAGACAGACAGATAGATAGATAGATAGATAGATAGATAGATAGATAGATAGATAGATAGATAGATAGATAGATAGATAGATGGATAAAAGAACAAAAAATAAATTTAAAAACTCCTTAAGTCAAACACAAATGTTACATCTTACAGGGGGACCGCTCTACTCTCATATTATTTCAAACTTCAACGTTATGCTTCCTGTCTTCCGGCCTCCTGAAATAGATACTCTCCAGTGTAACTCTGGGGGCAACTTCTCTTCTGCCGTGCCAACTCAAACATCCATGAATAACATTACAGACTCGTCATGTTTTCCCTTTCAGCTTCCTGCACAATATTTTCAGTGTCTTGCATTTCTGCCAAACTAACAAAATATGCATAGATTTCGGTCATCATAATTTCACGAGTTTCGGTTCCATCCCCCTTCCTCCCTCTCTTTTTTGTCCATCACCACCACCACAACCACCACTGTCATCATCATCTATCATGATCATGATTATCGTCATCACCATCATCATTCTAATCATCACCATCCATCACCATCTTCATAATAATAATACTAATATTCATCATCACCATCCATTCATCCTCACCATCTTCCTAATCATCATCATCCATCTCCTCCTCTACCACCACCACCATCATTATGTGACTGTAAATATCGTCATCATCACCATCATCATCATCATCATCATCATCATCATATGCCTGTAAATATCAGGAAAGTGAAGATATGCTGTTGGCTCACATGAAAACATACGACTTTTTAAGAAGTCGGACTGGGAGATCAGCTTTGATGATCTGACCAAGTAAATACGGTGGTACTGTTCAACTCAAAACGTGTGTGTGCGCGTACGCGCGCGCGCGCGTGTGTGTGTGAGAGAGAGAGGGAGGGAGGGAGAGAGAGAGAGAGAGAGAGAGAGACAGAGAGAGAGAGAGAGAGAGAAAGAGAGACAGAGAGAGAGACAGAGAGAGAGAGAGAATCAAATCACTTGTAAGCACACATATTGCAATCACGCATATAATCTAAGGACATGCCCCCGGCGTTGGCCATTCCACCCATTTATCACCAGGGAGATTAAGAAACCAAACCTGAATAAAAATCCACAAACATAACTAAGCATAGAAACACTTACACAAAAACTGGCGTACAAAGCAATTTACATTTCCTTTGAGCAACAAACGCACTTAGTGTATCCACAAACTTATCAATCCCAACAGAAACTATTTAAGGCTTTATGGAAAACATAAAGGTGAATGTTCCAGCAAGGCAGAAAACAAGAAACGACGAGATGACAGAAAACAAAGGAACAAGGCAAAAACAAAGACAGTGACAGAAGAGGAACTATATCTAGCACAGAATTTCCAGATAATGGGGATAGTACTTATACTGAAAGAGACCCCGGCATCCTCAATAGGGTAACTGATCTCTTTCAACAGGTGGCAGCAGCTCCCCCTCCAGCCAAGTGATTCCAGAAACACTAGGAAAAGTCATCTGTTCCGTAGGGGGCCAGAAATAACGAAATGGGAATTTAAGGTAGGGCAAAAAGGATAGCACTCAGATAGATTTTACACCTGTCACCTGTAACTCCTCAGAAAGTGACGAAGTGAACAAGGAGGCTGGATGACTGTGCCCAAGACAGATAGAGATGAGTCAATTCTTTGATTCACCTGTAGCGAATGGTGGCGGAATTCAATGAACGACTTAACCTATATCAAGCTGTATTTAACAAAATGACCTCGACTGAATGAATAAATGTGTGTGATGGAGAGAGAGAGAGAGAGAGAGAGAGAGAGAGAGAGAGAGAGAGAGAGAGAGAGAGAGAGAGAGAGAGAGAGAGAGAGAGAGAGAGAGCATACAGAGACCTCTTCCAATACCCTCGTACTCGTCTCCAACTTCATCCACACTAAGACTACACCCGATTTTAAAGCTTTAAGTTTCAATATTCGTCATCCAGTTTTACACCTGCAGTCATAACATTAATCTAGCGTTGTTTCTAATTGGTCTTAACCGACGAATCACCTGTTCTTCTGTGTGTGTGTGTGTGTGTGTGTGTGTGTGTGTGTGTGTGTGTGTGTGTGTGTGTGTGTGTGTGTGTGTGTGTGTGTGTGTGTGTTTGTGTGTGTGTGTGTGTGTACGTGTGTGTATGAAAATCAAATTAAGTACACATATAATTGTAATCATGCATATAATCTAAGGCCCTGCCTCTGTCGCTGGTCATTGCACCCATTTATCACCAAGGGGATTTAGAAAAACCAAATCTGAATATAAATGCATGAACACAACTAAGTACACAACAACGCACACAAAAACTGGCCACTAAGCAATTCACATTTCCTTTGAGCTAAAAACGCACTTAATTCATCTACCCACTTATCAATGTGAAAAAATACCTATTCAAGGCTTTACGGAAAACAACGGTGAATGCACCAGCAAGGCAGAAAACAAGGAAGAGACAACAGAAAGCAAAAGAACAAGGGAAAAACAAAGTGACAGAGGAGGAACTATCTCCAGTACAGAATTTCCAGAAATGGGGATAGTACTGATACTAAAAGAGCCCCCGGCATCCTCACGGGGGTGACTGATCTCTTTGAACAGGTGGAAGCAGCCCCTAAGTGATTCCAGAAACACTAGGAAAAGTGATCTGTTTCGTAGGGGGCCAGAAATGACGAAATGGGAATTTAAGGTAGGGCAAAAAGGATAGTACTCAGATAGATTTTACATCTGTTAAAACCAAACTTACATCAAGCTGTATTTAACAAAATGACATCGATTGAATGAATGAATGAATGAATGAGAGAGAGGGAGACAGAGGGGGAGAGAGAGAAGGGGAAAGAGAGAAGGGAGAGAGAGAGAAGGGGGGAGAGAGAGAGACCAAGAGAGAGAGAGAGGAGAGACAAAGAGAGAGAAAGAGAGAGAGGGAGAAAGAGAGAGGGAGGAGAGAGAGAGAGAAGAAAGACAGACAGAGAGAGGAGAGACAAAGAGAGAGAGAGAGAGAGAGAGAGGGAGGGAGGGAAAGAGAGAGGGAGAGAGAGAGAGAGTGAGTAAGTCAGTGAGAGAGACACACAGAGAGAGGGACAGAGACAGAGAGAGGAGAGAAAGAGAGAGACAGGAAGGGAGGGAGAGAGAGGGAGAGAGAGAAAGAAAGCGAAGGAGGGAGGGAGGGAGAGGAGGGAGGGAGAGAGAGAGAGAGAGAGAGAGAGAGAGAGAGAGAGAGAGAGAGAGAGAGAGAGAGAGAGAGAGAGTCTCTGTGTGAATATGTTTATAAAACGATAACGGCGGTTCAAATTACGAGATTTGGTGTAGGCAATACAGTTAGTCAAGTTACTGGGGGTGTAAGAAGTGAACTGAATTCTGTAACAGAAGCGCATTAATTTAAATCTGAAGAACAGAGAGGAAAGGAACGGAAAATATGCCGGGCCGGCGCACTTGCGAAATCCGGTCAGGTGGAGTTTAGTTACAGTGATCGTTTTAGGTGGGGGAAATTTTGTGAGATTTTCTGTTTCAGTGAAACAAAATGGTACGTACCTTATCGTCATCCACAACCTTTACTTAAGCGTTATTCTGTTTTGTTAGTTCGTGCATTTATGAATGTGACATTGATGAAGAACAATGGGAAATTATGGCCTCAAGCAGGCCTGAATGGAGGCAAGCTATTCGCAAGGCAACAGAAGCTTATGAAAATGAAAGACGAAGCAGCCAAATAGAGAAGCGTGCAGCAATAAAGGCCAGAACCAACTCTGCAGAGCGTTCCATTGAGTGTCCAGTATGCGGCCGCCTGTGTGCATCAGACTTTGGCTTGAGATCCCACATGAGGGTACACAAATGAAATGCCAGGTTGGACTTTTCGACCACGATAGTCGACTATATATATAGATAGACAGACAGACAGATACAAACAGCTTGCAACATAACAGGTATCTAAAGCCTTTTAAATGTAAGCTTGTTGAGTGAGGTCACAGTGATCTCACTTCTACTGGGTCAGCTACTAGCTGTATAAGGACAGGTACCCACACTATCTATCTTCTTCAACCTAAGCAAGATTTTACCTACAACCATTCGCTGCCTCGAAAGACTAAGTATGTTTAATGTCTTCTTTTCTACATTTGCGTTAAGACACAAAGGAGCATCTCTTTCACATCAGAAAATACAATTTACCAGCCATCTTGATGCTCTAATCATTCTGGTGGTGTCTTCTTAGCGTTTCACAGGTTCCGTTTCCTTGTGCCTTCACTGTCCTACCCACTGACCTTAAAAGGCCTGTGATCCCACCCCACCCCGTTCCCTTTCAAGACCGTTTTAGATTGATTTGGTTAAGTTTTTACGTCGACATCAACCTCAGATGATATGGACGACGGGGATAACCATCCCAGGGAAGTGGGGGAAGGGGGACTTATCTAATCCTACACTGACACCACCAGAACAACATTGATATTAAGATGGGACAGTGAGAAGGCCATTTTTAATGTACTGCACCCTGGGATTCGAACCCACAACCATGAACATGTGAATCCGACGCTCAACTACCTGAGCTACTGAGGTCCGCCTTTCAAGACCTTTCCAGCGCATAGGGTTTACAAATATTTTCATTGGACGACTTCCCACGTCATGAAAATTTGCACAGTGCTAGTGGCTCCGTTTACAATGAAGACAAAACTTCAGGGGAAAAAAAGGGTTGCTGAGACATTGTTTCATGGTGTCACTATTACTTAAGACACAGGAAGCGGCATTCAGCCAGCCACAGACCGTGAAAAGGCTGGTAAACACAAAAACAGTGTTGGGTAGATTCCGAACTTGAGCTGCGGCTTGGCATGTGTGTATTATCAACTTGTTTGTTCTAATTTTTGGTTCGTTTGTTGGTTTGATTAACTTTGTTTCCATGATATGAGGGGGAAAAAGTGTACGCGCGTATTTGTGTATTCTTGGAGGGTGGGGAGCAGACAGACAGAGAGAGAGAGAGAGAGAGAGAGAGAGAGAGAGAAGAGAGAGAGAGAGAGGAGGGATGGGTGGGATGGGTGGGAGTGTGTGTACATACGTGCGTGAGCGCGTGAACAAAATATCCACAGCCATTTATAAATTGCCTCTGAGCTGGAATCAGTATTTCGTTCTCTGTTGAGATGCTAATCCATTTTCAGAATTAATAATCTTTAAAATGTACAGGAAAACCCCACGGTGTCTGAAAGTACTCCTCTTGAAAATTTAGGCAAACATTCGAAACGGAAAATAGGACGGCCAAGCCATACCAATACTTCCACATTCTCTAAGCTCTGAGATACAGTCTGCGTAACTGTGACACACATATGAATCGTCTCTGTACCATTTTAACGCTTAACCTATGCGGCGAAGTATCAAATGATTTAAAAACTAACTTGGTCAAACCCGTTAAACGTTTGCTCGCATATAGCCATGACTTCCCACTGGACTGGACCTACGGACCAAATCTGATAATAACCCACCCATGAAAAGAGAAAACGACCTTTTCAACTCTCTCTCTCTCTCTCTCCCCACCTACCTTCTACTCTCTCTTTAAGAGTTCCACAATTGTTTTAATCGTTCTGAGATTTTTACGATAACTATCCAATTTGTACACAGCAACGTCTAGAGACAGGAATTAAAGACTTGGGAGGCAATATCAAAAGATCTTTCGAGCCACCTGCCTGACGAGTAGCGCCAACATCAAGGAGAGGGGGGGGGGGGTGATGGTGGTGGAGGAGAACAAAAACGAACAGACTAATAAATCAATACACAGATGTACGACTAAAGTCTTTTAAATGTAAGCTTGTTGAGCGAGGCTGCAGAGATCTCACGACTGCTGGCCAGCTGTATAAGGACGGTATCCACACTATCTCTTGCTTGCTGCCCCACTTTCTTCAACCAAAGCAAGATCTTACCAACAACCATTTACTACCCGAAAGAAGAATTACGTTCAATGTCTCTTTATATCTCTGAGTTAAGAGACAAAGGAGAATCTCTCTCCAATCAGAAAATAAAAGACGTATGACGATTAACCCTTTGACTCCCTCACCCTCTCCACCAACCGCAAAAACTGAACCCTTTGATTAAGGTTAAGTTTTTGCTTTGGTAGCTTGGTTGGCATAGCAGGATGCTGGTGGGTAGGCTGCGGAAGTCAAAGGGTTGAAGTAAACCAGCTGAATGGACAGCGGCCACTCAAGACTTTCTACCGCTAACGCGTCTCAAGTCAGGCTCGAACTCCAGACCGACAGGGAAGACAAGCACTCTTAACCACTCTGTCATCTAGGTCCCAACCCACGCAACTATTTATAAAGGTGATTTACGCAGCTGATGATGGACCGCAGGTGTGTAACAGACCTCACCCATTTGTCTATGCCCATGATGCCTTACCTGAGACAATGAGGGCTGATCACTAATCACGGTAGGGGCACAGTTCCACCATGAAAGAGTTCAGTGGAAGCACAGATATGAACAGTGACAAAGACTGGCAAGTCAGATTTAGCATGGCCTACGTCTGCCTCGGAATCGATTTATGTGCTGTTGGATTAACGTTGAAACAAATTAAAGGTTGTTGATTGGTACATAATATTAGGTTTATATGACGACACTCTACTCCTAGTTATTTATTACTGACTAACAAGCTTTTCTCAAGTCGTTTTCATTTTCAATTTCAAGCCTTTAAATCTTTCATCGTAAACTTCTTTTGTTCAGAATAATCTGTTAAGCTGTTCGCTCATCATTGTCTGTTTTCACAATAGCAGAACTATGCCACAAATTTGAACTGGTACTGGTTGAATAGCACATGCAGCAGGGTTCTTTACCCTGCAGGTCCATTCACCAGTGTGTGTTCGATAAAGCCTTGTGTACTTTCTTTTTGGATTGAAAATTGGGTACAAGTATTAAGTGCATATTTGGCTCTAGGGAAATAAGATATGCGGAGGCAATTTTACGTAATTAAGGTCCGTTTTTATATGTTCTGATGTCCTTAATTATGTTTAGATATTTGTATTCAGATATGTCTTTTAAACCCCCTGTCTGATAAATTGGACGGAGTGGTCAACGCTAGGGAATCTCCATTGATTATGTGCGCGAATGCACTGATATGAGGACTTAATTTTCTTTTCCTTCTTTTTTTCCAGTCGAAGTATTGTACATGTTTTGAAATGGTTACAGCCCTGATATGGCTCTATGCAGTCGACTGAGCTTTAAACAAAAACAACTATAACAATAACAATAACAAAACATCTATATGCACGTCAGCCTCATAGTACAGCCAAGCAATCACATTACTTTACAGAGGACGACATAGTTCCCTATTCCCTGATCCATGTCTATGGTAGGAACAAAGAGAACGGAGCACTGCGGTAATGTCTTATTGCTGGTTTCTTAGTCTCATTGATGGGAGGCTGCTTTCAACGAGGGTGAGTATAGGACACAGAGGGTAGCAGGAGCGTGGTATAGGACATAGAGGGTAGAAGGCACGTTACCTCTATGATTAAGGGGTACGGCACCTGGCACCCAGATATTGGGGAACCTGTGAAGGGACGCTATGAACAGGAGAAAGAAGACATAGCAGCAGAGCTTGTGGGTCTGTCGGTACGCGATGGTTACATTCCACTGCCCCCATTCCTCAACTTTCCTTTTTTGTTCTCACCATCAATCCTCGCTCTCGCATACAGAAAAAATAGCCATGCACATGTACCGATCACTTGGGAATAGTTAATACATATTCACCATTTGTACAGAAATGGCACTGTGTTATGAGTATATAAATATCTCCAGTAATAAAGTAATCAAATAAATATGCACTGCTTTTTATATTAAAACATCTCATTTAAGACGTTCTTTATCAATTTGCTTCTTAAAATGTACATATGGAATCTTCATATATATATATACATACATATATATCATCATCATCATCAGGTGCCTTGCCACACGGCGTTGGCGATCATGACCTTCCATCTGTTTCTATCTCTTGCTGCCTCAAGCACCTCTTCCACCCTCTTTGTCTTCAGCTACTCTGCAAGTCCGTCCATTATCTTCTCCCGAGTCTACCTGGTAGGCCTACCCTCTTTCCCTCTAGCTTTCCCGTTGTGACCAGGTGCCCCAATTCCCCTTTCCTCATAAAATGGCCTATAAATGTTGCCTGTCTCATCCTAATCTTCCTTATGAATGATCTTCTTGTGTCTGCCTCCATCAAAACTGTCTCGTTTGTTTTCTTTGCTGTCAATGGAACTCTCAACATTCTTCTTAGAAACCACATCTCGGCTGCCTCAATCTTGTTCTGGCTTTGCTTGTTGACTGTCCACGCCTCACAACAGTATAACAGTATTGGTTCTATATAACATTCAAGAACTCTCTTCCTGATGTTAACTGCCAGGCATTTGTTGGTAAGAATGCTTTCCATTTTCTTGAATGCTGTTTTGGCTTGGCCGATTCTGCTGGCTATGTCTGATGTGCATCTGCCGTCTGATGAAATGATCGTTCCGAAGTTTTTAAACTTATCAACCTGTCTCAAGGTTGTGCCATTTGCTGCTATATTTTGCATGAGAGGATTTCATGTTTTTACCTATCACCATGACTTCGGTCTTCCTGCTGTTTAGTTCCAACCTTTCACTTTTGCTTTCTATTTCTAGTATATTCACAAGGTTTTGCAGGTCCCTTTCATTTTCTGCAATTAGCACGGTATCATCTGCGTATTGAATGTTGTTTACCATTTTTCCTCCAACCTTTGATCCAGGGTCTTCCTCTAGGTTTCTCATGATGTTTTCGCTGTAAAATGAAAACAGATCTGGTGACAAAACATAACCCTGTCTGACTCTTCTTTTGATGTTTTGGAAAGAGCTTATATCGTTTTCTATTCTCATTGCCGCTGTTTGTTCCCAACACATATTTCTGATTATTCGTAGATCTTTTCCGTCAATATTGAGTCTTTCTAGTTGGTTGATCAATTCTTCATGTCTTACCCGATCGAAAGCCTTCATATAATCAACAAAGCATAAATATAAATCCTCATTCATCTCGATTGACCTCTCTATGATAGTTCTTAGGATGTATATGGCATTAATAATTCCTTTCCCTTCCACAAATCCACACTGTTCATCTGCTATTTCTCTTTTGATTCTATTCCTTGTCCTCCTCATGATTATTCTTAATAGGATTTTTGTTACATGACTCATCAAACTGACTGTGCGATGGAGCTCGCATTCTATAGCTCCTGTTTTCTTTGGAAGTGCAATGAAAATTGATTTTGACATATCTTTGGGGACTTTTCCAGTGTCGTAAATTTCATTTAGGAGGACTGTTATCTTTTCCAATACCAAATTCCTCCAGGGCTTCAATCATCTCTGCAGTAATGTTGTCTGGTCCTGGGGCATTTCCTGGTTTCATCTTTTTCAGTGCTACTCTAACTTCATCTTCCATTA